>JANUWF010001875.1:0-1200000 GCA_026120185.1 Voacanga thouarsii | reverse complement strand
TTGATTGCAAGCTACAAAATGCCCAGTTTTTTTTTTTTTTTTCTGGATTGGTGCTGTTTTGTGCAGTCCGAAATTTGCACAGTTTTTCCAGCTTCCAAGCCACATAAAATGACCATTTTCTTGGCAGCAAATGAATGGGATTATGGCCTGAATTTTCGAAGAAAGGGTCTGCAACAGTTCTGGAAAATTTCCATATTTCTTTCCACTAAAGTATGAACAACATGAAGGTAGATTTGAAGGTCCCTTCCATGGTGATTGATTTTCTCTTGGAACCCTTCCTATTTACCCTCCTATTTTCGGCCAACTACCCAACCACCATAGCTGATTTTCGAATTTCATGGTGGAGGAGTTATCCCAGAATTTTTTTTTTTTTTTGGAATTTAAAAGAAAGGATTTAATGGTTTTGAATTATAAAGATGTTAGGACAAGCTAGAGGTAATAAATAGGACAAGAATTCCTCTAGAATTCTTTTTAGGACATGAGGATAAGATTAGGACATTCTCTTCATGTCTCCCCTAAGACAACATTCCTATTTTTATGGAATGCAAGAAAACAAAAATTCAAACTTAATGAAAATAATCATGATAAAACTTAAATAATGGGATTTGAACTCATGACCTTAGAAATTAATTCACCAAGCTCTAACCACTAAACCACAACAACTCTTGTTCTTATTTCCTCATCCTCATATTTTTCTTATCTACTCCTCAAGTTATCTCCCTATTCTGACCTCAGGCAAAATTACCATTTTACCCCTCATACTCAATAAGCATAAGTAAGCATTTAAACCTATAATCCACGATTCTAAAGCACATAATATCATTCAAAAACATATCTATTCATGAAAAATAATATGATATGCATTCCCGAACCCCTTACTCTAGGGTTGGTTTTGGGTGGGGTTTCACAATCCTGAGTATGCGCAACAAGTCACATTTAAATTTAATGGTAGGTATCCGATACCAAATGCATCAAATGAAACTATCGAATCATTGGGTGATCAACATCCTTTAATCATATAGCATTTAGTGCTAATCCAACCTTACCTCTAATATTCTTCATGCCTGGGTGTGCCTAACCGAGTTAAAGACATTAGTCAAATCCAATCCATTAATCTGGAATCAAATTCCACAGCTTGGACATTCTCCATGTTGAGTAGGCTTGGCTGTCTCCAACAAACTAATTTCGAAAAAGAACTCTCATTCTAACTATATTAATGGAAGTCATTATTAATTAATAGTCTCATTATTTAGCATACATAAAATTAACGAATTGACACAATGGTAATATACTTGATTACATGGTCTGGCTATGAACTTTACTGGATTACTTTCCTTAAGCCTAATAGGAAATTAATTTTGGTCAAAGCTATATGTTCATGAATGTTTGAGAAAAAAGTCATACCAATCTCTCGCTTTATCTTTGATCGCCATCTCCATATGCTAGTAAAAACTTTTAGTCCTATTTAACCTACATAATCTAATTACAAAAATTCCTAATGAAGAAACCTTGAGTTACATTTGAGGGGAATTAGATGAGAATAGAAATTATACAAGAATTATAAAGAACGGCAGAACATGCTAGCCCTATTTGTTTCAAAACAAAATAGTAAACATGTATAAAAAAAAATTAATAGGTTTAAGTCTATAACAAAGCCAACATGAAAAAATAGTCCAAGCAATATCAATTATGAAATATAAATCAAAAATCACAATTTTAGAAAAAGAAAACATTGTGTCCAAAATTAAAATTTTGGTAACTTTTAGACCAGTAAAAACCGTTTCAGTGAATAAATTTTTTTTGTTATTATTAATTAGCAAAAAAAATTGGCCCAACATTTGTTAGCTAGTCACGACTTTACATAGTCGCCCACCATCTATGCAACTATTGCATAGTCGTTCTGTGATTATGCTTAGCTGTCCTCGACTTAGCATAGCCGGTCTATGGCTATGCAATGTTTTTCTTGTAGAAATCTTTTTTTTTTTCTTCTTTTCTTCACTAATTTCTTTCTAGATTTTTCAATCTACAATTGATCATTTTCGCTCTCAAAAAACAAATTGTTGATCATTTAAAGTCACAAAATCAAATCAATCTCCATTTTCGATCAATATCAAAACAAAATTTGTGACAAAAAACATACACAGTGCTCTCAAGAATTTTTTCAAATCCTTTACTATATATCTTCCTTAACATAATAGACCATCTGATCATGGAACACAAGAATTCAGTTGAAGAACTTTTTCTTCAAATGATCAAACAAAATAACGCTAACACACAAAAGGATTCATAAACCATTACCAAAACTAATTTTAGTAACTTATATGGGTAAAACCAAAGAACCCACTAAAATAGAAATTTCTAGAAACTAAAGCTTCATGACATAATTTTCAATCACACAGGCATAGGCCTGAGAGCATACAAGAAACAATTTCATAACGCTATCACAAACTAATAAATTTGTACAAGATAGTTCTGGTACCACTATTGGAATTCCCTCATGCAAATCAAATTCATGCAGCACAAATGAAACAAGAATTCCATGCAATGGATCACACGTATGCATATTACAGGCCATGAAAATTGAAAGGAATTTACCTCAGCAAGCAGCTCTAAAAAATTTTGTCGTAGATTGTCTCTGTGAGTTGTTACTGATTTCTCTTGCATTCCTCTGTTGATACCGATTATTTGTGATCAACCGTTCTATACCAAGTATAAAGATACCTCTAATAGAAATCTAAACAAGTACAAGACTCAAGGCATCACCGGAATTCTGTGCTGGCAAAATTAATTAAGGCTACTATGACATTGCAAGTATTCCTTCCAGCTTGCAATGTCAATGGTCCACATACATCGGTGTGTATTAGTCCTAATAATTGTTTGGCCCTTTCTCTTTTTGTTGAACAAGAAGACTTAGTCATTTTTCAAAGTAATCAAGAATTGCATATTCCATTAAATGACCCTAAGTCACCAAATTTGTGTAACTTAGAAATGCAAGTCTTATTTACATGGCCTAAATAACATTACCATAGGTAACATTGGATTATGTTATCTTTTTTTTGCTTCTTATTATTTATGTTGAGAACTTAATTTTTCATGTCTAGAACACACAAACCATTCATCAAAGTTGTAGTACCATAATGGATATCATTTAATGAAAAAGAACAACTTTTGTTCTTAAAAATTAAATGAAATCTAAATAAATCTAAAGAAGCAATTGAGATGATACTTTAGAGTAAAACTGGCACATAATAATAGTTTTCAAGTAATAGAATTAATTCAGAAGGCAAGTGTAGATTATAAGTTCCTATAGCAATTGCAATAACCCTAGTTCTATTTGTAGCACGTAGGTCCACACTATATTTCTCTAACTTTCTACTACTCTTTAGTCCTTGCAAGTTATTGCACAAGTGAAATCTATAGCTGATATCCAATACCTATATCTCATTATTAAAGGCAACATTAATCTCAATTATAAATATATCAGGAGTAGAAGTACAAGTGCAAGCAAGCTTCTCCTTCTCATTCTTTTCCTTTAGTGACTTTAGGTTACCCTTGCAGTTGCGTCTTGAATGGCCTATCTTGCCATATTGGTGACAAGGTCCTTTGGTTTATATCTTCTTTTTTTAATTCCACCCTTTGGTATGGTTAGATTCTTCTTCTACTTTTCCTTCTTTTTGTTATGATTGCTAAAGTTTCTTTCTCAAGAACTAGGCCCAAGCCCAGAAAGTTTAAAAGAAAGAAGGGAAACGCAACAGCCCAGCCCAAGACCCAACCCAAAGACAAACCAAAGGGTAAATGCTTCAAATATGGGAAGAAGGGACACTAGAAAAAGGAGTGTCCAGATCTTCAAGCCAAGAAAAATTCCACAGGTAATGTTTTCTATCTAGAGTCTATATCAATGGTTGGATCAACTTCCACTTGGATTGTTGATTCAGGAGCCACTGATCATATCTGCAACTCCTTATAGGGGTTTAGAAATATTAGAAGACTCCAGAAGGGTGAACATGGACTACGTGTGGGAAATGGAACACAAATTTGGGCCCTTGCAGTAGGAGAGTTGGATCTTATTTTTTTATTGTAATAGAATAGTGATTTTAAAAGATATTTTATATGTACCTGGTTTTCGTCAGAATTTGATTTCAGTTGCAAAACTAATAAATCAAGGATATTCTGTCTCTTTCCATTCTGGTATTTCTATCAGTAGAAATGGAGAAATTTTATGTACTGGGCACATGTATAGAAATCTATTCTTCTTAAACCCTATTGACAATCAATCAAATAACACTTAATTTGAACCTTTAACTAAGAAGAGAAAGACCAATGTCAATAACTCATACTTTTGGCATCTAAGGTTGGGTCACCTCAACTCAACTAGGATTCAGAGGATAATCCATAATGGGTCTTTGGGCTCGTTGAGATTGGAAAGTTGGCCTTAATGTGAATTCTGCCTGATGGGAAAGATGACCAAAAGGTCATTTATACCGAAGGCGGATAGAGCCAAGGAAATATTGAGTCGTGTTCACACTGATGTGTGTGGTCCTTTATCTACACCAGCTAGAGAAGGTTTTGAGTACTTCATCACTTTCACGGATGATTGTATAAGGTTTGGTTATATTTACCTAATGAGGTGCAAGTCTGACTCTTTTGATAAATTTAAGGAGTTTAAGGCTGAAGTGGAGCGTCGGACAGGTAAATTAATCAAGACCTTACGATCGGATCGTGGTGGAGAGTACCTCCTGGGTGAATTCAAGGACTACATGGTACAACATGGGATAGTATCCTAGCTCTCTGCTCTGGGGACACCCCAGCAGAACGGAGTAGTTGAGAGAAAGAACAAGACATTGATGGAAATGGTCCGGAGCATAATGTCTCATGCTACTCTTCTAATGTCTTTTTGAGGATATACCCTAGAAACAGCGGGATACATTCTGAACTTGGTACCTTCTATGTCAGTACCTAGGACTCCCTATGAAATGTGGACTAGGCATAAGCCAAGTTTGAATCATCTTAAGATATGGGATTGTCCGGCTTATGTACTGGTCAAGGGAGACAAGTTGGAACCAATATCAGAATTATGTTATTTTGTTGGGTATCCAAAAGGGACAAAGCGTGGTTACTTTTATCATCCTAAGCAGCAGAATGTACTAGTTAGTACCAATGCTAGATACTTAGAAGATGATCAAAGTACATCCACGAAAGGTTCAACTAGGTTGGAACTTGAGGAAAAATTATCTTCGGAATCAACTTCTTCTGACCCAATTATGGAACAAGAAGAGGCACAACCTCAAGTGCTTGTAGAATTGGAGCCTCGTCGTAGTGGGAGAGTGTCTAGGGTTCCAGAGAGATGGACTAGAGAAGCTTTCGAGCTAGTCTCCGACCATCAGTAACAAGACCCCACTAGATACGAGGAGGCTATTGCTGATGCCGATGTAAATCTATGGCATGGAAGCAATGAAAGCCGAGATTGAGTCTATTGACTTCAATCAGGTTTGGGATCTTGTAGCTTCACCTGAAAGGATAAAACCTATTGGGTGTAAGTGGGTGTACAAGAGGAAGAGGGGAGTAGATGGGAAGGTTGAAACCTTCAAAGCTAGGCTTGTGGCAAAAGGGTATACTCAGAATGAGGGGATTAAATATAAGAAAACCTTTTTCCCTGTAGCCATGCTTAAGTCCATCCGTATCCTCCTTGCCATTGCATGTCATTATTACTACGAGATATGGCAAATGGATGTTAAGATGACATTTTTAAATGGCCATCTTAGCGAAGACATCTATATGTCCCAACCGGAAGGCTTTATTGTTGAAGGCCAAGAACATATGGTTTGCAAGCTTAAGAAGTCTATTTATGGACTTAAGTAGGCATTAAGAGCATGAAACATTTGTTTTGATGAGACTGTAAAGTCTTATGGTTTTATTCAAGCCGAGGATGAACCATGTGTGTACAGGAAGCTTGCAGGCATTAATATGGGTTTTCTTGTCTTGTATGTGGATGATATTCTACTCATTGGAAATGATGTAGGGTCATTATCATCTACAAAGATTTGGCTGTCTAGTTAATTCAGTATGAAGGACTTGGGAGAAGCCAGCTAAATTCTCGGGATTAGACTTCTTAGAAATAGGAAGCAGAGAATGTTAGGATTATCCCAAGCGGTATACATTGACAAGATGCTGGCCAAGTACAGCATAGACTCATGCAAAGGTGCTCTAATCACTTGCAGACATGGTTTGTTATTTTTCTTCAAGGGACTGTCCTAAGTCTCAAGAAGAAATACAGAATAAGTAGGATTCCCTACGCTTCAGCTGTGGGAAGTTTCATGTACGCCATGCTGTGTATTAGGTCAGATATCTACTTTTCCGTAGGTTTGGTTAGCAAATATCAGCCAAGCCTTGGGGAGGTTCATTGGCAAGTTGTAAAGCATATTCTCAAGTACCTCAAGGGAACGAAAGATTATATGCTAGTTTACAAGGCTGATGACTTGGTTCCTACAGGATACATAGACTCAGACTTCCAGGCAGATAAGGATGAGAGAAAATCCACTAGTGGATATGTCTTCACCTTGTTTGGAGGAGCAATTTCATGAAGGAGTATCAAGCAATCTTGTATTGCTGACTCAAGTATAGAAGCTGAGTATGTGGCAACTTCGGAGGCATCCAACGAAGCAGTCTGGCTCCAGAAGTTCCTTTCAGAACTTAGAGTTGTGCCACATGTGGACAGGCCAATTGTGATGTATTGCGACAACACTGGAGCAATATCACAATCTAAAGAACCACAAGAAGGGGAAGCACATCGAAAGGAAGTACCACCTAATCTAGAATTTCATCCAGAAATGGGAAGTCATGGTGGAACAGATTTCCTCCAAAAATAATATCCATTCACTAAGCCTTTGGCTGAGAGAGTCTTCAAGAAACACTTAGATGCCATAGGGGTGGGCACTTACGGACTTACCTAGTCTTAGAGTGCAAGTGGGAGATTGTTGGAAATATACCCTCTTTAGACTAGATTTCTGATATAAAAAATGAATGTTTTAATAAAAAGAATATCATTTGTGAATTTACTTTTTGTTTGTGCACAATGTTGTTTGGAAAAGACCCATTGTGTTTAAGTAAGTGGTCCATGTGAATGGATGTCTTTTACAGTAATGTATGGATCACGGGTTACTTAACACATAGACATTCATTCTTAACCGATTGATGAGAATGAGAATCTCATCATATCTAGGTTATTATATTATGAATTCCAAATGGGGAATGTCTTACCTTTAGCCAGTGAGTAGTCCACTCACTTCATGACATAAGCGTATTTCTAATACGTATAACAGGACCTATAGTAATGGCTTCTAAAAGTACTATATGGTAGAAACCTAGATTGCTACCGCTACAGCGTGGACTAGTACTCTACGACTTGTGTATGAGTTGGTGGTCTGATGAAGCTAGAAGCATATACTTTGATATGCTATAGTTGAAGTTCTATCGTAGGGCCAATATACTTGCATGTTAGGTATGTGTGACTAGTCTGTTAAGACAGATTTGTACAAGATAGTTTTTATACTATATCGCTCCTTATGGTTGTCTGAATGATCTATATATCCAGGATCCTAGGAAACTTGACTTGGATGTTTGCTTTAGGGTAGCTCATTTGGAAAGCGAAAACACTCCAGAAAGTTGTAGATCATTGGACTAGAGGCCTAAGGATGGTAGATGTCATTTAGAGGGGTGTTAGTAAACTTCTTCCTCTTTAAATGCATGGCAATGTATAGAGGGGTATTTTAGTCATTACACCTGTAGGTCGGAGACTTTGTTAACGCAGCATTGTCCTTGGGGTCAATATTTCCTTATGATGATATTAGGAAATATTTCAAATGCAAAATACAGCTATTTATATAGCAGGGGTATTTTGGTTATTTTAGTAGCCAAGGCAATGTGTCTTTTTGGTCCTCGGAATAACTCGTAAGTTCTAATTAATTTTGGATTGAGGAATTGTTCTCAGTTAAAGAGGAATATATACTCAAGATGTTATTTGATAACATAGTGGGTTTATTACGAGAAAGAGAAGATGGGTCAATTTATAATTCTGAGAACTTCAAGAGTTCCAATTGCAATTGGAGTAATTGTTTGGAATTCTCAGATTTGGAATAAGAGACCTCCGTCTCTTGAGGTGAATAAAAATGAAAACTTAGTTTTCTTTTCCTAAGCTCTCTCTCTCTCGTGACCTTTGGTTCTCCTCTTCTTGTTGTTGTGCCTCTTGGTTCTCTTGTTCTTTATATTAGCAAAGAATACAAGAGGTTGAAGTGTGGTTAGGTTTCTGCTCACCTTTTAGTACACCAAGAAGGTTGGGAGTTTTTTTTCCTCCTCAACATTTTTGTTTTCAAAAACAAGAAGATGGTTGAGACCATGCATTCCTCCTCTTGAGATCATTCCTCTTTACCCTTTATTTCACCAACAAGAATTAGGTAGTTGAATATTCCAATAACCGGAAAGCTTTGGCGTTCATCGTTCATGCAAACAAGGCGGAATAAGAGGTTAGCGGGTTTTCAATCAGAAGCTTCATCAAACGAGCAAGAAAGAGCTGTCCCTGATGTAACACCCCACTACTTAGGCCCACCAGGGCTAGGGATGTCGCCCCGTCCAAAGGATAAGGGGTCTTTATAACTCGGTTACACAAATAAAATAGCGGAATAAAAATAATACCTTAACTTAGAATTTATTACATCCCAAGAATAAATCCATGAATTCCCAAAAACAAATCCACAAATAAAAATTATCCACTCTCAACTCTCTAAAACAATACATAAAAATAAAGGACAACATTCTCTTCCAAGGCAGATAACACTAGCTACTCATCCCCACAGCAGGATCCACCTGAAATCATGGTAAAAAGGGTGATGAGACAAAAATCTCAATAAGCTCCGTGTGTGAGTTGGGCTAAAGAGACAAACACTTTTCATGATTAATGCACTAACAGTATATCAAAAGCTTTGTCATGCCTTCTTTACAAATTTAACTCTCACTTCTTGAAGGATAGTAGTGAGAAGTCATGAAGCAAAATGCTCTTAAAATATTCGGTTTGGAAATATATGAATAATTGAAGGATTTTGAGATTCGAATAAAATTCTAATGACACTTTAGAACAGTTTCCCAAAAATAGCTCAACAATTAAAGCAACCAAGTTAATCTGATAGGGCACAGCGGTGGCTCTCACACCAGGTGAAGCACTTGACCCCCATCAGGTGGTGAAAGGGCACAGAGGTGGCTCTCACTCCTGTGAAGCACTTGACCCCCAACACCTGGTAGGTGTACATCCTACCTAGTGAGATTCTCCTCCCTCTCTCACCCAATCCAATCCGGTTGTCCTACTTCCGGCCGTCGGTTCCACTGGAACCCCGTCGCTAGCTGAGGATGGCTCAACCTTCTACACTGACACCCTGATCGAAAAGAGTCTACCTCTCGGAGGTGGCCACCTGCCGAGAGATATCCCCAGACCAACCAAAGGCTAGCATAAAGGTCTAGCCCCCATTGAGTACTCAACGTTATTCAATCTTCACAATTCAAAAGGCTCCAAAATGGAACCTACAAAATTTAGCTCAATACAATTCCAAACAGCATTGTCCGACCCGCACAAAGATTTTAGAAGGTATGGTTTTAAGCCAATAATTTATTCCAAATATTCATAGTGAAGGAGCCACATGCTCAAATAAGTCGTGCTATGATTTTCGAAAAGTATATGCATGATCAAAAATTCATCTCTTGCATATTCAAAACAAATCAAAATGCTTGATGCTTGGCTCCTAAGTCATGCTTGACATATTTTAGAATTTATAAATCTAAAAGTTTCTAAAATTAGAAGTTTTCCAAATGTAGAAAGTTTCCAAAATAAGAAGGTTTCAAATATAGAAGTTTTCAAAAATTAGCTATCCTGCTAATATTTCGTGTTTGCAAAAGATGCTCACCAATCTTTCTTTAAAATAAAATCAATTTCATGAATGTCAAGGAACTTACCTTATCCTTGCTCACAAGAAAGGTCTCTAACAATTGGCCTAATCCCCGCCTGGGGTAAATATAAATCACAATCAAACTCAAGCCAAAGATTCACTTCCATAAATAAAACTAGCTCAACTCACTACTACCATGATCCTAGTTCAACTTATTACAATCATGACCCTAATGTCCCAAGCTTTAAGGCTACATGATAAATGATTTTATAAAATAAGTCTAGCTTGATAAGTTAAAATAACTAGGGGGTGTAAAATAATTACTAATGAGTTATAGGCTTTAATAATAATTCTTGAGTGTTAATAAATAAACTAAGGTTTGAATATTGAATAATACCAAGCCCTAAATATCAATAAATGGTAATTTAAAAATAATGTTCCTTAAATAAATAATAAATTTACAATTAATTTTTAATTAATTTTTTAATAAATAATAAATAATTAGTAATAAATAAAATTAATAATAAATAAATTAGATTAAATTTTGTTTAATAAATAACAAACAAATTTAAATATGAATAATATTTATGACTATAGGCCTACAAGGTCATTAATATTTTATTTATTAATAGTATTTATATAAAAAGATCTTATTTAATTTTATACGAATGCATATATTATTTTTAATGAAAAATATTATTTATTTGACTAGTAAAATATCAATATTTCACTTAATACCCCATTTCTAAAGCTTCCTAGAGATTTCGAAATCTTAGAGGAAAAATATAGTAATAATGTTAATTATGATACTCAAATTTGCTAATTAAAATAACCTAGGGTCAACAAGGTCATGATCATAATTTTCCTACTGCTAACAAGAATCATGAACATATACTCCAACATCAAACAACAAACTAATCCATTCATGAACATAGGCTTCAATCTACACATGCTATCACATGGAAAATCTCAACTAAGCATAATCATAACCATGACTTCAATGAAGATAAGAATATGAAAATCCTATTCACCAAAGGTGTCATTTCATCTAACATGCTTTAACCATCCATAATCTTCTTAAGACATAATGATCATATATTGATTGACAAGAAAATCCATATAGCTTAAACATGATCAATCACTCTCATGTCCTACTCTCAACCCCTTCAAACATATGCTTATACTCAATCCCCCATTCATATACTATTCTCCCTATCAACATCTAAGAGACATGAATTCAGAATTAAAAAGAAAGGTTAAGGAGAAATACTTGGTTGATGATTACTTCGATGAAGATTTAAGAAGGTCCACACGAGTGAGGGTCTTGAATTGTCCAAGAGTAAGAAAACAGCCATGGTTGTTGATCAACCATTTCGGCGAGAGAGAGAGAGAGAGAGAGAGAGAGAGAGAGAGAGAGAGAGAATTAGAAAGGTATATCGAGAATTTAATAGAAGAGGATGAACAAGAAGGTTGTTCTTGATTTACCTTGTTGATGTTCTTGAGACCTTCAAGAAAAAACTGATTTTGATCCAATTGAAAATTCTTGTTTGCTTGTTTTTATGCTATAAATACTAGAAATGAAGCCTAGGGATTAAGTACAAGTGATCTGGAGTATTTGAGAGTGATCGGAGGTGTTTAGAGTAGGTTTAGGCTTGAAGAAGTATAGTGTGTATTCTTGGTGTTCTTGGTGAAAATGGAGAGAATTTGATAGAAAAGCTCACAATTTTCTGGAGTGTTGTTGGATGAATGGATTGGGGTCGATAGGAGTGTCAATTTTCAGCTAGTAGAAGAGAGAGTGATGAGATTTTTTTGAAATTCAAATGGAGGAAATTGTGGAGTTGTTTAAGGTAGGAGGTTAGCTAATGGTGCTTGATCAAGGAAAGTTTCTTTGCTCTTCAATGGTGCCAGCTGAACAAGCTGATTTTGTTGAAATGAATGCAGGTTGTTTACGTATATAGCTGGCCGAAATTCAGTCTATGATGGCGGAGAAAATTCTGGTTTATTAGCTTGTTACAAGAGTGGTTTAATAGAGAAAAATTCTAGAATTTTTTTGAAGTTCAAATGAGTTTTGGTTAGAATAATCTTAGGAGATTTTTGAGGTATGGTTATGGAGTCCAATTGTGGAAGGTAAGTGGAGAGGGTAATGGTTTTCAGTTCATGGATGAACAAGGGTCAATTTACAGAGGTTGAAGGGTGGTTTTTGGCCAAGGCTTGAGGGAAACAAAGCTGGAAATTTTCTGGTTTCAAGGTGCTCATGTTTCGAAGGTTTGCTACAAATTTTTCTGTGCAGTTTTCTGCAATTCTTTAGCCCATTTTGCAGAGGTTTTGAAAGGTATTTGAGGGTCCTTTAAGACTAGTTTCCAGCATTCTTTATGGAGGAAAAGCAGAGGCATTTTGCTAAGTTGATGATAGAAGAAAACAGCTCCAATTCTAGGCTGCTATGCAGCGAAAACTGCCCAGAATTTTTCCTATTTTGTGCGGTTTTTGCAGTCCGAAAATTGCACAGAATTTTCAGCCTTCAAGCCACATGAAATGACCATTTTTCTGGCAGCAAATGAGTAGGTTTACTAGCTGAATTTTTTGAAAAGCTGGTCTGCAAAAATTCTGGAAAATTTCCAGATTTTCTTCACTAAAAATATGTACAACATGAAGGTAGGATTGAAGGTATAATCATGGTGATTTATTTCTTTTGGAAACTCATCCTAATTTCTCTCCTATTTTTAGCTAATCCTCTATCCTTCAAGATTGATTTTCGAAATTCAAGGTTGAAGAATTATCACAGAATTTTTTTGGAATTTAAAAGAAGAGATTTAATGGAATTTTGGTTTATTTAAATTATGAAGATGTTAGGACAAAGCTAGAGGTAATAAAAAGGACTAGAATTCCTCTAGAATTCTCTTTAGGACACAATGATAAGATTAGGACATTCTCTTCATGTCTCCCCTAAGACAACATTCCTATTTTTATGGAATGCAAGAAAACAAAATTCAAACTTAATCAAGATAATCATGATAAAAACTTAAGTAGTGGGATTTGAACTCATGACCTTAGCAATTAAACCACAAAGCTCTAACCACTAAACTACACTAACTCTTGCTCTTATTTTCTCACCCAAATATTATCCTTACTTAATCCTCAAGCTATCTCCCTATTTTCACCGCAAGCAAAATTACCATTTTACCCTTCCTACTCAATAAGCATAACTAAGCCTTTTAACCTATAAACCACAATTCTAAAGCACATAAAATCATTCAAAAATATAAATATTCATGCAAAATAATATGATATGCATCCCGACCCCCTTACTCTAGGGTTGCAATTGGAGTAATTGTTTGGAATTCTCAGATTTGGAATAAGAGACCTCCCTCTCTCGAGGTGAATAAAAATGAAAACTTAGTTTTCTTTTCCTAATCTCTCTCTCTCTCGTGACCTTTGGTTCTCCTCTTCTTGTTGTTGTGCCTCTTGGTTCTCTTGTTCTTTATATTAGCAAAGAATACAAGAGGTTGAAGTGTGGTTAGGTTTCTGCTCACCTTTTAGTTCACCAAGAAGGTTGAGAGTTTTTTTTTTCCTCCTCAACATTTTTGTTTTCAAAAACAAGAAGATGGTTGAGACCATGCATTCCTCCTCTTGAGATCATTCCTCTTTACCCTTTATTTCACCAACAAGAATTAGGTAGTTGAATATTCCAATAACCGGAAAGCTTTGGCGTTCATCGTTCATGCAAACAAGGCGGAGTAAGAGGTTAGTGGGTTTTCAATCAGAAGCTTCATCAAACGAGCAAGAAAGAGCTGTCCCTGAGGTTCAATCCATTTCTCCACAATCTAAGAGGCTTAAGGTACCCAGAGGTATGTTCTAAATGCTTCCATGCTGCTGCTCTTCATGGTTTTTCTTTGCCTCTGTTTGTTCCCCGTTTCTGCACTATACTCTATTTTCTGTCAAACTAACACTTTTAAGGAACTTCCTTCTTCTTAGAAGAATTTGAAGAATCATCTAACATGACTGCATTATTTTTCTTTTGATAAAGCCTTCTACGGTATTGAGAAGATTAATAAACTGAGGTATCACAAATTGTGAAAAACTACTTGACAAAGATTGTAGAATTAATCTAACATATAATTTGTGGTCCATCACAAAACCAAGAGATCTAAACTTCTTAATCAAGCCCAACATCTTATGTCCATGCACAGCCACTGAAGCACCCTCTTTCATCAGAAAATGGAATAATTATTTTGAGATCTCATATTTCTCTATTCTTGCTTGTTGATTAGACAACTTCCTTAGATGAAAGATGGTTGTATAAGCATCCATATGCTGATGCCATTTTTGAAGTTAAGTCACTGTCCTCATGGTGCTTTTAATGGACTTCAAGCTCTTCAATAAGAGCGTCAATAGCAAGAACTAGTGAAATATGAGCATCTAACATGTAGCGCAACATTCAGATTTGAGAATAATTCGCAAAATTCCTATACTTGTCCATAAATTTTGACTTGGTTAGCTTGTTTGTTTCCAAAATACTACATGGGTTTAAATTTGTTGTCATGATGTAAATGACCTAAATAAAAGATAGGAGACATCAGTATTTGCAAACGTAAATGAAATGCATTCAATTAGGTCTTTTTAAATACTTATTTATTCTACTATTTTACTTAAACCATAAGCCCCCATAATTGATTTGAGAAAATCCGTTGGAAGCTTTTCTAGTGGACTAGTATCTAAATTCCTTAAGAATGATCTTGGGTATGCACAACAAATCACTCTTAAATTCAATGATTGGTATCCAATACCAATTGCAACAAATGTAACTACCAGATCATATAGTGTTTAGTCCTAATCCAACCTTACCTTTAATATTCTTCATGCTTGGGTGTTCCAATCCGAGGGAAAGATATTAATTAAATCCAATCCATTAATCTAAAATCAAATTTCATAGCTTGGACATGCACAATGTTGAGTAGGCTTAACTGTGTCCAACAGACAACTCTCGAAAAAGAACTCTCATTCTTACTATATTAATTGAAGTCTTTTAAGATTCAATATTATTTGAGGGATTTTATTATTAATTAATAGTCTCATCATTTGTGTAACACCCCGCTACCTAGGCCCACCAGGGCCGGGGATGTCGCCCATCCAAAGGACAAGGGGTCTTTATAACTAGGTCACACAAATAAAATAGCGGAATAAAAATAATACTTTAACTTGAAATTTATTAAAACCGATAATGAATCCAAGAATTCCCAAAAGAAAAACAAATCCATAAATAAAATCATCCACTCTCAACTCCCCAAAGTAATACATAAAAATAAAAGACAACATTCTCTTCCAAGGCAGATAACACTAGCTACTCATCCCCACAGCAAGATCGACCTGAAATCATGGTAAAAAGAGTGATGAGACAGAAATCTCAATAAGTCCGTGTGCTCTTTGGGTGTTCAGTGAAAATAGTTCGTGGATGCAAAGTGTGAAATCTTTATAAGAGAAATATTGGCAAGCAATAAACATTAGTTAAAAGCAAGAGTGGTGTTTTCCTCTTTTTGAAACCATACAAGTGCACAATAAAATCAACCACTCATAAAGGTGGTCATGGGTTACCACACGTTGGGCCCCATAACCATAAAATGGTCAGAATGCCACACTTTGTGCAGACTAACAAAAGAAATACTGGCAAGCAATGAATGATGTTCAAAAACAAGAGTGGCGTTTTGGCTTTCAAACCATACAGGTACAATAAAATCAACCACTCAAAAAGGGTGGTAATGGGTTACCACACGTTGGGCCCCATGTCCACTTGGTCCGTATGCCACACTTTGTTCATACTGCCGGTCAGAATGCCACACTTTGTGCAGACTGACAAAAGGTAGGTGATCGGCCTACCGGGCAAGATACTCTTCATTCTCTATACCCAAACAATAACCGGGTGTCCATTCCGGCATAACACAGTCACTTGACTGAAATAAAAACTACTAGCTTGGACCGGCATGACTAAGTAGTACTGATGTTTCTCTAAGTTGAGCTTATCTTCTGGAGGTGGCCTCCTACCAGAAGATTCACTCTTGCTCTTCAAAACTAGTACTACTAGCCTACCCTTGTTGAGTACTCAACGTAACGTATCCCACTTGGGAAAAATGAACAAAACATAGTTCCACTTGAAAATGGCAATTAAGGTTTTCCAAAGTTTGGGGCAAAACTGGTTTTAGAAAGAATTTTAGGTTTTGAGTAAAACCGCCCCTTGATTTACAAATAATTTATTTGTCTGAAATGAGAATGGAAATAATCCTTAATTGCCTTTTACAGAAATGAGTGACCATGCACTCTACATTTGGCTTGCCATAAAAAATATCATTTTTCATCAAACAAGTTTTATGCAGGAGCTTACCTGATCCTTGCTTACAACAAAGGTCTCCAACAGCTGACCTAACCCCGCATGGGCAAATACAAACCACAATCAAACTCAAGCCAAAGATTCACTTTCACAAATAAAACTAACTCAACTTACTACAATCATGTCCCTAGTGTCCCAAGCTTTAAGGCTCGATAATAAATAAAAAGGTTTATAAAATAAATCTAGTTTGATATTAAAATAATTAGAGTTTGGGAAATAGGTACTAATAAGTTGAAGGTTTAAATCTTGCTAAAATAATTTAGAATTTATTTGATGAAAAGTCCTAGGTAGAATTAGGTAAAATAATAATTTATTAATAATTTAGTTGTTAGAAAATAATCGATAACTAAAATTAGTTGAAAATAAATTTAATGAATCTTGCTTGAAAGATAATAAATAAATTTTTAATGGTTTTTGATTAAAAGATAATAATTAAATTTTTAGTAATAAATATTTTACTAATTATGATTATTTCTATAAAAGGCTTTATTTGATATTATCATTTTATATATAATATCTATATATCTTATTTTTCTAGCAAAAGCTATTATTTATTTGACTAAAATATCCTTAATATATATAATAATCCAAATTTACCCCTCCTAGGGTTTTTTTGGAAATTACTAGCAAAATCCCATTATGAAATATTTTATTAATGAAATAAAAATTAGCTTAGGGACAACTAGATCATGATCATACTTCTATGGCTAACCGCAATCAAGGACATATACAATCCTTCAATTCATCAAATCATCAAAATCATGCATATAAGCATAAATCTAAATTTATCAAGACATGATCTAACCCCTACTAGCATAAATATGATCATGGCTTCAACAATCCAACATGAATATAAATCCTATTCATCAAAGGTGATATAATCTCTAGCATACTTCATCACACATACTACCTATGACATGGAGACATGCATTAAACCTCAAATCATCATATAATCAACCAAGGTAATCCATCCGTGCATAAATCCCATCTCCTTCATATTCATACATACATTCATGCTTCAACCTCAACAATATATACTCAAACCTTATCCGCAATCCATCTTCTATCAACATTATCGTAGAGACATGAATCTAGAATTTAAAAGAAGGGTTAAAATGGAGTACTTGATTGATGAATTCCTTGAAGTAGTTTCGAATGAATCTTAAGCCCTAGATGCCTAAATCCATCCAAATGAGATGAAGGAAGAATAGCCATGGAGAAGAAACCATTCGACCAAGTAAGTGAGTGGTTCGGCCAAGAGAGAGAGAGCGAGAGAAGAAGAAGAAGGCTCATTAGCATGCTTAAACATATATATATATTCATTAGAGATTAAAGATTAGCGAAGATGAAGTTGATTAAATAATCCTACCTTGAAGGTGTTCTTGAGCCTTCACAAAATTTCTGGTTTTTGATCCAAAAGTGCGAGTTGGATTATGGAGTTTGATGTTAAAAATGGTACGGATGGACTCACAATAATGAATAGATGAAATCTGGAATTTTTAGAGGTAGTTTGAAGTGATTTGGAGTGTTATTAGGTGAATGGAAGGAGTAGGTGTTCTTGGTGTACTATGTGTTCTTGAAGGTTGAAGAGAGTAGAGAGCTTTTGGATGGAGGCTGCCAAAATTCTATGAGGATTAGGGTTGCCAATTTTCTGTAGGGTTTAGGTAGATGGTTTTTCTGGTTTGGAAGGGAAAAGGAAAGGCTAGTTGTTAGAATCCTTGAAGAATATTTTTATAAAGCAAATTTGGAAACTAAATATTCAAGAATATCTTTGATTATGGAGGAGCTCCTGGAAATTTGCCATGACCAACTGCTTTTGCAGAATTTTGGCTGGATGAAAGTTGGTTGAAGGAGGCTAATGGTGGCTGAAATTAAGGAGTCTAATGGTGAAGGGAAGGTCTGGTTGTTTGAGGTATATTTTATGGAAAGTTGTTAAATCATGGTGGCTGGAATTTTGGTATCCAAATCAAGGCATGATTGCAGAATTTTTTTGGAAATCTTTTTGGCAGCCATGGCTGGATTTTGTGCAGAACATAGGGAGGACAATGGAGTTCAGTTAATGGAGGTTTATGGGTGGTTTGTTCAGAAAAATGATGGAGTTTTGGCTAGGGTTGAATTAGGAAACAAAGCTGGACAAAATTCTGCACAGCATTTTCGCAAGGCTGGAATTTCCTGGGCAGTTTTCAGCTGCGATTTGCAAAGGCTTTGAAGGGGAATTTCTGGGGCTTTCAAGGCTGGTTTCCAACCTACTTCATTGAGGAAAAACATGGCTAAGGTACTGAACAAAAACTGGAAGAAAACAGCTTGGTTTCGGACCTCCAAAGTTGCGAATCTGCCAAGAAAATTTTCTGGTTTTGCACAGTATTTGTGTAGTCCAAAAATGGCCAGGAAAATTCAGATTTCAAGTTGATCAAAAGGGCCATTTTCTGGCAGCATTTGGGAGGGAATAATGGCTAAGAATTTCGACACCTTGAAGGCACACAAAGCTGGAAAAATTTCAGTTCCATGTAGGAAGGGAAATGAACCTAGCTAGAGTGAATTTTTAGAAAGTTCACTAAGGAATTTAATTCACTTGAAATCTTTCCCCCTCTTCCATTGTTTCGGTCCATATGATGTCTTTTACTAAGACATTTCGAACCTTCAAAGCCACCGCACATTGCTAGAATTTTTCTAGAATAAAATTAGCTTGAACAAAATGAACAAACTAATGAATTGAGAAATAGAAAAAATTAAGGATCAAGAGGAAATGAATTCCCCTTAGGAATTTTGTGTAGAGCAAAAGAGTAGGATTTGAAGACTCCTATCATGTCTCTCATAGGACAACATCTCTACCCTACTCCAAACACCACTAAGGCCGAAAATGATACTTCCCAAGCAAAAATAAAATTTAACTAAGCTAAAGCTCCTATGATGGAATTTGAAACCAAGACCTCAAGAATTAATTCTAAGGCTCTAACCACCAAACCACAACAACTCTTGTTCTTATTTCCTCTCTAAAAATATTTTCCTATTCAATCCTCAAGCTATCTCCCTTTTTCCACCTCAAGCAAAAATTACCATTTTGCCCTTCTCACTTAATAATCATAATCAAGCCCTCTAGACTATAAAACACAAATCCAAAGCACATAAAATCATACAAAAATATATTTAAACATGCAAATAAATATGCTATGCATCCCAATCCCCCTTACTCTAAGGTTGGTTTTGACTAGGGTTTCACAATTTGGCATATATAAAATTAATGAATTGACAAAATGGTAATTGTTATCCCTAAGGGCATTCTCCTATATTTTGACTTATGGTAAACATTGATGAGGACTAACTTGTGTGATTTACACATGATAGGACATGTTTGACCTCTGTTCTTCTAAGGCGTGCAAATAAGATTGCTAAGTAACTCTTAAGCAATGGAATCCAAGAACGGGTGATCAAGTAGAAGACTAAACTGAAGAGATTGCATACCAAGAAGTACTTGTGGAAGAACTTTTGACTAGGAATCATTATTAAGGTATTTCTGGTAAATTCCTATGTCTCTTTACATTATGATTCAATTTATATCTACCATAAAGTACAAAATCGAAAAGATTTTAAAGTTTTATATCTCAGAATTTTGGATTGAGTAGTTTGGATGATTCCACATCCAAAAGATTCATCCAAAATCCTGTGAGCAGTGTTAAAACATTTCTGCTTGAAAAGTACCATATTGGACTTACTTTTTTGATGCACCGTCATCCAAAACTTAATTTCAAAACCCTAGCAAATTTGATAGCAAAAAGTAGTTGTTAACTAGCCATTGCTGTCCTACTTTCACTTCTATAAAACGCTTTTAAACATGATTTTTTGCAAGATTTTTGTGCTATCTCTCTCAGAAACACTCTTATACTTTAGAAAACAAAAATCTTCCTTTTTATTGTACTTCAAAGGTGAAATTGAATTGTTCAAAAGGTGAAAGGCTGTTGGAGCTTATTTGTTCCTATCTGCTCAAACTTGGGCACTATTTCTGTAAGTTATCCTTCATTCTAACTTGTATAAAGGTTGTGGAGTAAAACCCAATTGGGGTGAGCCATGTTTTGGTTAATGTTCAAGGTTATGGAATAAAACCCATTGGGGTGAACCTTGTTTTGTGAATGTATCAAGGTTGTGGTGTAAAATACAGTTGGGGTGAGCCTTGATTATTGTGTTTTAAGAGGTTGGGTATAAAACCAAGTGTGATGATCCTCTTGTGTAAGATTGGTATAGCCTACCACCATTGATTTGGGAAAAAGGTTTTAGTTATGGTGTTGAAATCCTTAAATGAGAACTTATGGTAGTGGATGTAGATCATTTGAGGATCGAACCACTAAAAATCATTGAGTCTATTCTCTTGCATTTATTCTGATATTCATGCCTACGTTTTTACTACTCATCCAACTTGAAAGCATTATACTCCTTATTAGATTTATTGATTTGATCAAAGACTTTTATATTGTTTCAGTGAGACTTTTTTTGATACCTTATCTGCCTATCTTAATTATAGATTTTCATTTCATCATTTAGCGGAGTTTTTGAAAGTTCTTTGGTAGTTCATTTAAAGCAGCACGGGCAATCTGATTTTTTTTGCATAAGCACTTGTTTGTTCTTGTTTCAAAAGTTTCAGAAGATCTTTAAGATTTGAAATTGTTTGCCATATACCTTATTCACCCCCTCTAAGGTATATCAATTGGTATTTGAGAATTGGTCTAGATTGTCCTAAGCTTAACAACTTTGTAGCAAAGATCCATATGGTAAACACTACTGCTCTACCTTACATTGAAGGATCCTCTATAAATTGACCTCCTTTGTTCTATAGAGGCAATTTTACATTCTAAAAAAAATATAATGAAAATTTATGTTTGCTCAATCAACTTTGAGCTGTGGAATTTGATTGAGAATGGACCATTTGTCCCGTTGAAATTTGTTGAAGGTAGAAAAGTTCCTAAACATAGTGATGAATATGATAATGAGGATATTTTGAAAATGACTCTGAATTTTCCAGCAATGAATATATTGTGTTGTGCTCTTGATGCAAATGAATACAACAGTGTTAGTGGTTGTGATTTAGCCTTTAAAATGTGGAGACTACTTGAGGTCAACCATTAGGGGACTAATCAAATAAAAGAAAATAAAGTTGGAAATATTAGTCCATGATTATGAGCTGTTCACTATGAAGCCATGTGAAAACATCACTGATATGTTTACTCGTTTCACAAACATCATGAATGGTCTAAAAGCCTATGGAAAGATCTACCCCCTCGGGGAACAAAATAGAAAATTGCTTGATGCTTGCCAAAGAGTTGGCAGCCAAAAACTTTGGATATAGAAGAATAAAAAAATCTAAATGGTTTAGCCATTGAAGAGCTAATTGGCTCTCTATTAACCCATGAAATGAAATTGAAAAATTTTCAGGAGCATGATGAAGATGAAAGAGGCCAAAGAGGAATGGCCTTAAAAGCTATTGATGATGATGCTAATAGTGAACAAACTGAGAGTGAAAAAAAGACTAATCTAGATGCCGAAGAACTGGTCATGGTAGCTAGAAAATTCAGAAAAATGTTCAAGAAGAGCACTTCAAAGAAGGTAGAAAATTTGTCAAGAAGAAGGGATAATCTTCACCCTTCAAACCTTAATGCTATGAATGCAAGAGTACGTGGTATTTTATTATTGATTGCCCAATGTCTAAAGAAAGAGAACCTAAGCACAACAAGAAGAAAAGAAAAGGACTGATAGGACTTGGGACCAAGAAGAATCCGAGACTGAAGAGAGTGATGGATCCGATAAGGACAAAGCAAACATATGCTACATGGCAATGGAAAATAAGGTAAACTCCACTTCCACTAATTCCATATCTGATTTACATAATTCTGATTATGAAAAGGTTGGTGATCCTAGTGAACTACTTCTTGACATGTTCCATGAACTCAAAAAGCTGTCTAAAAGAAACAAAGAAATGAAAGCAAAAACTGAATCCTTTCTTGACGAAAATGATAAGCTGATGAGGGAGAACAAAGCCTTACTTGATTCTATATGTTGTCTAAATGTTGAAAAAGAAGTCAGTTCTACTTCTTTAAATTGTTTAACACTTGAAAATAAATGCTTATGTGATAAAGTCTATTCGCTTGAAATTATGCTTAGCAACTTTGATGAAATGAAAAATAGAGTTGATGATCTTACTACATGTATTGAAAAATTTACAAATAGGAAAAACAACCTTGAAACATTACATGGGACTCAACACCATGCTAGAAACCAAAATGGCTTAGGATATAGACATGAGAATAAAGACATAATTCACAAGCCTTGATTTGTTAAAGCTGACTCATGTTACACGACACACAAAGCATGCACATATTGTGAAAAATTGGGTCACTTAGCATCGAGATGTCTTATTAAAAAGAAAGTGGAATCTGGTGGAATAACTTTTTGGAAAATCAAAGGAAACACTACTAACCCCCAAGGACCTAAGAAAATATGGGTACCAAAAGCTATTCTTCCATCTTATGAATATATACACCAGCTGTAAAAATTGAGCTCCACGAAATGGTATTAGATAGTGGATGTTTAGAACACATGATGGAAAATGCAGCGCTAATGGATATCATTCAAGCTGAAAATGATGGATTTGTCTTAGAGATAAGGAAAAAGGATAAATACATGGTATAGGTAATGTTGGTGAGAGATTCTCCATCATTATCATGCAAGTATTATTGATTGATGATTGATCAACTTGCTTAATATCAGTCTTTTGTGTGAAAATTGTTGCAAAGTTATTTTTGAAAAAGATTCATGCACTATCATTGACAATTCTTGTGATGAATCATTTTTTGTCAACCGCATTGGCAATGCCTATGTATTATATCTTGATCATCCTTTGCTTATGATATAAAGTGCCTTTCCATATATGATATTGATAGCTACCTTTAGCATAGAATGTTAGGGAATGTCTCTGTTGATTTGTTGAATAGATTGTCATTAAAAGAACTTGAGAAAGGACTGCCCAAAATAATTTTTGACAAAAACCAATTGTGTGATGCTTGCCATTTTGAAAAACAAACCGAGACGTATTTCAAATCCAAGAAAATGATTTTAACATTAAGTCTTCTTGAGCCAATACATATGGATTTATTTGAACTAACGAGGAGCACTAGCCTAAATAGTAAGAGGTATGCTCATGTTTTAGTAGATGATTTTTTCGAGATATACTTAGACTTTATCTCTTCTTTTAAAAAGGTATTTAGAGTGTTCTATAAAAGAATTCTATGTCTTGAAGAATCCATTCTTGTAAATTTTGATGCATCTAACATATATTCCTCTAGAAAAGATGATGAGTATGTAGGTAGCTCAAAGAAAAATGTCATTGAACATCATGAAACTCCATCATTTGACAACCATGCCAAAGAAGAGGAATTAGAAGAGCAATAAGTAGAAGAAAGTAAGCAAAGAAGTGTCGAACACACTGATCAGAATCTGCCAAAAGATTGGAAGTCCAAACTATCCATCCAAAAGAACATATCATTGGTGATCTAGCTGCAAAGTTAAAATCAAATGGTATTTTATTGATAATTTTATTTTACTTTCTAGCACTGAACCTAATTAAATTGATACAGCCTTACATGATGAATTTTTTTATTATGACCACACAAGAAAAACTAAACCAATTTAAAAAGAATCATGTTTAGAAGCTTTTCCTTAGACCACTTAACCATCCCTTAATTGATACCAAGTGGGTTTTCAAAAACAAACATGATAACAATTTCATTGTTATTAGAAGTAAAGTCAGATTAGTTGCCCAAGGATTCAATCAAGAAGAGGGCATTGATTATGGTGAAACTTTTGCTCCTATTTCTCAATTGAAATCCATTAGAATGCTACTTGTCCTTGCATCATTCAAAAACTTCATACTTTATCAAATGGATGCCAATAGTGCTCTCTGAAATGGTTTTATTGAAAAAGAAATTTATGTGAAGCAACCTCTAGGTTTTATTCATGAATGTTTTCCAATCCATGTCTTAGTGGTTTTCTTCTTTCAAAAGGTTCTTCAAGAGGGTTAATGGATACCACATGATTTATCAAATCTGAAAATTCTAATGATATCTTAATTGTGCAAATACATATTGCTGGTATTATTTTTGGAGCTATTAATAATTCCTCATGTAAGAAATTTGCCAAGACAATGCAGCAAGAGTTTGAAATTAACATGATAAGAGAATTTAACTTATTCCTCAGTATTCAAAGAAAGCTAACCATAGATGATATCTTCCTAAATGAAGACAAGTATGCCAAGGAACTACTCAAAAGATAAATTCACAAACTACTAGCTGAAGAATGATTTGATCATCTGAGGATAGTTTTGGAAATGATCAGATTATGTATCTAACGATTTTGCTAGAGATTGGTTATTTATTCTTGTAGAATTCCTGAAGATCTTCTGATTTTGGATGGAGATATTGGATGCAGTACATGAAATGTATTTTGGACTAGGAAATTGGACTAACAATCTGAGTCCAAATGCTCAAATCCTTTAATTAAAAAAATTCCCGCCTTTTTATTCCAGTTGCAACACTCTCTCTCTTCGTATCAGAATATCTTTACATACTTTCAGAAATCACCTTTCTCAAATATACTAAATTATACTTATGCTATTCAAAACCTTGTAAACCCCAAAAAGAATTCAATTCTATTTGAATCTTCTTCTCATTTCAAAAAATTCAAAAAGCTATCATTTACCTTAGCACTTTTCTTTTTCCTCTGTCTTTCATTGTCTCGATAAAAACCAGAAGAATCAAAACTTTCAATCCTGTCCGCCATGGGCAAATTCCTCAAAACTTAGTAAAGAAACCTAGCTAAAAGTGAAGGAAGCCAAGAAGAAGGTAATGAAAAGGAAATCAGTCACTACCAGACTGATATCTGCAAAGAAGATGGAAAAGTGAGCTGCCATTAATGAACTAACTTCTCAAAATGCATTATCAGAACAACCCCCAGAAAAAGAAAGCATGGACACTCAGGTACTCCGATTCCTTGACTTAAAATTTTAATATGAAGTTAATGACTTGTTGTCGAGGAATAGGACTGTCATCACTGGATATCAGGTTGATACTGAGGCATGTTTAAATTATGAGTGCATTTTGGGCTTGTCTGAATCAGTGGTTCAGGGGCCTTTATTATTTGTGAATGAAAAACTTCACTACACTGGTTTGAAAATTCTATGAAAAGGATGACATGAGAAAATAGTGAACAAGCTTATTGAGCAGTGCTATATATCTAGAGTTAGAGAAATGAACTTCAAGTTTGACCATCGTATGTTAAACATAATTTTTTTTTTTAGATAGTAAAGTATAATTGTTTGAAATAAATAATTTGCCTAAAAAATTCTGATTTTTTAGTCGACTTGAGATGAGATTTACTGGTGCCAAGAGCTTTAGAAATTCAAGTGACTAAAATGCCAACTGGTTAAATGGAATGGAGCGATTGCTACATCACATGGTCTCAACCGTGGTGATACCGAGCTTTGGCCACAAGACTTCTATACATTTTTTGCAAAGTTGATGCAGGCTCAGTTAGAAGGAAAATAAATTAGCTTTAGCTTTGGATTTTTGGTTGTGAAATTGCTGACTCAATCTCGGAACACATCAAACAAAGCATTAGCTTGAGTACAGTTACCCTGAGCACTGCAAAGTAATCATCTACAACAGAAATTCATTTGAGAAAATGGGAACCATTTGAGCGGATAATCAAGGGATATTACTTAGAGAGGCTACTGAAGAAGAGATAGTGATGTAGAGTATTTCAAAGGGAAACAACAAGTAAAGGGAAGCAAAAAACTTAGGAAAGTGGAAGAATGCAGAGTATTTTAGATGCTCTAAATCTGCTATCTACCAAGCTAAAACAGTTTGATTGTAGAAGTCAAAGGTGAACAAAAATTTGGGAAATTGACTGACAAATGTGGAAGGAAAAAATATAAAATTGAAGTCCATTCGACTGAACAAGTTCCTCTACCCATGCTAGAACCTTAACCTATTATTCCTTAAACAGAAGATGAAATTGATATTCAGCCAAAGATGGAGAGTGCACAAGAGAACTAGAAAGAAATTTGCCCACCGTTGAACAACTGTTACACCCAAGGAAGCTTCCAAGTAAAACAAACCTACTGCATTTGATAGCCCATCTGGCTGAAAGCTGAAGCATGTCATGGTAAAACAAAAGTCCAGCAGAATTGTTGGAAAATATTCAAAGAAAGGCTTCAATGCTAAGCCTACAACCATCTTTATTCTATAACATGTGGCACATAACGACCGATGAATGATAATCTCTTCTACACACTCTTATTCTGATGACACAATTTTATTCGTGCAAAACTTCCTACTCTCGGCACTATACTTTCATGCATATCCTTATTGATATTATTACTTGTTGCATACTACTTATTGTTATTGTCAATATTATTTATTGATGGCCCTATTTTGGGCATTCTCCTGATATTACTATTAAAGTACTACTGGTTGCTTCTCTGCTACTTATTGTTATTACTACTGTTTTGATTGATAACAAATGGGAAGAAAATAGGGATTGTGAATTGATGACTTGAGAAATATATTGTTGGGGGATTGTGAATTTGATGCAGTTATGGAGATTATGCTATGGACTAAGAGGAGATGATGTGGGAGGAGATTATGATGTGGAAACTGAAAATTTCCTTACAAGCTTGTGATTCTGTGAAATACATTTTTGGGATTTGAGTTGATCAAACCTTATGCTGTGCTTTTTTTTTTTTTTGTGCTTTCATCATATCTCTTTCACTGGTCTTTGCCTTTATAAATATAGATTATGATTGTGACTGCTTATGAGGATTATAAATTTATATGGCTTAAGATGAATCATGACTGTTTATGGTAATTTAATAGAGACTATATTAAGTTGTTGTTGCTGTTATGGACTAAGGAGATTGAAGTGTGTGTATGAGTTCATTGTGCATTCTAACTGATTTTGAATAAGCTGGATGATTTGTTTTGGCTATGGATGTGATATGCACTTTGTTTAAATATTTGAATGATGAGGTTATTTACATTTATGAAAACTTCTCTTTAATTGCACAGAAAATTCCTTGTGTTGAAATACTTTGAGAAAATTGGGTTGAATTGAAAACCTCAGATCTGTCATTGTGAAAAATCTTTTTTTTACCCTGCTCATACACAAGGGGAGTTTTGGAACCATGTTTATTCAATCCAAAAGAACAGTCCAAAAATGTGTTTTTAAAATATTAGCTTCTATCTCATTTTACCTCAATTTGAATGTATGTTTTAGAAGTCCAAAATTCTAGAATTCAATCTTATTTTTAAAATGCACTTCTTAGCTCTCTATATCTTGTGTTCATATATGCACATACTAAGGGAGAGCATTACATCTTATGATTCATCTTCTATACCTCATTATGTACATATCTATACACTTTTTTGTGACTACTATTTGTGGCTATTCTCTTGTGGAATAGTCCTTTGATGGAAAGAAGGAGAATACGGAGGTAGGTTGGGCCATAGGCTCATTGAGCCATGTTTTTGAGTATATGCTTTAATTTTCTTTATCTTAAACTCATAAGCACTCTTTGAGTCCTATAATGAGAGATTGCATTTCAATGAAAAATATTCTTATTTCAATCGGTCTAACATGTTCGTACTATACATATCATTGTTTTATATCACAATCCCATCAAGTTTTGTCATCACTCAAAAAAGGGGAGATTGTTAGCCCTAAGGGCATTCTCCTATGTTTTGACTCATGACAAACATTGATAAGGACTAACTTGTGTGATTTACATGTGATAAGACATGTTTGACATCTGTTCTTCTAAGGCGTGCAAATAAGATCGCTAAGCAACTCTTAAATAATGGAATCCAAGAATGGGTGATCAAGTAAAAGACCAAACTTAACATATTGCATACCAAGAAGTCCTTGTGGAAGAACATTTGACTAGGAATCGTTATTAAGGTATTTCTTGTAAATTCATATGTCTCTTTACCTTATGATTCAATTTATTCCCACCTTAAAGCACATAATCGAAAAGATTTCAAAGTTTTATATCTCAGAATTTTGGATTGAGTAGCTTGGATGATTCTACATCTAAAAGATTCATCCAAAATCCTGTGAACAGTGTCATAATGTTTCTACCTAAAAAAGTGTCATTTTAGACTTACCTTTTGGATGCACCATCATCCAAAACTTGAATCCAAAACCCTAGCAAATTTGACAGTGACAACTAGCCGTTAACTAGCCATTGTTGTCCTACATTTCACTTCTATAAAAGGCTTTTAAACACGATTTTTTGCAAGATTTTTGTGCTATCTCTCTCATAAACACTCTTATACATTAGAAAACAAAAAAAAAAAAACCTTTTTGTTGTGCTTCAAAGGTGAAATTAAATTGTTCAAAATGTGAAAGGTTGTTGGAGCTTATTTGTTCACATTTGCTCAAACTTAGAACTATTTCTATAAGTTATCCTTCATTCTAACTTGTATAAAGGTTGTGGAGTAAAACCCAATTAGGGTGAGCCTTGTTTTGGTTAATGTTCAATGTTATGGAGTAAAACCCATTGGGGTAAACCTTATTTTGTGAATGTATCAAGGGTCTGGTGTAAAATCTAGTTGGGGTAAGCCTTGATTATTGTGTTTTAAGAGGTTGGGTATAAAACCAAATGTGGTGATCCTTATGTGTAAGATTGGTATAGCCTACCACCATTGATTTGGGAAAAAGGTTTTAGTTATGGTGTTGAAATCCTTAAGTGAGAACTTAAGGTAGTGGATGTAGATCATTTGAGGATCGAACCACTATAAATCATTGAGTCTATTCTCTTGCATTTATTCTGATATTCATGCCTGCATTTTTACTGCTCATCCAACTTGAAAGCATTATACTCCTTATTGGATTTATTGATTTGATCAAAGACTTTTATATTGATTGAGTAAGACTGTTTTTGATGCCTTATCTGCCTATCTTAATTACAGATTTTCATTTCATCATTTAGCGGAGTTTTTGAAAGTTCTTTAGTAGTTCATTTAAAACTGCACGAACAATCTAATTTTTATTGTGCACGCACTTGTTTGTTCTTATTTTAAAGTTTCAGAAGATCTTTAAGATTTGAAATTGTTTGCCATATACCTTATTCACCCCCCTCTATGGTATATCAGTAATATACTCAATTACATGACTTGGTTATGAACTTTACTAGATTACTTTCCTTAAGCCTAGCAGGAAATTAATTTTGGTCGAACCTATGTGTTCATGCATGTTTGAGAAAATAGTCATACCAACCTCTCGTTTTATCTTTGATCGCCATCTCCATATGCTTGTAAAAACTTTTAGTCCTATCTAACCTATATAATGTAATTACAAAAATTACTAATAAAGAAACTTCGAGTTACAATTAAGGAGAATTAGATGAGAAGAGAAATTACCCCAGAATTATAAAGAAAGGCAGAACATGCTGGCCCTATTTGTTCAAAACTAAGCAGTAAACATGCATAAAACAAAATTAATTGGTTTAAGTCTATAACGAAGCCAACATGCCAAAATGGTCCAAGAAATATCAACCATGAAATATAAATCCGAAATCACAATTTTAGAAAAAGAAAACATTATGTCCAAAATTAAAATTTTGGAAACTTTTTGTCCTTTGAGTAAAAACTGTTTCAGGGCATAAATTTTTTTTCTTATTATTAATTAGCAAAAAAAATTGGCCCAGCTTTTGTTAGCTTGTCGTGGCTTTACATAGCCACCCACCAGCTATGTAACTTTTTCATAGCTATCCTCAGCTTTGCATAGCCAGTCTACAGCTATACAAAGTTTTTCTTGCAGAAATCTTTTTTTTTTCTTTTATTCACTTATTTCTTTCTGGATTTTTTAATCTACAATTGATCATTTTTGCTCTCAGAAAATAAATTGTTGATCATTTTAAGTCACAAAATCAAATCAATATGTGTTAATTTTAATGTTCTAATCAATATCAAAACAAAATTTTGTGACAAAAAACAAACGCGGTGCTCTAAAGAATTTTGCAAATCCTTTACTGTATGTCTTCCATAATAGAAAAGATCATTTGATCATGGAACACAAGAACATAATTGAAGAACTCTTTCTTCAAATGATCAAACAAAATAATGCCAACACACAAAAGGTTTCATAAACCATTACCAAAACTAATTTTAGTAAATTATATGGGTAAAACTAAAAAACCCACTGAAATAGAAATTTCCAGAAACTAAAGCTTCATGGCATAATTTTCAATCTCATAGATACAGCCCGAAAGCATACATAAAATAATTTCATAACGCTATCGCAAACTAATAAATACGTATGATAGTTCTAGTACTACTATTGGAATTCCCTCATACAAAATCAAACTCATGAAGCCCAAATTAAACAAGAATTCCTTGTAAAGGATCACACATATACGAATTACGGGACATGAAAATTGGAAAGAATTTTTACCTCAGCAAGCAGCTTTCAAAAATTTTGTTGTAAATCATCTATGTGAGTTGTTTTTGCAACCCAGCAAATTTCTCTTGCATTCCTCTATTGATACCAATTGTCTATGATGAACCGCTGTATCCCTAGTATGGGGATACCTCTAATAGAAATCCAAACGAGTACAAGACTCAAGATGTCACCAGAATTTTGTGCTAGCAAAATTAATTAAGGCAGCTATGATTATTATGGTGGAGAAGAAAACTCTAAACTATTTTAGAGGAAATGGTTTCCATGTGTGTAAAAAATCATAGCAGTAATACCAAAAGAAATACTGTCTAACATCTGAGAGAAAGAAGGTAGAGAGATAGGCTCTCAATCCTTTGATTTCTCTTCCCGATTCTCAACTTCCTTGCAACCAATGGATGATTTTCAAGCTCGAGAGGAATACCACATTTGCTATCCTGGTTAGTACAGTTGCTTATTCTTCCTACTGGATTACAAATTGTGTGTTTTCTTTTGTGTTGATTCTACCTACTGTTCATGTCCGAGTACACTGGTTTTCCTTCACTACTGTTCTATCCGAATATCCTACCAACTATGTAGATTGGGTGCTGTTTATGAAGTGCCGGATATTGTGGTGAAAAATCTTAGGCGTATCTAGAAGTGATTACTATGTTCTCAAATTCGTTTCTTGTGTTTGTGGACCCAATCAGTTGTCTACCATTTATGCTTATTTCATCCACGCTTTTGAGTGTTCTGCCATTTATATCACAGCTCCTGACATAACTGTTGGCTATTGTTGCTTAATGTACTTGGAGTGAGTGAGGTATGTAGCTGGAGACATATGAGCATATCATTCAGTTTACGATGGACTTTGTGTGAGTAGGGTATCAAGTGTCTGCTATTTGGCTTTGCTAGTTGCTGGGTTTGTTCTCTGTTGTTAGCTTGGTTTCTAGGTTCATTTGCATACTTCAACACCTTTGATCCATACCAACCACTTCTGTTATTTGCAACTTGTTGTTTGAACCATAAAATACCTAAGACCAACATAGGAGGGTAGGACCCCTACTAACTTCATTATTCTAAGTTCAAACCTGCTGTCCATTTTCTCACCTGCACTAACTGGAGATGCCTAAGAGACATGTTAGGAGTAAGGTAGGGATGATGTCTTAAGAGAGACATGTTAGGAGTAACCTCATTCTACTCCCTTACCCTACTCGAATTTCCTAAAGGGAATTCATTTTTCCTTGATCTTTTATTTTCCTTAATTCTCAACTCATTAGTTTGATCAAGTGATTCTAGCCATTTTCTTTCCAGAAATTTCAATAAAGTGCTGTAATCTTGTAGGATCAAAATGTCTTAGTAAAAGACTTCTTATGGTCTGAAAAATGAGAAAGAGTTGTGGGAAATTTCAAGAGGAAAAAAAATCCCTCTAGTGAGCTTGCTGAAAATTCACTCTAGCAAGTTTATCTTCCATCTTGGAATGAGCTGAAATTTTCCAGCTTATTGTGCCTTGAAAGTATCGAGTTTCTTAGCTAACATTCCCTCCCAAATATTGCCCAAAAAATGGTCTTTAGGATAAGTTTGCAATATGAATTTCTTGGCCATTTTCGGACTGCTCAAAGCTGGAGCAACAACAGGAAAAATTCCTGTACAAATCGCCACATTAAGCACCCTACTTTCAGCCACCATAAGCTTCCATAGACCAGTATTAATCCCACCGAAATTCTACCCAAACAGTCGGCCATGGTAGACTTCCAAAACTCTCCAACAATCAAGATATTCTTGGAATATTTAGTTTCCAAATTCACTTCCTAAAAATATTCTTCAAGGATTGTAACAACTAACCTTTCCTTTTCCCTTCCAAATTAGAGAAACAACTTCCTAAACCCTACAGAAATTCGGCAACCCTAGCTCTCACAGAATTTCGGCAGCTACACAAATCCAATCTCTCGAATTCTTTCAACCTCTAAGAACACACACACTACACCAAGAACACCTACCTCTTTCCTTCACCTAATACCCCTCCAAACCATCTCAAATCCTCTCTAAAAATTCCGGATTTGACCTACTCATTTCCGTGAGTCCACCAACCCCATTCTTAACATCAAACTCCACAAATCATCTTGCTACTTCAGATCAAAACCAGAAATTTCTGTGAAGGACAAGAACACCTTCAAGGTAAATTTATTCTAACAACTTCATCTCCTCCAATCTTGATCTCTAATGAGAAACTATGTGTATAAACATGATAATGGTTTCTTTTCCTCTATCTCTCTCTCTCTCTCATGGCCGAAAACCTCCCTCTCTTGGCCGGAAGGCTCTTTTTCCCCATGACCATGTTTTCGCTATCTCCCTTGGACGAAGTTAGGCATCAAGGAGTTGAGATCTATTCTAAACTCCTTCAAAGCATTCATCGATCAAGTAAGTCCCTTCAATCCTTCTGTTAAACTCTAGAATCATGTCTCTAGGATGATGTTGATAGTAGGTGGATGGTGATAGGATTCGAGTATATATATATTGTTGATATTGAAGCATGAACATTTGTATGATTGTGAAGGAGATGGGATTTATGCATAGAAGGATTATCTCGATTGGTTGTATGATGATTTGAGGTTTGATGTATGTCATAGGTCGTATTTGTGATGAAGTATGCTAGGGATCATGCCACCTTTGGTGAATAGGATTTATATGCATGTTAGATTATTGAAGCCATGATCATATTTATGCTAGTAGAGGTTAGATCATGTCTTAATAAATTTAGATCTATGCTTATGTGCATGATTTGGATGATTTGATGAATGGAAGGATTGCATATGTTCTTGATTGTAGTTAGCCATAGAAATTTGACCATGATCTAGTTGTCCCTAAACTAATTTTATTTCATAAATAAAATATTTAATAAAATTTTCCTAGTGAACTTCGAAAAAAACCTAGGAGGGTAGATTTGGATTATTATATACATAAAGGATATTTTAGTAAAATAAATAATAATTTTTGCTAGAAAATAAAATAAAGAAATCAATTAAAGCCTTTGTTTTTGGAAATAATTATAATTAGTAAAATATTTATTAAATCAAATCCCTTTTTAAAAGTTTACTTATTATTTTCCAAGCAAGACTCATTAAATTTAATCTCAACTAGTTTTAGCAACCAATTATTTTCTAACAACTAAACTATTATTAAATCATCGTTTTACTTATTACTACCTAGGACTCTTGATCAAATAAACTCTGAATTTTTCTTAGCAAGATTTAAACTTTCAACTTATTAGAATTTATTTCCCAAACCATTAATTATTCTAAATATCAAATTAGGCTCAACCTACAAACCTATTTATTTATTGTTTGGCCTTAAAGCTTGGGACACTAGGATCATGATAGTAGTAAGTGGAATTGATTTAAAATTGAGGAAGTGGATTGTGGCTTAGAATTGATTGTGATTTGTATTTACCCATGTGTGGTTAGGTCAGCTGTTGGAGACCTTGTTGTTGTGAGCAAGAACCAGGTAAGCTCCTGCATAAAACCTGATTGTTAAAAAATGTTTAATTATGGCAAGCCAAATGTAGAGTGCATGGACACTCATTTTTGTAAAGACAATTGAGGGTTGTCTCCTGTTTTATTTCCGTCAAATGAGTTATTTGAAATTTATCAAGCAGGTTTACTCAAACTCAGAACTCTTTCTGAAACTGTTTTTGACAAAGATTTTGGAAACCCTTTATTTGCCATGTTCAAGTAGAACTGTGTTTGTTCATTTTTCCCAAGTAGGATACGTTACGTTGAGTACTCAATATGGGTGGACTACTAGGACTAGTCTTTGAGGGGTTAGGGTAAGTCGCTCAGTAGGTGGCCACCTCTGAGGGGTGAGTCCTTCCCGGATAGGACGTCAGTCTAGTAGGTCGTGCCGGTCTGAGCTAGCAGTGTTCTATTCAGTCAAGTGACTGTGGTATGCCGGAATGGACACCCGGTTGTTGTTTGGGTATAGAGAAGGAGGAGTATCTTGCCCAGTAGGCCAATCACCTACTTTTGTCAGTCTGCACAAAGTGTGGCATTCTGACCGGCGGTATGCACAAAGTGTAGCATGCTGACCATTCGGTTATGGGGCCCAATGTGTGGTAACCCGTAATCCTTTCTTTCGAGTGGTTGATTTTATAAAATATATATGGCTAGAAATGCCAAAACACCACTCTTGTTTTGACGGATGTTTATTGCTTGCCAGTGATCTCTTATAAAGAATTTTATACTTTGCATTCACGAAATGTTTTCACCTGACACATAAACACACGCGGACTTACTGACATTTCTGTCTCACCACCTTTTTACCATGTTTTCAGGTCGGTCCTGATGTGGGGATTAGTACCTAGATTATGCCCGCTTTGGAAGATTTATGATGATTTATGTTTGTGTAAAGTTATGGAGAGATGAGAGTGGATGAATTTTTATTATGGATTTGTTTTTGGTATTGTCAGATTAATTTTGGATAGATGTTTATTTTGGGATGTAATAAATATTTAAGTTCAAGTATTATTTATTTTCGCTATTTTATTTGTATGACCTAGTTATAAAGACCCCTTGTCCTTTGGACTGGGCGACATCCCCGGCCCTGGCGGGCCTAGGTAGCGGGGTGTTACATGTTGTATCAGAGCCTAGGTTATAGGTAAATATTGATGATATGTGTTCTATTTATTTAAGTTTAAAATCTTTGTCTAACCTATCTTGTTGATGTTGTAGGATGGTTAGGTTGCTTAGGTCCGTGAGAAAAGGGCAGCAGTGGCACCCGCCTATTCCTATATACCAGGAAGACCTCCTAATTTCCCAGCCTGTCCCTCAACCAGTTATCCCTATAGAGGATAACAGTGATGATGAGGTTATCCCTATGGAGGATAACAGTGATGATGAGATTGACCTTATGGAGGATAGCAGTGAGGACGAGGTCCAGATCCTTGAGCCACCTCCAATCCCGGTGATAGACATAAGCTCTGACAGTAAGGATGAAGTGATGATAGTGGAGCCTGAACCCCACCCTCCTAATCCCGAAGTGGACTTAGTAGCAAATTGTGATGACCTGAGGGAGATAGACTATGAGTCTTCACCTAAGCCTTCTTTCATTCCTTTCTTTAGCCGAGTTAAGCCCGGAGAGAGCTCTAGGCGCCCTGGGAAGGAGCCCATGGAGGGATTTGCTAGCAGGGATGGGGTAGATTTTTCCAAGAACACTGGGGGTTGGTTATATGAGGCTGATGATGAGGGTTCTGATGAGGATTAGAGAGTTAGGAGTTATTTTATTTTGGATGATTATTTATTTGTTGTCTTTCGAGAACTAGTTTGTCAAAGATTTCCAATTCTATGTTTTGTTCACACCTTTGGATTTATGCAAGTCAATTTTTGAAATCGAAATTTTCGAGCAATCCTTTAAATAAGTTGCATATGATTTCTTCCTACTCATACTTGGCCATGTATGCATGCACCAGTAAAATGGTTTGATATTGGAATGCTTACACGTAACATTTGGGGTATGGTATAGAATGGCACCCAAGCGACGTGCAGCTTCTTCAGGCAGAAGGATTCCGGAGGTAGACCTCGTAGCACCGGAAGTTGAAACTGAATAGATGCAATCACCCAATCCGGGTAATGGACAAAGTGATCCAGAAATGGGAATGGGGTCCGATGCCCCGGTTGATGTGTCAATGGGCCAGGCACTCAGTAAGATGACCGAGATTCTTCAGACGCTGACCGAGCGAACGAAACCTAGAGGGGAAGATGAGGCCATAGAGAGGTTTTTGAAATTTCAACCGCCCGTCTTTATGGGAGGAGTCGAACAAGATCAGAAGGCCGAACAATGGGTTGAGCAAATAGAGGACATTTTCGCAACGCTCTAGTATGCTGAGGAGCAGATGGTTAAGTTTGCAGCTTTTTGATTGAGAGGACCAGCTCGAGCATGGTGGCAGCGGGTCCAAGATGATTGGGAGATGGATGAGCAAGAATGGACGTGGTCCAGTTTCGTTGAAGCCTTCAGGACGGAGTACATCCCTCAGTGGATTGTGGAAAAGCGAGATGATGAATTTCAGAATCTAAGACAGGGAAGTATGTCAGTGGCTCAATATGCGGCGCGATTCATTCAATTGTCGAAATACTGCCGAAGATTGGTCGACACCGAGCAAAACAGGACGAGGCAGTTCGTCAAGGGGCTGAGACCGGAACTGAGGAGAGCATTGGCACCTACTCCACCGACAACTTATTCGGGGGCTGTGGACGCAGCTACTCGCATAAAGAACGAGGACCGCAGTAGGATGGAGGCCAAGCCTTTCCAACCACCAAGGCAGCCGCAGAGACATTTCCCGAGACCGCAACCCCACAAGCGCCCTGCCAATCATCAATGGTAGAACCAGGGAAAGCAAGCCCGGACAGCACCAAGTGGACCCGCACCGAATCTCCCATCATGCAGGTAGTGTGGGAAGAAAGGCCACACCGAAAGGAACTGTTGGTCCAAGGGTGGAGACAGAAAATGCTAACACTGTGGTGGCCCGAACTACCTGAGAAATACCTGCCCTAAATTACACCGAGTCGGGCAAGGAAACCCGGCTCAAAACCCGGGGCCCGACAGAGCTAACACCGCGGGAGTATCCGGGAGTGGAGCACCGAAGTCGCAAGTGAAGGTCAAAGTATTCGCCCTCAACAGAGAGGAAGTTGGGGCCGATGCAGCGGTGGTGGAATGTATGTTCACTATTCAAGGACGTTCCGTTAATGCTTTGATTGATCCTAGCCCTACTCATTCCTATGTAAATAAGTTATGTGCATGTCATTTGGGTTGGGATGGAGTGGAGCTACCATTCGTTTTAGAAGTAAGCACACCTTTGGGGAAGATAGCGCAAGCAGATCGGTGTGTGAAGGATTGTAAGATTAATGTAAGGAGAGAAAACATGGAGGGGGATTTGATTGTGTTGGACATTGAGCATTATGACTTGATTCTGGGAATGGACTGGTTAGCCAAGCATGGTGCTAGGGTAGACTGTAAAAATAAGTCAGTCCAATTCGTTAGGCCAGGTTGTGATGTATTGGAATTCAATGGCAAAAGGGTGAAAGAACTGAAGTACTTGATTGCGGGGGCTAAGGCTTGGAAATTATTGAGGCAAGGATGTTAAGGTTATCTGGCTTACGTGATGAACAAACCGAAGGACCAGTGCACCCTGGAAGACATGGAAGTGGTAAAAGATTTTCTCGATGTGTTTCCGACGGCGCTTGATTCTCTACATCCTAGTCGAGAAGTGGAATTCAACATAGACTTAGTTCCCGGAGCAAAACCAGTATCACGGACGCCGTACCGGATGGCACCGGCAGAGTTGAAAGAGCAGCTAGATGAGCTAGTTGGTCAAGGCTATATTAGACCGAGCACGTCGCCGTGGGGAGCGCCTGTGCTATTTGTAAAGAAGAAGGACAGAACCCTGAGGCTATGTATCGACTATCGAGGGCTGAACAATTTGACGATTAAGAACAAGTACCCCCTACCCCTGATTGACGAGCTATTTGATCAGCTACAGGGATCCAGTTTCTATTCCAAGTTGGATCCAAGACAAGGATATTACCAAGTGCGGATAAGAGAGGAAGATATGCCCAAGATAGCCTTCAACACCAGATATGGACATTACGAGTTCGTGGTAATGCCGTTCGGGGTGACCAATGCCCCAGCAGTATTTCTGGACCTGATACATCGAGTATTCCGACCCTATCTGGACAAGTTTGTGGTGGTCTTCACCGACGACATTTTGATCTACTCCAAGAGTCCGGAGGAGCATGTAAAGCATCTGAAGCTCGTACTGGAGAAGCTTCGGGAGCACAAGTTGTACGCCAAGTTCAGCAAGTGCAAATTTTGGATAGATAGTGTGGCATTCCTTGGCCATATAGTGACCGAGGAAGGGATCAAGGTGGACCCGGCAAAGGTTGAAGCGGTATCGAACTGGAAGCAGCTGAAAAGTATCACTGAGATCCGGAGCTTCTTGGGATTGGCTGGTTACTACTGAAGATTTATCAAGGGATTTTCGACACTTACATCGCCAATGACCCGATTATTGCGAAAGGATGTTCCATTTATGTGGAACGAGAAATGCGAGAAGAGTTTTCAAGAACTGAAGCGCAGACTGATGTCAACACCGGTATTGAGTCTACCGGAGGAAGGAAAACCTTACGCGCTATATACCGACGCTTCGAAAGAAGGATTGGTAGCAGTGTTGATGCAGGACCGGAAGGTAATTGCTTACGCTTCTCGGAATCTGAGACCTCACGAAGTCAACTACCCCACTCATGATCTGGAGCTGGCAGCTATAGTGTTCGCCCTAAAGAAATGACGACATTACTTGTATGGAGCCGAATATAAAGTGTTCACCGACCATAAGAGTCTGAAGTATATCTTCACTCAAAAGGATTTAAACTTGAGGCAGCAAAGGTGGATAGAGTTCTTGGAGGAATATCGTTGCCCGATCAACTACCCTCCTGGGAAGGCCAATATTGTGGCAGACGCCCTGAGCAGAAAAGTTGGAATGGCCAGACTGAAGGTGCATGAGATGTAAGCAGTTCAGGATGTGTTAGACAAAAGGGTGGAAGTGCAAGATCAAAGAATTATCATCAACAATTTGAGATTGGCGCCAGATTTGAAGGGAGAAATTGTAGAAGCTCAATGAAACAACATCGAATTTCAACTCTTCAAGGATAAGGAGCTTAAGCGGCCAGGCGGTGAATTTCGTCAGGATGAAGCGGGAGTTTTTTGTTTCAGAGATCGATTGTGTGTACCCGAAGAGCAGCAATTGAATGACAGAATTTTGGATGAGGCACACAAGAGCAAGTACGTCATTCATCTGGGGGAAGTCAGGATGTATCAAGATTTGAAGAGAGCATAGTGGTGGCTCGGACTGAAGCGGAATGTGGTCAAGTATGTATCGACCTGTCTTACCTGCCAGAAAGTTAAAGCGGAGCACAAGAAGTCAGTAGGACTATTGCAGCCACTGCCAATACCGGAATGGAAGTGGGAGGAGGTGACTATGGAATTTGTCACCGGACTCCCCATGTCAAAGACCCAGAAGGACGCCATATGGGTAGTGGTGGATCGGCTGACCAAGTCGGCCCATTTCATACCGGCAAATGTGAGGGACTCCATGGAGAAGCTGGCCCAGACTTATGTTCGAGAAGTAGTCTGACTTCATGGAGTACCTTCGAGCATAGTGTCGAACCGAGACCTGAGGTTTACATCTCGTTTTTGGGAAAAGTTCCAGGAGGCAATGGGGTCGAATTTGAAATTTAGTACAATGGCGCATCCACAGATCGGTAGGCAGTCAGAGAGGGTAATTCAAATATTGAAAGATATGTTGAGGGCCTGTGTCCTAGATTTCGGGGATAAGTGGATCGAGTGTGTGCCGTATGCCGAGCTATCTTATAATAATAGCTACCAAGCCTCAATTGGGATGGCACTGTACGAGACTTTGTATGGTCGCAAGTGTCAAGTACCGTTGTATTGGAGCTGGACGGAAGATGGTTGCGTGAGCAAAACCGGAGAGGTCTGTGTCCAAGAAATGTTGGATAAAGTGAAACTGATTCGGGAAAGGTGAAAGGCGGCTCAGAGTCGACAGAAGAGCTATGCGGACAACCGGAGAAGAGAATTAGAGTTTCAAGTCGGGGACCGCGTATTCCTGAAGCTAACACCAAATAGGGGAATTTTGAAGCATCCGAAGGGCGGAAAGCTGAATCCGAGATATTTGGGGCCATTTCTGATTAAGGAAAGAATTGGGCCGGTAGCTTACCGATTGGACCTACCGGATGGGCTGACAAGTATCCATGATATGTTTCATGTGTCGCAATTGAAGAAGTATAACGCGGATCCCGGTCATGCGTTGAATGATGAACCATTGGTGTTGCATCCAGACCTGAGCTACATGGAGAAACCTATGCGGATATTAGACCGCAGTGTCAAAACTCTCCGGAATAAATAGATACTAATGGTTAAGATTCAGTGGGAGCACCATGGCACACAGGATACCATATAGGAGTCGGAAGAATGGGTTAAGCGGAAGTATCCCGAGCTGAAATAGAGGTATGCTTGAATTTCAGGACGAAATTCTTCTATGGAGGGGAGGATGTGAAACCCCAATCAAGACCAACCTTAGAGTAAGGGGGTTGGGATGCATATCATGCTTTTTTTCATGATTTAATATATTTTTATATGATTTTTATGTGCTTTGGATTTGAGTTTTATTGTCTTGAAGCCTTATTGATGAGTATTGAGTGACAAGGGAAAAATGGTAACTTTTGCATGAGGTGAAAATTGGAAGATAGCTTGAGGATTAAATAGGAATTAATTTTCTAGTGGAAATAACAACAAGAGTTGTTGTGGTTTAGTGGTTAGAGCTTTGGAATCAATTCTTGAGGTCTTGGGTTCGAATTCCATCATAGAAGCTTTAGCTTGATTAAATTTTATTTTTTGCTTGGGGAAGAATAATTTCGGCCTTATGAGCTTGGAGTAAGGTAGGGATGATGTCCTAAGAGAGACATGTTAGGAGTAACCTCATTCCACTCCCTTACCCTACTCGAATTTCCTAAAGGGAATTCATTTTCCCTTGATCTTTGATTTTCCTTAATTCTCAACTCATTAGTTTGATCAAGTGATTCTAGCCATTTTCTTTCCAGAAATTTCAGTAAAGTGCTGTGATCTTGTAGGATCAAAATGTCTTAGTAAAAGACTTCTTATAGTCTGAAAAATGTGGAAGAGTTGTGGGAAATTTCAAGAGGAAAAAAAATCCCTCTAGTGAGCTTGCTAAAAATTCACTCTAGCTAGTTCATCTTCCTTTTTGGAATGAGCTGAAATTTTTTCCAGCTTATTGTGCTTTGAAAGTGTCGAGTTTCTTAGCTAACATTCCCTCCCAAATGCTGCCAGAAAAATGGTCTTTAGGATCAGTTCGCAATCTGAATTTCTTGGCCATTTTCGGACTGCTCAAAGCTGGAGCAACAACAGGAAAAATTCCTGTACAAATCGCCACTTTGAGAGTCCAAAACCAAGCTGTTTTCTTCCAGATTTTGTGCAGCACCTTAGCCATGTTTTTCATCCATGAAGAAGACTGGAAACTAGCCTTGAATACCCCCGAAATTCCCCTTCAAACTCTCTGCAAGTTGGCTGGAAATGGTAGCCAAAAATCTATCCAGAAAATTTCTGCCCAGCGAAATTCTGTGCAGGAAAATTTTCCAGCTTTGTTTCCTAATCTTCTTCCAGCCGAAACACCAACCTTGTTCTGCAGGAACCTACCTTAAACCTCCAGTAATAGAGCTCCATTGTTTCCCTTAAGCTTCTGCACGAAATTCAGCAATGGCTGTCCGAAAATCTCTCCAACAAATCCCTACAATTATGCTTGATTGATTTCCAAAATTCCAGCCACCTTTGTTTAGCAACTTTCTATAATGCATTCCCCAAATAACCAGACTTCTTCTTCACCATTAAGCACCCTACTTTCAGCCACCATAAGCTTCCATAGACCAATATTAATCCCACTGAAATTCTACCCAAACAGTCGGCCATGGCAGACTTCCAAAACTCTCCAACAATCAAGATATTCTTGGAATATTTAGTTTCCAAATTCACTTCCTAAAAATATTCTTCAAGGATTGTAACAACTAACCTTTCCTTTTCCATTCCAAATCAGAGAAACAACTTCCTTTCAACCTCTAAGAACACACACACTACACCAAGAACACCTACCTCTTTCCTTCACCTAATACCCCTCCAAACCATCTCAAATCCTCTCTAAAAATTCCAGATTTGACCTACTCACTGCCGTGAGTCCACCAACCCCATTCTTAACATCAAACTCCACAAATCATCTTGCTACTTCGGATCAAAACCAGAAATTTCTGTGAAGGACAAGAACACCTTCAAGGTAAATTTATTCTAACAACTTCATCTCCTCCAATCTTGATCTCTAATGAGAACCTATGTGTATAAACATGCTAATGGTTTCTTTCCCTCTCTCTCTCTCTCTCTCTCTCTCTCTCTCTCTCTCTCTCTCTCTGTGTCATGGCCGAAAACCTCCCTCTCTTGGCCGGATGGCTCTTTTTCCCCATGACCATGTTTTCGCTATCTCCCTTGGACGAAGTTAGGCATCAAGGAGTTGAGATCTATTCTAAACTCCTTCAAAGCATTCATCGATCAAGTAAGTCCCTTCAATCATTCTTTTAAACTCTAGAATCATGTCTCTAGGATGATGTTGATAGTAGGTGGATGGTGATAGGATTCGAGTATATATATATTTTTGAGATTGAAGCATGAACATTTGTATGATTGTGAAGGAGATGGGATTTATGCATAGAAGGATTATCTCGATTGGTTGTATGATGATTTGAGGTTTGATGCATGTCATAGGTCATATTTGTGATGAAGTATGCTAGGGATTATGCCACCTTTGGTGAATAGGATTTATATGCATGTTAGATTATTGAAGCCATGATCATATTTATGCTAGTAGAGGTTAGATCATGTCTTAATAAATTTAGATCTATGCTTATGTGCATGATTTGGATGATTTGATGAATGGAAGGATTGCATATGTTCTTGATTGTAGTTAGCCATAGAAATTTGACCATGATCTAGTTGTCCCTAAACTAATTTTATTTCATAAATAAAATATTTAATAAAATTTTCCTAGTGAACTTCGAAAAAAACCTAGGAAGGTAGATTTGGATTATTATATACATAAAGGATATTTTAGTAAAATAAATAATAATTTTTGCTAGAAAATAAAATAAAGAAATCAATTAAAGCCTTTGTTTTTGGAAATAATTATAATTAGTAAAATATTTATTAAATCAAATCCCTTTTTAAAAGTTTACTTATTATTTTCCAAGCAAGACTCATTAAATTTAATCTCAACTAGTTTTAGCAACCAATTATTTTCTAACAACTAAACTATTATTAAATCATCGTTTTACTTATTACTACCTAGGACTCTTGATCAAATAAACTCTGAATTTTTCTTAGCAAGATTTAAACTTTCAACTTATTAGAATTTATTTCCCAAACTATTAATTATTCTAAATATCAAATTAGGCTCAACCTACAAACCTATTTATTTATTGTTTGGCCATAAATCTTGGGACACTAGGATCATGGTAGTAGTAAGTGGAGTTGATTTAAAATTGAGGAAGTAGATTGTGGCTTAGAATTGATTGTGATTTGTATTTGCCCATGTGGGGATAGGTCAGCTGTTGGAGACCTTGTTGTTGTGAGCAAGAACCAGGTAAGCTCCTGCATAAAAACTGATTGTTAAAAAATGTTTAATTATGGCAAGCCAAATGTAGAGTGCATGGACACTCATTTTTGTAAAGACAATTGATGGTTGTCTCCTGTTTTATTTCCGTCAACTGAGTTATTTGAAATTTATCAAGCAGGTTTACTCAAACTCAGAACTCTTTCTGAAACTGTTTTTGACAAAGATTTTGGAAACCCTTTATTTGCCATGTTCAAGTGGAACTGTCTTTGTTCATTTTTCCCAAGTGGGATACGTTACGTTGAGTACTTAATAAGGGTGGACTATTAGGACTACTCTTTGAGGGGTTAGGGTAAGTCTCTCAATAGGTGGCCACCTCTGAGGGGTGAGTCCTTCCCGGATAGGACGTCAGTCTAGTAGGTCATGCCGGTCTGAGCTAGTAGTATTCTCTTCAGTCAAGTGACTATGTTCTGCCGGAATGGACATCCGGTTGTTGTTTGGGTATAGGGAAGGAGGTGTATCTTGCCCAGTAGGCCGATCACCTACTTTTGTCAGTCTGTACAAAGTGTGGCATTCTGACTAGCGGTATGCACAAAGTGTGGCATGCTGACCATTCGGTTATGGGGCCCAATGTGTGGTAACCCGTAATCCTTTCTTTCGAGTGGTTGATTTTATAAATTATGTATAGCTGAAAATGCCAAAACACCACTCTTGTTTTGACGGATGTTTATTGCTTTCCAGTGATCTCTTATAAAGAATTTTATACTTTGCATTCACGAAATGTTTTCACCTGACACATAAACACACATGGACTTACTGACATTTCTGTCTCACCACCTTTTTACCATGTTTTCAGGTTGGTCCTGCTGTAGGGACGAGTAGCTAGATTATGCCTGCTTTGGAAGATTTATGATGATTTATGTTTGTGTAAAGTTATGGAGAGATGAGAGTGGATGAATTTTTATTATGGATTTGTTTTTGGTATTATCGGATTTATTTTGGATAGATGTTTATTTTGGGATGTAATAAATATTTAAGTTCAAGTATCATTGATTTCCGCTATTTTATTTGTATGACCTAGTTATAAAGACCCCTTGTCCTTTGGACGGGGCGACATCCCCGGCCCTGGCGGGCCTAGGTAGCGAGGTGTTACATTTACAAGTGTACAAATAAAGTAAAATATATTTTACAAGAATAACTATCTATATATAATAAGGTTAAAATAGTAAAATATATACAACTTAGCATGTATTTTACAAGAATTCTATACCGTATATTTTACTATCTATTTATTTTACAAGAATTCTATACCGTATATTTTACTATCTATTTATTTTACAAGAATTTTGTACGGTATTCTAGGTGAATTTATGAGAACAACTTAGCATATATACAATAAGGTCAAAATAGTAAAGAGATTATTTCTTCATCCACTTTAGGATTCATCTCAACACCAACCTATCCAAGTTAATCCTATGTATACCCTTATATTAGGCTAGACATAACCAAGAAGATAAAAGTAAAATTAAACAAGTTTATGCGAAATAAATACGATTCACTCTACTTCTCCAATTAAGAAGTCAAATAATGTGATTAACATAAGATAGGATCAACCACTCACTTAAGTCTTGTGGCTTAGCCCAAGTCTATATATATATATATATATATATTCAAATATTACATTATATTACAACAATACACTACACTTTGATACAATATTACACCAATACATTTCAACTTGAATTGGCAAAATACGGGCTTCTCATTTTCTATCATTTTTCTTTCTACAAGGGAATCCATTTATAGTGATTTTAACTTAAATGCTCTTTTTGCATCCCTTGCCTTTTTGCTTTTTGCTTTTCTTTCCGTATATTTTTCTTCGTATGTTTTTTTCGTTATAGGACATGCATTTTACATTTTTTCTCCTTACTTCGGTAGGTGCATTAAGCATCCTACCTCTTGCTACCGATTACCTTTTATTGAGAAATACAATAAATAATTGAAGATTTCTATAATACAACATACAACAATTAAATGAATGAATGAATGGGAATTGCCACAAAACTGGAGATAAGCCAACGCTCCACAATCTATATTTCATCACAAAGATTTTATCCATTCTCAAATATTCAAGTTTCACAACATTTTCACAGGCATAAACAAGATTAACGAACTTCTCCAAACTTAGACTATGTTATGCCCAATATATATATGCATATAAAATTAGCTTTTCTAGAAAGGCCTTAAGTAGAATTCTCAAGTATAAATGATAACTCCACCAAACTAATACATATTAACACATATACCAAAAAGTCTTGAAAACTAACCCAACAATGTGAAAAGATTCGAAAAAATTTTAGCCCAAATGCAAAAACAAAAATTTTAGCCCAAAAATAAGAAAATACCAAAATAAATAATACAAAATTGTAAAGAAAGTATTATTCAACCTTTCTCGCACACTTAAATTGGACAATATCCTCAATGGCCACAAATCAAACAATATAAGCATTTTCAATAGGACTAAAAGAAAAAGGGAGAAGAGGGTAAAGTAATACTCCCCAAACATCTTGAAACTCTATATGTCATATGAGAGGGAAAAAATGAATGGTTGTCCAAAAAAAGAAAATCTTCCATCTTGCAAAAAGAAAGAAAAATATAGCAGCATACCAAGGCTAAAGAGATAGTAACAACAACAATACAAATAAAATACTAAATAAAGAAAATAATTCAAAAGCAAATAAAAATAAAAAGGATATACAGAATTGTTACCAAAATTCATTAATATCAATACTAATAACAATACAAACCATCATATACTAATTTATATATATATATAATATTATTAACAAGTCATAAAATTAGCTAATATAAATAATACCAAGAAATATATTAGTAGAAAGAATGATAATACTACCAATACTACAAAGCCACAAAGTAAATGAAAATTCCAAAATTTTTGCTAAAGATACACTAAATCAATATATACATGCTAATATACCATCATCAATGCAAAATATATATTCACAATGAAACACCAATATACAAAACACTAGAACTAGTATACAACACACAACACATTGTAAACTCAATGAAATTCCAAGAAAAGTGAAGGTTCAAGGACTTAGTGGTCTTACTGAAAATAAACTTAAATGATTATCACCACTACAACCACCCATCCATGAATACTACAAACTCCACACAGCATATTAAAATCTCCCAAATAATCCAACAATTAACTTCAACACTATAAAAACAACTATATAAAAGGTTTTCAAAAACTGAACGAAAATAATCTCCAATCAAACCACAACGTTCCACAACACAAAATACCAACTATACAAACCGACCAAATATTCAATTTATTCACCACTACTACAATCAAAATGTCAACCTCCACAATATATAGTACAACAACAATCAAAACTATCAACAATACTTTCATCCTCAAAACAACAATCGAATCCTCAAAACTCCCACACCATTACAACAACAACGAACCAAATCCTATTATACAACAAACAACCATAATAACTATTATACAATAATATCTGCTGAATTAGTAGCCATTTACACAACATTTTTATCGTACAAATACCAACACAACAACAACATACAACATTCCCAAACAACAACATAAATAATCCACAACAACAAAGCCATATACAAGAATAGAACATAAATCCCAAGAACTACTATATATATAATTTCCTAAGATAGAAATATACAACATTATTAAAAATAATAATAATACAACAAACATCTTGAAGGATCGCAGGAAAAATAAATACACAGTGGAAGACAAAAAATTTAAAATTTTCCCAATCAAAGTCTAGGAATACTTACATCTAGGGCAATTAAATTTAATAACCGGAGTTGGATTCAGGTTCAATGGCGCTTGTAAAATAGGAATGTCTACTTGTTCCGTTGGGACATCAGTTAACTGTCAGCTCCTTCACATCAAACACTTACCACGTTTGCAAGCTTTTGACCTTCCAGAGCATTCTTTAACCACTATGGACCTCTACTGGTGAAAGTAGAATTAGGGTGAATAAAATTGGAATGCAAAACGAAAGAGCTAAACGCTAGGGAAAAATTAAAATCCAAGAAAAATGATAGCTTCTTTTATTTCTCCAGGAAAAATGATAAGAAAACTTGAAACCAATGAAAGTAAGTATTGTGGAATTTTGGTCAAATATATAAAACCCACACAATTGCTATATTTTATTTAGCAACAATAGCCTTCCTCTTTTCTTTTCTTTTTTTTTTTCTTTCCAAAATAGCCACCAAAATTTCTTTTTCCTTTAATTTCCTATTTCTGTTTTTCTTTTTGTTGGACATGATGGCTACATCAAAACCTTGTTGGGCCATGTAATATTAATTAGTCCAATGACTAATTAATTAGATCACTTATTAATTAATTAATCCACTTGAGTCTAATTAAAAAATTAACCAAGATAATTAATTAATAAAACCAATTAATTAAATTTTGCTCTTTTATTAATTAATTAAACTACTTAGGCCCAATAGAAAATTACCCAAGATAATTAATTAATAAACTAATTAATTAAATTGGCCTAATTAATTATTCTAGCTCAAATAAATAAATAATAGGACTCCTAGAATAATTCTTCGAATAATAAATTTACTCAATAATCCCATATAGTAAATAAATTTACTACAGTTATTTAAGCTACCATGGGGACCAAAAGACATATTTCCTTGGATCCTAAAATGACTAAAATACCCATACTAACAAATAGCTATATTTTAATCACTTTAAATATTCCATTTATCACCATAAGAAAATATTGACCCCGAGAATAATATTGCAAGTGTAGTATCTCTGACCTACAAGTATAATGATGAATATACCCCTTACCCAATATACATCAAAGTGTACAAGTCCAGCTTCACTAGACCACCAACTTATACTCAAATCCTAGGATACTCATCCACGTAGTAGCTGTAATAAACTAATCCTTATTTATTTTAGTACTTTACTAAAGATTATTGTCACGTAGTCCAGTTCTACAAATCTCGAATACGCTTACACAATTGGTGCAAGTGAACTACTCATTGGTTAAAGGTAAATCATTCTCTGTGAAACCCTAACTAAAACCAACCTTAGAGTAAGGGAGTCGGGATGCATATCATATTTTCTTGCATGCATAAATATATTTTTATATGATTTGATGTTCTTTGGATTTGTGATTGGTGGTCTAGATGGCTTAATTATGCTTATTGAGTAAGAAGGGCAAAATGGTAATTTTGCTTGAGGTGGAAATAGGGAGATAGCTTGAGGATTAAATAGGAAAAATATTTGGGAGAGAAATTAAGAACAAGAGTTGTTGTGGTTTAGTGGTTAGAGCTTTGGAATAAATCCTTGAGGTCTTGAGTTCAAATTCCATCATTTGAGTTTTAGCATAATTAAATTTTATTTTTGTTTAGAAATGCTATATTTCGGCCTTTGCATGCCTTAGGGAAGGGTAAGGGTGTTGTCCTAGGGGAGACATGAAAGGAATGTCCTAATTCTACTCATGTGCCCTACAAAAATTTCTAAGGGATTCATACCCTTCTTGAACTCTAACGTTCCTTAATTCTTAATCAATTAGGTTGTTCAATTTATCCAAGCCAATTTTATTTTCAGAAAATTCCAGCAAGGTTCTGTGATATTGAGGTTTCGAAAATGTCTATGTGAGGATATCTTGTTGGCCAAAAATGGGGAGGGGTTATGGAAGGTTTCCAAGAGAATTAATCTGCATGGTTGTGAAGGAATTTGACAGAGAATAGAGCATGCATACGGGTGGAATAAAAATGGAGGAAATAATATTTAACAGAGCATGGCAGCAGTATAGAGGGATTAAAACTATACCTCTTGTAACCTTAAACCTTGAAGAATATGGTTGAATGAATTGAAGCTCAAGAACAGCTTCCTTCTTCTCCATGGGTTCAAGCTCCAGTGCCTAATTCTTCTCCTCCAGTAAATGCTTAGCTTTCCAGTACACATAATATGACCCAGCCTAATCTCAGTTGGTGAGCACAGAATTGGGAAGAAGAAAACCATCTCAGATTTTTCCTCTCATCTCCACACCCGTTGGCTTCCTTTGGTTTCTTATGTTTAGAAAACAAAAACCGAAAGCCAGTAGGAGAAAAAACACGTGAGACAGAGAGCCAAGAGTCATGGGGAGAATTTTTCCCTTTTTCTTTTATTTTATTTTTCGACACAGAAAGCCAAGAGTCATGAAATCAAAAATAATTATTTTGATAAAAATAATATTCCCTGGATTTAATATTTCAAACACCCGAATATTATTAACAAAATAAATTTTGGCTTTTCTTCTAAACTGTGTCCGGAAAAATCCTATGTTCCAGGCTATTGGACCAAAATAATAAACATTAATTATTTTCCTTGGGATTAAATAAATAACCCAATAAATAATTAATGTGCCCAAATGAACCAAAAATAATTAAACTTTAATTATTTATTTCTTAGGATCAATTAAATAAATAACTCAATAAATAATTAAGTATTAATTATTTTCTTCTAGTTTAAGTCCCGGTTAATTTTCTAATTATTCAAACTGGATCTTGGCCCTCAATAATCAATTAACAAATTAAACCAGATAATAAATTTCTCTTAATTTATTTTATTCCAGTCCAATAATAAATTAGACTTTCTGAATAAAACAAAACCTTCTCAACTGAGATCAATTTCTCAACCCAAAAATCAATTAGGACTTACGGGCTATTCCGATGACCAAAAAGACACATCACCTTGGCTACTAAAATGACCAAAATACCCCTACTATATAGATAGATGTATTTTGCATTCTCAATATTTTCTAACATCACCATAAGAAAATATTGACCCCAAGGACAATGCTGCATTAGCAAAGTCTTCGACCTATAGGTGAAATGACTAAAATACCCCTCTACACATCGCCATACATTTAGAGAGGAAGAAGTATACTAACACCCCTCTAAATGACATCTACCATCCTTAGGCTTGTAGTCCAATGATCCACGACTTCCTAGAGTGTTCCCACTTTCCAAGAGAGCTACCCTAAAGCAAACATCCAAGTCATGTTTCCCAAGGCCCTGGATATTTAGATCATTCAGACAACCACAAGGGGCGATATAGTGTAGAAACTATCTTGTACAAGTCTATCTTAACTAACTAGTCACACATACCCAACATGCAAATATATTGGCCCTACGATAGAACCTCAACTATAGCATATCAAAGCATATGCTTCCAGTTTCGCCAAACTACTAACTCATACTCAAGTCATAGAGTACTAGTCCACGCTGTAGCGGTAGTAGTCTAGGTTTCTACCACATAGTACTTTAAGAAATCACTATTACAGGTATTGTTCTACGTATTCGAAATACGTTTATGTCATGAAGTGAGTGGACTACTCACTGGCTAAAGGTAAGCCATTCCCCATTTGGAATTCATAACATAATAACCTAAACATGATGAGATTCCTATTCTCATCAATCGGTTAAGAACAAATGTTTATGTGTTTAAATAACCCATGATCCATACCTTACTATGAAAGACCACCATTCACATGGATCATTTATTTAAATACAATGGATCTTTTCCAAATGAAATTGTGCACAAATAAGGAAAATAAATTCACAAACGATTTTCGCAAATAAATTCTTTTATTAAAATATTCGATATTTTCATCAGAAACCTAGTCTAAGAGGGCATACATTCCAACAGGTTGAACCTTCAAACTCCAACCTATGTGTGTTCATCTTCTTCATGTAGTAATCTGGAAAATTTTACAGCATCTTGATCAGTCCAATTGTCAAAATTTTCAGCCATCTTTCCCTCTCAAATTCTGCCAAAAAAATGACCAATTCACTTAGCTTGAAGACTGAAAACTTCAGCCAAAACCGGACTGCACAAAAGCTGTGCAAACCAGGAAAATTCCTGGACAGTTTTCGCAGCTTGGTGAGCCAAAAACCAAGCTATTTCTTCCAGCTTTTGAACCAACAATTCAACCTTGTTTTTCCTCCATAAAAAAGGGTAGAAACCAGCCTTAAAGGACCCCCCAAAACCCCTTCAAAGCTTCTACAAGTTGGCTGAAGCATGGCAAAAAAAATCTGCCCAGAAATTCCAGCAAGCCTTGTGAAAGGTTGATCAGAATTTCCAGCTTTGTTCCTTCTTCACCCTTGTCCGAAACTCATCCCATTTTTCTATAAAACCCATCATGGTTCTGCACGAAAGGAGCTCCATGGTTGCTCCTAAAATCTCTCCATCAATCACTACAATCAAGCCATCAATTGGAGTCCAAAATTCCAGCAAAATATTCCAGCCATCCATAGATTAACCCTCAACTAACCAGAAAATTCCTTCACCACTATGCTCCATATTTCGACCACCCTAAAGCTCATTCAAACATCATTCAACTCAGCAAAAATCCTAGCCAAATAGCTGGCCATTGCAGCTTCCAAAAGACCTCTATCATCAGAGATCTACTTACCATATTTGCTACCATAATTGATCTCCTAAATTATTCCTTTTGAATTTAAACAACCAGCTTTCCTTTTTCTCTCAAATATGAAAATCCAATTACCAAAATCCTCAAAACCATTCGGCCACTCCTTCTAAATAGAATTTCGGCCAGCCTTCATCCCTTCTCTCCATTCTCTCTAAACCTCCAAGAACACCTAGCACCATTCTCACGCCTAAGACCACTCAAAACCTCTCCAATGTTCTCCAAAAACTCCAGTTCACACCTACTCATCCTCTTGAATCCATTTCTGCAATTTTTAGTCAAATGCTAAAATCAAAGTTCCACTTTTAGATTAAAAACCAAAATTTTCTTGAAAGCTCAAGAACATTTTCAAGGTAAACATGATCAAATAACTCCATCTTCTTCCATCTTCGACCTTATTGAATATATACTAATGAACTCTTTTTTTCGTTCTCTCTCTCTCTCTCTCTCTCTCTCTCTCTCTCTCTCTCTCAGCCGAATGGTTACTCCCACCATGGCCATTTTTCTTCTTCTCCTTCGACGGATCAAGCCTTCCTAGCGAGAGGATTCTCTTGAAACGACTTCAAGGTAGTCATCATTCAAGTAAGCCTCTTCAATCTTCTCTTTAAATTCCAGATTCATATCTCTTGGTTGTAGTTGGTTGAGGATGGAATATATTTGGAGATTGATCATGTGTTTTGTGATGGAGTTGGGATTGAAGCATGAGAATGAATGTGTTTGTATGATAGAGATGGGATTGATGCATGAGATGATTTGTCTTGGTTGAATGTATGGCGTTTTTAGGGTTTGTTGCATGCCTTTATATCGTGAGTAGTATGACTGATCAAGCATGTTAGAGATTATGTCACCTTTGGTGCTTAGGGTTTTATGTTCATGTATTCTTGTTAAAGCCATGAATATGATTATGTTAGTGGAGTTTGGGATCATGTGTTGGTAGATTTAGATCTATGCTTTTATTCATGATTTGGATGTTTTGTTGATTGGTGTAGAGTGTATGTTTATGTTTATGGTTAGCAATAGGAATTATGATCATGACCTTGTTGTCCCTAAGTTAATTGAGTTGCCAATTTTATTTCATCAATAAAATGATTAATACTATAATTTCTTCTAGTGATTTTGAAAACCCTAGGAAAATGTGGATTTGGACTATTATATAAAATAATGATATTTTAGTCAAATAAATGATAGCTTTTATTAAAGAAATAAAATATATAGATATTATATAAAATAATAATATCAAATAAAGCCTTTTATATAAGTAATCATAATAGGTAAAATATTAATTTTGTAAGTCTTATATTCATAAATACAATTAAAATTTATTTATTATCTTTTAATCAAAACTTATTAAAATTTACTTACAACTAATTTTAGTTACAAATTATCTTCTAACAATTAATTATTAATAGATTATTATTTTAAATAATATCATCTAGGGCCTTGGACCCTTCATTAAACAAACCCTAATTTATTTATAGCAAGATTTAAACCTACAACTTATTAGTATCTAATTCACAAACCCTAGTTATTTTAATATCAAACTAGATTTATCTTATAAACCCTTTATTTATTATCTAGCCTTAAAGTCTTGGGACACTAGGGTCACGATTGTAGTAAGTTGAGCTAGGATTGTTTATGAAGGTAAATTTTGGCTTGAGTTTAATTACGGCTTATGTTTACCCTAGGCAGGGTTAGGTCAACTTTTGGATATCTTTATTTCATCTCGAGCAAAGGATCAGGTATGCTCCTGCATAAAACTTGTTTGTTGAAAAAAGGTTATTATGGCACGCTAAACGCGAAGTTTGTGAACACTGATTTGGTAAAGGCAATTAGTGACTGTTTCATTTCTTGTTTCAGTCAAACCAATTATTTGAAAAACAACAAGCAATTTTATTCAAACGCTAAACTGTTTCTAAAACTAATTTTGACAAAGACTTTGGAAACCCTTGATTACCATTTTGAAGTAAAGTTATGTTTTATCTGTTTTCTCCCAAGTGGAATAAACTACGTTGAGTACTCAATAAGGGTAGGCTAGTAGTACTAGTTTAGAAGAGCAAGAGTGAGTCATTTGGTAGGAGACCACTTCCAGAAGATGAACTCAACTTAGAAAACGTCAGTATCACTTTGTCATGCTGGTCCGAGCTAGCAGGTTTCAGTTATGTGGACTGTGTGTTGCCAGAGTGGACAACCGATTTTGTTTGGGTGTAGAGAAGGAGGTGTATCTTAAACGGTAGGCCGATCACCTACCTTTTTGTCAGTCTGCACAAAGTGTGGCATTCTGACCGTTGTGTGGTTAGGGGCCTGACGTGTGGTAACCCATGACCACCCTTTTAAGTGGTTGATTTTATTGTACATGTATGGATGAAAAAGCCAAAATGCCACTCTTTATTTTGAACATTGTTTATTACTTTCCAATATTTTTCATATGAAAGTTCTTACAACTTGCATTCATGAACTGTTTTTACTGAACACACAAAGCACACACGGACTTACTTAGATTTTTATCTCATCATCCTTTTTACTATGATTTCAAGTCGATCCTGCTGTGGGGATGAGTAGCTAGTTGATGTCTGCTTGGAAGTTATCTTGTTATCTATTTTATGTAATGTTTTGGGAGTTGAGAGTGAACAATTTTCATTTTGGATTTGTCTTGAATTTTTCAATTGAAATAAGTTTTAATTTCTGAAGTATTGCTTTATTTTGATTGTGTGACCTAGTTATAAAGACCCATTGTCCTTTGGACGGGGCGACATCCCCGGTCCTGTTGGGCCTAAGTAGTGGGGTGTTACAAGTGGTATCAGAGCCTAGGTTTAGGCAAATATTGATAGTATATGTCCTATTTATTTAAGTTTAAATGTTTATCTAACCTATCTTATTTATGCTGTAGGATGGTTGTAATGCTTAGAACCGCGAGGAAGGGGTAGCAATGGCACCCTTCTATCCCTATCTACCCAGAAGACCTTCTAGTACCTCAGCCTACTCCTCAGCCAGTTATTCCTTTGGAATATAGCAGTGATGATGAAGTCTCGATCCATGAGCCACCCCCAATCCCAGTGATAGAATTGAGTTTTGATAGTGAAGATGAGGAGATAGCCGTAGAGCATGTTCCCTACCCTAGTAGTCCCATAGTGGATTTATCAGCAGATAGTGATGACTCGGGGGAGATAGATTATGAATCTCCACCTAGACCTTCTTTTATTCCTCCACCCAGTCAGGTTGAGCCCGGGGAGAGTTCTAGGCAACCCGTGAATGAGCCAATGGAAGGGTTTGCCAGTGGGGCAGGGATAGATTTCTCTAAGAACTCTGGGGGATGGTTGTATGAGGCTAATTTTGAAGACTCTGATGAGGATTAGAGGGCTGAGATAGTTAATTTGATCAGGATGTTTATTTATTATTTTTCATAAACTTTTATGTTAAGGAGTTTCATTCCTATTTTCTGTTTAAATTCAAATTTATGCAAATAAAGATTTGAGAGAAAATTTATGATCAATTCTTTAGACAAAAACTTGCATCTGATTTCATTTTACTTATGTCTGACTGTGAATGCATGCTCAACTAAAATGATTTCATCATTGAATGCATAAACTTATCATTTGGGTATAGTTTAGAATGGCACCCAAGCATCGTGTAGCTTCATCAGGCAGGAGAATTTCGGAAGCAGATCATGTGGCATCGGAAGTTGAAACGACCTAGATGCAATCACCCAATCAGGGTAATGAGAGTGGACCAGAGATGGGAATGGGCTCTGAAGCACTGGTTGATGTGTCGATGGGTCAGGCATTCAGTAAGATGGCAGAGATTCTGCAGACCCTGACTGAACGGAGAAACCCCATGGGAGAAGATGAGGCACTAGAGCGGTTTTTGAAGTTTCAGCCGCCCGTTTTCTTGGGCGAAGCTAAGCAAGATCAGAAAGCAGAGCAAGGGATCGAACAGATGGAAGATATATTTGCAATGCTCCAGCACACTGTGGAGCAGATGGTTAAATTTGCTGCATTCCGGTTGAGGGGCCCAGCTCGGGTATGGTGGTAGCGGGTTCAAGACGACTGGGAAATGGTCGATTAGGAATGGACATGATCCAACTTTGTTGAAGCCTTCAGAGTTAAGTACATCCCTCAGTGGATAGTGGAAAAGTGCGAGGACGAGTTTCAAAATTTAAAGTAGGGAGGCATGACAGTGGCCTAATACGCAGCATGGTTCATCCAGCTGTTGAAGTACTGCAAGAGACTAGTGGATACCGAGTAGAATAGGACGAGGCAGTTTGTCAAGGGACTGAGGCAGGAATTGAGGAGGGCATTGGCACCTTCTCCACCAACGACCTATTCAGGGGCCGTAGACGCAGCTACCAAGATTCAGAATGAGGATGGCAGCAGGATGGCAGCAAGGCCTTACTAGCCGCCAAGGCAACCGCAAGGACACTTCCTGAGGTAGCAAACCAACAAGCGACCCGCCAACCAGCAGTGGCAGAATCGGGGAAAGCAAGCCCGGACCGCACCTGCTGGACCTACTCAGAACCTTCCATTATGTCGACAGTGTGGGAAAAGAGGCCACACAGAGAAGAACTATTGGTCTAAAGGAGGAGAGTGGAAATGTTATCACCGTGGCGACCCAAACCACCTGTGGAACGCTGCCTTAAACTGCACTGCGTTGGGCAAGGCAATCCGGCTCAGAATCCGAGACCCAAAGAGCCAATGCCATGGGAGCATCCGGGAGTGGAGCACCGAAGCCTCAAGTAAAAGCCAAGGTATTCGCTCTCAATAGAGAGGAGGTTGGGACCGATGTAGTAGTAGTGGAAGGTACATTTACTATCCAGAGACGTTCCGTTAATGCATTGATAGATCCTAGCTCTACTCATTCCTATTTAAACAAGATATGTACATGTCTTTTGGGTTGGGATGAAGTAGAGTTACCTTTTACCTTATTGGTAATTACACCTTTGGGGAAGATGGTGCAAGTTGATCGGTATGTGTGAAATTGTAAAATTGATATGGGGAGAGAAAGCCTGAATGGAGATTTGATAGTATTGGACATTAAGGTTATGATTTGATATTGGGAATGGATTGGTTAGCCAAGCATAGGGCTAGGGTAGACTGTAAGAATAAATCAGTCCAGTTTATTAGACCGGGTTGAGATGTGATGGAATTCGATGGCAAGAGGGTAAAGGAATTAAAGTATTTGATAGCAGGGGCTAAGACCCAGAAATTGTTGAAGCAAGAATGTCAAGGGTACTTGGCTTATGTGATGAACAAGCCAAAGGACCAGTGCACTCTGGAGGACACCGAGGTAGTAAAGGACTTTCTAGATGCGTTTCCAGCAGAGCTTACTTCTCTACCTCCCAGCCAGAAGTGGAATGCACCGTTGACCTAGTTCTGGGAGTGAAAATAGTATTGCGAACCCCGTATTGGATGGCACCGACAGAGCTAAAAGAGCTAAAGGAACACTTAGAAGAGTTAGTGAAGCAAGGCTACATTAGACGTAGCACGTCGCCTTGGGGAGCACCTGTGCTATTTGTGAAGAAGAAGGACGGGACTCTGAGGCTGTGTATCGACTATTTGGGCTTGAACAACCTGACAGTGAAAAACAAGTATCCTCTACCACTGATTGATGAGCTGTTCGACCAGCTACAAGGATCCAGTTGCTACTCCAAATTGGACCTGAGGCAAGGGCACTATCAAGTGCAAATAAAAGAGGAGGATATCCCCAAGATGGCCTTCAACACCAGATATGGACATTATGAGTTCGTGGTAATGTCGTTCGGGGTGACCAATGCTCCAGCAGTATTCATGGACCTGATGCACTGAGTGTTTTGACCCTACTTGGACAAGTTCATGGTGGTCTTTATCGACGACATTCTAATTTATTCCAAGAGTCCGGAGGAGTATGCTGAACATCTGAAGTTCGTGTTGGAGAATCTGCGGGAGCACAAGGTTTTCGCCAAGTTTAGCAAGTGTTAGTTTTGGCTGGACAGCGTAGCATTTCTTTGCCATGTAGTGACCAATGAGGGAATCAAGGTAGACCCAGTAAAGGTTGAAGTAGTGTCAGACTAGAAACAACCGAAGAACATCACTGAGATTCGATGTTTCTTGGGATTGGCTGGTTACTATAGGAGGTTCATCAAAGGATTTTCAACACTCGCATCGCCTATGACTCGACTACTGAGGAAGGATGTCCTATTTTTTTGGAGTGAAAAATGTGAGAAGAGTTTCCAAGAGCTGAAGTGAAGATTGATGACGGCACCAGTATTGCGTCTGCCAGAGGGAGATAAGCCTTACGTGCTGTATACCGATGCCTCGAAAGAAGGATTAGGGGCAGTATTAATGCAAGACCGAAAAGTGATCGCTTCTGCTTCTCGAAAGTTGAGACCTCCTAAAGTTAACTACCCTACGCATGATCTGGAACTGGCAGCCATTATGTTCACTCTAAAGAAATGGCGACACTACCTGTATGGAGCTGAGTATGAAGTGTTCACTATCCACAAAAGCCTGAAGTACATCTTCACCCAGAAGGATTTGAATTTGAGGCAGCGATGGTGGATGGAATTCTTAGAAGAGTACTGTTGTCCAATCAACTATCATCTCGGGAAGGCCAACGTTGTAGCTAATGCCCTGAGCAGAAAAGTCAATATGGCCAGGTTAAAAGTGCAGGAGATTCAAGTGGTTCAGGATGTGTTGGATAGAAGAGTGGAAGTGCAAGAAAAGAGAATTGTTGTTAGCAACCTAAAGTTGGTACCGGATCTAAGGCAGGAAATCATGGAAGCTCAGCAAAGTAACGCGGAATTTTAGCTTTTCAAGGACAAGGAGCTTAAACGGCAAGGCAGTGAATTCTGGCAAGATGAGGCGGGAGTTTTGTATTTCAGGGATCAGTTGTGTGTACCAAGAGAGCGTCAATTAAAGGACAGAATTTTGGAAGAGGCGTATAAGAGCAAGTACGCCATTCATCCGGGGGAAGTCAAAATGTACCAGGATCTAAAGAGGGCCTATTGGTGGCCTAGAATGAAGTGGGATGTGGTTAAATATGTCTCGATATGTCTCACTTGTCAAAAGGTCAAAGCGAGCACAAGAAGTCAACGGGACTGTTACAACCATTGCCAATACCTGAATGGAAGTAGGAGGAGGTGACTATGGATTTTGTCACCGGACATCCCATGTCAAGGACCCAGAAGGACACCACATGGGTAGTAGTGGATCGACTGACCAAATAGGCACATTTCATACCAGTGAATGTAAGAGATTCCATGGAAAAGTTGGCTCAGACCTATGTGCGCTAAATAGTCCGTCTGCATCGAGTTCCTTCAAGTATTATGTCTGATCGAGACCCGAGATTTACGTCTCGTTTTTGGGGCAAGTTTCAAGAATCGATGGGGTCAAGTCTGAAGTTTAGTACAACGGTGTATCCGCAGACCGATGGGCAATTAGAAAGGGTTATATAGATATTGGAAGATATGCTGAGAGCAGCCTGTGTTTTGGATTTCGGGGATAAGTTGATTGAATGTATGCCGTATGCAGAGCTGTCATATAATAATAGTTATCAAGCTTTAATTGGGATGGCTCCATATGAGGCCCTGTATGGACATAAGTGTTAGGTACCACAATACTAGAGTTGGTCAGAAGATGGTCACGTAAGCAAAACCAGAAAAGTCTGTGTTTAGGAAATGTTAGATAAAGTTAAGTTAATAAGGGAAAGGTTGAAGGTAGCTCAAAGTAGATAGAAGAGCTATGCAGACAATAGGCAGAGAGAATTGGAGTTTCAAGTAGGAGGTAATGTATTTCTGAGATTGACGCCGAATAGGGGAATCTTAAAGCATCTAAAGGGTGGAAATCTGAATCCGAGGTACTTGGGACCATTCCCGATAAAGGAAAGGATTAGACCGGTAGCATGCTAATTGGACTTTCCAGATGGGTTGACAGGAATTCATGATGTGTTTCATGTGTTACAGTTGAAGAAGTACAATGCCGACCCCGGTCATGTCCTGAATAATAAGCCATTGGTGTTGAACCCGATCTGAGCTACGTGGAGAAACCCGTGCGAATATTGGACTGCAGTATCAAGAATCTCCGGAACAAGCAGATACCGATAGTAACAGTTAAGTGGGAGCAACATGGCACGTGAGATGCCACATGGGAATCAGAAGAGTGGGTAAAGCGGAAGTATTCTGATCTGAAATAGAGGTATGCCTGAATTTCGGGACGAAATTCTTCTAAGGAGGGGAGGATGTGAAACCCCAACTAAAACCAACCTTAGAATAAGGGGGTCGGGATGCATATCATATTTTCTTGCCTGCATAAATATATTTTTATATGATTTTATGTGCTTTAGATTTGTGATTGGTGGTCTAGAAGGCAAAATTGTGCTTATTGAAAAAGAAAGGCAAAATGGTAATTTTGCTTGAGGTGGAAATAGGGAGATAGCTTGAGGATTAAATAGGAAAAATATTTGGGAGAGAAAATAAGAACAAGAGTTGTTGTAGTTTAGTAGTTAGAGCTTTGAAATAGTTCAAATTCCATCATTTGAGTTTTAGCATAATTAAATTTTATTTTTGTTTAGGAAGGCTATATTTCGGCCTTTGCATGCCTTAGGGAAGGGTAAAGGTGTTGTCCTAGGGGAGACATGAAAGGCAAGTCCTAATTCCACTCTCATGCCCTACAAAAATTTCTACGGGATTTATACCCTTCTTGATCTCTAACTTTTCTTAATTCTTAATCAATTAGGTTGTTCAATTTATCCAAGCCAATTTTATTTCCACAAAATTCTAGCAAGGTTTTGTGATATTTAGGTTTCAAAAATGTCTATGAGAGGATATCTTGTTGGCCGAAAATGGGGAGGGGTTATGGAAGGTTTCCAAGAGAATTAATCTCCATGGTTGAACCTTCAAACTCCAACCTATGTGTGTTCATCTTCTTCATGTAGTAATCTGGAAATTTTTCCAGCTTCTTGATATGTCCAATTGTCAAAATTTTCAGCCATCTTTCCCTCTCCAATGTTGCCAAAAAAATGACCAATTCACTTAGCTTAAAGATAAAAAACTTCAGCCAAAACCGGACTGCACAAAAGCTGTGCAAACTAGGAAAATTCCTGGACAGTTTTGGCAGCATGGTGAGCCAAAAACCAAGCTGTTTCTTCCAACTTTTAAACCAGCAATTTAACCTTGTTTTTCCTCCATAAAGAAGGATGGAAACCAACCTTAAAGGACCCGCCAAAACCCCATCAAATCTTCTGAAAGTTGGCTGAAGCATGACAGAAAAATCTGCCCAAAAATTCCAGCAACCTGTGCGAAAGGTTGATCAGAATTTCTAGCTTTGTTCCTTCTTCACCCTTGTCCGCAACTCATCCTATTTTTCTGTAAAACCCACCATGATCAGTCATGAACTGAACTTCATCATCCTTATCATGGTTATGCACAAAAGGAGCTCTATGGCTGCTCCTAAAATCTCTCCATCAATCACTACAATCAAGCCATCAATTGGAGTCCAAAATTCCAGCAAAATATTCCAGCCATCCATAGATTAACCCTCAACTAACCAGAAAATTCCTTCACCACTATGCTCCATATTTCGGCCACCCTAAAGCTCATTCAAACATCATTCAACTCAGCAAAAATCCAACCCAAACAGCTGGCCATTGCAGCTTCCAAAAGACCTCCATCATTAGAGATCTACTTACCATATTTGCTACCATAATTGATTTCCTAAATTATTCCTTTTCAATTTTAAACAACCAGCTTTCCTTTTTCTCTCAAATATGAAAATCCAATTACCAAAATCCTCCAAACCATTCGGCCACTCCTTCTAAACAGAATTTCGGCCAGCCTTCATCCCTTCTCTCCATTCTCTCCAAACCTCCAAGAACACCTAGCACCATTATCACGCCTAAGACAACTCAAAACCTCTCCAATGTTCTCCAAAAAACTCCAGTTCACACCTACTCATCCTCTTGAATCCATTTCTGCAATTTTTAATCAAATGCTAAAATCAAAGTTCCACTTTTAGATTAAAAACCAAAATTTTCTTGAAAGCTCAAGAACATTTTCAAGGTAAACATGATCAAATAACTCCATCTTCTTCCATCTTCGACCTTATTGAATATATACTAATGAACTCTTTTTTTCGCTCTCTCTCTCTCTCTCTCTCTCTCTCTCTCTCTCGGCCGAATGGTTACTCCCACCATGGCCATTTTTCTTCTTCTCCTTCGACGGATCAAGCCTTCCTAGCGAGAGGATTCTCTTGAAACGACTTCAAGGTAGTCATCATTCAAGTAAGCCTCTTCAATCTTCTCTTTAAATTCTAGATTCATATCTCTGGGATGTAGTTGGATGAGGATGGAATATATTTGGAGATTGATCATGTGTTTTGTGATGGAGTTGGGATTGAAGCATGAGAATGAATGTGTTTGTATGATAGAGATGGGATTGATGCATGAGATGATTTGTCTTGGTTGAATGTATGGCGTTTTTAGGGTTTGTTGCATGCCTTTATGTCGTGAGTAGTATGACTGATCAAGCATGTTAGAGATTATGTCACCTTTAGTGTTTAGGGTTTTATGTTCATGTATTCTTGTTAAAGCCATGAATATGATTATGTTAGTGGAGTTTGGGATCATGTGTTTGTAGATTTGGATCTATGCTTTTATTCATGATTTGGATGTTTTGTTGATTAGTGCAGAGTGTATGTTTATGTTTATGGTTAGCAATAGGAATTATGATCATGACCTTGTTGTCCCTAAGTTAATTGAGTTGCCAATTTTATTTCATCAATAAAATGATTAATACTATAATTTCTTCTAGTGATTTTGAAAACCCTAGGAAAATGTGGATTTGGACTATTATATAAAATAATGATATTGTAGTCAAATAAATGATAGCTTTTATTAAAGAAATAAAATATATAGATATTATATAAAATATTAATATCAAATAAAGCCTTTTATATAAGTAATCATAATAGGTAAAATATTAATTTTGTAAGTCTTATATTCATAGATACTATTAAAATTTATTTATTATCTTTTAATCAAAACCTATTCAAATTTACTTACAACTAATTTTAGTTACCAATTATTTTCTAACAATTAATTATTAATAGATTATTATTTTAAATAATATCATCTAGGGCCTAGGACCCTTCATCAAATAAACCCTAATTTATTTATAGCAATATTTAAACCTACAACTTATTAGTATCTAATTCACAAACCCTAGTTATTTTAATATCAAACTAGATTTATCTTATAAACCCGTTATTAATTATCTAGCCTTAAAGTCTTGGGATACTATGGTCATGATTGTAGTAAGTTGAGCTAGGATTGTTTATAAAGGTAAATTTTGGCTTGAGTTTAATTATGGCTTATGTCTACCTCAGGCGGGGTTAGGTAAGCTTTTGGAGATCTTTATTTTATCTCGAGCAAAAGATCAGGTAAGCTCCTGCATAAAACTTGTTTGTTGAAAAAAGTTATTATGGCAAGCTAAACACGAAGTTTGTGAACACTGATTTGGTAAAGGAAATTAGGGACTATTTCCTTTCTTGTTTGAATCAAACCAATTATTTGAAAAACAACAAGCAATTTTATTCAAACGCTAAACAGTTTCTAAAACTAATTTTGACAAAGACTTTGGAAACCCTTGTTTGCCATTTTCAAGTAAAGCTATGTTTTATTAGTTTTCTCCCAAATGGGATAAACTACATTGAGTACTCAATAAGGGTAGGCTAGTAGTACTAGTTTTGAAGAGCAAGAGTGAGTCTTCTGGCAGGAGGCCACCTTCAGAAGATGAACTCAACTTAGAGAAACGTTAGTACTACTTAGTCATGCCGGTCCGAGCTAGCAAGTTTCAATCATGTGGACTGTGTATTGCCAAAGTGGACAATCTGATTTGTTTGGGTGTAGAGAAGGAGGAGTATCTTACCCGGTAGGCTGATCACCTACCTCTTTGTCAGTCTGCACAAAGTGTGGTATTCTGACCGTTGTACGGTTATGGGGCCCAACATGTGGTAACCCATGACCACCCTTTTAAGTGGTTGATTTTATTGTACATGTATGGATGGAAGAGCTAAAATGCCACTCTTGATTTTCAACATTGTTTATTGCTTGCCAGTATTTTTTTTATGAAAGTTCTTACACATTGCATTTATGAACTGTTTTCACTAAACACACAAAGCACACACGGACTTACTGAGATTTTTATCTCATCACCCTTTTTACCATGATTTCAGGTCGATCCTGCTATGGGGATAAGTAGCTAGTTGATGCCTGCTTGGAAGTTATCTTGTTACCTATTTTTTGTAACGCTTTGGGAGTTGAGAGTGAACAATTTTCATTTTGGATTTGTCTTGAATTTTTGGATTGTAATAAGTTTTAAATTCTGAAGTATTGCTTTATTTTGATTGTGTGACCTATTTATAAAGACCCTTTGTCCTTTGGACGGGGCGATATTCCTAGCCCTGTTGGGCCTAGGTAGTGGGGTGTTATAGTTCTCTACTTGGAAATTATAGTGTAATGATCTAAACCTTGATAAAGTGTCTAGCTTCATCCATAAATCAAGAACAATTTTTTGCTTGTGTGTTACTAGCCTATAATCTATACCTTACTGTGAAAGTACAACCCAATCACGTAGATTACTTACTAACACACTTAGACCTTTAATGTACAAATATATGTAAACAAACAACTATTAATGAATGAAACTTTTATTAATTTTTAAAATATAGAAATACATAGTATATTTTGGCATATATTCCATCAATCTCTCACTTGCACTAAATAGACTATGATAGTCCATATACACCTACCCCTATAACGTCCAAGTGTCTTTTGAACACCTTCTTCATCAAAGGCTTGGTAAATAGGTCCGCCAGATTATTTGCAAAGGAAATTTGATCAACTACTATCTCTTGTTTCTAGATGAACTCCGGGATTAAGTGATATTTCCTTTTAATATGCTTACCCTTCTTATGGTTTCTTTGCTCCTTACATTGTGATATTGCTCCAAAATTATCACAATATATTATTATAGTCCTGTCCATGTGTGGCACAACTCCAAGTTCTATGAGGAACTTTCGGGGCAAAATCACTTCTTTAGAAGCTTCTAAAGCAGCCACATACCTAGCTTCCATGGTAGAATCAACAATGCAAGACTACTTGACATTCCTTCGTGAAATATCCCCTCCAGTTAAAGTGAAGACATATCCACTAGTGAATTTTCTTTCATCTTTATCCGCCAAGAAATCTTAGTCCGCATAACTGGTCGGACCTAAGTCATCAGCTTTGTAAACTAGCATATAATCTCTTATTCCCATTAGGTACTTAAGTATATGCTTTATAGCTTACCAATGTTCTTCCCCAAGGTTTGACTAATACCTACTAACCATGCCTACTACAAAGCAGATATTTGATCTAGTACAAAGCATGGCATAAATGAGACTTCCCATTGCCGAAGCATAGGGAATCCTACTCATTCTCTTTTTTTCTTCATGTGTCCTAGGACACTACTTGGAAGATAAAGTCAATCTGTGCCTAAAAGGTATGATTACCCCTTTACATTGATCCATGCTAAACCTAGTCAGTATTTTATCAATATAAGTTTATTGGGATAAGCCTAACATTCTTTGCTTCCTATCTCTAAGAAAATCAATACTAAGAACATAGCTAACCTCTCCTATATCCTTCATGCTAAATTAACTTGATAGCCAAACTTTTATAGATGACAATGTCCCTACATCATTTTTATTGAGTAGAATGTCATCTAGACAAAGTATTATAAAAGATACATTGTTCCTATCTGACTTTCTATATACACATAGTTCATCCACACTTTATATGAAAACATATGACATTACAGTCTCATCAAAACACTTTCTCTATATTCGTGATGCATGCGTAAGTCTATATATAGACTTCTTAAGCTTGCAGACCATATGTTTTTTCACAATACAGCATTTAGGTTGGGACATATAGATGTCTTCGCTAAGATACCTACTAAGAATAGCTATCTTGACATCCATTTGTCTTATCGCATAGTCATAGTGACATGCGATGGACAAGAGAATACGTATGGACTTAAACATGGCAATAGGTGAAAAGGTATCCTCATAATCAATCCATTCATTCTGAGTATAACCTTTAGCAACTAACCTTACTTTAAAGGTGTCCACCTTTCCATCCATATCTCTCTTTCTCTTACATACCTACTTATACCTCATGGGTTTAATCCCTTTAAATGCAATAACAAGATTCCATACTTGATTGAGGTACATACACTCAATCTTAGCATCCATTGCAGTTTGCCATTTGTCCGCATCAATATCATTACTGGCTTCATTGTATCTAGCGGGATCTTGTTCCTGATGGTCAGAGACGACTTTAAAAGCCTATCCACTCCATCTCGTCAGGAACCCTAGATATCCTCCCACTACGATGCGGCCTAGTCTATATGGGAACATCTAGTTGTGTCTCTTTTAGAGCCTCAATCAACTTCTCTTCCAATTTCACATTACTCAAAACCTTAGTAGATACACTTTATTCATCTTCCAAGTATCTAGCATGAATACTTATAAGTACCTTTTGCTCTTGGGGATGATAAAAGTATCCACTCCTTGTTCCTTTTGGATACCCTACAAAATAGCACAATTCTGATATTGGGTCTAGCTTCTTTTAGTCAGTACATAAGCTGGACAACCCCATACTTTGAGATGATTCATACTGGGCTTTCGTCCAGTCCACATCTCATAAGATATCTTAGGCACTGACTTGGAAGGTACCAAGTTTAGAATATATGTTATTATTTCCAAAGCATATCCCCAAAAAGAAATAGGAAGAATTGCATGGCTTATCTTGCTCTTGACCATTTCTATCAAAGTTCTATTTCTTCTCTCAACTACTCCATTCTGCTAGGGAATCCCAGGTTCAGTTAGTTGAGATATTATGCATTACTGTGGTAAGTAGTCCTTTTGTTCGCCATGGAAATATTCTCCACTATGATCTGATCTTAGCTTTTTGATTAGTTTACCTGTTTGGCGCTCCACCTCAGCCTTAACCTCCTTGAATATATCAAAAGAATCAAACTTGCGCCTTAGCAAGTAAACATAACTAAAACACGAGTGATTATCTGTGAACATGATAAAGTAATTATAATCTCCTTTACCTGGTGAAGACATAGGACCACAAACATCAGTATATACTAACTTTAATATTTCCTTGGCCCTTTTACGCCTTTTGAGTAAAACACCATTTGGTCATTTTACCCTTAAGACAAGATTCGCATTGAGGTTATTCCTCCAATTATAATGAGTCCAAAGACTAATTTTAGATTAACCTCTGAATCCGACTAGAATTTATATATCATAATCTTCAATGCTATAAATAAGAGTTGTTTGATGTGGCCTTTCTCTTCTTATTATTATGTTCCATTTCTGCATTATTTATTTGACAATTAATAGGATTAATGTATAAAATATTCCCATACATATTTTTAGAACAAATAATATTTCTATTTCTACTAATTAAAATACTAGAATGGAAAGAAACAGAATATCCTTGATTAATCAATTTAAAAATTGAAACCAAATTCTGTTTAAAACTAGAAACGTATAAAATATATTTCAAAATTAAAAACTTATTATAATTAAATAATAGATCTAAGTCTCCCAATGCTTTGACTCACACTTGTGCCCTGTTACCCACTCTAAGTTCATGCTCTCCTCTACTGAGCCGTCTTATCCTGCTAAACCCCTGCAAGGAGTTACATATATGGACAGTGGTTCCAGAATCAACAATCTAAGTGGATGATGATCCAACCATCAAAATAGACTCTAAGTAAAAAGCAATACCTAAAGAGGACTTGGCCAAGAAGTCTGGACAATTCTTTTTGAAGCGTCCCTTTTTACCACATTTGAAGCACTTGCCCTTGGGCTTGTTGTTGGGCTTAGATGGACCAGGCTTGGATGCCTTGGGCTAGGCCCCTGCATTATTCTGGGCCTTCTTCTTTTTGAACTTTTTGGGCTTAGGCCTAGTTCTAAAAGATGAACCAGAACGAGAAACCAAAATCTTTGAGTTAGGCTTCATAATTTTTTCTACAGCCTAAAGTTCCTTCATCAACTCTGGCAAAGACATACTTAACTTGTTCATGTTATAATTTAACTTGAACTAAGAGTATGATTTTTGCAAAGTCTTAAGAACCATATCAATTTGGCTCTCGAGATCGATTGTTGCCCCTAGGACCTCGGCCTCTTCAAAGTGCACAATCATTTTGAGCATATGCTGGAGAACTAATGCCTTCTCAGCCATCCTAGTATTCATGATTGCTCTAAGAGGTTCCTGCTTTGCTGGCTAGCTCTTGTCAACAAACATGGTGCACAATGAAACATTAATGTTGTACACAGTAGGCATGTTCTTGTACTTAGACTGGAGAACATTAGATATGGAAGCCAACATATAGCATCGAGCCATTTCATCAGCTTTCCTCCATGCCTTCTCCACTGCACGATCTTGGTCTGTGAAATCTTCCCTAATTTTAGGACAGGAATTGGTCAGAACATACTTGTACTTCTCCGTACTGAGTACTATATTCAGATTGCCTTTTCAGTCCATGTAGTTTCATCTAATTAACTTATTTTCCTTGAGAATAATGGACAAAGGACTGAAAGCAGACATTTCTATTGATTGGAAAAAAAAAAAAAAAACCTCATTCACAAAAATGTTTGTTTCTTAAAACCACATAAAAAAATGCACATTTGAAACATCATATTATTTCCAGGATATGGTTAACCAATTAAAACTATTATAAAAAATATGAATAATTTGGCTCTTAGAAAAATTGACAACGCTTCGTAGAAAGATTAACAATTTTCAAAGTTAAGTGTATAACTATCACAAATTAAACTTCCTTAATAGGTAATGATCCAAATATAGTTCCATCGATAGGATGACTACTTCCCTCATCACTTATGGATAATATAGCATTAATGTCTCTAACGATAGGTTGGCCGACACTAACACTTATCTTAGGATTTAATTATAATTCCTCCGTTAGTTCTAGATTCTCGTGGAAATCCATCCTATAGCAAGTCATGCTCCGAATGATGTAAGGATAATCACAATCTCTGACAGGAATTCGTGATGGAAGCCATGGGGCCATTGAAACCACTCTCCCACTTAATCTTTTGAGCAAATTAGGTTTTTAGGAAAAACGTTTCTTTAAAATTAATTGGTTTTTAATTAACTTTAGTGAAAATCCAAAAAATACAACTATTATTTTCTATGTCATGGATAAGACCCTTTAAGAGAATAAATTATGAAATTTTAATTTCACTACTTAAGCTAAAAACTATTTTCTAGGAACTAAATTTAAAATACTTAGAATCAAAATTAATGTCTATGTCAAGGATAAAAACCTTTCGAAGAATAAATCATGAATTTATTTTTAAATTACATTGTTCCAATTTAAAACGTTTTCGTTAATTATTTTACCTAGTGAAAAAATTAATTTCTTAAAATCTTTGTGTATTTGATCACAAAATTAAATGTAATAGACATGCTCCAAAAATAAAATATTCTACATGCTATTTCTAACCTTTAATTCTTATTTGACCAAATAATGGATTAAACATCATAATAATAAAATTAGAATGATCTTGTTTAATCCTAAGGTGGTCTCCTTTACTAATTATTTCCATGCAAAATTATTTATCACAATAAATAAACCATTGTAAGAAAAATAACCTCATGTGATATGGGTCCCAAAAGAAAAGAAAATACAAGAAAAATAAAACTGTTGGGAAATATGCCCTTTTAGACTAGGTTTCTTATGTAAATATTTATTTTCAGAAATTATTTGTGAATTTATATTTTTATTTGTGCACAATTACGTTTGAAAAAGACCAATTGTGCTTAAGTAAGTGGTCTATGTGAATGGATGTCTTCCACAGTAAGGTATGGATCACGGGTTACTTCACACAAACATTTGTTCTTAACCTATTGATGAAAATGGGAATCTCATTATGTTTAGGTTATTATGTTGTGAATTCCAAATGGGGAATGGCTTACCTTTAGTCAGTTAGTAGTCCACTCACTTCATGACATAGGCGTATTTCAAATACATAGAACAGGACCTGTAGCAGTGGCTTTTTAAAGTACTATATGGTAGAAACCTAGATTACTACTGCTACAGCGTGGACTGGTACTCTACAACTTGAGTATGAGTTGGTGGTATGACAAAGTTGTAAGCATATACTTTGATATGCTATAGTTGATGTTCTATCGTAGGACCAATATACTTCCATGTTGGGTATGTGTGACTAGTTAGTTAAGACAAACTTGTACAAGATAGTTTCTATACTATATCGCCCATTGTGATTGTCTGAATGATCTAAATTTCTAGGGCCCTGGGAAACATGACTTGGATGTTTGCTTTAGGATAGCTCCCTTGGAAAGCAGAAACAATCCAGGAAGTCGTGGATCATTGCACTAGAAGCCTAAGGATGGTAGATGTCATTTAGAGAGGTGTTAGTACACTTCTTCCTCTCTAAATGTACGGCGATGTATAGAGTGGTATTTTAGTCATTACACCTATAGATCAGAAACTTTGCTAACGTAGCATTGTACTTGGGGTCAATATTTCCTTATGGTGATATTAGGAAATGTTTAAAATGCTAAATACAACTATTTATATTGCAAGGGTATTTTGGTCATTTTAGTATCCAAGGCGGTGTGTCTTTTGATCCCCAGTATAGACCGTGAGTCCTAATTAAATACAGAATAAGGAATTGATGTCAAATTAAATGGAATTTATTTTATTTAAGTAGCCTGATTTAATTGTTGGGCTAGAATAAAATAAAGGTCTATGGAGAAAGAGAATTAATTAACATTAGTTTGGTGGGTTAATTAATTATTCAGGGCTTTAGCCCTATTTGAATAATTAAAGATTAACCTGAGACTAAGGTAATATAGGCTTATTTATTGGACTAGTTTATTTGGGCTGAAAAATTAATTATTAATTGGGCCATTTGTATGGTTCTAATTAGAATAATTAATTAAGTTCAAAAAGCTAAACTAATAGTCCAATGGGCCAGTCCAGCTTAACCTAGGGTTTTATTTAGGTTAAACAGGATAATAGAAAACAACGTTGTTTTTTTTTTTATGGCATCTTCTCTGTGAAAAAGAAACACACGTCTCTCTCTCTCTCTAGAAAATATTCCTTAGTCTGTAAGTTGTTTACCGAACGAAATTAGACGATAGGCCGTATACTGGAAGATCGAGAGTTTGACGTTCACCTACATGCAAAGACGGAGTAGGAGGCTTGCAGGAATCGCACTAGCGGTTTCCACCAGCACACCTACCCCAGTTGTACACATTCTGGTCCAGCCAATTCTTAGAACGAGGAAAACAAGTAAAAAATTTTAAACCTCGGAACCTGTACAAAGCGCAACCAGTGCCAGCTAGGGCTACTGGAGCCGTCACCGGCTCTATTCACGAGTTCTCCTGTTCTTCAGTTTTTCCAATTTTTTTGTTCTCGCTTCCGCTGCGTGCCCTATGTTTTTCCCTTTCTATGCCTTCAATTGGTATCAGAACATGAAGGTTTTGTGAAAATACAGGGAGCATGCATCTAGTTGAATGAAACTGGACACGTATGTGTGATTAAACTGTGATCCTTTACTGTTTTGGTATGGATAGATTCTCTGTTAAACCTCTCGAATTGAGGTATAGAAGATGTGTAATTTACTATTTTTGTTAGCAAATTGTGTAAGCCCAATGTTAATGGGTATAGGCGATTGTTGGTTTTGGTTGATTTCATTGTATTGGGATTGAAATCGAAGAGCTAATGGTACAAGAAGTTGCACAGAAAAACAGAGAAAATTCACAGAAGAAAATCGCAGGAAAAAAAAACTACAGAAGAACTCATCCAGACCGGAACCGACGCCGACTAGGCCGCCTAAACCGGTGCTGGCTAGGGTCTGGACTCACGTTTGGATTTTAGGTCACCAATGGGTCCTAGTTCTGTGCGGTGGGTGCAATTTACCACAGTGCAGATGGGTGCTTAATCCAATGTGGCGGGTGCAGTAGACCAAGAAGAAATTTTTTATTTTTTCCTTGTAATTTTTCTTGCGTTTTCCTTTTTGTTTTGGGGTCCATAACAGGCGAAGTTAATATTTTTGCAATAGTTAATATTCATGGAATATTTTTGCACGAAAAATATTAGTAAGGGATTTTAGGATTAAACAAGACCATTAATTAATTAATTAATATGTTTAATTCTATTATCTGGGCACTTAGGTTAAAAAAAATAGAAAAGGTTGAAAACGTCTACTGTTTTCTAGCATGCTATTTTTTTTAAAGTACTTATGTTCACGGTTTCTCAAAGACTAAAGTCTTTGGGAATATTTTTGACACGGAAAATATTTTTCTACAAATTAAATGGTTATTTTAACTTAAACAAAAATTAATCCTTGGATATTTTCTGAAAGGATTTAATCCTTGACATAGAAAATATATTAGATTTAGATATTTTTGTAAGTTAAAATAGAAAGCCATTTTGTTTTATTTTGGCACAAGAAAAATTGTTTTGTCAAATAAACTTGAGACCAAAGTCTCTTGAAAGTTTTAATTGGAAAATTTTTGAAATTGTTAAGTTTTTAACTTAAATAAAATTAGTCCATGGAAAAATCTCTCAAAGGATATAAACCTTGACATAGAGATTTTTATGGATTTAGATATTTTATTTTTGAGTTTAAGGAAAACTTAATGGAAATTTTCAAAAGGATATTTTTCAGAAAACCCTTGTTTTAAAAGACTAAGTAGGAGAGGGGTTCCAACGGCCCCACGGCTTCCACCACGATCCTTATTAGAGATTGTGGGTCCCCTCGCGTCACCCTGAGAGTGAACCCGTATAGAATGAGGATACCACAAGGATCTAGATCTAATGGAGGGATGTAATTAATAACCTAGGACACGTACTATGATCGGTCAGCCCACGTTGGAAGTTATAGTGCGAGGTATGTCCATAGAAAATGAGAGGAAACGACCATCCCCTCAATGGAGTTGTCTTTTAGATCATTACCTAGAAGGAAAATTAATTTGTGGTGGTTAACACACTTAGCTTAGGGAACTGTTAATCTTCCTAAGAAGCTATGTCAGTTTTCCTAAGAGCCAACTAATTATTATCAGTTTTGATAATAAGGATAAAGTGCACAAATTTGTTTTGTTTTCACAAACTAAATCTTTTTCTTTTATTTTTGATTTTTTAGAAATGGTGGGAGGTTCTTTTAGTCCATTGGCCGTTATTCTCAAAGAAAATAAGCTAACAGGACCAAACTATGTGGACTGGAAGAGGAACCTAGATATAATACTCACAGCGAAAGAGTATAAGTATGTCCTTTACGAAACCTGCCCTGTGATTGGGGAAGGTTCCACCGCCGAAGAGCGTGATGCTGAGAAGGCATGGAAGAAGGCCGACGAGATGGCTCGTTGTTACATGTTGGCCTCTATGTCTAATATGCTCCAGTCCAAACACGAGCACATGGCTTCTGTGTATGATATTACTCAATCATTAGCCACGATATTCGCAGATAAGAGCTGGCCCGCAAGGCAAGAGGCTCTTCAAACTATCATTAACACTAAGATGGCTGAGGGAGCATCAGTCAGAGAACATATATTCAAGATGATTGCTGCTTTCAAGGAGGCAAAAATCTTAGGCGCAGTTATTGACCCTGAGAGCCAAGTGGACATGGTTCTCGAATCTCTACCGGGTTCCTTTACTCAGTTCAAGTTGAATTACAATACGAACAAGTTAAACATGGGTTTAACTGAGTTGATTAAAGAGCTCCAAATGGCAGAGAAGGTCATGAAGCCATAATCGAAGGCTATGATTGCCAAGGCTTCATCTTCTAGAATTGGGCTCTAGCTCAGAAGGTTCAAGAAGAATAAGGGGAACGTTGCGGCCTAGCCTAAAGACAAACCCAAGGGCAAGTGCTTCAAATGTGGACTGAAGGGACACTGGAAAATGGAGTGTCCAGATCTCAATTTAAGAAAAACCCCATAGATAATGTTTGCTATCTAGAATCCATATCAATTGTTGGATCAACTTCCACTTGGATTGTTGATTCAGGAGCCACTGATTATATCTGTAACTCCTTGCAGGGGTTTAGAAAGATTAGAAGACTGCAGAAGGGCGAACATGGACTACGTGTAGGAAATGGAGCACAAGTTTGGGCCCTTGTAGTGGGAGAGTGGGATCTTATTTTTTATTGTAATAGAATAGTAGTTTTGAAAGATATTTTATATGTACCTGCATTTCGATAAAATTTTATTTCGGTTGTGAAACTAATAAATCAAGGATATTCTGTGTCTTTCCATTCTGGTATTTCTATCAGTAGAGATGGAGAAATTTTATGTACTGGGCACATGTATGAAAATCTATTATTCTTAAACCCTATTAACAATCAATTAAATAACACTCAATCTGAACCTTTCACAAGGAAGAGAAAGACCAATGTCAATGACTCTTTTCTTTAGCATCTAAGGTTGGGTCATATCAACTCAACCAGGATTCAGAGGTTAATCCATGATGAACCTTTGGGCTCATTAAGATTGGAAAATTGACCTCAGTGTGAATCCTCCCTAATGGGAAAGATGACCAAAAGGTTATTTACGCCTAAGGCGGATAGAACTAATGAGGTATTGAGTTTTGTTCACATTGATGTGTGTGGTCCCTTGTCTATACCAGCTAGAGGGAGTTTTGAGTAATTCATCACTTTCACGTATGATTGTACAAGGTTTGGTTTTATTTACCTGATGAGACGCAAGTCTGACTCTTTTGACAAGTTCAAAGAGTTTAAGGCTGAGGTGGAGCGTCGGACAGGTAAATTGATCAAGACCTTACAATCGGATCGTGGTGGAAAGTACCTCCTGGGTGAATTCAAGGACTACATGGTACATCATGGGATAGTATCCCAGCAGAATAGAGTAGCTAATAGAAGGAATAGGACATTGATAGAAACGGTCCAAAGCATGATGTCTCATGCTACTCTTCTAGTGTCCGAAGCATGATATGCCCTGGAAACAGTGGCATACATTTTAAACTTAGTGCTTTCCAAGTCAATACCTAGAATTCCCTACGAGATGTGGACTGGGCGTAAGCCAAGCCTGAATCATCTCAGGATATGGGGTTGTCCAGCTTATTTACTGGTCAAGGGAGACAAGTTGGAACCAAGATCAGAGTTATGCTATTTTGTTGGGTATCCAAAAGGGACAAAGAGTGGTTACTTTTATCATCCTAAGAGCAGAAAGTACTGGTAAGTACCAATGCTAGATACTTAGAGGATGATCAGAGTACTTTCACGAAAGGTTCAACTAGGTTGGAACTTGAGGAAAAATTATCTTCGGAATCAACTTCTTCTGACCCAATTATGGAACAAGAAGAGGCACAGCCTCAAGTGCTTGTAGAATTGGAGCCTCGTCGTAGTGGGAGAGTGTCTAAGGTTCCAGAGAGATGGACTAGAGAAGCTTTCGAGCTAGTCTCCGACCATCAGGAACAAGACCCCACTAGATACGAGGAGGCTATTGCTGATGCCGATGCAAATCTATGGCATGAAGCAATGAAAGCCGAGATTGAGTCTATGTACTTTAATCAGGTTTGGGATCTTGTAGCTTCATCTGAAAGGATAAAACCCATTGGGTGTAAGTGGGTATACAAGAGGAAGAGGGGAGTAGATGGGAAGGTGGAAACCTTCAAAGCTAGGCTTGTGGCGAAAGGGTATACTCAGAAAGAGAGAATCGACTATAAGGAAACCTTTTCCTCAGTAGCCATGCTTAAGTCTATTCGTATCCTCCTTGCCATCGCATGTCATTATGACTACAAGATATGGCCAATGGATGTCAATATGGAATTTTTAAATGGCCATCTTAGCGAAGACATCTATATGTCCCAACCGGAAGGCTTTATTGCTAAAAGTAAAGAACATATGGTTTGCAAGCTTAAGAAGTCCATTTATGGACTTAAGCAGGCATCAAGAGCATGGAACATTCGTTTTGGTGAGACTGTAAAGTCTTATGGTTTTATTCAAAATGAGGATAAACCATATGTGTACAGGAAACTTGAAGGCATTAATGTGGTTTTTCTTGTCTTGTATGTGGATGACATTCTACTCATTAGAAATGATGTAGGGTCATTGTCATCTACAATGGTTTGGTTGTCTAGTCAATTCAGTATGAAAGACTTGGGAGAAGCCAGCCACATTCTTGGGATTAGACTTCTTTGAAATAGGAAGTAGAGAATGTTAGGATTATCCCAAGCAGCATGCATTGACAAAATGCTGGCCAGGTACAGTATAGACCCATGCAAGGGAGCTCTAATTCCTTGCAGACATGGATTGTCTTTTTCTTCAAGGGACTGTCCTATGTCTTAAGAAGAAAATGACAGAATGAGTAGAATTCCCTACGCTTCGGCTGTGAAAAGTCTCATGTACCACATGCAGTGTACTAGGCCAGATATCTACTTTGCTATAGGCTTGATTAGCAGATATTAGTTAAACCCTGGGGAGGTTCATTGGCAAACTGTAAAGCATATTCTCAAGTACCTCAATGGAATGAGAGATTATATGCTGGTTTACAGGGCGGTGACTTGGTTCCTACAAGATACACAGACTCAGACTCCTAGGTGGATAAAGATAAGAGAAAATCCACTAGTGGATATGTCTTCACCTTATCTGGATGAGGTATTTCATAGAGGAGTATCAAGCAATCTTGCATTGCTGACTCAGCTATGGAAGCTGAGTATGTAGCAGCTTCGGAGGCATCTAAGGAAGCAGTCTGGCTCCGGAAGTTCCGTTCAGAACTTGGAGTCATGCCACACATGGACAGGTCGATTGTGACATATTACGACAACACTGGAATAGTATCATAATCCAAAGAACCCAGGAACTACAAGAAGGGGAAACACATCGAGAAGAAGTACTACCTGATTCGGAATTTCATCTAGAGACGGGAAGTCGTGATGGAACAGATTGCCTCCGAGAACAATCTAGCTGATCCATTTACCAAGCCTTTGGCTAAGAGAGTCTTCAAGAGACACTTAGACACCATAGGGGTAGGCACCTACGGACTTAATTAGTCATAGAGTGCAAGTGGGAGATTGTTGGGAAATATGCCCTCTTAGACTAGGTTTCTGATGCAAATATCGAATGTTTTAATAAAAGAATTTATTTTCAAAAATTGTTTGTGAATTTATATTTTTATATGTGCACAATTACATTTGGAAAAGACCCATTGTGCTTAAGTAAACGTTCTATGTGAATGGAGGTCTTTCATAGTAAGGTATGGATTACGGGTTACTTAACACATAAACGTTCATTCTTAACCAATTGATGAAAATGGGAATCTCATCATGTTTAGATTATTATGTTGTGAATTCCAAATAGGGAATGGCTTACCTTTAGCCAGTCAGTAGTCCACTTACTTCATGATATAAGCGTATTTCGAATACATAGAATGAGACCTATAGTAGTGGTTTCTTAAAGTACTATATAGTAAAAACCTAGAGTACTACCGCTACAGTATGGACTTGTACTTTACGACTTGAGTATGAGTTGGTGGTCTGACAAAACTGGAAGCATTTACTTTGATATGCTATAATTGAGGTTCTATCGTAGGACCAATATACTTGTATGTTGGGTATATGTGACTAATTAGTTAAGACAGACTTGTACAAGATAGTTTCTATACTATATCGCCCATTGTGGTTGTCTAAATGATCTAAATATCTAGGGCCCTAGGAAACATGACTTGGATGTTTGCTTTAGGGTAGCTCCCTTGGAAAGCGGAAACAATCCAGGAAGTCGTGGATCATTAGACAAGAAGCCTAGGATGGTAGATCAGAGAGGTGTTAGTACACTTCTTCCTCTCTAAATGTATGACGATGTATAAGGGGTATTTTAGTCATTACATCTATAGATCAGAGACTTTGCTAACGCAGCATTGTCCTTGGGGTCAATATTTCCTTATGGTTTAAAATGCTAAATATAGTTATTTATATGGCAAGGGTATTTTGGTCATTTTAGTAGTCAAGGGGGTGTGTCTTTTGGTGCCCAATGTAGACCTTGAGTCTTAATTAACTACAGAATAAGGAATTGATCTTAAATTAAATGGAATTTATTTTATTTAAGTATCCTAATTTAATTATTGGACTAGAATAAAATAAAGGTCCATGGAGAGAAAGAATTAATTAAAATTCGTTTGGTGGGTTAATTAATTATTTAGGACTTTGGCCCAGTTTGAATAATTAAATATTAACTTGGGACTAAACTAATAAAGGCTTATTTATTGGACTAGTTTATTTGAGATGAAAAATTAATTATTAATTGGGCAATTTGTTTGGTTCTAATTAGAATAATTAATTAAGTTCAAAATGCTAAACTAAGAGTCCAATGGGCCAGTCCAGTTTAACCTAGGGTTTTATTTAGGTTAAATTGGAGAATAGAAAACAACATTGTTTTTTTTTACGGCATCTTCTATGTGAAAAAGAAACACACGTCTCTCTCTCTCTAGAAAATATTCCTTAGTCTGTAAGTTGTTCACCAAACTGAATTAGGCAGGCCATATACTAGAAGATCGAGAGTTTGGCGTTCACCTACATGCAAAGACGGAGTAGGAGGCTTGCAGAAATCGCACCAGAGGTTTCCATCAGCATACCTACCCCAGTTGCACACATTCCGGTCAAGCCAATTATTAGAACTTGGAAAAGAGGTAAAAAATTTGAAACCTCAGAACCTATACAGAGCGTAACCGGTGCCAGCTAGGGTTGCCAAAGCCGGCGCCGGCTCTGTTTGGAGTCCCCCTGTTCTTCAATTTTTCCAGTTTTTTTGTTCTCGCTTCCACCGGCCACCCTGTGTTTTTCCCTTTCTATGCCTTCAAAAATAAATAAAAAAAAAACACTTAATGAATTGGACTGAGACCGAATCGTTAAAAAAAACCGCGAACTGAAGCCATCCCAAAAAGCCCAACCATAAAATGAACCTTGCGTTTTGTTGTTTTTCAAATTATGCAAGCCTTGCATTTTTGTCCTTTATTCACCATACTAGCCTTGTGACCAATTCACATCCTTGGGAGGCTTATACTAAGCCTCCCAAGGATCAAGTCTTTTTTAAGTATTGATCACCGTGGCTTCCAAAAAGCTTCAGCCGTAGCGTGCCACATGAGGACCTGGAGTCATGCGCATTAGTGTTCAGGCAGCTTCCTTTTTTGTTTTCCTGTATAATCTTCTTTAGGGGTTTTCGTTTAGGCACCAATTAATTTATAATTTTTGTTATAGAAAAATTGTAAATAAACTTAAATACAATTTCAAACTCCTATACCTTTCAAAACGAGGCCTACACAATTTCTACAAAAGTGATTAAAAAATAAATTATAGGTGTCTATACCTCCACGCGCGAGGCGTACACAAAATCTACCCATATCAAAAATGACGACGGATGCATATGATCGCAAAGATTATATTTTTATTAGTAATTGAACCACCTTTTTTCAGTTATTAACCCTAAGCATGCTCCCAGATTTAACCAGGCTTTAATACCACTTGAAGGATTGCGGGAAAAATAAATATGCAACAGAAGCAAATTAAAATTTTTTTGAGCCAAAGGTTAGGAATACTTACTCACTTACCACTTTTGCAATCTCTTGACCTTCCAAAGTATTCTCTAACCGCTATGGACCTCTACTGGTGAAAGTAGAATTAGGGTGAATAAAATTGGAACAAAAAACGAAAGAGCTAAACGCTAACGAAAAAAGAAGGAAAAATTAAAATCCATGCAATTTCCTATATTTTATTTAGCAACAATAGCCTTGCTCCATTTTTTTTTTCTCCGAGAAAAATGAAAAGAAAACTTGAAACCAACGAAAGTAAGTATTGTGGAATTTTGGTCAAATATATAAAACCCACGCAATTGCTATATTTTATTTAGCAACAACAGCCTTCCTCTTTTCTTTTTTCTTTTTTTTCTTTCCAAAATAGCCACCATATTTCCTTTTCCTTAAATTTCCTATTTCCATTTTTCTTTCTTTTGCACATGACGGCTACATCAAAACCTTGATGGGCCATGTGATATTAATTAGTCCAATGACTAACTAAATAGTTCACTTATTAATTAATTAATCCACTTGAGCCCAATTAAAAAATTATTCAAGATAATTAATTAATAAACTAATTAATTAAATTATCTCTTTATTAATTAAATAAACTACTTAGGCCCAATATAAAATTATCCAAGATAATTAAATAAAAATTAATTAATTAAATTGGCCCATTAATTATTCTAGTCCAAATAAGTAAATAATTGGACTCCTAGAATAATTCTTCCAATAATAAATTCATCTATTAAGCCTATATAGTAAATAAATTTACTAAAGTTATTTGAGCTACTTTGGGGGCTAAAAGACATATTTTCTTGGATCCTAAATTGACCAATACCTCTTCTAACAAATAGCTGTATTTTAATCATTTTAAATATTCCATTTATCACCATATGAAAATATTGACCTCGAGAATAATATTGCAAGTGTAATGTGTCCGACCTACATGTGTAATGATGAATATACCTCTCTATGTAATACCTATCATTGAGATAGAAAAATAGTACTAACACCTTCCACAATGACATCTACCATCCTTTGATAACTAGTCCAATAATCCACGACTTCCTATATATATATATATATATATATATATCCACTTTGTTAGTAAATATGCCCTTTTAGACTAGATTTCTGATGTAAATATCGAATATTTTAATAAAAGAGTTTATTTTCAGAAATTATTAACGAATTTACACTTTATATGTGCACAATTACGTTTGGAAAAGATCCATTGTGTTTAAGTAAGTGGTCCATGTGAATGAATGTCTTCCACAGTAAGGTATGGATCACGAGTTACTTCACACAAACATTTGTTTTTAATCGATTGATGAAAATGGGAATCTCATCATGTTTAGGTTATTATGTTGTGAATTCCAAATGGGGAATGGCTTACCTTTAGCCAGTGAGTAGTCCACTCATTTCATGACATAAGCGTATTTCGAATACGTAGAACAGGACCTGTAGTAGTGGTTTCTTAAAGTACTATATGACAGAATCCTAGACTACTACTGCTACAGCGTGGACTAGTACTCTACGACTTGAGTATAAGTTGGTGGTTTGACGAAGTTGGAAGTATGTATTTTGATATGCTATAGTTGAGGTTTTATCGTAGGACCAATATACTTGCATGTTAGGTATGTATGACTAGTTAGTTAAGACAAACTTGTACAAGATAGTTTCTATACTTTATCGCCCATTGTGACTGTCTGAATGATCTAAATATCTAGGGCCCTGGGAAACATGACTAGGATGTTTGCTTTAGGGTAGCTCCTTTGAAAAGCGGAAACAATCTAGGAAGTCGTGGATCATTGGACTAGAAGCCTAAGGATGGTAGATGTCATTTAGAGAGGTGTTAGTACACTTCTTCCTCTCTAAATATACGGTGATGTATAGAGGGGTATTTTAGTCATTACACCTGTAGATTGGAGACTTTGCTAACGCAGCATTGTCCTTGGGGTCAATATTTCCTTATGGTGATATAAAGAAATGTTTAAAATGCTAAATACAACTATTTATATGGCAAGGGTATTTTGGTCATTTTAGTATCCAAGGCGGTGTGTCTTTTGGTCCCCAGTATAGACTGTGAGTCCTAATTAAATACAAAATAAGGAATTGATATTAAATTAAATGAAATTTATTTTATTTAAGTAGCCTGATTTAATTGTTGGGCTAGAATAAAATAAAGGTCTATGGAGAAAGAGAATTAAATAAAATTAGTTTGGTGGGTTAATTAATTATTTTGGGCTTTAGCCCTATTTGAATAATTAAAGATTAACCTGAGACTAAGGTAATATAGGCTTATTTATTGGACTAGTTTATTTGGGTTGGAAAATTAATTATTAATTGGGCAATTTATTTGGTTCTAATTAGAATAATTAATTAAGTTCAAAAGGCTAAACTAAGAATCCAATGGGCTAGTCCAGCTTAACCTAGGATTTTATTTAGGTTAAACAGGAGAATAGAAAACAACGTTATTTTTTTTTTATGGCATCTTCTCTGTGAAAAAGAAACACACGTCTATCTATCTCTCTCTCTCTCTCTCTCCAGAAAATATTCCTTAGTCTGTAAGTTGTTTACCAAATGGAATTAGACGATAGGCCATATACTAGAAGATTGAAAGTTTGGCATTCACCTACATACAAAGACGGAGTAGGTGGCTTACAGGAATCGCACCAGAGGTTTCCACCAGCACACCTACCCCGGTTGCACACATTCTGGTCCAGCCAATTCTTAGAACGAGGAAAATAGGTAAAAAATTTTAAACTTCAGAACCTGTACAGAGCACAACCAGCGCCAGCTTGGGCTGCTGGAGCCAGTGCTGGCTCTATTCAGAGTTCTCCTATTCTTCAGTTTTTCCAGTTTTTTTTATTCTCGCTTCCGCTGCGTGCCCTATGTTTTTCCCTTTCTAAATACAGTTATTTATATGGCAAGGGTATTTTGGTCATTTTAGGAGTCAAAGGGAGTGTCTTTTGGTCCTCAGTATAGACCGTGAGTCCTAATTAACTACAGAATAAGGAATTGGTCTTAAATTATATAAAATTTATTTTATTTAAATATCCTGATTTAATTATTGGACTAGAATAAAATTAAGGTCCATGAAGAGAGAGAATTAATTAAAATTAGTTTGGTGGGTTAATTAATTATTTAGGACTTTAGCCCAGTTTGAATACTTAAAGATTAACTTGGGACTAAACTAATATAAGCTTGTTAATTGGACTAGTTTATTTGGGCAGGGAAATTAATTATTTGTTGGGCTAATCAGTTGGTTCTAGTTAGAATAATTAATTTAGTCCAAAAGGTTAAACTAAGAATCCAATAGCCCAGTTCAGTTTAACCTAGGGTTTTATTTAGGTTAAACAGGAGGATTTGAAATAACATTTTTTTTTTAGACAGCTTCTTCTCTGTGAAAAAGAACCAGACCACCAACTTATACAGTAGCTGCGATAAACCAATCTTTTTTTTATTTTAGTATTTTTATAAAGATTATTATTGCATGGTCCAATTCTACGTATTCCAAATATATTTACACTATAGGTGTGAGTGGACTACTCACTAGTTAAAGGTAAATTATTCCCCATTTAGAAACCATAGTATAATGATCTAAAGTTTAATGAAGTGCCCTACTTCATCAATCGATCAAGAATAATTTTTCTCTTATGTTTTTGTAGCTCATAGTCTACACCTTATTGTGAAATCATGACCAATTACATAGATTACTCACTAACATACTTTGACCTTAATGTATAATATATGTAAGTAAACAACTATTAATGAATGAAACTTTTATTAACTTCTAAAATATAGAAATACATAGGTTATTTTTTGCATATATTCTAACAATCTTCCATTTGCACTAAATGGACTATGATAGTCCATATGTACCTATCCTTATGACATCTATGTATTTTTGAAACACCTTCTCTGTTAAAGGCTTAGTAAATGGTTCTGCCAAATTGTTTGCAGGGAAAATCTGGTTAACAACTATATCTTATTTCTGGATAAACTCCTAGATCAAGTGATACTTCCTCTCAATGTGCTTGCCATTATTGTGGTTTCTTAGCTTCTTACATTGTGATACAACTTTAGAATTGTTAGAATATATAGTAATGGGCTTGTCCATTTCTAGCAAAACTTCAACTTCTGTGAGGAACTTTTGGAACCAAACAGTTTCCTTTAAAGCTTTTGAAGCCGCAACACACTCAACTTTCATGGTGGAATCTGCAATGCAAGATTTCTTAACACTCCTCCATTAAATAGCCCCTCCAGACAAAGGGAAATCATATCTAGTGTTAGACTTTCTTTCATCTTTATCCTCCTGGAAGTCTGAGTTAGTGTAACCAGTAGGAACTAAATTATCAGCTCTATAAACAAGCATAAAATCCCTCATTCCCTTCAGGTATTTGAGAATATGCTTTACAGCTTGCTAATATTTTGCCCTTGGGTTTAACTGATACCTGCTAACCATGTCTACTGCAAAGCAGATATCTGACCTTATATAAAGCATGGTATACATGAGACTTCCTACTACTAAGGTATAGGGAATCCTACTCATCCTTTCCTTTTCTTCATGTGTCTTAGGATGCTGTTTGGAAGATAAGGTCAATCCATACCTCAAGGGTATGATTGCCTTTTACACTGATCCATGGTAAATTTTTCCAATATCTTGTTAATGTAAGCAGATTGAGATAAGCCTAACATTCTTCGCTTCCTATCTCTACGAAGCTTTATTCTAAGAATATAGCTAGCTTCTTCCATATCTTTCATGCTAAATTGACTTGATAGCTAAACCTTTATTGATGATAATGTCCATACATCATTTCTAATGAGTAGAATGTCATCCACATAAAGTACTATAAAAGATACGTTGTTATCATCTATTTTCCTATACACGTATGGTTCATCCATATTTTGTATGAATCTATAAGACTTTATAGTTTCATCAAAACGTATGTTCTATACTCGTGATGCTTGATTAAATCCATAAAGAGACTTCTTAAGCTTACAAACCATATATTTTTTGGCCTTTAGCAACAAAGCCTTTAGACTAGGTCATATAGATTTCTTTGCCAAGATAGCTATTAAGAAAAGTTATCTTGGTATCCATTTGCTATATCTCATACTTATAATGATATGTGATGGCAAGAGAATGCGAATGGACTTAAGCATAGCAATAAGTGAAAAAGTATCCTCACAATCAATCTCTTCTTTTTAAGTATAACTTTTTGCCGCCAAACTTACTTTAAAGGTTTTCACTTTTCCATTTGCACTTCTCTCTCTTGTATACCTACTTGCACCCTATAGGTTTAATCCCTTCATATGTAATGACAAGATCCCAAACTTGATTGAGATATATAGACTTTATCTCGACATCCATTGCTACTTGCTGTTTATCTGCTCAACATTAGCAATGACCTCATCATATCTAGTGAGATCTTATTCCTGATGGTCGGAGACTATCTCAATGGCTTCTCTAGTCCATCTTTTCGAAACCCAAGATATCCACCTACTACGACATGCTTCATTTTGTAGGAATATCTGGCTGTGTCCTTTTAGGTTTCTCAGCTGGGATACTAGAAGTTGAAGTATCACTCAACTTTTTTTCTAATTCCACTTTACTTAAAACCTTAGTAGATATACTTTGTTCATCCTCTAAGTATCTAGTATGAGTAGTAATAAGTACATTTTGGTCTTGGAGATGATAAAAGTATCTACCCCTTTTTCCGTTTGGATAGCCTACAAAATAGTACAATTCTGATCTTAGGTCTAATTTGCTTCTTTTAGTGAGTACGAAAGTTGGATAACCCCATACCTTGAGATGATTTGTGCTAGGCTTTTGTTCAATACACATCTTATAGGGTGTCTTAGGCACTGACTTTGAAGGCACCAAGGCTAGAATATATGTTGTTGTTTCCAGAGCATTTCCCCAAAAAGAAATCAGAAGAGTTGCATGAATCATCATGCTTCTGACCATTTCCATCAATGATCTATTTCTTCCTTTAGCTACTCCATTCTATTGGGGAGTCTCAAGTGTAGTTAGTTGAGATACTATTCCCTGATGTACCAAGTAATCCTTGAATTCACTAAGGAGATACTTTCTACCACGATCCGATCTTATCTTTTGTATTAGTTTACTTGTTTAACCCTCCACCTTAGCCTACTCCTTGAATTTATCAAATGAGTCAGACTTGTGCCTTATCAAGTAAACATAACCAAAACACGTGTGATCATCCAAGAACATGATAAAGGATTCATAACCTCCTATAACAGGAATAGACATAGGACCACAAATATCAGCATGAACTAACTCTAATATTTCTTTGGCCCTTTCTGCATTTGACTAGAGGACCTTTTGGTTATTTTATCCATAAAATAAGATTCACACTGAGGTCATTCCTCCAATTTTAATGAGTCCAATGACCTATTTTGGATTATCCTCTGCATCTGATTAGGATTTATATGTCCCAATCTCAAATGCCATAAATATGAGTTATTTGATGTGGCCTTTCTCTTTTTATCATTAGGTTCTGTCTGAGTATTATGTATTTGACAATTAATAGGATTAATATAGAAAAGATTCCTATATATGTTTTCAGAACAAATAATATTTCCATTTCTTCTAATTAAAATACTAGAATGGAAAGAAACAGAATTACCTTGATAAATCAATATTGAAACTGAAATTAAATTTTGTTTAAAACTGGAAACATGTAAAATATCTTTTAAAACAAAAATCCTATTAGAATCAATTAAAATCTACAAGTCTCCCACTGCTTCGGCCTATACTTGTACTCCATTGCCTATTCTAAGTCTATGCTCTCCTCTACTGTGCTGCCTTATCTTGTTGAACCCCTTTAAAGAGTTACAGATATGGTCAATGGCTCCAGAATTAACAATCCATGTGGATGATTATCCAACCACTAATATAGACTCTAAGTATAGAACAATACCTGAAGAGGATTTAGCGAAGAAGCCAAGACAATCCTTTTTGAAGTGTCCCTTCTTGCCACACTTAAAACATTTGCCCTTGGGCTTAACATTGGGTTTAGACGGACTAGGCTTGGATCCGTTGGGTTGGGCCCCTTTATTGTTCTGGGCCTTCTTCTTTTATTATACTTCTTGGGCTGGACCCCAGTTCTAAAAGATGAACCAAAATGAATAACCAAAACCTTTGACACAGGTTCATGATTTTCTTAGCCGCTTAGAGTTTTTTCATTAATTTAGTCAAAGACATACTCAATTTGTTCATGCTATAGTTTAACTTGAACTGAGACCATGAATTTGGCGCAGTCTCAAGAACTATGTTAATTTGGTCCTCAATATCGATTGTTGCCCCCTCGAACCTCGGCCTTCTCAAAATAAGCAATCATCTTGAGCATATGTTCACGAATTGATGCCTCCTCAACCATCCTAGTATTTATGATTGTTCTAAAAGCTTCCTGCCTTGCAGGCCAGCTCTTATCAGCAAACATGGTGTACAACTATATATCGATATAATACGCAGTATGCATGTTCCCGTACTTAGACTAAAGAACATTAGATATGAAAGCCAATATATAGTATCCAGCCATCTCATCAGCTTTTCCAATGCCTTCTCAACTCATGATCTTGGTCCGTATATTCTTTCCCAATTTTAGGATAGAGGCAGTCATAACATACTTTTATTCCTCCGTAGTAAGTACTATGTTTAGATTCTTTTTCCAGTCCACATAGTTAGGTCCAATTAACTTATTCTCTTTGAGAATAATGGACAAATGACTGAAACTAGACATTTCTATTCATTGGGAAACTTCATTCAGATATATATATATATATATATATTTTGGAAAAATATATAAAAATACACATTTAAAAACTATATTATGTTCATGATATGGTTAACCTATTAAAACCATTATAAAAAAAAAATGAAGTATTGCCGCTTAGAAAAATTGACAGAGCTTTGTAGGAAGGTTAACAAATTTCTAAGTTAAGTATATAACTATCACAAATTAAACTTCCTTAATATGCAATGATCCAGAGATAGGTCCATCGATAGGATGACCACTACTCTTACTACCTACGGATAATCCAGCATTAATGCCTCCAATAATAAGCTGGCCGACACTAACACATATCCCAAGATTTAATTATAATTCATCTGTTAGTTCTAGATTCTTGTAGAAATTCATCCTATAGGGGGTCATGCTTAGAATAACGCGAGGATAACTATAATCTCTAATAGGAATCCATGATAGAAGTCGTGGGGTAGTTGGAACCCCTCTCCCACTTAATATTTTGAGAAGAATAGGTTTTTGAGAAAAATGTTTTCTTCAAATATTTAGTTTTTATTAACTTCAGTGAAATTCCAAAAAAATTAACCATTATTGTCTATGTCAAGGATAAAACCTAAATTATGAATTTTTATTTTTCACTGCTTAAGTTAAAACTATTTTTTAGGAACTAAATTTAAAATACTTAAATTCAAAATATTCTCCGTGTCAAGGATAATACCCTTTGGTAGAATAAACTATGAATTTTATTTTAAAATCCATAGTTCCAATTTAAAATATTTTCCTTAATTGTTTTATCTAGAGAAAAAATTAATTTCTCAAAAACCTTTGTGCATTTGATCATAGAATTAAATAAAACAGCCTTGCTCCAAAAATAAACCTTTTTCATGCTATTTCTATCCTATAGTTTTTACATGACCAAATAATGGATTAAAAATCATTATAAAAATATAATTAAAATGATCTTGTTTAATCCTAAGAAGGTTCCAACTATCTTTTCCATGCAATTTATTCATTGAAATAAATAACATCTACGCATAAAATAAAGATCACGTATGATTGGTTTCCTAAAAAACACTATAGAAAAGAACTTTCAAAATCGTGTCAAACCTGAGAAGGGCAGGCGCCAGCTACATTTTGTTTGTTCGCCAATTTTTCTCTAGGCTTGAACCAGCGCCTATTGGGAAGGTGAACCGGTGCTAGTTTTTCACTGTTCAGCTGCTGCAAGATTTACTGAAATAACTCTGGCATTATTGATTTCAGCCATTTTATTATTTTTTTTTTCTACACATTTTCTTCAATCTATTGCTGGTACTAACTGATTTTTTTTTGTCTAGAACCAAACTATGGTGAAAAATAAAAGCTTTCATGGAAAAAATATAATTTTACAATCGCCTAAACCTCCACACGTAATGTGTACGTCAGATTATATCAAAAACCCTAAAACTAGTAGGTAAAGAAAATTAATGATTACAAGATCCTATACCTCCACTCACGAGGTGTACAAATAATATAAAAACCAATCATCTGAATCACGTAAATCAAAAGAATTGATTTTTAAGAAACCACCACCGGTTATTCACTCTAAGCATGCTCATAGATTATAACCATGTCTCTAATTCCACTTGAAGGACTAGGGGAAAAACAAAAACACAGCGGAAGACGGCAACTTTAAAATTTTTCCGAACCAAAGTTTAGGATTACTTACTTTTAGGGCATTTAGTCTGAATAACTAGAGCCGAATTTGCATTCAACGCAACTTCTTGAACTGAAATGTTTACTTGTTTCCCAGGAAATCTAACTAACCGTTAGCTCCTTTGCATGAAATGGTCCAAAGACTGGAGCTTTTGATATTCCAAGATATTCTCTCAACCTCACAAATTGAACTACCGGTGAAAGCAGGATAGGATTATTTTTTTGAGAAAGAATTGAGAACGAATAAGGAGTGGTGGCTAGGGTTTTTCTTTTATTGACTGTGTTAACCTAGCAAGCCTCCATAACGATTATATATAAACCCTCAAGGTTGGCTATCCTAAAGCAAGATGAGCTAGGGCTATTCCACTAGTTGGGCTTTTTTATTTATCTTGGGTCTTTTAATTAAAATCTAATTAAATAAAAACATAGCCTACTATATTTATTATTTTATTTGAGCCTTTTATTTTACTAAAGCCTGAAATAATAAATACATGACCCAATATATTTATGAGGTCAATCTTTATTTATTTTATTCAAGCTTATATATTATCTTGGACATTCTAAAATTAATTAATTAATGTAGCCCATGAATTACTCTTGGACTTATACCCCAATGGATTTTCTACAATAAAATAAATTCTCTCATTGCTCAAATAGTTGAAATAATTGTACTGACAAAAATTATCATTTTGATTTTTAGAGCTATCTTGGGGACCAAAAGAAATTATTCTTGGATACTAAAATGACCAAAATACCTTTGCTAACAAATAGCAGTATTTTTATCATTTTAAATATTCCATTTATTACTTTATAGAAATATTGACCCGAAGAATAATATTGCAAAAGTGTTGTCTTTAACATACAGGTATAATGACGAAAATACTCCTCTATGTAATACTCATCATTGGGATAGAAAATATGTACTAATACATTTCTTAATGACATCTACCATCCTTTGATAACTAGTTCAATAATTCATGACTTTCAATATTTATACACATATCACCGAGAGCTACCCAAAAGTGTACATACTCTGGATTATTTAGATTATCTTGGACAATCACAAGGGGGTAATTTCTTTTTGTAATGAAATATAGAAACTCTATTGTATAAGTCTATTTTAATTAACTAAAGTCATACACCCAACAAACAAGGCTATTGGCCTTATGGTAAAACATCACCCATCATATATCAAAGTGTACAAGTTCAGCTTCACCAGACCACAAACTTATACTCAAATCTTAGGATACTCGTCCACGCAGTAGCTGTAATAAACTAATATTTATTTATTTTAATATTTTTATAAAGATCATTATCGTGTGGTCCAATTCTATGTATTCCAAATACGCTTATACTACTAGTATAAGTGGACTACTCACTAGCTAAAGATAAGCAATTTCCTATTTAGAAACCATACTATAATGATCTAAACTTTATTGAAGTGCCTAGCTTCATCAATCTATCAAGAACAATTTTCGCTTAAGTGTTACTATCCAATAATCTGCACCTTATTGTGAAAGTACAACGCAATCACATAGATTACTTACTAACATGCTTAGACCTTAATGCGCAATATATGTAAACAAACAACCATTAATGAATAAAAATGTTATTAATTTTTAAAATACAGAAATACATAGGTCATTTTGGATATACATTCCAACAGATACTACACATTAGGACCTAATACCATTTATTTATCTCAAAGACTGAAAATAAAGACTCAAAACAACACACAAACAAGGTATAAAAAGGAAAAGAAATCTATATACAAGTAATGATTAGTATTATGTACAAATTTAGAAAGAAATATTTACATAAAAGAGTTAGTAATATTAAGAAATATATATATATATATATATATTTCAAAATCAACAAGACTCAAGGTTTTCATGATATTGTCAATCTTCAGCAACAACACCAAAAAATTGATAGTGGTTTTTCGTGTATTGGAAATAGTATAAACATAAGCCACAAAATTGAAGTTTTATTTAAAATGCCATACACTAAAACCACGCAATACCGCAAGTATACCCATCGCACAGTATAGAGAATAGTAAGTGTTGAATCTATGAGAGCTTAGCAATTACCAGTACTTTACTCTAATCTTATTGTCTAGACGAAATATGTAACACCCCACGACTACGTACCCTAAAAGAGCGGGGATGTCGCCCCGTCCCGTAGGACAAGGGGTCTTTAGAACGAGGTATAAAATATAAGGACAATCTCCAAAAGGATCAACTTAGATAAATAAAGAAATACTCTTATTACATCAAGCTCAACTTGGAGCAAAACGGAATAAAACAAAATATTGTTTAGAAGAATAAGCAACAAATGTCTCCTAGAACGGATAGAGAAAATAGCAAAAGCTTCAACTATTACATGCCCCGCTGACTCAGCACAGTCTATCTCCTGAAAACATGATGTAAAACGGTGTGAGAATAAATCTCAATAAGTCATGTGTGTGCACATGGTGTTTTGAATAGTACGTGTATGCAAAGTGTAAAACATTTGTAGAAATAATTTGGCAAGTCATAAACAATCTCTTTTCACAAGGAGTGGGTTTTTTCCTCAATGTCACACTTTGTACAAAATAAATCCTCCACTCGGACAAAAGTCATGTCACCACACGTTGGGCTCCATGAGAACAAATTGGCCAAGGCACCACACTTTGTGCACCTTGTCCGGATCAGATTACCACACGTTGGGCGTTCTAATCAAGGTGAGTGTATAGCCCACCGGGTGAGATACTCCTCCATCTCTACACCCAACAAAACCATCCGGGTGTCCATGCCGGGAATATAAATAATACCTTTCAGGCATAATGCTAGCTCAGACTGGCCTGACCAACCAACACTGTCACCTTTTCAAGCAGAGTTCATCTTCTGGAGGTGGCCTCCTGCCAGAAGACTTACGCTAGCGCTCCAAGACTAGTATTGTTAGCCTACCCTTATTGAGTACTCAACGAACATATCCGTCAATTCCTGATTCAAAATATTTCCAAACCTTGGCTTTGTAAAACGTGATTTTCTTTAAAAGAGATTTCTAAAAATTTAAGGAAAAGAATAGTTTTCTTGCTAAAAACCGTTAGTTTGACAAAACCGTTTAATGAATAAATATCCACGTTTACAACCCAAGAAAACATAGTTTAACAATAGCTTTACAAAGCTTCACAACATGGACTTGCCATCACAACCTTTAACAAAACAGTTTTAATAAAAGAGTTTATGCAAGGACTTACCATCACAACATTTAATAAAAGAGTTTATGTAAGGACTTACTTGATATACCTCAGATAAATGCGATAAATTCATAGCTGGCTTTCATCAATTATCCTCCTGATCTAAAACGTACAATATCATGATCAGGGTCTCAATTAATTCAAACATGCCCTAATCCCATTTATTTTCATAACAATTCGCAATCTCCTATTTAATTCTAAGTAAACTATTCAATCCCCAAAGATCAAATACTACGACCACATGTTTATCTCGCTAATAAACACCATTACACTTTACTTTCGACATCAAGGGAGGGTATTCCCTTACCTTGCAACTACCGGGTAATGAGGTCTCGATGCTCCTATGGTGATCGTCCCGAGTTCGCTTGAGAAGAAGAGAGAATCTACCTCATTTGCTTCCGTTGACCGAAAATTTAGGAAGAAGAGGAAATCAACCTCTATAGGACGTGATTTAAGGGTAGAAGAAAGAGAAAAGAATCATTAGAGAAAACGGCATCAAGAGGTTGAAAGGATTTGTGCTCACCTTAAGGTGTGTTCGATTTTTACTTAGAATAACTCTTGTGGTTTCGAAAATTTGTGGAGAGAAGTTGCTGAAATTTTCGTGTAGAATGGAGAGGGTAAACGGTTGTTATGATTTAAAGTTGGAAAAGATTGGTTTAGGGTTAGATGGTGATGTTTAGATAGACTCCTAATGGCTTTAGGTTTCTTGGATAGCAAAGGCGGAATTTCCAGCTTGCGCGCGTCTCCTTGCTGCCGGTTTTTAGGTGAGTTTTATGGAGGAAAAAATTCTGCAATTTTGTGGCCGAACTACTGCTCAAAGGAAGGGCTGAATGTGTTCAGAATTTTGGGCCAAACAAGGAAGAGTTTGAGTGAGTTTTGATGACTGAAAAATCCTGTGCAAGTGCTGTGAAAATTCTGTGCAAGTGTAGCAAGTTTTGGACTGGTTTGGCTGCTATAATTCTACCAAAATTTCCAGAGGAAAATTGAGGGTTTTGGGTGCTGAAAATAGCTTGTTCAGCTGGGGTTTTTCAGTGAATGATGTGTGCAGAATTTCGGTTGAAGTAGGAACACAAAGCTGGCCGAAAATCCTGCACAAAGCTATCTGAATTTTCTGTGTATATGCTGGACGAATTTTAGTGTTTTTGTGTGAATAAAATTCTGGTTTTGTGCAGCTAAGGTAGTTGAATTGTTAAGGAGTGTTCTAGGTGTTTTGAGCTAGGATTTTCAGAGTTGGATTGTAGCTAAAGATGGCTGGAATTTCGGACGGCTTTTGTTGATACAAGGCTGCCGAAATTCAGCTAGGAAAAGGAAGAAATCCTAGTTGAATTTGGATTGAAATAAAATATGATTTTATCAAGAATTTGGATAGGATTTTCTCTAGTCCTAGAAGAGTTTGGATTGAGCTAAAGGTGCTCCAAGGTGGCGGACAAAATCTGGAAAAATTTCCAGAATATTTCTAGCTTATGGTTTTCGAAAATTCAAGGGAACAAAAGCTGAAAATAAAACAAATTTCATCCTTAGCTAAAATCCTTGAACTTAGGAGTTAAATATAGAGTCTTACTCCTATGGAAGTGGCGTTTAAACCCAAAGAAAATATCTAAGACTTTAGTAAAAATATTTGTCTAAAACAATTAAATAAATAAAAGGATTATGGCTAGAATTCTTGAAGAGGTGAAATAAGATTTTTCCCTAATATATTCCCTAACTCTAATATTCATCAAGAAGAGTTTTATACCACTTGAAATTCTTCAAAGTGGCTCCTAGCTAGGGGTTTTTTCGAAAATCATAGGAAACACAAGCTGAAAATTAAAGGTGAACTTTATTCACATCAAAGTCCTTGAATTTAGGAAATAAATATAGAGACTTATTTCCTTGGAGTAAAAATACTAAAAGTTCTCTAGGATAGCTAGATTCTTTTTCGGCCAAGATAAGAAACGGTCTAAAGAAAAGAATTTCAAAAAGAGAAACTTACTTCACAAAAGGTAGGATTCAGACTCGGGTCACCAAAGGAAATCACCAACCTCCCTGCTATTCCAAAACAACTCCAATGCTAATTTTTCTACAAGAAGTTCTTATCACCCCAATACTCATCCTTCCAAATCTTCGACCAAACCTCCCTTAAACAAGTCTTTAACAACAGAACTATTTTACATCAATTAATTCAAATGCAAGAGCAACAGAAAAATTTACATGCATCTATGCAAATAAAATTATTCTAGCTACCATATAAAATGTAAGATGCTATGCAATGCATGACTTTTTCCCATAGTCAAAGGTGGTTTTGGGCGGGGTATTACAAAATGAATATAAATGAAGTACAAATAATTACAGTACAGTAGGAAATTGATCATGTGCTCACTCAAGAAAGAGTCATAAGTTTATCAAGGAATTAGAAAGAGAGAAAGCCATGTAACAAAGAGATTTCTTCTATTAAACACCTCAATGATGAGTACATCTTGGATCCATAAATTTCAACTCTAGGTACCGGTATAAGTCATAAATCAATCTTACTCTCTCTCACAAATTATGAGATTCCTAATCCTTAACTTAATTAACTGGTATCTCTTCCTAATCAACCAAACCCAAGAAGGTATTAAATACCACTCACAATCCCAATTCATCCGGAAGCAACAAAATCTCCATCTCTAGGCAATATCATGAACCCATTGGTTATTAGCCTAATCCACAACCATTCTTTTAAGTTAATTGAAGATGACAAATATTAAATAAGTTAAATAGATATTCCAACCTTAACCCCAACTCTCGAAATTATTAAGGTAGAACAACTAATTGAAGAAAATCAATTAAAACCCACACAACAAAAAAAAAAAAAAAACCCAACAAGCACGAATAACCAATTACGATAGAGTAAAAATCATAGATCTAAGATGAATACATCATCCCAAAATATAAAAATAGGGTACAACCATTTAATGAAATTAAAACCAAATCTTATAATAAAAATTAGAAGTAATATAATAAAGAAAATGGTGAGAAAATTCTCATAGACAAGCCATTTCTATCTCTTTCTTGGGGGCTCCCTGCAATCCTCCATTCTTCTTCCTTGAATCCTTTGCTACTCCTTTTTATTTGGTGTGAAAACTATGCCTTCTAGGGTTCTTAGAGAGAATCCCCTAGTCCAAGAACCCAAATTGAGTGTATAAAAGGACATATATAGCAAGGTTCCATAAGTCTTCAAGATAATGTCGAACAGTTTGCCTTTGTGGCTTGTGCATGGCCTACCTTGTTTTCTGGAAACCAGGTAGCCTAGGGAAATTTTACTTCCATGGGCCGCTAGGTTACTGGACTGGTGTGCTTTACTTATGTCTAGGTGCCGTAAGAAGGTTTATCTTCCCTAGGCCACCATTTTGCTGGACAAAAAAGCAACGCAATGCTACTAGGCCGCCTATAGAGATTAAGGAAGCCTAGGCAACCTTTTTCTCTTTATCTTTGTGTCAATGTTTGTTCTGAGATGGCCTAGGGAATTAGAAGTTCCCCGAGCCACCCCTCTTCTGGATAATATCTTCTAGATTTACTCTAGGTAGCCTAGGGAATTAGAAGTTCCCTAGGCCTCTTTTGTTCTTTGCAATTCTTCAATTTTTTTTTTTTTACTTTATTTTCTTTCTATTCATTTCCATTGGCTATTTTTAAATTCCAAACAAAAACACGATGAAAAGGGTATGGCAAGTAGTGGTTTACGTAAGAATTTATCACAATTAAAGTATAAAAACACTAAAAAAAAAAAAAGTGTATATGATAAGCACTCATCATGTACATGATAGATCCAATTGTCGAAGTATACGGTATTCTACTAATGTGATCCCTTTTATCATGTATTTTAGGACATATAGATTTTGAAAGGCTTAACTCATGGATCATGGGTAAGAATCCTCTCTTGAATTGATCCATGCTAAACCTCTTTAGCAATTTATCTATGTATATAGAATGCGAAAGATCAAGCAACCTCTTTGATCTATCTCTATAGATCCTAATCCACATAATATAGGTTATTTCTTCAAGGCCTTTCATGGAGAATTTCTTTGTTAACAAAATCTTGGCTGATTGAAAAGTAGAGACATCGTTTCTTATTAGCAATATATCATCTACATATAGTAATAGAAAAACCATTACACTCCCACTAACCATATATACAAAAGGTTCATCTTTGATTTGTATGAATTAAATTCCTTAATTGTTTTATTAAAATAGATATTTCAACTCCTTAAAGCATGCTTTGGTCCATACATGGACCTTTGTAGCTTGCATGCTTTAGTGTGATTCTTGGATTTGAAACCCTCAGGTTATGTTATGTACACTTCATCAATTAAATTTCCATTCAGGAAAGTTATTTTCACATCTGTGTGCCAAATCTCATAGTCATAATAAGCGGAATGCTAGGAGTATTCTAATAGATTTCAACATTGCTATTGGTGAAAAAATTTTGTCACAGTCAATACTTTATTGTTAACAATAACCTTTTACAACCAGCTATGCCTATAGGTAATGACTTTACCATCCATGTCAGTTTTTTTTTTTTTTTGAAAACCCATTTGTACGCTATTAGTTTTATCCTTTCAGGTGGATCAACCTATATCCAAACTTGGTTGTCATATATGGAATCCATTTCCGACTTCATGGCTTTAAGACATTTGTCAAATTCTGAACTTTTTAAAACTTTCTTGTAAGTGATAGACTCATCTTCTTTAATAAGTAATACATCAATGTGGTCATTATTGAGAAATCCTAATCTCTCAAGTGCTACACATATCCTATTTGACCTATGAGGTCCCTGTGTATGTGACAGTGATGTGGGTTTTCATGCATTGGAAATAGTAAAAACAATCCACAAAAATCAAGCTTTAAAATTAAAATACAATACACTAAAACCACACAATATGGCAAGTATACCTATCGCCTAGCATAGAGAATATCAAGTATCAAATCCACGGGAACTTAACAATTACCATTACTTGGCTCTAATCTCCTTGTCTAGCTTAAATAAATAAAGAGAGAGTAAATAAAATTAATTACACTGAGACTAACCAAGAGAATTCACACAATACCACACAAGATTGGCCATGAGAAAATAAAGGACAAGAAAAAAGAGTAAATGACATGAACTTGTCAAGGATCTCTCTAAATTAGCCAAATACCAAATCAAACTCAAGAGTTAAATTCCTAATTCTAATAGCGGTAGAGGTTATAAATATGAAATCCACTCTTTCTCGAGTCATGGATTCTGTATTCTTGAGCCAATTAGAGGGCATCTCTACCTCCCTAATTGAAGCTAAGAAGCATTAAGCACAAACTCCCATATAATCTAGAAGAACCCATGCCCTTATTTCTAGGCAATACCGAACTCCCAACAATTACCAAGTTCTAATCCCCAACCTCTCTCTCGAGTTAGTCAAAAGATAACACACATTTGACCCATTAGATGGAACTCAACTCCTGATCCCATCTCTCGAAATCATTAAGAGAGAGTGACCCAAATAACAAACTCAACACAAGAAAAACAAGTAATCATTCACTAAGAATTGGAAATCAACAAATCAAGAGTAGAAATAATACAAGAATAAATTAAGGTTCATCCCTTCAAGAACAATTAAAACATACAATTAAAACATATAATACATTGCCCAAATGAAAACAACGAGAAAGGAACAAGAAAACTTTGAGATAAGATTTCATATTCATCTTCTCCAAGCCTCCTTTGAAGAATCTCCTCTTCTTCTCGATAGATCTTCTCTCTTGTGGGTGTGTATGTGTTTTCTCAAGGGGTCTAGGTTGCTAGCCAACCTACAATAATGATTTAGGGTTTATAATAGTATATTTATAGTGTACAATGAAGAACAATCATGAAAAAATGTAGAAAAATCAAAAAATGCATGTTTTTGTGCATGTGGGCGGCCTAGGAAAGTGGAACTTCCTTTACTATTTGTGCAAACAGTGCTGGTACTGTTCTCTTGAATAGTACTAGGCTATTTAATTTTTTTATATTTTAGAAATTTTGATCCTATCCCTAGGCTGCCATTTCTTGTGTGGCTTCATCATTTTTCTTCCATTTTTTGCTCTATTTTTCTTCCTTTTTTGCTCCATTCTCCTTCCTTTCTTCACTTTCATCTTCAATTGTTCTTCTCTATATTTCCTACAAAAACAAGATGAGAATGGTATGTTAAGTGGTGATTTCAACAAGGACTTACTACAATTAAAGTACAAAAATACTAGAAAATATGTATGTGATGAGCCCTCATCACACACCCTACACTTAAATCTTTGCTTATCCTCAAGCAAATCACAGTTATTCATAAACAAAGAATTGACTAATATACAAATCTAACAATGTATATTTATTCACAACTTAACTATTATACAAACTAAGAAAAATACAGTATTTTATAAGGATAAAGAATAGCTAATTTACAAGTACAATGAAAAATATTCTACATAGCATTCTAGGTGTGTCATCAAGAACAACTTAGCATATATGCAATAAGGTCAAAATGGTAAAGAGATTATTTCTTCCTCCACTTTAGGATTCACCTTAACACTAATCCATCCAAGTTATTCCCATGTATACCCTTATATTAGGCTAGACATAACCATAAACTTCAAAGTGAAATTAAACGAGTTTATACCAAATAAGTGTGATTCACTCAATATCTCCAATCAAGAATTCAAATAAAGTGATTTACATGAGATAGGATCAAACAACTCATTCAAGTCTCGTGGCTATCCCAAGTGCATATATTACATATGCTATATTACAATACAAGAAGACCAATACTCTTTGATCCAACAATACATTTCAATTTGAATTAGCAAAGTAGGAGCCTCTCATTTTTCATCATTTTTCTTTCTACAAAGGGAATGCATTTGTAGTGATTTTACTTGAATGCTCTTTCGCATCATTTGCATTTTTTACTTTTTGTTTTTTCTTTCTTTTTCTTTCTTTTTCTTTTCTTTTTTATCACACGTTGTTTTTCGTCATAGGACATGCATTTTTGCATTCCTAGAGCCTTTTTTCTCCTCACTTCGGAATGTACATTTAGCAACCTACCTCTTGCTCCTATTTGCCTTTTTATTGAAAAATACAAAAAATCATTGAAATTTTCTACAATACAAATGAATGAAGGAAAATGGAATTAGCCTCGAAACTAGAGATAAGCCTATGAAACACACTCTATATTTCATCACTAAGTTTTCATCTCTTCTCGAAGAATTACGCTTCACAAATATTTTCAAAGGCATAAACAAGATTAATTTACTTATCCAAACTTAGTCTATGACTTGCCCAATATCTAAGTGTACATAAAAATAACTTTCCTAAAAAAGTCTTTAAGTAGAATCTCTAAGCAAAAATATAAACACTAACTCCACCAAACTAACACATATTAGCATTCATACTAACAAGCCTTGAAAACTAAACCAAGAATGTGAAATAATTTGAAAAAATTTTGGCACAAAAATAAACACAAGGATGTAAGACAAAAACAACAAGAAAATGCCCAAAATAATCAATACAAAATTGCAATAGAGAATAATACTCAACCTCTCTCCCACACTTAAATGGGATACTGTCCTCATTGCCCAAAATATATAATACAAAAATATTTACATTATATAAAATAATAAAAATAAGGAGGAGAAGGCTAAGAATACTCCCTAAGTGTTTTGAAGCTTATTGGCTCCCAGAATATGTTGATGCGCGAAATTTGATGAATAGAGGGAGGCTTCCATTATCCAAAAGAAAATTAAATACTACAAAAACAAAAACACAAGTAAAAATTCTAACAAAACAAATAAACCAAAGAATTATGAGAAAAGAAAAGAAAAGAAAATAAATAAGGCAAAATAAAGATGTATGAGAAGCTAAATGTAAATCCTATGAATCAACTATCCAAAAAAAAAAAAAAGGAATAATCAACCAATGAAATACTATAAAGAATCATATTTATCAAAATCCAAACAATAAGGCTAGTCTCAAGTATAATAGTTAAACCAATACAATACCAAAACCCATATCATTACCAATAATGCACACTAGTAAAGCTAATACACCATCATTAATAGATAACCTATGGATACAACAAAATACCAAAATACTAAGCAGTAGAACTAGTATATAATATACCACACCCCATAAACTAAGAAAATTACAAGGAAAAGTGAAGGATCATGGACTTAGCGGGCTTATTGAAAAGAAACTCAAAAGAAGATTGCCACAACAAAGCCATCTATCCATGAATACTATCACCTCCTCATAGTAAAATAAAATCTCCCAAAAATCCAACACAACAAAAACTATTATACAAAATATTTTCAAAAACATAACAAAAATAATCTCCAATAAAAAATCAGCAATTCGTAAAAATATAACACTGACTATACAAATCCACCATCTCCTTAAGTTATTCACCACTACTATAATCATATTTTCGATCTCCACAAAATATATTACAACAACAACAACCAAAAATACCAATACAATGCTTTCATCCTCAAAATGACACTCAAATCCTCTAAACTGCAATACCAATACAAAAATAAGGAAACCAATCCTATGATACGACAAAAAACCACAATAAGTATTATACAACAACATCCCTTCAATTAGTAGCCATTTACAACAACATTTGCATGCTACAAAGACTAACACAACAATAATTACAAGGTTTCCCAACAACAACAATAATAGCCCATTACAACAACATTTTCATCCTAAAAATGTTAACTCAACAACAAATACGAAATTGCCCTATAAAAATTAATAGCATACAACAAGGAGGTCATATACAAAATTAAAAATTAAATCCCAAGAATCTACTCCCAATATGGTACATACAATAATATATAAATAATAATACTAATAATACAACAAATATAATGATACAAGTCCAAAATAGTATTATACAACAATATAAAAAAAATACTAATAACACAACAATTTAGAACCCAACATAATTTACTTATCCCAAATATAAAAATAAATAAAGAATTGAATCAACATAGAAACAACATATAAAAAGGAAGAAAAAAGTTTATATACAAGTAATGGTTAGAAAAATACACAAAAAGAAAAACAAATATTTATATAGTATTTACAAATATATACATAGCTAAATCAACAAGACTCAAGTTTTTCGTAATATTGCAAATCCTCGGCAGTGGTACCAAAAATTTGATATGGGTTTTCGTGCATTGGAAATAGTAAAACAATCCACAAAAATCAAGCTTTAAAATTAAAATGCTATTAACCAAAACCACATAATAGGACAAGTATACCCATCGCATAGCATAGGGAATAGCAAGTACCAAATCCACAGGAACTTAGCAATTACCACTACTTAGCTCTACTAATCTTATTATCTAGCTTAAATAAATAAAGAGATAAAGTAAATAAAACTAATTACACTAAGACTAACCAAGAGAATTCACACAACCCCATACAAGATTGGCCATGAGAAAATCAAGGATAGGAAAAAGGAATAAATAACATGAACTTGTCAAGAATCTCCTTAAATTAGCCAAATACAAAATCAAACTCAAGATAGTTAAATTTCCAATCTAATACCTATTGAGGTCACAAATGCGAAACCCACATTCTTTCAAGCTATGGATTCTCTGTTATTGAGCCAATTAGAGGGCATCTCTACCTCCCCAATTAAACCTAAGAAGCATTGAGCACAAACTCTCATATAATCTGGAAGAACCCAATACCCCTATCTCTAGGCGATACCAAACTCCCAACAATTACCAAGTTCTAATCCCCAACCTCTCTCTCGAGTTAGTCAAAGAATAGCACACATTGAACCTATTAGATAGAACTCAGCTCCTAACCTCATCTCTCGAAATCATTACGAGAGAGTGACCCAAATAACAAACCTAACACAAGAAAAGCAAGTAATCATTCATTAGGAATTGGAAATCAACAAATCAAGAGTAGAAATAATACGTGAATAAATTAGGCTTCATCCCTTCAAGAACAATTAAAACATATAAATATACATTGCCTAAATGAAAACAAAGAGAAGGGAACAAGAAAAACTCATAGACAAGATTTCATCTTCATCTTCTCCAAGCCTCCTTTGAACAATCTTCTCTTCTTCTCCATAGATCGCCTCTCTTGTTGGTGCGTGTGTATGTTTTCTCAAGGGATCTAGGTTGCTAGCCAACCTAGAATAATGATTTAGGATTTATAATGGTATATTTATTTTCTGCTTATGTGGGTGGCCCAGGGAAGTGCTAGTACTGTTCATTAGGTCGCCATTTCTTGTGTGGCTTCTTCATTTTTCATCCATTTTTTTCTCCATTTTTTCCCCTTTTTGATCCATTCTCCTTTCTTTCTTCACTTTCATCTTCAATTATTCTTTTTCTATATTTCTTACAAAATCAAGGTGAGAAAAGTATAGTGAGTGGTGATTTGAACAAGGATTTACTACAATTAAAGCATAAAAATACAAGAAAATGTGTATGTGATGAGCCCTCGTCAGAAGGTTCGTCTATTTTGTCAACAGATTCGAAATCATCCTGTTGATCATTGTTTGTTTATTCTTTTTGAACTTCACTAAGTTCAGTTTTACCCATACTATTGTTGGGTATCTCAGGCTCGTATCCAATACGGTGCAGCGGAAAATAAAATGAGATACCATTCCAGGACCTGCATATGTGTGGAAAACAAGACACAAAGAAAACAAAGGTAACAACTTTTTACCTTTCTTAGATCGTGTGAAGAACAAAAATTTCTTCTTTAAGTCGAGGCGCGATCCAGCAATCCTCTTGATCAACCTCCACGTGAGTTGAACGTCTAACTACTATAATCACAGTGTGTGATTATCTCAACAGTAATCCACACAGAGGAATACTCAAGCACCAAAATATTTATGTGCTAGCAAAAAAATAAGGCGGCTAGGGTTGATTTGTTTTCAGGAAAAACGAGAAAATGAGAGGGAAGAATAAGCTGTTGTTTCGTGTGTTTTTCTACTAGGGTTTTCGTGTGTTACATCTACTATATGTTACACGAAATTCCCCTCCCAAAACTAAGAATTCTAATCCTATTAGAATTCTCTAATTGTAATTCGAAACATCAAGTTCTCACAATTACAACTTGGACCACAAATTTTAACTAATTATAATTTGTCCACAACAACTTTTCTTATTCTCAAACAACCCCACTATATTATCAAATAACATCTTGAGTATATACTCTGCTATTGTGTGTGACTTATTAGGTTTCTCAGTCAATTGGTAGAGAACATGAATTAATCCAAACATCTTTGAGATTAATAATCCATAATTTATAAGAATTAATCCTATTAATTCTAATCAGGATTGGTTTATTAATTTAACAATTAATAAACCCATATTCCCGATCATGAGCGGTATCTAGCAACACATCATGACCACTCAGGAGTCCAGGAAGTCAAGTGGCTTGATATGAACCCTTCAATAACAAACTACAGCGTAATTAACTCCTTTCACCATACAATATCTCATTCGGTTTGGAGTACGGAATTAGTGCCAACTCTCTCCAGAATTAATTCTGGCCCGAATACAAAAGTACTTGTACCAGGAACCCATTACTCTAGATGTATATCAATTGAAACTATTTCCAATACACATACGCCTTGGCCAAGGACTTCTCAAGTAGTAATTCCTACAAGTGGCCGTAAGATATTCACCCCTACTATTAGGAGTGGTGAATCCTTTATTGGCCATCTCAACTACTTTCGTTTACATCACAATGTACCCAATATCCATCCCATAGGTGGCCCTTGATCGAGCTCTGGAGATTGGAATCGAAGTATAATGCTCAGCAAACAAAGTACCTTGGAGATCTCAAGTCTAAGGATACTTGCACGTTTGCTATTTTGAGATTATATCAATGGCACTAAATAGTTATCCATGTAATTATCTCAAAGCTAGGTCATCCAATGAACTTGTTCCATTAACAAGCATCTATGTGTTAACTTTGAGTATCTGTATACTCGAGGATATGGGAACCACCGCCTGATCAAATCAGGAAGTCTAACACATGCTAGTCTTAACGCATTAATAATATCCTGTCCCATTAATACTATGACTGGGGACTATTTAAGTACTAACACTATACAGTGTAGTAGGAATCTCATATCATGATCTCTATCATGATTTCCTTAACACAGTGTTGTACTATGGACTTTATCGAACAGTTATATTATAATACCCCGCCCAAAACCACCTTTGACTATGGGGAAAAGTCATGCATTGCATAGCATCTTGCATTTTATGTGGTAGCTAGAATAATTTTATTTGCATGGATGCATGTGAAACTTTCCGTTGCTCTTGCATTTGAATTAATTGATGTGAAATAGTTGTGTTGTTAAAGATTTGGATAAGGGAGGTTTGGTCGAAGATTTGGAAGGATGAGTATTAGGGTGGTGAGAATTGATTGTGGGGAAAACAAATTAGTATTGGAGTTGTTTTGGAATAGCAAAGAGGTTGGTGATTTCCTTTGGTGACTCGAGTTCGAATCCTATCTCTTGAAAATTTTAAGCTTTCTTTTGAATTCCTTTTCTAGGATTCTTTATGCCTTGGCCGAAAACCCCTAGCTAGGTGCCACTTTCAAGAATTTCAAGTGGTATAAAACTCTTCTTGATGAATATTAGAGTTATGGAATATATTAGGGACAAATCTTATTTTACCTCTTCAAGAATTTTAGCCATAATCCTTTTATTTATTTAATTATTTTAGAGAAATATTTTAACTAAAGTCTTAGATCTCTTCTTTGGGTTTAAACGCCACTTTCATACGAATAAGACTCTATATTTAACTCATAAGTTCAAGGATTTTAGATAAGGATAAAGTTGTTTTATTTTCAGCTTTTGTTCCCTTGAATTTTTGAAAACCTTAAGCTGGAAAAATACTGAAAATTTTTCCAGATTTTGTCCGCCACCTTGGAGCACTTTTAGCTCAATCCAAACTCTGCTAGGACTAGCACAAAACACCTAGAACACTCCTTAACAATTCAACAACCTCGTTCTAAAGGCCCCTTGTCCTACGGGACGGGGCGACATCCCCGCCCTTTTAGGGTACGTAGTCGTGGGGTGTTACAAGTGGTATCAGAGACATGGTTTAGGCAATTACTTGACTTATTGGGTTCTATTTTCTTAAGTATTCTGACTTGGTGCTAATTTTTATCTTTTGTTTATAGGATGGTCAAAAGAGTTGTATCGACTGTCAGAGACTGGCCCGCTGGCTGCGGGAATCCACCTGCCCCACTACCTGTAGCTGATCCACCCGCGTCTGATTCAGAGAGGGAGCGTGAGCCGTCAGTGCTAGACGACCCGGTGGTTGAGACGGAGATAGAGGTCGAGGAGAGCCTAGGGGAAGATGAGGGAGATGAGGAGATGACGGAGTTGAGTGAGGGAGAGATAGATGAGCTAGGGAATGAGGGAGACAATGAGAACGAGGGAGAGATGGTTGGGGTAGAAAGAGAGGACGAGGAGGTAATGGAGGTTGTCCCGGGAGAGAGAGACAGTAGGCAATCAGCTCTAGGAGGGGTAGATTCGGGAAAGAGGAAGATGGAAGAGAGTCCTAAGGGGTGTGGACTCCGATATGGACTAGGCGTAGATGCCATGCTAAGGAGAAAGGGGTTGGTTGATCCATCTGACTTGGGGAGTGAGAGGCCTGCGCCTAAGGGTATAGTTAGATTAGCATTGGATGAGCTCTATGAGACGGCCATGAGAGCCAAGAGAGGCCGAGAGGGTGAGTCAGGGCAGCCAAGTGGGAGCGTTGGTTTCGCGAGGAACTACATAGGGAGACCCGATAGTTCCGTGGGGTGGCTGGTGGAACCGGCCTCTGACGACTCCGATACCTCTGTTGAAACTAGGGAGAGTCGAACATAGAAGACCAGCAGCTTTTACTTTTTCTTTCTTTGGAATTTGCATACTTTTGTTTGTTTATCTTTTTTAAAGGAGTATGTGGCTCATAGGACCTATTTATCATTTTAAATAAAAAGGGTATCTATGAGATGACCCCTTCTTTCCTGCAAAGAATGGTTTATATGACAAGCATGAGTTTTGTTTTTTACTTGATTTATCTCCGCACGTTATCATCACATTCTCTTTTAGATGAGTACATTGCTATCAACTGATCATGCACCTAAGCATATTCTTTTCCCCCTTGATAACTAACTGACCTTGAGTGAATGTGATTAAGATGGCACCAAGACGCCGAACAGTTGTGCATAGCAGAACGGTGCAAGAGAGTGCATCCTCCACCCCGGAATTTGAGCAGATGCATCGTTCCACCCTCGACATGGAGGAGCGCCTACCACGCGAGCAGGAATTAGCTTCGGAGAGGTCATAGGATGTGACCATGGGTCAGGCTTTCGACAAGATGGCCTCGATCCTACAGAACTTGACCAAAAAAGTGGACAAGGTGGCCAGGAAACCACCGCGGGGAGAGGATGAGGCTTCGGAGCGTTTCCTGAAGTTTCAGCCTCCCACATTCCAGGGGGAGGTGGAACAGGATGAGAAAGCTGAGCAATGGATTGAGCAGATGGAGGACATCTTCGCTACTTTGCAGTACTCGGAAGAGAGGATGGTGAAGTTCGCAGCTTTTCGGCTGAGGGGATCGTCCCGAGCATGGTGGCAGCGGGTACGGGGTGATTGGGATAAGGAGGAGCAGGAATGGACGTGGGACGATTTTACGGAGGCTTTCCGGGCCGAGTACATTCCTCGATGGGTGGCTGAGAAGAGGGAGGACGAATTCCAGACCCTCAGGCAGGGAGGCATGACCGTGGCCCAATATGCAGCCCGATTCATGCAGTTGTCCAAGTACTGCAAGTGCTTGGTAGACACGGAGCAGAAGCACACCCGGCAATTCGTGAAAGGGCTTAGGCCAGAGTTGAGGAAAGCATTGGCCCCATCGCCGCCTACATCGTACACTGCCACTGTGGACGCAGCTTCTCGGACGGAGAACGAAGATCGGCACCGACCGGTGAGCCGACCCTTTCAACCAAGTCGTCCACCTATGAGGCCTTCCGGCAATAAGCGACCTGCGGCCTTTATGCCGTGGGGAAATCGGGGTAAGCAGCCTCGAGTGCCAGTAGCAGGACCGATGCAAGGCAGCCTGAATTGCCGGCTGTGTGGGAAGCGGGGCCACACCGAAAGAAACTGTTGGGGTAATGGGGGTGTGAGGAGGTGCTTCAACTGCGGCGACCCGGGACACTTGAGAAACGTCTGCCCCAAACCCTTAAGGATTGAGCAGACCGCGCCAGCCCAACCAATGGGAGGAAATAGAGGCGCCGCTGCTGGACCAGCCGGAGCGGGAGGCCTGAAGCCCCAAGTGAAGGCCAAAGTTTTTGCCCTGAACCGAGACGAAGTCGGAGCGGACGCCGCCGTGATCGAAGGTAACCTTTCTATCCAGGGTTGTCTTGTTAATGTTCTGATAGATCCAGGATCTACACACTCTTATGTAAGTAAAGTATGTGCTTCACGTCTGGGCTGGGAAGGAAATGAGCTACCTTATACCCTAGTAGTCAGTTCCCTTTTGGGAAAGGTGGTGGAAGCAGGCAAGAAAATGGGAAGTTGTGGAGTTGAGGTTGGGAAGGAGATTCTGGAGGCCGACCTTATAATCCTGGCCATGGACGGTTATGACTTGATCTTGGGCATGGACTGGTTGTCGAAACACGGAGCTCGTGTGGACTGCAAGGTCAAGACGGTGCAGTTTGTGAGACCTGGACGGGATGTAATTGAATTCAATGGCAAGCGAACGAAGGAACTGAAATTTCTTATTGCCGGAGCTAAAGCCCGGAAGTTGCTCAAGAAAGAATGTGCGGGATACTTGGCATATCTCCTAAACAAACCGAAGGACCAAGTGTACCTTGGAAAGTACGGAGGTAGTGAAAGACTTTTCGGATGTGTTCCCTACGGAGCTCACTTCCCTACCCCCCGAACGGGAAGTTGAGTTCACCGTGGATCCGATTCCCGGAGCGTAACCGGTATCCAGTAACCCCTACCGGATGGCACCGACAGTAGTTGAAGGAGTTGAAGGAGCAATTGGAAGAATTGCTAAGGCAAGGTTACATTCGGCCGAGTACGTCACCGTGGGGAGCCCCGGTGTTGTTTGTCAAGAAGAAAGATGGAACCTTGAGGCTATGTATCGATTATCGGGGACTGAACAATCTAACGATCAAGAATAAATACCCTCTACCCTTGATCGATGAGTTGTTTGATCAACTGCAAGGCGCTGCTTGCTTTTCGAAATTGGACCTACGGCAAGGATACTATCAGGTGAGGATCAAAGAAGAAGACATTCCTAAGACTGCATTCAACACGCGGTATGGCCATTACGAATTTGTAGTAATGCCGTTCGGTGTAACCAACGCACCGGCAGTATTCATGGATTTGATGCATCGCATTTTTCAACCATACTTGGACAAGTTCGTGGTTATATTCATCGATGACATTTTGATCTACTCCAAAAATCCGGAGGACCACGCGGAGCACTTAAGATTGGTCCTAGAGAAGCTAAGGGAATTCAAGCTTTACGCTAAGTTCAAGCAAGTGTGAGTTTTGGCCGAGCTCAGTGTCTTTCCTTGGTCACGTGATATCCAAGGAGGGGATCAAGGTGGACCCCGCTAAGGTAGAAGCCGTAGCTAATTGGAAACAACCGGAGAACATTACCGAGATACGAAGTTTCCTTGGGTTGGCCGGTACTATCGGCGTTTCATTAAAAATTTCTCTACTTTAGCTTCACCAATGACACGACTCGTTGAAGAAGGATGTCGTTTTTGCTTGGAGTGAGAAGTGCGAGAAGAGCTTCCAAGAACTTAAGAGGAGGTTGATTTCAAGCACCCGTGCCGAGTCCGCCCGAGGCCGATAAGCCCTATGCACTCTATACGTATGCATCCAAGGAAGGACTAGGAGCCGTGCCGATGCAGAAGGGAAAGTCATAGCTTATGCATCTAGGAAGCTAAAGCCGCACGAAGTTAATTATCCCACGCATGACCTAGAGCTAGCAGCTATAGTGTTCGCCTTGAAGAAATGGCGACATTACTTGTATGGTGCACAATACGAGGTTTTCACTGACCATAAGAGTTTGAAGTACATCTTCACGCAAAAGGACTTGAATCTCCGACAGCCGTAGGTGGATGGAGTTCCCGGAAGAATATAAGTGCCCTATTAACTATCATCCGGGTAAAGCGAATGTGGTAGCAGACGCTCTAAGTTGGAAGGTGAAAATGGCAGACTTGAGAACACAGGAGGTGTCGGCAGGCCAGGATAGCCTGGAGAATGAGGCGCAAGTGCAAGAGGGGAAGATCTGCATGAGCAACATGACCCTGAAACCCGATCTGGACCAGGAAATTGTATCAGGTCAACAGGGCAGTACAGAATTTCAAACTTTCAGGGAGAAAGAGATCGCGAGAGGAGGAGGCGATTTCCGAACCGATGAGAAAGGGGTATTGTACTTTCGGGACCGGATTTGTGTACCGGACATCCAAGACTTAAGGAAGAGAATACTGGACGAAGCGCACAAGAGCAAATATACCATACACCCTGGGGAGGTAAAGTTGTACCAAGCCTTGAAGAGGAAATATTGGTGGGCTGGAATGAAGAGGGATATAGTTCAAGCATGTGTCAACCTCGCCTCGACGTGCCGTAAGGTTAAAATGGAACATAAGAAGTCTGCAGGGTTACCGCAACCGTTACCGATTCCCGAATGGAAATGGGAAGAGGTGACCATGGACTTTGTGATCGGCCTTCCGATGACCAAGTCACACAAAGATGCGATCCGGGTGGTAGTGGACCGATTGACCAAGACAACGCACTTCATACCGGTAAACGTAAGGGACTCGATAGAAAAGTTGGCTCGGACATATACTCGGGAAATTGTAAGGTTGCATGGTGTACCGTCGAGCATCGTGTCGGATAGGGACCCTAGATTCACTTCAAGGTTCTGGGGTAAGTTCCAGGAGTCCTTGGGCACGACCCTGAAATTCAGCACCTCTCGCTCATCCGCAAACGGACGGACAATCCGAAAGAGTCATTCGGATATCGGAAGACATGCTCCAAGCATGTATCTTGGACTTTGGAGATAAGTGGATTGAGTCTTTACCGCATGCGGAGTTAGCATATAACAACAGCTATCAGACGTCGATCGGAATGGCGCCGTACGAAGCACTGTATGGGCGAAAATGCCAAGTACCGATATACTGGGGATGGACAGAAGAAGGGAACGTTAAGAAGACTGGTGAAGTATGCATTCAGGAGATGACGGACAAGATTAAGTTAATTCGAGAAAGGCTAAGGGCAGCGCAAAGCGCATGTAAGAGTTATGCAGACTCTAGGAGAAGGGAATTGGAGTTCCAAGTAGGTGACCGTGCATTCTTGAAGTTGACTCCTAGTAGAGGAATCCTGAAACATCCGAGAGGAGGGAAGTTGAGTCCTAGGTATTTGGGACCATTCCCGATATTGGAGAAAATTGGACCGGTTGCCTACCGATTGGATCTACCTGATGGTCTAACCGGGATGCATGATGTATTCCATGTCTCTCAGTTAAAGAGGTACAACCCCGATCCGAGTCATGTACTCAATGAGGAACCGTTGGAGTTGCAACCCAACTTGAGTTATGTGGAGAGACCCGTCAAGATCTTGGAGCGGAGTATTAAGACGCTTCGAAACAAGCAGATACCCATGGTGAAGATACTTTGGGATCATCATGGAGCACAGGATGCAACGTGGGAAACGGAGGAATGGTTAAGACGGAAGTATCCGGGTATGCTCGAAGGGTATGAAATCTGAATTTCGGGACGAAATTCTCTTAAGGGGGAGGGGATGTAATACCCCGCCCAAAACCACCTTTGACTATGGGGAAAAGTCATGCATTGCATAGCATCTTGCATTTTATGTGGTAGCTAGAATAATTTTATTTGCATGGATGCATGTGAATTTTTCCGTTGCTCTTGCATTTGAATTAATTGATGTGAAATAGTTGTGTTGTTAAAGATTTGGATAAGGGAGGTTTGGTCGAAGATTTGGAAGGATGAGTATTAGGGTGGTGAGAATTGATTGTGGAAAAAAATTAGTATTGGAGTTGTTTTGGAATAGCGGAGAGGTTGGTGATTTCCTTTGGTGACCCGAGTTCGAATCCTATCTCTTGAAAATTTTAAGCTTTCTTTTGAATTCCTTTTCTAGGATTCTTCATGCCTTGGCCGAAAACCCCTAGCTAGGTGCCACTTTGAAGAATTTCAAGTGGTATAAAACTCTTCTTGATGAATATTAGAGTTAGGGAATATATTAGGGAAAAATCTTATTTTACCTCTTCAAGAATTTTAGCCATAATCCTTTTATTTATTTAATTATTTTAGAGAAAGATATTAACTAAAGTCTTAGATATCTTCTTTGGGTTTAAACGCCACTTTTATAGGAATAAGACTCTATAATTAACTCCTAGGTTCAAGGATTTTAGTTAAGGATAAAATTTGTTTTATTTTCAGCTTTTGTTCCCTTGAATTTTCGAAAACCTTAAGCTGGAAAAATTCTGGAAATTTTTCCAGATTTTGTCCGCCACCTTGGAGCACTTTTAGCTCAATCCAAACTCTGCTAGGACTAGAGGAAATCCTATCCAAATCCTTGATAAAATCAGATTTTATTTCAATCCAAATTCAACTAGGATTTTCTTCCTTTTCCTAGTTGAATTTCGGCAGCTTTGTATCAACACAAGCTGTCCGAAATTCCAGCCCTCTTTAGCTACAATCCAACTCTGTAAATCCTAGCACAAAACACCTAGAACACTCCTTAACAATTCAAATACCTTAGCTGCACAAAACCAGAATTTCTATCACCAAAAACTACTGATTTTCGACAGCTTGGAAACCAGAAAAAATCGGTCAGCTTGCACAGAATTTTCGTCCAGCTTTGCACTCCAAAACACACGAAATTTTGCACTCCAAAACCTACCAAAACTCTTTGTTGATTAAGCCAAATTCCAGCACCTAAAAACCCCACTCTTCTCCTCTCGAATTTTGTCAAAAACAGCAGCCGAAACAGTCCCAAAATTGTTACTCCTGCACAGAAATTTTCGCACAGCTTGCACAGGATTTTTCAATCAACACCCACACAAACTCTACCTTGTTTGGTCCAAAATTCTGAACACATTCAGCCTTCTTTTGAGCAGTATTTCGGCCAGCACAGAGGAGCAAATTACAGAATATTTTCCTCCATTACACCCTCCCAAATTCGGCCAGCATCAAAGGGCACAACAAGCTGAAATTTCGCCCTTGCTGTCCAAGAAACCTAAAGCCATTAGGAGTCTTTCTAAACATCACCATCTAACCCTAAACCAATCTTCTCCAACTCTAAAGCATAGAAACCATCTACCCTCTCCATTCTACACAAAAATTTCAGCAACTTCTCTCTGCAAATTTTCAAAAACTCAAGAGCTATTCCAAGCAAAAATCGAACACACCTTAAGGTAAGCACAAATCCTTTCAACCTCTTGATGCCGTTTTCTCTAATGATTCTTTTCTCTTTCTTCTACCCTTAAATCACATCCCATAGAGGCTGATTTCATCTTCTTCCTTAATTTTCGGCCAAGAAGAGCAAATGAGGTAGCTTCTCTCTTCTTCTCAAGCGAACTCGGGACGATTACCATAGGAGTATCGAGACCTTATTACCCGGTAGTTGCAAGGTAAGGGAATACCCTCCCTGGATGCCGAAAGTAAACTTTAATGGTGTTTATTAGCGAGATAAACATGTGGTCGTAGTATATGATCTTTGGGGATTGAATAGTTTACTTGGAATTAAATAGGGGATTGCGAATTGTTGTGAAAATAAATGGGATTAGAGCATGTTTGAATTAATTGAGACCCTGATCATGATATTACATAGTTTAGATCAGGAGGATAATTGAGGAAAGCCAGCTATGAATTTATCACGTTTATCTGAGGCATATCAAGTAAGTCCTTGCATAAACTCTTTTATTAAACGTTGTGATGGTAAGACCTTATATAAACTCTTTTGTTAAATGTTGTGATGGCAAGTCTATGTTGTGAAGTTTTGTAAAGCTATTGTTAAACTATGTTTGCTTGGGTTGTGAACGTGGATATTTATTCTTTAAACGGTTTTGTCAAACTAACGATTTTAGCAAGAAAACTATTATTTTCCTTAAATTTTTAGAAATCTCTTTTAAAGAAAACCACGTTTTACAAAGCCAGAGTTTGGAAATATTTTGAATCAGGAATTGACGGATATGTTCGTTGAGTACTCAATAAGGGTAGGCTAACAATACTAGTCTTGGAGGGCTAGCGTAAGTCTTCCGCGAGAGGCCACCTCCAGAAGATGAACTCTGCTTGAAAAGGCGACAGTGTTGGTTGGTCAGGCCAGTCCGAGCTAGCATGTGTACCTGGTATGGTATTATTTATATTCCCGGCATGGACACCCGGATGGTTTTGTTGGGTGTAGAGATGGAGGAGTATCTCACCCGGTGGGCTGTACACTCACCTTGATCAGAACGCCCAACGTGTGGTAATCTGGTCCGGACAAGGTGCACAAAGTGTGGTGCCTTGGCCATTTTGTTCTCATGGAGCCCAACGTGTGATGACATGACTGTTTATTCGAGTGGAGGATTTATTTTGTACAAAGTGTGACAATGATAAAAACTCACTCCTTGCGAAAAGAGATTATTTATGACTTACCAAATTATTTCTACAAATGTTTTACACTTTGCATGCACGTACTATTCAAAACACCATGTGCACACACAGGACTTACTGAGATTTATTCTCACACTGTTTTACATCATGTTTTCAGGAGACAGATTGTGTTGAGGCAGCGGGGCTTGATAGTAGAGGCTTTGGCTATTTTTCCTGTGCTGTTCTAGAGGACTTTTGTCGTTTATACTTCTGAACAATATTTGTTTTATTTTGTTTTGCTCCAAGTTGAGCCTGATGTAATAAGAGTACTTCTTTATTTATGTAAGTTGATTCCTGTGGAGATTGCCTTTATATTTTATACCTCGTTCTAAAGACCCCTTGTCCTACGGGACGGGGCGACATTCCCGCCCTTTTAGGGTACGTAGTCGTGGGGTGTTACATATATTACTTAAAAGTAAACAAAAGAAACTATAAGATAAATAATGCCTTTTATTAAAATAAAATATGTCATTTACAATGTACAAGTGATTGCCTCTAGGGCACAATACTAACAAACTCCTACTTGCACTAGAGCCAATTATTCATGTATCTAATACCGAATGACTTAACATCACAATCATGTTTCTTTTGGGATAGTGCTTTTGTAAGCGGGTCAGCTATGTTCTCATCTGTCGGAACTCTCTCTATCTTTATTTCCTTAGCTGCTTCAAAAACGGCTATGTAGTCAGCTTCTGTCGTAGAGTTGGCAATAGTCTTTTGTTTGGAGCTTTTCCAACTTATTGCCCCTCCGCACAATGTAAACACATAGCCAAATTGTGATTTGAAATCATCTTTGTCAGATTGAAAACTGGCATCAGTATGCCCGTTTCTTTTCAAATCACCTTCTTCATATACTAAGAACATATTCTTAGTCCTTCGTAAGTACTTTATGATGTTCTTTACAGTCGGCCAATGACCTTTACCTGGGTCAGATTAGTATCTGCTCGTCAAACTAAGAGCACAAGATATATCGGGCCTAGTACATATCATAGCATACATGATATATCCAACTGCCGAGGCATATGAAATCTTACTAATGTGATCCATTTCAACTTGTGTCTTGGGAGACATCGACTTTGAAAGGCTTACACCATGTGACATGGGTAAGAATCCCTTTTTGAATTGATCCATGCTAAACCTCTTTAGCACTTTATCTATGTATGTAGACTGTGAGAAACTAAACAATATTTTGGATCTATCTCTATAGATCCTTATTCCAAGAATATAGGTTGCTTCTCCAAGATCCTTCATGGAGAATTGTTTGGACAACCAAATTTTAACCGTTTGCAAGACAGGTATATCGTTTCCTATTAGCAATATGTCATCTACATAAACGAATAAGAAAACGATTGCACTCCTACTAACCTTCTTGTACACATAAGGCTCATCAATATTTTGAATGAAACCAAACTCTTTGATTGTTTTATCAAAACGGATGTTACAACTTCTAGAAGCTTGCTTAAGTCCATAAATGGACCTTTGTAGCTTGCACACCTTTGTGCTATCACTGGATGTGAAACCCCCAGGTTGTATCATGTACACTTCCTCAGTTAGATTTCCATTTAGGAAAGCCGTTTTCACATCCATTTGCCAAATCTCATAATCATAATGAGTAGCAATGGCTAGGAGTATCCTGATGGATTTTAACATGGCTACTGGCGAGAAGGTTTCATCATAGTTAATACCATATTGTTGACGATAACCCTTCACCACTAGTCGTGCTTTATAGGTAACTAAGTTACCATCCATGTCTGTTTTCTTCTTGAAAACCCACTTGCACCTAATAGGTTTAATTCCTTTAGGTGGATCAACCAAAGTCCATACTTAGTTGTCATACATGGAATCCATCTCTGACTTCATGTCCTTAATCCATTTGCCAGATTTTGAACTATTCAGAACATCATTGTAGGTAGTAGGCTCATATTCATCTATGAGCAATACGTTATTGTGGTCACTAATGAGAAATCCATATCTCTCAAGTGCCACACGTATCATACTAGATCTACGAGGTTCTTGTGTATTAGACGGTTCATCTATTCTCTCAATAGATGTGGGGTTAGACGTTTGATCCTCATTTGTTTGATCTTCATGAACTTCACTAGGTTCAATCTTACTCCCACTGTCCCCTTTGAGCATGTGCTCTTTCTCTAAGAAGACGGCATACTTCGAAATAAACAGTTTGTTTTCGGAGGGAAGGTAGAAGTAATATCCAAAAGATTCTTTTGGATATCCCACAAACAAACAATTGTTAAACTTACTATCAAGTTTGTTTGACTGTGGCCTTTTGACAAAGGCAGGACAACCCCATACTCACAAGTGAGATAACTTTGGTCTGTTACCAAAGAACATCTCAAATGGGGTAGTATCAACCGATTTTGTCAGAACTCTGTTTAATATATAAACAAAAGTTTCTAGTACATGCCCCCAAAATGATTTTGGTAGGTCTGTAGAAGCCATCATGATCCGTACTATGTTCGATTCCTTCTCTCAGATACACCGTTATGTTAAGGTGTATGTGGTGGAGTCCATTAAGATAATATCCCATTATCACTAAGATAACTCAGAAACTCTTAGCTTAAGCATTCTCCTCCTCAATCAAATCTTAGAGTCTTAATACTTTTGCCAAGATGTTTCTCTATTTCATTCTTGAAGTCTTTGAACCTTTCAAAGGCCTCGGATTTGTATTTCATTAAATACAAATACTTGTATCGTGAGAAGTCATCGATAAAGGTTATGAAATAGTTGTAACCTCTTCTTGCTTGTATTGATATTGGGCTATATACATCAAAATGTATGAGTTCTAATAACTCCTTGGCCCGTTCTTCTTTTCCTGAAAAATGAGTTTTAGTCATTTTGCCTAGTAAACAAGGCTCGCATGTGCTATATGATTCATAATCAAATGACCCTAAGTCATCAAGCTTATGTAATTTAGAAACACGATTTTTGTTTATATGGTCCAAATGACAATGCCATAAGTAAGAAGTGTTAGTGTTATCCATTTTAGATTTTTTATTATTTCTATTAAGAATTGGATTATCCAAGTCTAGAACATATAAACCATTAACCAAAGTTACTGAACCATAGTGAATATCATTCAAAGAAAAAGAACAACATTTATTCTTAAATATTAAATGAAATCCACATAAGTCTAAACACGCAACTGAAATAATGTTTTTCATTAAAACTGGTACAAAATAATAGTTTTATAGTTCTAGAATTAATCTCAAAGGCAGGTTCAGCTCGTATGTCCCCACAGCAAGTGCAACAACCTTTGCCCCATTTGCAGTACGTAGGTCCCGTCTCTCATCAAATGAGATTTTTCCCTTTCAAAATTCTATTCCAGAATTTTTTTTTAAATAGCTGGATCGTGCAAAACAGAGTATAACTGGCACCGGTTTGGAAGCCAGAGCCAGCGCCGACTCTGTTCTAGTTTCCAAAAAAAAAAATTTCTCTTCCAAAAATAATTTTCGGACATCACGAACAAAACGCAACCGGCGCTGGTTTGGAGGCCAGAGCGGGCGCCGGCTGTAGTCGGGAAGTGGCGGCGATTTTCAGAAAAATTTTCCAGAAACAATTTCTGATGCCCTAATCATCTGCAGAATTTTAGTGAGAACAATTCTCAATAGAATTTTCTGTTTTGAAGCTCAAAACAATAACCAATTTGTTAGTTTAGACAAAACAAAATAAAAAATCAAATTCACAAGATGAAACGGAGGGCAACTACCATGTTTAAGAAAACGTTTTTCTGCAGAAAATTTTCAGTACATAAAGAAAGCACCTTTCATAATATGCTATAACTTTTACAAAATCATATTGTGCTATGGACCCAACCCACAAAGCTCGAAACGATTTCGACACGAGTGAAAACGATTTTCACAGCGAACAAAGACAAGCACGAATACATGAAAACAGTTTTTCATGCCAAAACAATGTTCATAGACCACACATAGCATGGCTCTGATACCACAGTTGGGTATCTCAGGCTCGTATCCTATACGACGCAGCGAAAAATAAAACGAGATACCCTTCCAGGACCCGTCTATGTGTGGAAAACAAGACATAATGATAATAAAGGTAACAGCTTTTACCTTTGGGTGATCGTCCGAAGAACAAAAATTTTCTTCTTCAAGTCGAGGCGCGATTGAGCAATCCTTTTGATCCAACTTCACGAGAGTCGAACATCTAACCACTATAATCACAATGTGTGATTTTCTCTAACAGTAATCCACACAGAGGAAAACTCAAGCACGAAATTTTCTGTACTAGAAGAAAATCTAAGTGGCGCATAGGGTTGTATGCTTCAAGAGCAACAAGAGAGAGAGAGAGAGAGAGAGAGAGAGAGAGAGAGAGAGAGAGAGAGAGAGAGAGAGAAGATCATTGGTTGTGTGTCTAGGGTTGGAGATTTCATATGTCATCAACTAGGGTCTTTTGTGTGTTACATCTACTATACATTACACGAAATTCCCCTTCCAAAACTGAGAATTCTAATCCTATTAGAATCCCCTAATTGTAATTGAAAACATCAAGTTCTCACAATTACAACTTGGGCCATAAATTATAACTAATTATAATTTGTCCACAACAACTTCTCTTTCTCTCAATTAACCCCACTATGTTATCAAATAACATCTTGAGTGTATAATCCTCTACTATATGTGACCTATTAGGTTTCCTAGTCAATTGATAGAGAATATAAATTAATCCAAACGTCTTTGAGATTAATAATCCATAATTAATTAGAATTAATCCTATTAATTCTAATTAGGATTAGTTTATTAATTCATCAATTAATAAACCCATATTTCTATATCATAAGCGGTATCTAGCAACACATCATGACCACCCAGGAGTTCAGGAAGTCAAGTGGCTTGACATGAACCCTTCAATAACAAACTTCGGTGCGATTAACGCCTTTCACCATACAATATCTCATTCGGTTTGGAGTACAGAATTAGTGCCAACTCCCTCTAGAATTAATTCTGGCCCAAATACAATAGTACCTATACCAGGAACCCACTACTCTAGATGTGTATCAATTGAAACTGTTTCCAATACATAATCGCCTTGCCCAAGGACTTTCCCAGTGGTAATTACTGCAAGTGGCCGTGAGATATTCGCCTCAACTATTAGGAGTGGTGAATCCTTTATTGACCCCTCAACTACTTTCATTTACTTCACAATGCACCCAATATCCATCCGATAGGCGGCCGTCAATCGAGCTCCGGAGAGATTGGAATCAAAGTACAAAACTCAGCAAATAAAGTACCTTGGAGATCTCAAGTCTAAGGATACTTACACGTTTGCTATACTGAGATTATATCGCTGGCACTAAATAGTTATCCATGTGATTATCTCAAAGTTAGGTCATCTAATGAACTTGTTCTATTAACAAGCATCCATGTGTTAACTTTGAGTATCTCAATACTCACAGATATGAAAACCACCGCCTGATCAAATCAAGAAGTCTAACACATGCTAGTCTTAACGCATTAATGATGTCCTGTCTCATTAATACTATTACTATGGACTATTTAAGTACTAACACTATATAGTGTAGTAGGAATCTCATATCATGATCTCTATCATGATTTCCTTAACACAGTATTGTACTAGGGACTTTATCGAACAATTATATTACTTAAAGTACATAAAAGAAACTGTAAGATAAATTATGCATTTTATTAAAATAAAATGTGTCATATACAATGTACAAGTAATTGCTTCTAGGGCACTACTAGTCCTGAAGAGCATGAGTGAGTCTTCTGGCAGGAGGCCACCTCCAGAAGATGAACTCAACTTGGAGAGGCGACACTTGGAGAGGCGACAGTACTACATAGTTAGGCCGTCCGAGCTAGCATATTAGTCCATGTGGATATTGTTGATTCGGATTGGACAACCGGAGTGTTGGGTGTAGAGATAGAAGAGTAGCTCACCCTAGTAGGAGGATCTCCCACTATCCATTGTTGAAAAAATACATTAGGACGCTATCAGAGTGGTAACCATGATCTGGATTATGATACGATTGTTTGGATCATTTGCTAATCTCTACTTAATGAATTATGAATATGATAAAACAGAGATTTATTGTAAACTATTTTAGATTCATTGAGCAAGGCTCCTTTGTATAACTGTTATTGGTGAAATTAACTTGCACACACGATTTTATGATTTTGATAAACCTGCATGCACAAAATGGTTATAATTGACACTTGCACACACAGGACTTACTGAGATGCCAACCTCGCACCTTTTATATTATGATTTCAGGGGAGTACTTATATTGAGCAGGTTGAAGGAATAACCAATAATCCACCCATTTGTTTATTTTATTTTAACTTGTATTTCATTCAAGAGATGTTTGTTGGTTTTGATCTCTCAGATTTGTATAAGTTTTTCCCTCAGATGTAATAAAGTATTTTATTATTTTAATTAGTTGAGTTTTTTTCCTATTATTTTATATTTGCACCTCGTTATAAAGACACCTGGTCCTCTAAACGGGGTGACATCCCGCCCTATCTGGGTACGTAGGTCGTGGGGTGTTACACTTTGTTTTCTGAATAGAGCTAGAAATAATATCTATGTGACTCTTTTGGTGATCTAACAAACCAACACTTATCAAATATTTTCAAGTTTGTCTGATTTTGTCATTTTGACATAAGCAGGACATCCCAAATTCTCAGATGAGCTAATTTTGGTGTCTTACAAAAAAATAACTCATATGGGGCAGTATCAATTATTTTTTTTATCGAACTCTATTTAAAATATAAATAGCAGTTTCCAGTACATATCCATAAAATAATTTGGGTAATTCTGCAAAAGCTATCATGGTTCGAAAAATATCTGATAGTGTTTGATTCCTTCTTTTGGATAAACCATTATGATGTGTTGTTTGCAAAGAAGTCCATTGAGATAATATTCTATTATCTCTAAGATAACTCTGAAACTCTTGACTCAAGTATTTTCCTCCACGATCGGATCTTATAGTGTTTTGATACTTGGGTTGGAAACATGGATATATTACTTTCTAAATGAGTTTATCAAATTTCAACTATTCCAACTCAAAAGCGATTTCTTACACTATCACTAAATGATTTGGAAATGCTATTACTAAAAATAACGTTTTACAATTAAGCTAATCAAAGACTTTTGAAAAAGGAAAAAATGATTCTGCCCTAAATGGGGAGCATTGAGTACTCAACAGGGGTAGGAGGCCACCTCCAAAAGATGAACTCAACTTGGAGAGGCGACACTTGGAGAAGCAACAGTACTACATAGTTAGGCCGTCCGAGCTAGCATATTGGTCCATGTGGACATTATTGATTCAGATTGGACAACCGGAGTGTTGGCTGTAGAGATAGAGGAGTAGCTCACCCTAGTGAGAGGATCTTCCACTGCCCATTGTTGAAAGAATATATTAGGACGCTATCGTAGTGGTAACCATGATATGGATTATGATACGATTGTTTGGATCATTTGTTAATCTCTACTTAATGAATTATGAATATGATGAAACGGAGAGTTATTGTGAACTATTTTAGATTCATTGAGCAAGGCTCCTTTGTATAACTGTTATTGGTGAAATTGACTTGCACACACGATTTTGTGATTTTGATAAACCTGCATACACAAAATGGTTATAATTAACACTTGCACACACAGGACTTACTAGATACCAACCTCGCACCTTTTACATCATGATTTCAGGAGAGTACTTATATTGAGCAGGTTGAAGGAATAACCGATGATCCGCCTATTTGTTTATTTTATTTTAACTTGTATTTCATTCAAGAGATGTTTGTTAGTTTTGATCTCTCGGATTTGTATAAGTATTTCCCTTAGATGTAATAAAGTATTTTATTATTTTAATAAGTTGAGTTTTTTTTCCTATTATTTTTTATTTGCACCTCGTTATAAAGACCCCTGGTCCTCTGGACGGGGCGATCTCCCGCCCTATTTGGGTACGTAGGTCGTGGGGTGTTACACTTTGTTTTCTAAATAGAGCTAGAAATAATATCTATGTGACTCTTTTGGTGATTTAACAAGACAACACTTTTCAGATATTTTCAAGTTTGTCTAATTTTGTCATTTTGACATAAGTAGGACATCCCAAATTCTCAAATGATCTAATTTTGGTATCTTACAAAAAAATAGTTGATGCTGCCCCATATGAGTTATTTTTTTATAATAGAACTCTGTTTAAAATATAAATAGCAGTTTCCAGTACATATCCATAAAATAATTTGGGTAGTTCTGCAAAAGCTATCATAGTTCAAAAAATATCTGATAGTGTTTGATTCCTTCTTTTGGATAAACTATTATGATGTGGTGTTTGCAAAGAAGTCCATTGAGATAATATTCCGCTATCTCTAAGATAATTCTAAAACTCTTGACTAAGTATTTCCTCCATGATCGGATCTTATAGTTTTAATACTTTTTTCAAGTTGTTTCTCTGCTTTATTTTTGAATTCTTTGAACTTGTGAAAGGCTTCAGATTTGTATTTCATTAACTACAAATGCCCAAATTGAGAATAATCATTGCTAAAGGTTATGAAGTATTGATAGCACTCTCTTGCTCACAAGGTCATTGGCCCTCTTACATCGGTATGCATTAGTTACAATAACTATTTGGCCTATTCCCTTTTTCTTGAAAAAGAAGACTTAGTCATTTTATTAAGTAAACACGATTCAATGGTCCATATGATTCATAATCAAATGACCTTAAGCCACCAAACTTATGTAACATAGAAATGCGAGTCTTATTTACATGGCCAAAACAATAACACTATAGCTAAGCTGGGATTGTGTTATCTTTCTTTTATTTCTTATTATTTATGATGAGAACTTGATCTACCATATCTAGCACATACAAACCATTCATCAAAGTTGCAGTACTATATTAGATATCATTTAATGAAAAAGAATAGCTTTTATTCTTAAAAGTTAAATGAAATCCAAAAAAATCTAATCAAGTAACTGAGATCATGCTTTTGACTAAAATCGGTACATGATAACAGGTTTTCAGTTTTAGAAATGATCTAGAAAGAAAATATAGATGATAAGTCCCTGCAGCCAATACAACAACCCATGCTCCATTTGCAGCACGTAGGTTTACATCTCATTTCTCTAGCTTTCTATTGTCCTTTAGTCCTTGCAAGTTATTGCACAAATGAGATCCAGACCCAGTATCCAATACTTATATCTCATTATTAAAGGTAAAATTAATCTCAATTATAAATATACAAGGAGTAGAAGTAGAAGTACAAGCTAGTTTTTCCTTCTTTTCCTTTAGTGATTCTAGGTAGCCCTTGCAGTTGTGCTTCCAATGACCCATCCCCTCTTACCCCAATAGTGACATGGTCCCTTAGTTGCTGTCTTCTTTTCATTAATCCCACCTTTTGGTTTGGTTAGATTATTCTTCTTTTTCTTTTGAGGAATTTTCTTCTTTTTAGAAGAAGTTGAAGAATTTATCAATATGATTATATTGTTCTCCTTTTGATAGATCCTTCTGCAGTCTTGAGAAATTTAATCAACTCAGGTAAAGTGGACTCAATCTTATTCATTTGGTAGTACATCACAAATTTTGAAAAACTGCTTGACAAAGATTGTAGAATTAAGTTAATAATTAATTCGTGGTCCATCACAAAACTATGAGATCTAAGCTTCTAAATCAAATCCAACATCTTAAGTCTATGCATACCCTCCTAAGCACCCCCTTCCATTTTAGAATGAAAAATTTATTTTGGGATATCATATTTCTATTCTTATGTATTGATCAAACAACCCCCTTAGATATAAGATAATAGTATAAGCATCTATGTGCGCATGTTATTTTTGAAGTCGAGGGTTCATCATGATACAAAATACTGTGTTAGTGTTCTCTTGGTGCTTTTTATGGACTTCATGCTCTTCAATATGAGAATCAACAATTGGAGCTAGTAGAATAGGAGCATCTAACAAATAGAGAAACTTTTCAGATTTGAGAACTATTTTCAAAATCCTATACTATTCCATAAAGTTTAACTTGGTAAGCATGTTTGTTTCCAAAATACTATGTTGGTTCAAGTTTGTTGTCATAATACAAATGGCCTAGATAAAAGATAGAAGACATCAGTACACACACACACACACACACACACACGAAATGCATTTAATTATGTATTTAATTAAATATGTATGTATTTAACTATTTTACTCAAATCAATAGCCCCCACTATTAATTCGGAAAAGCCCATTGGAAGCTTTCCTAGAGGGCTATTATCTAAATTCTTTTAGAATGACATTGTATATACCCAACAAATCACTCTTAAGTTCAATGGTAGGTATCCAATACCAATTGCATCATATGCAACTATCAGATCATTGGGTGATTAACATCTTTTAATCTTAAAATGTTTAATGCTAGCCCAACCTTACCTCTAATTTGTTTATACATGGGAACGCTCAACCGAGACAAAGACATTAGTTAAATCTAACCCATTAATCCAGAATCAAATTCCATAGTTTGTAAATGCTTAATGTCAAGTAGGATTGGGTGTGCCCAATAACCTAATCCTGAAAAAGAATTCTCGTTCCTACTATATTAATGAATGGATTTTAAGATTTAATATTATCGAAGTGATTTTATTATTAATTAATGGTCTCATCATTTGGCATGTATCAAATCAACAAATTGACAAAATGGTAATAGACTCAATTACATGGCTTGATTATGGAAGTAGATTAATTTTCTTGAGCCAGGTAGGAAATTAATTTTGGTCAAATTGATGTGTTCATGCATATTTGAGAAGAAAGTTTGATCATCATCTCATGTAGTCCTTCGTCGCCATCTCCATATGCTTGTAAAAACTTCTAGTAACAAAATTCTTAATGATGAAGCCTCGAGTTATATTCGAGGGGAATTAGATGAGAAGAGAGATTATACAAGAATTATAAAGAAATGAAAGACATGCATGCTCTATTTGTTCAAAACAAATTAGTAAATATGCATAAAACAAAATTAATTGGTCTATGTCTATAACCAAGCCAACATACCAAAATGCTCCAACAAAAATCAATCATGAAATATAAATACAAAATCACAATTTTGGAAAAAGAAAACATTGTGTCCAAAATCAAAATTTTGGAAACCTTTGGTCCTTTCTATAAAAAACGTTTCAGTGAATAAATTTTTATTATTAATTATCCAAAAAAAAAATGGCCCAACTTTTGTTAGCCAGTTGTTCAAGCCAGAATAGTAACCCACCAGCTATGCAACTTTTGCATAGTTTGTCCATAGCTATGCAAGATTTTGCTTGCTAAAATCTTTTTTTTTTTTCCTTCTTTTCTTCGATAATATCTTTATGGAATTTTGAATCTGCAATTGATTGTTTTAGCTTTCACGAAATAAATTTTTGATCTATTAAAATCATAAAATCAATTCAATCTGCACTAATTTTAATGTCCTGATCATTATAAAAAAAATTTGTGACCTAAAACAAACGTGGTGCTTTAAAGAATTTTTAAAATTCTTTACTATATGTCTTCCTTAACAGAATAGACCATCTAATCATTGAACATGGGAATTCAATTGAACAACTCTATCTTCATCTGTTCAAACAAAACAACGCAACACACACAAGGTTTCATAAATTACTACCAAAACTAATATTAGTAACTTGCTTGCGTAAAACCAAAGAATGCACTGAAACATAATTTTCCAGCAACTAAAGCTTCATGAAATAATTTTCAATCACACATATATAGACCAGAGAGCACACATGAAAAAAATTCATAACGCTATCACAGACTTATAAATATGTACGAGATGACTCTGAAGCCACAGTCGAAATTCCCTCCTACAAATCAAATTCACGCAGTGGAATGTCCATGCAAAGGATCACACATATGCAGATTATGGGCCAAGAAAATAGGGAAGAAGTATTTCCTCAGCGATCAGCTTTCAAAAATTTTGTTGCAGATCATCTCTGTGAGTTGTTTCTGCAACCCAGTAAATTCCTCTTGCATTCCTCTATTGATACCAATTGTTCGTGATCAACCACTGTATCCCAAACAGAGGGATACCTCTAATAGAAATCCAATCAAGGACAAGAGTTAAGAGGTCACCGAAATTCTGTGCTAGCAGAATTAATTATGGCGGCTAGGATTTTCGAGGAGGAAAAGAAAACTCTAAACTATTTTAGAGGAAGTGGTTTTTGTGTGTGTTAAAAATCACACACAGTAGAATCATGCCTAATTCCTTTTAAAAAAAATGCCGACTAATTCAAAGGTGGGCTAAACCAATTCTAATGGCCTTAGGGTACAAGTAATTGCAATTTAGACACATAAAGTTTGAACTATTGTAGTTCAACCCCAATAATTATAATCATTTTATAATTAGCCCATAATATTATCTTCTTCTCACAATTAACCCTATAATATAATCAAATAATAGCTTGAGTACTTAATCCCCTATTGTGTGTTGCCTATTAGGTTTCCTAGTTAATTGGTAGCAAAATATAAAATAATCCCAACAACTATAGGATTAGTAATCCTTGATAATTAGAACTAAATTATTAATTCTATTTAAGATTATTTTATTAATTTTTAATTAACAAATTCATATTTATTAGATCATGAACTGCATCTAATAGTGCATCATAACCACCCAAAAGTAAAAAAAGTCAAGTGGCTTGACGTGAACCTTTCAATAGCAAAATACCAGTATAATAAACTCCTTTCATCTTTTTACATCTCATATGATCTAGAGTATGGAATTAGTGCCAACTCCATCAAGAATAAAATTTATTCTAGCTCAAATTTGTTTGTTCTTGTTCCCAGAATCCATTAATCAACTTGGATATTATTTAGAATAATTTTCAACGCATAGTTGTCTTGGCCAATAAATTCTTTAGCAATGATTTCTAGCAAGTGTCCGTGAGATATACTCTCATACTATTAGGAGTGATGAATCCTTTGACCCTTTCAACTACTTTTGTATATTTCCTGTTGTACCAAATATCCTCCCTATAGGACCTCTCGAAGAGATTTCTAGGATAAGAATCAGAGTACAACACCCAACATACGAAATTCCTTAGAGATACCAAGTTTAAGGATACTTGTACTTCTGCTATAATAAGAATCTATTACTAGAAGTAGATACCAAGTAGATAGTTATACATGTGTTTATCTCATGATTAGATCATCTAATGAACTTGTTCACTTAGTAAGCATCCACGTGTTGTCTCTGAGTATCTCAATGCTCACAGATGTGTAAACTACTGTTTGATCCAATCAAGAAGTATAACACGTATTGGTCTTCGCGTATTAATGGTGTCCTATCTAATTAATACTATGACCAAAGATAGTTTAAGCATAAGTACTGCATAGTGTAGTAGAAATTTCACATCATGATCCCTATCATGATTTATCTAATAGTGTACATTGTGCTTGGGACTTTATCTATCAATTTTACACACATTGACGTATGAAGTATTTAAATAAGCTAAAAGATAAAGAATGATTTTTATTTGTTAAATGTGCAAAAAACTTTCTATAAATGATTGTTTCTAGGACATTATTCTAACAATCTCCCACTTGCGCTAGACCCAATCATTCATGTATCGAATATCAAATGACTAAACATGACTATCATATTTCTATTGGGGTAATGTTTTTGTGAGTAGATTCACTATTTTCTGATCATTGGAAACTCTCTCTATCTTTACATATCTCCTATCTATGATATCTTGTATCAAATAATTGGGCCTAATTATATGCTTGGATCATTGGTATGATCGTGGTTCATTTGCGTGTACAATGGCTTCATTGTTATCATAGTATAAGGGTATTGGATCAACAATACTAGGTACCACACCTAGTTCTTTCATGAACTTCTTGATCTGGACCGCTTTCTTATCTACTTCAGAAGCCGCTATGTACTAAGCTTTAGTGGTTGAATCGGCAGTTGTATCTTGTTTGAAACCTTTTCAACTTACTGCCCTACCATATAAAATGAACACGTAGCTTGATTATGCCTTGTAATAATCTTTATCAAATTGGAAACTAGTATTAGAATATCCTTTAACTTGTAAGTCACCTTCTCCATATACCAAATACATCCTTTATTTTTCTTAAGTACTTAAGGAAGTTCTTGATAGCCACCTAATGGCCTTCTCTAAGGACAGATTGGTATCTACTTGTTAAAATAATAGCGCATGATATATCAGATCTAATACATATCATAACGAACATGATAGATCCAATAGCCGAAGCATATAATATTCTACTAATGTGATCCCTTCTATCTTGTATTTTAGGATACATGGATTTTGAAAGGCTTATCCCATGGATCATGAGTAAGAATCCTCTCTTGGATTGATCTATACTAAAGCTCTTTAGCACTTTATCTATGTATGTAGACTGCGAAAAATAGAGCAACCTCTTTGATCTATCTCTATAGATACTAATCCCCCAAAACATATGTTGCTTTTCCAAGGTTTTTCGTGGAGAATTTTTCTTTGATAAACAAATCTTGACAAATTAAAGAATAGAGTTATTGTTTCCTATTAGCAATACGTCATCTACATATAGTAATAGGAAAAAGAATATTGCATTTCTACTAACCATCTAATGTTGACAAGGTTTATCCGTGATCCTTGAAGCTAGATTCAGTCCATAAATGGACCTTTGCAACTTGAACACTTTAGTGTGATCCTTGGATGTGAAACCCTCAGGTTGTGTTATATACACTTTCTCAGTTAGATTTCACATCCGTTTGCCAAATATAATAGTCATAATGAGCAGTAAGTGCTAGAAGTATTGTAATGGATTTAGTATTACTACTGGTGAAAAAGCTCATCATAGTCAGTACTTTATTGATGACAATAACCTTTTGCATCCAATCGTACCTCATAGGTAATGGCTTTACCATCTATGGTCGATTTTTTTCTTGAAAACCAATTTGCACCCTATGGGTTTTATCCCTTCTGGTGGATCAACCAATGTCCAAAATTAGTAGTTATACATGGAATCTATTTCTGACTTTATGGCTTCAAGCCATTTATTAGATTCTAAACTTTTCAGAACTTTCTTATAAGTGATAAGCTTATCTTTTTCTATGAGCAATACGTAATTGTGGTAATCAATGAGAAATCTATATCTCTTAGGTATCACACGTATTCTACTTGACCTATGAGGTTCTTGTGTATGTGAAGATTCGTCTATTTTGTCAATAGACTCGAGATCATTCAGTCAATTATTGTTTGTTTGTGTCTTCTTAAACTTCAGTAAGTTCAATTTTACTCTTTCCATATCCTTTAAGTATGAATTCCTTCTCCAAAACGACAACATGCTTTGAAGCAAACCCTTTATTTTTTGAAAAGAGATAGAAATAATATATATGTCACTTTTTTTGTTATCCAACATACAAACATTTGTCAGATTTATTTTAAAGTTTATCTAATTTTGTCCTCTTAACATAAGCAAGACATCCCCAATTTTTTCAGAAAAGCTAATTTTGGTCTCCTACAAAAAAATAACTCATAGGGGGTAGTATCAACTATTTTTTGTAGAACTTTATTTAAAATATAAACAGTAGTTTCTAGTGCATATCCACAAAATGATTTGGATAATTATGCGAAAGCCATCATAGTTCTAACCATATATAATAGAGTTTGATTTCTTCTTTTAGATACACCATTATACTGGGGTGCATATGGAGGAGTCCACCAAGATAATATTCTATTATCTCTTAGATAACGCTGAAACTCTTGGCTTAAGTATTCGCTTCCTCAATTTAATCTTAGAGTTTTAGTACTTTTACCAAGTTGTTTCTCTACTTCATTCCTAAATTCTTTGAACTTGTTAAATGCTTCAGATTTGTATTTCATTAAATTCAAATATCCAAATAGAGAATAATCATCCATTAAAGTTATGAAGTATTGATAACCCCCCATTACTTGCAATGTCATTGGCCCACATACATCAGTATGTATTAGTTTTAATAACTGTTTAGCTCTTTCCCCTTTTTTTTAAAAAGAAGACATAGTCATTTTACCAAGTAAAGAAGATTCACATGTTCCATTAAATGATCCCCAGTCACCAAACTTGTATAAGTTAGAAATGCAAGTCTCATTTGCATGGCCTAAATAACAATGTCATAGGTAAGATGGGATTGTGTTATCTTTCTGTTGTTTCTTATTGTTTGTGTTGAGAACTTGATTCTCCATGTCTAGAATATACAAATCATTTATCAAAGTTGCAGTACCATAATGGATATCATTTAATGAAAAAGAGCAACTTTTATACTTAAAATTTAAATAAAATCCAAATAAAATTAAGTAAGCAACTGAGATAATATTTTTGAGTAAACCCAGTACATAATAATAGCTTTCAATTTCTAGAACTAATTTAGAAGGCAAGTGCAGCTGATAAGTGTTGGGGATATGCCCTAGAGTCAATTTCTACTTATACAATTGTCATTATGTTTTATATAATAATATGAGGCTTTCCTTTCCATGAATAGTAAGTTTTGTTTTGTTGGTCATCAAGTATGTGACTTGATAGTAAAACCCTACAATGAATACCATGACTATTCTAAAACTGTCCCTGATCGATTATTATTATTGGAATAATAATAAATTAAGATTAGTATGTTTGTGACTTGATGGCTATGTTTTACTGGCCATGGATATTTGTGATATCGAGTCAAGACATAAATAAATGTTAGAGAACATTGTATTGGACATGACCCACTGTGAGAGTACTTCATGGAATATGTCATAAGTACTTTCTAGCCATAATAATATTGAAAGTCCTTCGACCTAGATTCATCATAGTTTCTTACTTGATAAATTCTATATTTTGACATTGTCTAAAGTTGTCTTTAACCAGATAATAAATTAGACTACTGTTGGATATAGAATAAATCAAGGAGAGGAATATGATTGATTGTGAAGGAATTTGTCCCTCTCAGTTATGGGAGAGATATCCATGGGCCCCTTGATAAGTTAGACTGTTAAAAATGCATGGCCGTGCTCAAATATATCAATCTAAGATATTGATATCATTTGTTTGAACAGTCTACTATGAAATCAAGAAATAATTGATTAAGCTTAATAAGGATGACATGCTCCGTGCCTTATGCTTAATCTGGATATCGTGTGACAAAAGGACTAAATATAAAATTATGGTTTGGTTCAAAGAGATCACCGATCTTCATTTAACCTGGATAGTTATAATGTTTTGCTAGAAACCGCTTATAACTTGTGGGCCATTTAAATATGATTTAGGCACACTGCCAGTGTTAAATGAACCTATAGGGTCACACAATAAGCGAACTTGTTAGGTTATTTTTCTGGTGACCAGGTTCGATGAATCTGGATGATATCCAGATTATAAGAATCTGACTCGGTAAAATAATTAGTTAAATTACCGAGATAATGGCAGAATCTTATCATATCAGTTTTAATTTAATTTGAATTTAAATTAGAATATGATAAGATATTATTAGGGTTGGACTCTAAGAGGTTCGAGGGTTTTTTAAGAAAACCCTAGCCATCTTTCAATAGTCCAATTTTTCGGTTGAGAACATTCGTGCCATTCTCTACCAGAAAGAAAAAAACCTCTCAAACCCTAGGCGCTAGCACTCCCCGGGTATCGAGTGAGTTCGCGGTGTGTATCCGATAGAGGACGTTCGCATACTGCAGCGTCTTGGTGATTGTTCGGGTTGAACGTACAACGACGCAAACCGTAATCGAAGGATTTCGATTACAAGCAACCGGAGGTAATTCTTAAAGCTTAGATCTTCTTAATCGTTTACTTGGGTCCTCGGGAGGGATTCGTAGATGTTTTCCGCGTTTAGGAGTCCACGAATCCCAACAAGTGGTATCGTAGCAACTTGCTAAACGATTAGGTTGATTTATCTCGTATTAATCGTATTGTTGAATACATGTATAATATGTATATATGAATTTAACGGGTATGTATCAAGCATGTTCGCATGATTATGATTTTAGAATACTTAGCATGCAGATCGCTCGAATTAGGTTTAATGTGTGCATCTTAGTCGCTCGATCGTACTAGATTAGTTGCGGATTGTCTCGTAAATTGGTCTGTTTTAATATGATATGGTATCGTAAGCATGCTATCCGTCGTTCTATATTTGCGAATTGCTTTTATTAATCGGACATGATAATATGTTATCTCGTATAAATATGATTAAAAGAACGCATATTGTCTGTAATATGAATTTTCTCGGCGATGGTTATTAAGGGGTCCGAACGTTAATTTGATTAATTTTCGAAAATCGGAAGGCAAAATCTCATTCAATGAGAGTAGGAAAAATCATTTTTCTTCGGGCGCTGCCCCGGAGACTCCGCAGCGGCGCCGCCCTTGACCCCCGCCCGCTAACCGGTCAGCGGGACCTCAGCTGGGCGCCGCCTTGGACCTCACAGGGCGTTGCCCCTTGGAACCCCAACTAACTGTTCGTTGTGTGTTATTCGTCAATGTTTTTTATTGTAGTTGTGGATTATTTTGAATAGTGCATAGCATGGCCCGTTTTATCCCAATGTGATTGGCTGGTTACATTATGGTTGTTTTAAGTTGTAATTTTTAAATACGGCTCGCGTGTCGTTTTTCATTGTTGTAAAATTGTACTGCTTTCCTAGAACAGGAATTATTTTAATTTTACTATCCAATGTAAAAGAAGACGGCAGCCGACATTTACAACCAAGGAGGAGTATGCTCAAGGCATTAGAGAATGCTTAAGGAGTTCATATACCTAGATTGACCACCTTGATCTTCACTTTGCTCGTGATGATCAACATAGGTTATGGGCCATGCTATGTCACTTTTATTTATGTCTTGCATGCATATTTGATATGTTTATTTCCTGCTTACTACAATCCAATCAAATTTTTTAAGAAAAAAAATTTAAGTGTTAAATGCCTTCCAAAATCAAACACTTGTTATTACTTGGATCATCATATGGTCATTCCTACCAAAGTAGGATGCTTTTGATTATCTCGAGTGAGATAAGATGGAAAATAGTTTTCCATATGTTTGATATGGTTTGACTTAACCGGGCTATCAAAATGGTTTTGGGCCTAGGGCATTTTATGAGATATTTTTAGCCGGGACATTTGATGTCTATCTCATTTAAAATTAGAATTTTATTTAATTATAAGATTAAAGCCAAAGCTTACTTATGATTAAAACAAAATATTTTTCCCCACTGCGAAACATCAAAATGTTGAAGTTTCAAAAAGTTTAAATGCTTTTAGTGGGAGTTTTTCGTTAGAGTCTCAAAAATTAATTACTTTGCATATTTTTGTATGTAGATAATGGCAACAAACAGCTTGGAATAATTCATTGCGATCTCGTGCTTGAGAAAGACAAGCTTAGTGGGACTAACTTTCTTGATTGGGCACGAAACTTAAGAATTGTTCTTAAGCAAGAAAAAAGGCTCTATGTTCTTGAAAATCCTATTCCCCCGCTCCAAACAAATAACGCCTCAAAAGCTGAAAAAGATGCTTATAGTAAGCACAAAGATGACTCCAACGATGTTACTTGCCTCATGCTAGCAACCATGAACTCGAACTTCAAAAACAAGCTTTGAAGAAGCAGAGGCATATGACATGATTGTGCATCTCAAGGAAATGTTCCAAGAGCAAGCACGACAAGAGAGATTTGAAACTCACAAGGCGTTAAATGCATGTAAGATGGTTTCTGGCACCTCGGTAAGTGCTCATGTCCTTAAAATGAAGGGCTATCTAGATCATCTTGATAAGCTTGGTGCTCCTGTTAATCATGACATGGCCACGGATTTGATCTTGGGCTCTTTACTCGCCGAGTATGACCAGTTTGTCATGAATTTTAACATGCATAATATGGAGAAATCCATTACCGAATTGCATGGGATGCTAAAACAAGCTGAACCGAACATTAAGAAGAATACTCCTAGTGTTCTAATGGTTCAAAAAGGGAAAGGCAAAAAGAACAACCAAAAGGACAAGGTCATGGCTAGTAAGGGTAAGGACAAGGCAAAGTCCAAGTTCAAGCCCAAACCTAAGGCTAAGACACCAAAGGAGGGAGCTTGCCACCATTGTGGAGAACAAGGACATTGGTTAAGAAATTGCAAGCTCTATTTGGAAGCAAAGAAAAAGAAGGACAGTGAGACTGCCGCTTCATGTATTTATGTTATTGAAATTAATTTATCTACTTCTGATTCATGGGTATTGGATACCGGTTGTGGATCTCACATTTGTGTAAATGTGCAGGGTCTAAAAAGGAGTAGAGCCTTGGCAAAAGGCGAGGTAGACCTACGAGTTGCGAATGGAGCAAAAGTTGCTGCAGAGAGTCGTAGGAACTTTTGAATTAATTTTGCCCAAGTGGGCTTGTTTTAGAACCGAACAATTGTTTTTATGTTCCCGCTATGAGTAGGAATATTATTTCAGCTTTCTTGTTTGGATTTAGAAGGTTTTGAATTTGTTATTAGGAATAACATTTGCTCCATTAATAAAAACGGCATTTTTTATGGAGATGCTTCATTATCGAATGGGCTTTATATTCTAAATCTTCGTGGATCTTCAGACATGTCTATCTATAATATAAATACTAAGAGATTGAAATCCAATGATTTAAATTAGACTTACTTCTGGCATTGTCGTTTGGGCCATATAAATGAGAAACGCATAACAAAGCTTCATAATGATGGGCTTCTAAAATCGTTTGATTTAGAATCTTACGTAACATGTGATTCTTGTTTATTAGGCAAAATGACTAAAGCGCCTTTCAAGAGACAAAATGAAAGGGCAACCGATTTATTGGGCCTAATACATACCGATGTATGTGGACCAATGAATTCACTCGCTAGAGGAGGATTTCAAGCATTTCATTACATTTACGTATGATTTCAAGCAGATATGGCTACCCGTATCCGATGAAACACAAATCTGAATCGTTCCGTAAATTCAAAGAATTTCAAAATGAAGTACAAAATCAACTTGGCAAAAGTATCAAAACACTTCGATCGGATCGAGGTGGTGAATACTTAAGCCACGAGTTTGACGAGCATCTTAAAAATTGTGGAATTATTTCCCAATTAACTCCACCAGGAACACCTCAATGGAATGGTGTATCTGAACGGAGAAATCGGACTTTATTAGATATGGTTCGATCAATGATGAGTCAAACTGATCTTCCAATCTCCTTTTGGGGTTATGCCCTGGAGACTCGCCGCATTCATACTAAATCGAGTTCCATCTAAATCGGTTCGTAAAACGCCATATGAGATATGGACTCGGGAGACAACCTAGTTTGTTATTTCTGAAGATTTGGGGTTGTGAAGTTTATGTAAAGCGTTTATTATCTCGATAAACTTGCACCTAAATCCGATAAATGCATATTTGTGGGGTATCCTAAAGAAACTAAAGGATATCAATTTTATCTCCCAAAAGAAAATAGAGTAATTGTTGCTCGAAATGGATTCTTTCTTGAAAAGGAATTTATTTCCAAAAGAATCAAGTGGGAGTAAAATACATCTTGATGAGATTCAAGGACCACAGTTAGTGCCTCGAACCTCATCAAGATGAGATTCAAGAGCCACAATTAGTGCCCGAACCAAATAATGAATCTCGATTAGATGGCTCACAAGTCCAAGATGAGCCTACATCTATAGAACAAGGACCTCGAAGATTCGATAGGGTTCGTCAACAACCCGAGAGATATGGATTTCTCATCACCGACGATCACAATGTGGAGCTTATGGTTAATGATGAGCCCACTTCCTATCAAGAAGCCATTAAGAGTTCCGACTCTAGAAAATGGTTAGAGGCTATGAAGTCTCGAGATGCAATCCATGTATGATAACCAAGTTTGGACTTTGGTTAACCCACCTAAAGGTTCAAAAACCATTGGGTGTAAGTGGGTTTTCAAAAAGAAAACAGACATGGAGGGAAATGTGCATACTTACAAAGCACGACCGGTAGCAAAAGGTTATAGACAAACTCATGGTATAGACTATGATGAAACCTTTTCACCAGCTTGTAATGCTTAAATCTATCGAATTCTTCTTGCCATAGCAGCATATTATGACTATGAAATTTGGCAAATGGATGTCAAAACCGCGTTTCTTAATGGAAACTTACTCGAAGATGTGTACATGACACAACCTCGAGGGTTTTGATGATCCTTTGAATTCTAATAAAGTGTGCAAGCTTCAAAGATCCATTTATGGATTGAAGCAAGCATCTCGAAGTCTGAATCTTCGTTTTGATGAAGCAATTAAAGAATTTAACTTTATCAAAAATGAAGATGAGCCTTGTGTCTATAAGAAAACAAGTGGGAATGCAATAGTCTTTTTGGTACTTTATGTTGATGATATCTTACTCATTGGAAACGACATCCCAACTCTACAAAGTGTAAAGACATGGTTGGGAAATTGTTTCTCAATGAAAGACTTAGGTGAAGCTGCCTATATTCTAGGTATAAGGATCTATAGAGATAGATCTAGAAAGCTAATTGGACTAAGTCAAAGTGCATACATTGACAAGGTACTCGAAAAGGTTCAAGTATGCAAGACTCTAAGAGAGGATTCTTGCCAATGTCACATGGCATTAAGCTCAAGCAAAACTCAAAGTCCTTCTACGAAGGATGAAGAAGAGCGCATGAACAAGATACCATACGCTTCCGCTATAGGGTCTATCATGTATGCCATGTTATGTACTCGACCCGATGTATCATATGCATTGAGCATGACAAGCGTGTTCCAATCAAATCTTGGAGAGGCACACTCGGATCGTCGTCAAGAACATACTAAAGTACTTAAGAAGAACTAAAGATATGTTCTTAGTTTATGGAGGACAAGAAGGCGAGCTAGTTGTAAATGGTTACACCGATGCTAGTTTTCGATCCGACATAGATGATGAGAGATCGCAATCGGGTTTTCTATTTTGTTTGAATGGAGGTGCTCGTAAGTCGGAAAAGTTCAAAGCAAGACACCGTGGCCGATTCTACTACGTAAGTCGAGTATGTAGTCGCCTCAGCTGTAGCTAAAGAAGCAGCTTTGGATAAAAAGTTCATTACGTAACTAGATGTAGTTCCTAGTATTGTGAATCCAAGTGGATCTCTATTGTGACAACAATGGTGCCATTGCACAAGCTAAGGAACCAAGATCACATCAGCGATCCAAACATATACTTAGACGTTTTCATCTCATTCGAGAAATTGTTGATAGAGGAGATGTCAATGTATGCAAGGTGCCAACCGATGACAATGTTCCGGATCCATCGACAAAGCCTCTCCCATCGTCTAAACATGATAGTCATACCAGAACAATGGGATTACGGCTTATGCCAAATTGGTCTTAGTGCAAGTGGGAGACTGTTGGGGATATGCCTTAGAGTCAATTTGTACTTATACAATTGTCATTATGTTTTATATAATAATATGAGGCTTTCCTTTCCATGAATAGTAAGTTTTGTTTTGTTGGTCATCAAGTACGTGACTTGATAGTAAAACCCTACAATGAATACAATGACTATTCTAAAACTGTCTCTCGATCGATTATTATTATTGGAATAATAATAAATTAAGATTAGTATGTTTGTGACTTGATGGCTATGTTTTACTGGCCATGGATATTTGTGATATCGAGTCAAGACATAAATAAATGTTAGAGAACATTGTATTGGACATGACCCACTGTGAGAGTACTTCATGGAATATGTCATAAGTACTTTCTAGCCATAATAATATTGAAAGTCCTTCGACCAAGATTCATCATAGTTTCTTACTTGATAAATTCTATATTTTGACATTGTCTAAAGTTGTCTTTAACCAGATAATAAATTAGACTACTGTTGGAAATAGAATAAATCAAGGAGAGGAATATGATTGATTGTGAAGGAATTTGTCCCTCTCAGCTTATGGGAGAGATATCCATGGGCCCCTTGATAAGTTAGACTCGTTAAAAATGCATGGTCGTGCTCAAATATATCAATCTAATATATTGATATCATTTGTTTGAACAGTCTACTATGAAATCAAGAAATAATTGATTAAGCTTAATAAGGATGACATGATCCGTGCCTTATGCTTAATCTGGATATCGTGTGACAAAATGACTAAATATAAAATTATGGTTTGGTTCAAAGAGATCACCGATCTTCATTTAACCTGGATAGTTATAATGTTTTGCTAGAAACCGCTTATAACTTGTGGGCCATTTAAATATGATTTAGGCACATCGCCGAGTGTTAAATGAACCTATAGGGTCACATAATAAGCGAACTTATTAGGTTATTTTTCTGGTGACCAGGTTCGATGAATCTGGATGATATCCAGATTATAAGAATCTGACTGGGTAAAATAATTAGTTAAATTACCGAGATAATGGCAGTAATCTTATCATATCGGTTTTAATTTAATTTGAATTTAAATTAGAATATGATAAGATATTATTAGGGTTGGACTCTAAGAGGTTCGAGGGTTTTTTTAAGAAAACCCTAGCCGTCTTTCAATAGTCCAATTTTTCGGTTGAGAACATTCGTGCCATTCTCTACCAGAAAGAAAAAAAAAAACCTCTCAAACCCTAGGCGCTAGCACTCCCCGGGTATCGAGTGAGTTCGCGGTGTGTATCCGATAGAGGACGTTCGCATACTCGCAGCGTCTCGGTGATTGTTCGGGTTGAACGTACAACGAGCGCAACCAGAATCGAAGGATTTCGATTACAGCAACCAGAGGTAATTCTTAAAGCTTAGATCTTCTTAATCGTTTACTTGGGTCCTCGGGAGGGATTCGTAGATGTTTTCCGCGTTTAGGAGTCCACGAATCCCAACAATAAGTCCCCACAATAAGTGCAATAACCATTTCTCCATTTGTAGCACATAGGTCTACAACACCTTTCTCTTGCTTGCATGTTATTGCACAAATGAAATCCACATCCAGTATTCAATACCCATTTCTCATTATTAAAGGAAATATTTATCTCAATTATAAGCATACCAGGAATAGAAGTAGAAGTGCAAGAAAGCTTTTCCTTCTCTTTCTTTTTCTTTCATAACTCCAGGTAGCCTTTTCAGTTGTGCCTCCAATGGCCCATTTTGCCATAATTGTGGCATTGTCCCTTGGTTGATGTCCCATTCGTCTTAATCCCACCCTTTAGTTTGGTTGGATTCTTCATGTTCTTCTTTTGCAGAACCTTCTTCTTCTTAGAAGAAGTCAGAGAATCTACCAACATGATTGCATTGTTCTCCTTTTGATAGAGCTTTCTATAATCTTGAGAAGATTTATTAACTTAGGTAAAGTAGACTCAATTTGGTTCATTTGGTAGTTCGTCACATATTATGCTAAACTACTTGGCAAAGATTGTAGAATTAAATCAACACTTAATTTGTTGTCCATAAAAAAAATCGAGAGATCCAAGTTTCTCAATCAAGCCCAACATCATAAGTCTATGCATAGCTACTGAAGCACCCTCTTCTATCTTAGAAGAGAATATTTGTTTTGAGATCTCATATCTCTCAATTCTTACTTATTGATCAAATAATTCCTTTAGATGGAAGATGATTGTATAAGCATCCATATGCTCATACTGTTTCTGAAGTTAAGGGTTTATTGACACCAACAAGATACAAGATACTGTGTCAATATCCTCTTGGTACTTCTTATGGACTTCATGATCTCCAATAAAAGCATAACAGTTAGAGCTAGTGGAATATGAGCATTTAATATGTAGAGCAAATTTTTAGATTTGAGAACGATTTTCAAAATCCTACACCAATCCATAAAGTTTGACTCAGTAAGCTTGTTTGTTTCCAAAATACTATGTCGGTTAAACTTTGTTATCATGATACAAATGACCTAGATGAAAGATAGAAGACATCAGTATATGTATATGGACAAAAAATAAATTTAATTAGGTATTTAATTAAATACATATTTATTCCACTATTTTACTCATACCAATAGCTCCCACTATTGATTCAGAAAAGCTTGCTAGAAACTTTCCTAGTGGAATAGTATTCAAATTCCTTAAGAATAGCCTTAGGTATTTCCAACAAATCTTTCCTAATTTCAATGGTAGGAATCCAACATCAATTGTATCAAAAGCAACTACCTGATTGATAGGGGCTAAAATCACTATTATTTTCCTAATTATTTTAGATAGTTTTGAGATAGTTTTGTTGTAATAAGTAGGCATATTCCTTTCCATTTAACATTTTGCTTATAAAAAGTGTTTTTGACAAATTTTTGTAGAATTGAATAGATTCAAGTGAAAAGTTTCCAGATTGGACCCAGTGCCAAGTCCAACTAAGGCACCAGACTCCAGGTCTGTTCTGGAAAAGTGCAAATTTTTGGAGAAAACATATTGGACCTGGCACCAGGTGGGTCGATTGGACCCGGCACCAGGTCCATTTTGATCAGAGACGGTGAATTTTCCTGTTCAAGTAAATTTTAGCAATATCAGTTTGATTCTTCTGGGAACTCTTTTAACCATATAATAGGACTCTTGTACACACTTTTTGGCAATTAGAACTCCTATAAATACAAGAGAATAACATTGTACAAGGGAGTTTTCATAGTTTTCAGTCCTTCAATGTAATATCTTTAGAAAACTCCTAGAGAAACACCAAGATTTAGGAGGATCAAGGAGAATTCTAGGAGAAGAATAGAAGGTTGCTCAAGAAGGTTTTAAGGAAGATGAAGAAGGCTTACTTGTCTATGAGTGGTTTCTTTTTCTCTTCTTTGTAATTTATTAACAATTTGATATTAATGTTTTAATTGTCTTTAGATGATATTCTTTTATATTCATGATTTTGTATTGGTTTAGTTCTTTATCAATTTATTGCTATTCTTGGTATTTGATTACTTGAGCATAATATCTTGTTAGATTGATTAATTCTCTTCTAATTAACTTGAAAATTGTTGTTAGAAGACAATGGCCAACTAATTAATTCAATACTCGTTATTCTTAATTTGCTTGAAAAAGAGGTTAAGGGTAAAGAATAAGTAATCAAAGATTGGTTGATGATTGATAGAATATAGATTCATTGGCTAATTTCATACTTAAATCACCTAAAATATAGGGATTTGTGTGAGGATTGATTTTAATGCATCTTTTGGGTAAATTGGTTGAGACGGAATACGTTCACTAATTTAACTAGAATATAGTGATTCCATGGATTGCAAACGAAGTGGGTCTACTTTAATCATTCATGATGCCAAGATAATAATGAATTGAGAGAATTTCTAGTCAATCATTATTTTGTATTCAAGGATTTCTTTCTATTTACATATCTTTTCTCCTTGTTCTCACTCCTTAATTATCCTTGTGACTTTTCTTATGTGACTTGATTTTCTTTGGTATATTAGGTTAGTAGGTTATTTATTTATATTCCTTTATTTTATTGGCTAAACAATAAAGATTTGGATAAAGTAAGGTGGGAGCCTAAATTCCCGTGGACTCGATACTTGCTATGCCTTATACTATACGATGGGTATACTTGCCCGTATGTGTGGTTTTAGTGGTTAGTATTTTAATTAAAGCTTGATTGATTGTAAACTTTGTTGGTAATATTTTATGCACTAAAAACACATGCATCACGGATCATTAGATGATTAACATCTTTTAATCTTAAAGGATTTAGTGCTAACCTAACCTTGCCTACAATATTCTTTATGCTTGGTGTGTCCAACCGAGATAAAGACATTAGTTAAATCTAAGTCATTAATCCTGAACCAAATTCCATGGCTTGAACATGCTCAATGTCGAGTAAGTTTGGGTGTGCCCAACAACCTAATCTTGAAAAAGAATTCTCATTCTTATTATATTAATGGAAGGCTTTTAAGATTTAATATTGTTTGAGAGATTTTATTATTAATTAAGGGCCTCATCATTCGGCATGTATGAAATCAACAAATTGACAAAGTAGTAATAAACTCAATTACATAACTTGGTTATGGATTTTACTAGATTAATTTTCTTGAGCTAAATATGAAATTAATTTTAGTCAAACCTAACTATATGTTTATGTATGATTGAAAAGATAGTCTTCACATCCTCTCGCTTTGTCCTTGATCTCCATTTTCATATGCTTTTAAAAACTTCTAATCCTATCTAACCTATATAATCTAATTATAAAAATTCCTAATGAAGAAATCTCAAGACACTTTCAATAGGAAGTAGATGAGAAGAGAAATTACACAAGAATTATAGAGAAAAGCAGGACATACAAGCCCTATTGATTCAAAACAAAACAGTAAACATGCATGAAACAAAATTAATTGGTCTAAATTCATAACCAAGCCAAAATGCTCCGAGCAAAAACAATCATGAAATATAAACCCAAAAACATAATTTTGGAAAAAGAAAACATTGTGTCCAAAATCAAAATTTTAGAAATTTTAGTCATTTCAGTAAAAATTATTTCAGTGAATAATTTTTTTATTATTAATAAAAAAAAAAAAAGGCCCAGCTTGGGTTAGCCGGTCGCGGCTTTGCATTGCCGCCCACCAGCTATTCAACTATCGCATAGTTGGTCCACGGCTTTGCTTAGCCAGCCACGGCTGTGCATAGCCAGTCCGCAGTTATGCAAGTTTTTGCTTGCAAAAAACTTTTTTTTTTTTCTTCTTTCCTTTGTCGATTTCTTTCTAGATTTTTCAGTCTGCAATTGATCATTTTAGCTCTCAGAAAATAATTTTTTGATGAATTAAAGTCACAAAATTAATTCAATCTGCATTTATTTTAATGTCCTGATCGTCATCATAACAAAATTTTGTGGCAAAAAAAAAAAAAAACTTTTGTGCGCTAAAGAATTTTGCAAATCCTTTATTGTATGTCTTCCTTAACAGAAGAGACCATCTGATAATGGAACTCACAAAGGCAGTTGAAGAACGCTTTCTTTATAAGATCAAACAAAACAACGCCAACACACACAAGGTTTCAAAAACCATTACCAAAACTAATTTCAGTAGCTTTCATACGTAAAACCAAAGAACCCACGGAAACAAAATTTTCCAGAAACTGAAGCTTCGTGAAACAACAATCGCACAGACACAAACACATGATCATACATTAAATAATATTATAATGCTATCACAGTCCCATAAATACATATGAGATGGCTTTGATATTACTATTAGAATTCTCTTATGCAAACCAAATTCATGCAGCAGAAATTAAACAGGAATTCTAAGAAAAAATCACACTTATGTGGATTACAAGCCAAGAAAATAGGAAAGAAGCTTTACCTCAGCCTACAGCTTTCAAAAATTTTGTTGAAAATCGTCTTTGTGAGTTGTTTTTGCAACCTAGCGAATTCCTCTCATACTCCTCGATTGATAGTGATGGTCCGTGATCAACTACTGTATCCCAAGCGTAGGGATGCCTCTAATAGAAATCCACGTGAGGACAAGACTCAAGAGGTCATTGGAATTCTGTGGTAGCAGAATTAATTACGGCGGCTAGGATTTTCACGGAGGAGGGGAAAACTCTAAAGTGTTTTGGGGGAAATGGTTTCTATTATTATTAAAAATCACACGCAGCAGAATCATGCGTAATTCTTTTTAAAGAAGAATTTTGGCTAATTCACAATGTGGGGCAAACTAATTCTTAATGGGCTTAAGGTATAAGTAATTGTAATTTAGATACAAAAAGTTTTAACTATTGTAATTTGACCTTAATAATTATAAATACTTTATAATTAGTCCATAACATTATCTTTTTCACACAATTAATCTCATAGTATTATCAAATAATATATTGAGTACTTAATCTTCTATTGTGTATTACGTATTAAGTTTCTTGGTCAATTAGTTGTAAAATATGAATTTATCATAACAACTATAGGATTAGTAATCTTTGATAACTAGGACTAACTTATTAATTCTAATTAGGATTAATTTATTAATTCTTTAATTAATAAATTCATATTTAGCAGATCATGAGTTATATCTAGCAATGCATCATGACCACTCAAAAATCTAAAAAGTCAAGTGGCTTGATATGAACATGTTAATAGGTTATAAACTCATTTTATCATTCTATATCTCATCTGCTATAGATTATGTAATTAGTGTCAACTCTATCTAGAATATAATTTTTTTTCTAACCCAAATTTATTAGTATTTATTCTTAGAATCCATTACTTAACTTCTGTATCATTTGAAACTTTTTCTAACACACTGTTATCTTGGCTAAGGACTTCTTGAGCAATAATTCATAACATGTGGCCGTGAGATATACTTTTCTACTATGAGGAGTGATGAATTGTTTGTTAATCCCCTCAACTACTTTCGTACACTTTAAGTTTTACCTAATGTCCTTCCTATAGGCCATCTCAAAGAGATTCCGATTATAAGAATCAAAGTACAACACTCAACATGCAACACTGTAGCAAGATGGGATTGTAGATTTCTCATAAGAGAGATAAGAGTATGTAGATTTCTCATCATAGGATGCATAAATATACATTATGCTTTCACTTTTTTTTTCTAGTATGTAGATTTCTCATCATAAGATGCATAAATATACATTTGTGCTTTTGTTTTTTTAAAATTGTTTAAATTCAAATGTGTGATTACTAACATGTGATGTATTTTGCTGATGGCTAGAGAACTGGATGCTATTTTGGATCATGGCGAAGCCCATCTTGCTCCAAGTTGTACTAGTGAGAGTGGTTTTGTATCTTTCCTAGAGTAAATCATTTGTCCTAAATATGATACTATGTCCTAAGTAAGTGATTTTTCTACTCTTGCTTTTGTTTTATAGAATTCATAACTTTTATGAGGCCTTGCATCTTAAGTGAACTGGATGAATCAATAAGTAATACTTTCATTTATTACTTCAAATTTCTGTCTTCCGATTTCAATTTGGCAAGAACTACAGCCTAATGAAATTGAGTTTATTTAATTTTAACTAACTTCTTTTTTGTTAAACTGAAAAATGTTTTATGGCTTATTTGATGGATAATAGAGTTGAAATAACCGAATGTCTTGGGTTTAATCTTTGATATCTTTTTTTGTCTCCCCTCCTAGATAGTGCACATTTAGAGTTTGAATGGACTACAATGTTACATATTGAATGCTGTACTTCGAGACAACCTATAGGGCGGATATTAGTACAACATAAAGTGAGATCCTAAGTCACCTAACTTGTGTAACTTAGAGATATGAGTCTCATTTACACGGCCTAAATGACAATGCCATAAGTAAGATAGCATCATGTTATCCTTTTTTTGTTTCTTATTATTTATGTTGAGAGGTTCATTTTCCATGTCTAGAATATACAAACTATTCATCAAAATTGTAGTGCCATAATGGATATCATTTAATGAAAAAGTAAAACTTTTATTCTTAAAAATTAAATATAAACCATTGAAGTCTAAACAAGCAACTGAGATAATGGTCATTAACAAAACTGAAACATAATAGCAATTTGTAAGTTCTGGAATCAATCTGGAAGGTAAGTGTAGATGATAAGTCTCAAGAGCAAGTGTAATAACCTTTGTTGTATTTGTAGTACGTAGGTCTACATCACCATTCTCAAGCTTCTTATTGCTCTTTAGTCCCTGTAAATTATTATACAAATGAAATCTACATCTGGTATTCAATACTCATATCTCATTAATAAAGACAATGTTGATCTCAATCATAAACTAGAAGTAGAAGTAGAATTGCAAGAAAGCTTCTCCTTCTTGTTCTTTTCCTTAATGGTCTCCAAGTAGCTTTTGTAGTTGCGCCTTCAGTAGCCCATTTTTCCATAATGGTGACATAGGCCTTTAGTAGCTATCTCTTTTTTTTTTCACACTATTTTTTGGTTTGGTTGGATTCTTCTTCTTTTTAGAAATATTCTTCTTCTTAGACGTTGAAGAATCACCAAACATGACTATATTATTTTCTTTCTTCATAGAAGACGCCACAATATTGAGAAGGTTGATTAACTCAGGTATTATAGTCTTAATCTTATTCATCTGGTTGTTCATCACAAAATTGCAAAAAAATACTTGGCAAAGATCAAAGAATTAAGTTGACACTTAATTCATGATCCATACTAAAACTAAGTGAGCCAAGCTTCTCAATCATTCAAAGCATCTTTAGTCCATCAGTAGCCACAAACGTGCCTTTTACCATCTTAAAATGAGATCTCTCTGGCATAGCTTGTTTATCAAATAGCTCCCTTAAATGGAAGATAATGGTATAAGTATCCATATGCTCATACTATTTTTGAAGCTCAGAGGTCATTGATGCTAACATAATACAAGATGTTGTGTCAATGTCCTCTTGGCACTTCATGAGGACTTCATGCTCTTCAGTATGAGTATCATTACTTGTAGATAGTGGAATAGAAACATTTAATATGTAGAGCAACTTTTTTTATTTGAGAACGATTGTCAAATTTCTATACTAGTCCAAGAAGTTAGATTTGTTCAGTTTGTTCATTTCCAAAATGCTATGTAAGTTCAAATTTATTGTCATGATGCAAATGACCTAGATGAAAGATAAGAGACAATAGACAATAATAAATATACATGAAATGCATTTAATTAGGTTTTTAATTAAACGCGTATTTATTGTTGATTTGGAAAAGCTTGTTGGAAGCTTTCCTATAGGACTGGTATCCAAATTCCTCAACATATCATTCTTAAGTTCAATGGTAGGTATCCAATACCAATTGGGTAACAACCCACCTTTTTACTTTTGGTTGGCTACTATCTGTAATGGGATGAGAATTTATATCAATGGCCAGAACAAAAGTTGATCGGTGTAATGAGACTAATATTTTGTCAAGACTCAGATGTAATTATTAAATTTGTTCTACCCGTACCCTAAATTTTCAGAAAGCTATTATTATTTTAAAAAAAAAAGAATTTAAGGGTACTCTAAAAAGAGAAATTGATCAGTGCAATGAAACACATGTTTTGGTGTGAATTATGCTACCCAGGGTATCGGGGGCATTTTCGTCATTTTGACTGCGCCCGTGACTATGACTGCAAATTTGACCAAGTAGAAAGGGAATTGAAGAATTTAAGCGTTACCAATGGATTCAGTGGAATTTTTGGAGTTGAATAGTGAAATAAAATATTTTTTCGTTACGAACCCAATTTTGGTCATTTCTGAAGAAAAAAGAAAAATGCGATTAAAAATGGACGTGTGGCATTGTGTGAATGGTGGATGAAAATAAGTGTTAAAATACCATTGGGGGAGTAAAATATTTGTGGGATTATTAAATTGCAAAAGCTTATTGAATAAGTTTAAGAATTATCCATTTAAATTAAATCCACCAATAAGAATTTAGCTTTAAAATGGATAGCCCACAATGTAATTAATATTGGTTGACTTTGGACCATAGAATGGCAGTGGAAGGGCTGTAAAACAGCCAAAAATTAGTCCAAGATAAGAACAAAAGGAGGGAGAGGAAGAAAAGAAAGGAAAAGGAAAGAAAAGAAAAGCTAGAAAAAATAGAGAAAAATGGAAAAGGAGAGAGAAAATAGTGTTCTTGAAGAAGTTGGAGATTCTTGGAGCAAATTCAAGCTAGAACACCTTATACACAAGGTAGCGTCCTATACTTCAAGAATTAAAGTTGTAGATTTCATTACGGTGATCGTTTTGATATGAAATTTAACATGAAAACGTGAGATTTGTTATGATTAAAATGATTATTGTGTAATATGTGAGACTTTGTGTGTGCAAGTGTGTGTACCGATTGGATAAAGGATTCATAGGCTGTGCTTTGTATGGTGAATAAGAGTATTTGAATGGTGATTTAAAGGGTTGTTCATGATTGAGAAGAAGGATGGTAGAATTGGGATAAAAATGGGTTAAACGTTAAAGAAAATGGATTAGGATTTGTTTTTGAATGTTGATGTTAGTTATATGTTATTTGCATAAGAATTTAGTGGCTTTCTTGAACCTGAAAATCTGAAGAATTAAAGTTTTTTGAAGGGAAATGAAGTGGATTAAGGGTTAAGTAGGTGTTATGAATCAAGAAGCACAAGTAGGTGAAGTTGTTTTGTGGAAATGGACTAAAAATCAGAAAACTATTGGGGCTGTTTTTGCCCAGTAGCACATTACTGGAACTAGAACTCTGAAGACAGTCTATACAATATTAAATTTAAAAGTCTTACGGTTGCTTTGGTATATCATAGAACCAAAATGGAGTTGTTGATTGAAAGTTATGTCCAAAACGAAATCATGTGTCAAAACAGCCAAATTTCAGAATTTTGCTTAGAACATGGTCGAATTTAGAAATGATTAATTATGTGATTTTGGATGAAATGATTGGGAAATATGAAGTGAATCCCTTGTTTATGAAGGGGGAAAGGATGTGGAGAAAGGAAAATGAAAGAATCGAACAAACGATGAAAAAATGATGTGAACGAAAGTTGAACGTTTTCCTTAACCATTAGCTAACTGTCGGCCTCATCGGCTAACCATCGGCTCCCGTTTGCTAAACGTCAGTTGAACGTCGGCTACCCTCGGGCATGTCGGCTGGACATCGGCTACCTGTCAGCTATTTTTTGACCAAATACGAATTGACCCAAAAACGATGTTTGGTGTAGGTTTAACAACAAACGGCCAACGGAATGTCGAAAACGGTAGAAACAAAAGTTAAACGGCCATAAACGGAAAGAGTTGCTTAAGACACGAGGTGAGTCCCTTGGATTTCTAAAACTTTTTCTAAAGCTAGTGTGCTTTGTTTTTCCATGAAATGCTATGTTATATACCGTTTTGGAAATTCCTGAACATGTTTAAGGTTTATCTGAGCAAGAATTATTTTTATGCCATTTTGGGCTAGATTGAACATTATAATTGGCTTGGAAAACTTACGGGATGACTAAAGCATGAATTTTGTAAATTTAGTCCTTTTGGATTAAATATTTGGGATTTTTCAAAAATGGTAAATTTTGAAATCGGGTATTCATAAATTGACTGGAATGCCTTTATTGGAACATTTTATGGAAATATGTTTGGAAACTTTGAATTTAATCCTCTTTTGGGAATTAGAATTCTGGATTTCTTGAAATGAGTTCTTTTTGGAATCGGGTATTTGGAAAATGATCCAAATGTCCATATTGGAATGTTTTATGAAAATCTTTGGAACTCGGGTATTCGGTAGATGATCGAAATATCTTTATTGGAACTTTTGTGAATACTTTTCAAATCAAGTAAGGGTAAAATGACCTAAATACCTTCAAAAAGTCTTTTGGCAATCGGGTATGGGTAAAATGACCTGAATACCCTTGGAAATAACTTTTGTGATAGAGTATTGGGAAAATGACCCGGATACTCTTAGAAATATGTTTTGATATGTGAACCGAACTCTTTATCCTGTTTGAACATGATTTTAGAAAATGATCTCTCGTGATGAGATTGACTTTTGAAAAATGACCTTTTGATCCCTGAAATTGTTTTATTAGCTTGATGTGCCATGGAATGAAATGATTAGCTTTGCGGAGTCTATGTGAATGATGATCTGACTTGCGAGTCAGTGGGATCAAATTCTGAAAAATGTTATTTTGCCCCAAAACTGTTTTGATTTGAAAATTCTGCGGGATCAGATAACCCTTTGGCCTAATAAGTCAAACGGGGTTGGTATTGTTAACGTTGAGTACTGAGCAAGGTGAACTTTTGTAATACCCCACCCAAAACCACATTTGACTATGGGAAAAAGTCATGCATTGCATAGCATCTTGCATTTTATGTGGTAGCTAGAATAATTTTATTTGCTGGATGCATGTGAATTTTTCTGTTGCTCTTGCATTTGAATAAATTGATGTGAAATAGTTATGTTGTCAAAGACTTGGTTAAGGGAGGTTTGGTCGAAGATTTGGAAGGATGAGTATTGGGGTGGTAAGAACTTCTTGTAGAAAAATTAGCATTGGAGTTGTTTTGGAATAGCGGGGAGGTTGGTGATTTCCTTTGGTGACCCGAGTTCGAATCCTACCTTTTGTGAAGTTAGTTTCTCTTCTTGAAATTCTTTTCTTTAGACCATTTCTTATCTTGGCCGAAAAAGAATCTAGCTATTCTAGAGAAATTTTAGTATTTTTACTCCAAGGAAATAAGTCTCTATATTTATTTCCTAAATTCAAGGACTTTGATGTGAATAAAGTTCACCTTTAATTTTCAGCTTGTGTTCCTTAGGATTTTCGAAAAAACCCTAGCTAGTAATTAAAATATTAGCTTGATTTTAGCTAGAAAGATGTTGCCATGGATAGGTGGAATTAATGAATCCTTTTCGTGGTAGGAAATCTTGTTGATTTTAATCCTAGAATGTTAGCTAAAAATCTGGAAAAAAATTCCAGCAAGTGCCGCCACTTCTTGGAGGACTTGTAGCTCAATCCAAACTCTTCTAGGACTAGAGGAAATCCTATCCAAATCCTTGATAAAATCAGATTTTATTTCAATCCAAATTTAACTAGGATTTTCTTCCTTTTCCTAACTAAATTTCGGCAGCTTTGTATCAACATAAGCTGTCCAAAAATTCCAGCTTCTTAGCTACAATCCAACTCTGTAAATCCTAGCTCAAAACACCTAAATATTCCTCATCAATTCAGGGTACCTTAGCTGCACAAAACCAGAATTTTATTCACACAAAAACACTAAAATTCGTCCAGCATATGCACAGAAAATTCGGTCAGCTTTGTGCTGGATTTTCGGCCAGCTTTGAACTCCAACTCCAACCGAAATTCTGCACACATAACCCACTGAAAAACCCCAGCTGATCAAGCTATTTTCAGCCCCCAAAACCCCCAATTTTCCTCTGGAAATTTCGGTAGAAGTACAGCAGCCAAAACAGTCCAAACCTTACTACACTTGCACAGAATTTTCGCAGCACTTGCACAGGATTTTTCAGTCATCAAAACTCACTCAAACTCATCCTTGTTTGGCCCAAAATTCTGAACACATTCAGCCTTCTTTTGAGCAGTATTTCGGCTAGCATAAAGGAGCAAGATTGCAGAATCTTTTCCTCCATTAAACTCACCTAAAATCGGCAGCAAGGAGACACGCAACAAGCTGAAATTTCACCCTTGATGTCCAAGAAACCTAAAGCCATTAGGAGTCTTTCTAAACATCACCATCTAACCCTAAGCCAATCTTCTCCAACTTTAAATCCTAGCAACCGTCTACCCTCTCCATTCTACACAAAAATTCCAGCAAATTCTCTCTGCAAATTTTTGAAAACTCAAGAGCTATTCCAAGCCAAAAGTCGAACACACCTTAAGATAAGCACAAATCCTTTCAACCTCTTGATGTCGTTTTCTCTAATGATTCTTTTCTCTTTCTTCTACCCTTAAATCACGCCCTATAAAGGCTGATTTCATCTTCTTCCTTAATTTTCGGTCAAGAGGAGCAAAGGAGGTAGCTTCTCTCTTCTTCTCAAGCGAACTCGGGACGATCACCATAGGAGCATCGAGACCTCATTACTCGGTAGTTGCAAGGTAAGGGAATACCCTCCCTTGATGCCGAAAGTAAAGTTTAATGGTGTTTATTAGCGAGATGAACATGTGGTCGTAGTATATGATCTTTAGGGATTGAATAGTTTACTTGGAATTAAATAGGGGATTGCGAATTGTTATGAAAATAAATGGGATTAGAGCATGTTTGAATTAATTGAGACCCTGATCATAATATTATATGGTTTAGATCAGGAGGATAATTGAGGAAAGCCAGCTGTGAATTTATCTCGTTCTCTGAGGCATATCAAGTAAGTCATTGCATAAACACTTTTATTAAACGTTGTGATGGTAAGTCCTTTTATAAACTGTTTTGTTAAATGTTGTGATGGCAAGTCTATATTGTGAAGCTTGGTAAAGCTATTTTTAAACTATGTTTGCTTGGGTTGTAAACGTGGATATTTATTCTTTAAACGGTTTTGTCAAACTAATGGTTTTATCAAGAAAACTATTCTTTTCCTTAAATTTTTAGAAATTTCTTTTAAAGAAAACCACGTTTTACAAAGCCAAGGTTTGGAAATATTTTGAATCAGAAATTGACGGATATGTTCGTTGAGTACTCAATAAGGGTAGGCTAACAATACTAGTCTTGGAGGGCTAGCGTAAGTCCTCTGGCAGGAGGCCACCTCCATAAGATGAACTCTGCTTGAAAAGGCGACAGTGTTGGTTGGTCAGGCCAGTCCGAGCTAGTATTATACCTGAAAGGTATTATTTATATTCCCGGCATGGACACCCGGATGGTTTTGTTGGGTGTAGAGATGGAGGAGTATCTCACCTGGTGGGCTGTACACTCACCTTGATCAGAACGCCCAACGTGTGGTATTTTGGTCCGAACAAGGTGCACAAAGTGTGGTGCCTTGGCCAATTTGTTCTCATGGAGCCCAACGTGTGGTGACATGACTTTTATCCGAGTGGAGGATTTATTTTGTACAAAGTGTGACAATGAGAAAAATCCACTCCTTGCGAAAAGAGATTGTTTATGACTTGCCAAATTATTTCTAGAAATGTTTTACACTTTGCATACACGAACTATTTAAAACACCATGTGCACACACAGGACTTACTGAGATTTATTCTCACACCATTTTACATCATGTTTTCAGGAGATAGACTGTGCTAAGTCAGCGGGGCGTGTAATAGTTGAAGCTTTTGCTATTTTCTCTATCCGTTCTAGGAGACATTTGTTGCTTATGCTTCTAAACAATATTTTGTGTTATTCCGTTTTGCTCCAAGTTGAGCCTGATGTAATAAGAGTATTTCTTTATTTATCTAAGTTGCTCCTTTTGGAGATTGCCTTTATATTTTATACCTCGTTCTAAAGACCCCTTGTCCTACGGGACATGGCGACATCCCCGCCCTTTTAGGATACGTAGTCGTGGGGTGTTACAACTTTGATCTTTGTACTAGCTCATGTTAGAGATAGACGACCCCAAGTAACCCGATCAGTTCTGGGGATTGTCTTACTCCAAATAGGGCGACATGATATTGAGATGAGTCAACTTAGCTAGTCGTTTAGCACCTGGCAATTACCGCGTCTGTAGGCGCTTCTTGATTTTGAGTCATTCGCTGGATGCGGGGTGGGGACACTCGGTGCGTTTGACTCCTTATCGCCTCGATGGTGATTGACGTCAAGATTGGGACCCCTGGGTTATGATGGCAAGTATATGCTGCAGTATACCTATGCAAAAGTATGTTGCAGTGTACTTATTCCAGTGATATACGGTTGAGTACTGAAGGCTGCAGTCTCAGTACAATTATACATGGTGCCAAAGGCAAGGACTGTGAGACTTACATATGAACACAAGCCGGTCAACCTTCTATTGGAGAAGTGCCTGTGATTTGAAAACTGGGGAAATGATTTGAAATTGAAATACAGTTTTCCAAAAATGATTGAGTTTTGAATAAACTCTTTATTAAAGAGTTTTGGATTCATTTCTAATGAACAAATGATTTGCTTTCCACAAAAATCTTTGTGTACTCTGCCTCTTTGATGAAGTACTAGCACACTCGGGACTCACTGGTGATTTTTCACTCACACGTGTATTTTATCTTATCTTCTTGTAGGATCCGGAGTTAAGCTGAACTACAATAGAGGACAATACCACAGTGACAGTAGAATAGGTCCAAACGTTTCCCTTTTAAATAATGTACTTTATTACTGATGTTGTACGAAAATTTTCATGTATGAGATTCTTTGCTATATATGTGCACGTGACTATTAGTATGGGTTGTTATATGGTTTTGGAAATTATATACTCTATTAGTTTTTCGTTATAAAGACCCTTTGTTTGGGCAATTGGACTGGGTGATATCCGGTGTTGATATACTTCCGCTGTTTCCTTTAGTAAGGGTGTTACAATTGGTATCAGAGCTTAGTTTTACATAACTGTAGTATTGTCATAGGGATTGATAGAACTCTTTCATTGTGGAGGTATGGCGGATAAGAGTGATAAGGCCAAGCGCCCAATGGATGAGTATAGCGATGATGGGAAGAAAGAGATAGATTAGCACTTGTGATATGACTTTTTTTGTGTGGCTTTTTTTCTTGGTGTTGTGGTGTTTTGGTGGCTATGTGTTCATCTCAATCAAAGGGAAGGGACTTTTCTTGTGATAAAAGGAGAAAGTAACCTAACTATCTACACACCCTTCAAACCCTTGAAGAATAAAGCCTCAAAGACCCTTAAGATGAATAGAAAGTTATACTAGATTCTCACCCTAACATCCTTGAAGCAACAAAGGCAAGCAAGAACATGTAGAATAGAGAAAATAGGCACCCAAATATTGAATTTCAAACAAACCTTAGAAGAACAAAGCAACTAAGACCCATTCAAAGAAAACAACATTGGATTATCCAAAAGATTTATAGACTCTTACAAAAGGAGGAGTAACCCTTAAGCTTGGTCTTGAACAAGATGAACAAGGAGGCTAGGGCCTCTCAAGGTTCTCTCTCTATTTGAATTAAAGCTTGAGTGAATTGTCTTGTCAAAGTAATAAAAATGCTATTTATACTACCCTAACACTAGCTAAGTAATCCCTGAGGTTTAGTTACAGTTTTTGGTTAAAATAAGTCTTTATAAACAATTAAAAGTGAAAAAAATTAGAGAAAAATATTAAAAAACGAAACAGCCGACGACTGCCTACGGCCAAGCCGGCGCCGGTTTGGAACCTCACAACCGGCACCGGTTTAGTTCTATTTTTGGCCGGTTCTTGTTTGCTGGAGTGTTAATTTTGTACAGAATGCAGCCGGAACTGATTTAGCTGCATGCAACTGGCACCGGCTATCCTCTGGACCCCGCCCTTGTCAAATTTTAACCCCTTTTGCTGTCGGCTTAAATTCTTGTTGGGGTCCTTTGTGAATGGCCATCAACACGAACTCTTGGCTCACTTCCTCAACATTCCAATCCTCCTTCATTCTCAAGTATTGTTTGATGATCAATTGAAAATCAACTTGAAGCTTCTTGGTCCTCGCTCTAGTTATCGGTCCCTGTCCTTGTCAAATTTCAACCCCTTTTGCTGTCGGCTTAAATTCTTGTTGGGGATCCTTCGCAGATGGCTATCGACACGAGCTCTTGGCTTGCTTCCTCAACCCTCCAATCCTCCTTCATTCTCAAGCATTGTTTGATGATTAATTGAAAATAAACTTGAAGCTTCTTGGTCCTCCCTCTAGTCGTCGATCCTTGTCCTCCATGATGAAGTGAAGTCTCATCATCTCCCCCTCCTTGAAAAGGATTCGTCTTCGAATCTTTGTCATCATCTGCATCTAAAGGAGAGGGGTCACTAACATTAAAGGTAGCACTAATATGATACTGACCCGGTAGATCTATCTTGTAAGCATTATCTCCAACTTTGGCAAGAACTTGAAATGGTCCATCCCCCCTTGGATCAAGTTTGCTTCGACGTTGCATGGGGAATCTCTCCTTGCGAAGGTGCACCCATACCCAATCTCCCGGCCCAAAAGAAACCTTTTTCCTTCCCTGATTATGGGCAATCTCTTCATTGCGTTTTGCAATGGTTTCCTTCACCTTCTCATGGAGTGCCTTCACCATTTTTGCTTTATTAGTTCCATAAAGGTTCAACCATTTATAGGCAAAGGAACCAAATCTAAAGGAGTTAGAGGATTAAAACCATATACAATTTCAAAAGGAGAATAAAAAGTGGTACAGTGAATAGCTCTATTGTATGCAAACTCAATGTGAGGCAAGCACTCCTCCCAATTCTCCAAGTTTTTCTTGATTATGGCCTGCAAGAGTTGGGTGAGTGTATGATTGACAACCTCGGTTTGTCCGTCCATTTGGAGATGACAAGCGGTGGAAAACAAAAGGTTAGTTCCAATTTTGTTCCATAAAACTCTCCAAAAATGGCTAAGAAAATTTTGTATCCCTATCTAAGACAATAGTCCTTGGAATCCCATGCATTCTCACCACTTCCTTAAAGAATAAATCTGCAATATAGGACGCATCATTAGTCTTGGAACAAGCCACAAAATAAGCCATTTTGAAAAATCTGTCAACAATAACAAATATAGAATCCTTGCCCCTCTTGGACCTAGGCAATCCTAAAATGAAGTCTATTGAAATATCAACCCAAAGCACATTAGGTGTGGGCAAAAGAGTATAAAGACCATATGGGAGGGCTCTAGACTTAGCTCGTCCACAGATAATGCATTGAGAACAAGCTACATCCTTTCTCATTTTTTGCCAAAAGAAATGTTCCATAAGGATGACTAAGGTTTTTGCAACACCATAATGCCCCATTAGTCCCCCACTATAGGCTTCCTGAACTAGCAACACCCTAATGAAACCCTTTGGCACACAAAGCCTTGCCTCCCTAAACAAGAAACCATCATGCCTATAATATTTAGCAAATGCACCTTTCTCACAAACATGGAAAATATCCCCAAACTCCTCATCATCAACATACAAATCTTTCACAAATTCAAAACCAAGAAGTTTAGCATCTAAAAGTTGAGGAGTGCATACCTTCGAGATAGTGCATCCGCTACCACATTTTCCTTACCCTTCTTGTATTGAATGACATATGAAAATGTCCCAATGAACTCCATCCACCTTGCATGCCTTTTGTTCAAATTTTGTTGGCTCTTGAGGTGTTTAAGGGTCTCATGATCGATATGAATAACAAACTCTCTTAGCAAAAGGTAGTGTTGCCAATACTCTAAGGTCCTCACCAAAGCAAAAAGCTCTTTGTCATAGGTAGAATAGTTAAGGGCTGCCCTAAACAATTTTTCACTAAAGTATGCAATGGGTTTTCTATCTTGGGTCAAGACCGCACCTATTCTCACCCCACATGCATCACACTCTATCTCAAAAGCCTTCTCAAAATTGGGAAGAATAAGAATTGGAGCTTGGCTCAATTTGTCCATGAGGATTTGAAAGGCTAGTTGTTGGATTTCCTCCCACCTAAATCCCACATTTTTTTTACCACTTCAGTTAGAGGGGCTGCTATAGTGCTAAAATTTTGGATGAACCTCCTATAGAAACTAGCTAGCCCGTGAAAACTACGGACTTGGGTAATGGTGGTAGGGGTTGGCCAATCTTGGATGGCTTTCATTTTTCCCTCATCAACCTCAATCCCTCTTGCACTCACAACATACCCAAGGAATGTAATCCTTTCCAAACAAAAATAGCATTTCTCAATATTAGCATACAATCTCTCTATTCGCAGAGCTACAAGCACACTTTGAACATGATTTAAATGATCCACATATGATTTGCTATAAATTAATATGTCGTCAAAGTACACAACAACAAATTTCCCAATGAATTCCCTCAAAACTTGTTGCATTAATCGCATGAAAGTACTAGGAGCATTAGACAATCCAAAGGGCATGACAAGCCACTCATACAACCCTTGTTTAGTTTTAAAAGCGGTTTTCCATTCATCCCCTTCTCATATCCTAATTTGGTGATAACTGAATTTCAAATTAATTTTTGAGAAAATGCATGCACTAAATAGCTCATCTAGCAAGTCATCTAGCCTAGGAATGGGATAGCGATATTTTACCATTATGTTGTTGATAGCATAACAATCCACGCACATACGCCATGTCCCATCTTTTTTGGGCACCAAGAGACCCGGAACCGCACATGGGCTTAGGCCTTCTCTCACATGTCTCTTCTCAAGCAATGCCTCCACTTGCTTTTGCAATTCCTTGGACACCTCCGGATTGCTTCTATATGTCGGTCGGTTGGGGATGATGGCTCCGGGTACAAAGTCAATTTGATGCTCAATTCCTGTCAATGGTGGTAGTCCTCCAGGCACCTTATTTGGGAAAACATCTTCAAACTCTTGAAGAATAGCTGCAATTTCATGAGGTAAAGACATTGTAGAATCATTAGTAGAAACATAAGAACTTTTGCATAAAAGAAGAATAACCGGTTCCTTAGCTTCTATAGCCTCTATGACCTCACTCTCTTTTGCAAAGAAATTCACTCTCTTTTTACCTTCCCTCTCTAGGCCTTGCTTATTTATATCCTTGATTGTCAAAGGCACTTGCTTACTCATTCTCATTCTCAATTCTTTTTCTTGCCTCTCATTTTCTTTCCTCTCACTTTCTTACTTTTGCTTAACTTCTAGTGCTCCCTTCTTCTTCTACTTTTCTTTCTTGATTCTTTGGTCTTTGCTCACCTCACTAGGGACCATGGGGGTGAGGGTAAACTTAGTTCCCTCCTTGAGTAGGGAATAAGTATTCTTTCTCCCATCCTGTTTCACATACCTATCATATTGCCAAGGCCTCCCTAGTAGTAAGTGTCCCGCTTGCATGGGCACTACATCACAAAGTACATTATCTTTGTACTTCTCCATTTCAAAAGACACCAATACTTGCTTGTTTACTCTCATTTCCCCACTATCATTCAACCATTGTAGTTTGTAAAGCTTGGGATGCTTAATCCAACTCATGTCCAATTCTTCAACCAAATCCGCACTAATCACGTTAATGTAACTCCAACTATCTACAATGACACTACAAGGGATCTTGTGGATTAGACACCTAGTGTAGAAAATGTTTTCTCTTTGTTGGTGGTCTTGATCCTCAATGGCTTGTGAGCTCAATGACCTTCTTGTGACTCCTACCAAGGAGTATTCTTGTCCAACAACTTCCCCTTCATCACTCTCCTCATCTCTAATTCCCTCTTGATTTCTTTAGTACCTTTCTTCCTCTTATTCTTCGTCGGTAGAAACCTCATCATAGGGATTGGTATACATCGCCCTCTTGCATGGACATTCATGGGAAGTATGTCCATATCCTAGGCATTTAAAACACTTGATGTCTCTATTCCTTTGTGGCCTCTCCATGGTTTTCCCTTTGTCCTTGTTCCATCCTTCCCTAGGTTTCCAATCTTCTCTAGGTTTCCAAGCCTCCCTTAGTTTGTTGAAGTCTCTTTGATATGGTTTAGGGGCTTCATCCTCTTAGTTTGTACCTTGCTAGTTGTGTTAGGATTTGGAAGTGTTGGTCTAGTAAATGCTCTCCTCCTTAATTGCCTTTCAATCTTCATGACGGCTTGTACCATATCCTCCAAGCGATCATATGAGTGCAATTCTACTAAATTGGCAATCTCCCTATTTAATCCTCTAAAAAATCTTGCCCTTGTAGCTCTTGGATCCTCATGGATTTAAGCTCTCATTAACATAACCTCCATCTCCTTATGGTAATCCTCCACACTTTTGTTCCCTTGCTTAAATGCTTGGAGCCTTTGGTAGAGATCATTATAGTAATAGTGTGGTATAAACCTTACTCTCATCATATCTTTCAACAAATTCCAATTAGCCACGATTTCCACTCCCATTTGTCTCATTTGTGCACTAACTTGTTCCCACCATACCAAAGCATACTCCGAGAATCCCAAAATAGCCAACCTCACTTTTGACCTCTCACTATAGTTATGGCTTTCTATAAATATCTCCATTCTGCTTTCTCACTCAAAATAAGCTTCGGGGTCACTTTGGCCATTGAATGTAGGCACTTTCAACTTAATATGGCTCAACTCCCTTTCCACATCATTTTCTTCTCTCCTTCCTCCTCTATGGCCCCATCCTCCATGTTGTTCCCCAAAAGCCTAGACATGATCCCCCTCATACCATTCATCAACTCCCTCAAATTTTCTTTCTAGCCTCCTTACATTGATCCTTCCGTTCCTTCCTTGGCCTCTTCCTCGTCCTCCTTTCAAGCTATGTCTTCCTCCTCTCATAGGAGCTTGTTGGATACCCCCACTAGAGTGTTCATCACATTCTTACCCTTGATGGGCATGTAACGGAGGAGTGTGGGCATCACCATCCCTCATCCTTGGACAAAGCACTTCATACCGCTCTTGGCCTCTCCTTTGTGCAACGGTAGAAGACTGTCCAAGATGGTTTATCAACTCCCTTGTCAAGTTTTGGAACATGCTTTGCATTGTCCTCATCATCGCTTGCATATTTTTACGTAGTCCCCTAGCATCAAATTGTTCTTCTTGAGGTTTCTAGGTACACTTGGGTTAGACCTAGGGATCTCTTGTTCATAGGCCATAGTGATGGAATATTGCCTTACACCTACAAAACAAAGAGGTTAGAAGAAAAATAGATCCTCACTCACTTCCTTGCGAGATGGCTCGCCAAATTGATCACTCCACACTCGTGTTGCTCTCTTAAGATCTTTTAATGATAAGCTCACCCTCTTGTCTTTTTTCTCAACACTCAAGCCTTCTTGTTCGATCCCAATTATCCCCAATAGCTGAAGATTCAGTCCAACTAAGTGAGTCACACAAATCAAGAGAATTTTTCAATTTGGGGGTCTTATGGGAATTTCAACAAACACTTGTTGGGCACCTCAAACAATCAAGTTTTAGGTCAAGAATTCAAGAAAATGTGGATTCAATCAACTCAAGAACAAGCACTAAGCACAAAAGAAACAATTCTAAGCAAGAAACAAACAAGATTTATCAAAAACAAAGAGACAAGAACAACTAAAACTAGGATGATGAAGAACAAAATGGTCACTAGTGTGCAATAGAGAAATTGAGTTCAATGATCATGGAATTCAATTTTAGAGTGATATAAAAAGTCATAAAAACCCAAGGAATAAAAAACAAGAATCAAAGTTCCCAACTATAACAAAAAACACTCTCATGGAACATTTATCAAACACCTTGGCTGCAACTCGTCACTCAAGAGCAATCAGAATTTTCAACCATATTCAAGCCAAGTTTCACCACAAACACAAGACAAATTTGTTCCCAAGGATTACAATAACATAAAGGAGCAATTTCCCAACAAAAAAAATAAAAATCAAGAAATAACAAAAATTTCAAGGTCTTTTTTTGTGCAAGTTTTGAGTTACGAGATTTTCTGGTTTGTCTCTTTTCTTCACTTTGTAGGGCTCCTTTCTTGTTTTCAAGCTTTGTTGGGAATCAAGCTTTTCCTTGCACTGATACCGAACTCTTTGATATGACTTTTTTTTTTTTTTTTTGGTGGCTTTTTCTCTTGGTGTTGTGGTGTTTTGGTGGCTATGTGTTCAACTCAATCAAAGGGAACCAAAAGAGGGACTTTTCTTGTAATAAAAGGAGAAAGTAACCTAACTATCTACACACCCTTGAAGAACTAAGCCTCAAAGACTCTCAAGATGAATAGAAAGTTTTACTAGATTCTCACCCTAACATCCTTGAAGCAACAAAGGCAAGTAAGAACTTGTAGAATAGAGAAAATAGGCACCCAAATATTGAATTTCAAACAAACCTTAGAAGAACAAAGCAACTAAAACCCATTCAAAGAAAACAACATTGGATTATCCAAAAGATTTATAGACTCTTACAAAAGGAGGACTAACCCTTAAGCTTGGTCTTGAACAAGATGAACAAGGAGGCTAAGGCCACTGAAGGTTCTCTCTCTATTTGAATTAAAGCTTGAGTGAATTGTCTTGTCAAAGAAATAAAAATGCTATTTATACTACCGTAGTTGAATTTAGATTCAATTGATTGAGTGATATTTGGAACATGATCATCATTGAGGGAATTCACTTTGATTACATGACTAATCTCTTTTTCTTACTTCCATCTTACTATTGTGATATTCTAAACTCTACCTTGTAATTAGGTTGATATATTCTTGCTATGCTCATTAATTGTTAGTTATAATTGATAGCAGTTAGTGTCTTATTTCTTTGCTTTTAGTTGATTGAACAATGAAACAAGGATGGAAGTAAGGAGAATTGATGTAGTTCCTAGGGATTTTTTTATACTTAGCAACCAGATTCTGTGTTATATGATATGTATACTTGTTCGAATGTGTTTGTGTGTGAGTTAAACTATTATTTTAAATTAAAATTTGATCGAGCCTTAGGACATTTTCTTATAGCACAAAAGCACAAGCACATATCAGAGGTGTAGGATGGTTTTTTAAAAAGCTTATAGGAGAGGTTTAGAGGAAGAGAGCAAGGTGGTCTAGCTAGACCTAGAAACGAACACACAATGGGGTTTCTGAGACATGCTATATCTTATTTATTTACCTTTCTTTGTTTTGATCTTTAGGTGGTTTTTTTTTTTTTCCTTTTCATTTAGTTTTCTTATTTGCTTAGTTTCATTTTTAGCTTTTACTTGGTGTGTTTTTATGTTTTATTTTTACAACATTTAAATGATTTGTTTTTTTGTTCAATGTTTCTTTATTCTCATTCAAAGGCTGAAGTGGATTACTTACTTTTGGGAGCTGATGCTTTGGGGAGTATTGTACAAAAGAATGTAAATTATACAAGCTTAGAATCTTTAACTAAAAGGGATATAAAAATAATACATTTTTATGCTTAACAACATGCTATTAAGCCTACTTGCCTAGACCTAAAGTGTGCATGCCATTATTTCAAGATCCATGCTAATGCCATAAATGTCTATTCTATAAACAGAGCCATGTCGTCAATAAGGAGTTGAGCCACTCTTCTTTTCATATAGGGGCACAACTAGAAGAGTATCAGCCTCTGCATTAATATTTGTCCCTTGCTAAAACATTAGGTCTAGTACAACTTGTTATAACTAAAATAGCTAATAATTAGGGAGAATTTGAGCATAGCCCATGTGAAAAACAAACTCATAGGTTTGGATACTAAATTTTAACCCAAAACATTATGGCATTAGGTCTATGGGCCTTTCTACTTATATGTCACTCATCTAGCCTTCTCTTTTCTAATATGGGATTCTCTAACACACACAACTCGTATTTGAAATATCAGCAAATCTCTTCCTTAGATATGAATTTTTACCAAATTGATCTTAGGCTTGCTCTATTTTTCAACAAAATCTTTTTTCATAATATAGCGTAGTAGCCATTAAGAGTCCACCATGAACCCAACAAGCCTATATGCAAGTGTGTCTACTAGGTTAAATAAGAGCCTACCCTTAATATTACTCCAAGAACCACGTTGGTGTCATCCATGTTCATTTTTCTAGAGCTGCATCTTACCAACTCCATTTGGGCTTGAGCCAACCATCAATAAGGAATTGATTTGCTCTTCTTTCCACATAGGGGTAGCAACATAGGAGCATAAACTATTACGTTAATATTTGTCTGCTGTCAAACTATTAGCTTTGATACCACTTGTTATAACTGGAGCAATCCTAAAATTTTAAAAAGTTTGAGTAAGGCCTAGAACTTATAGGCTTGAATAGTACATCTTCACTTAAAACCTTAAAACATTAGGTCTATTGATCCTTCCAAGTTAAATGCCACTCACTAGCTTTCTCCTTTCTGATATGTGATTTTCAACTCTCACATTTTGTGCTATTATCATGCTTGAAATTCTTCCAAGTACTAAATTATTTTTAAGGCTATTTTTTAAAAAGGATATTGCTAAGGGTTATTTCATGTGACCCATTTTTAAGGGTAAATGGCATTTAGTCTAATTCCTTAGAAAATCACCATTGTGGTGGGACCTCTTTAGGTATATCACTTGTTTCTAGCCCTTTGTCATTCTCCAATGACCACAATAATAAGAGGATTATTTTAAAATATTTATTTTTTTAAAAATAGTTAGTAACGACTTATTTAAGAAAATAATTTGTTGATGGACCATTTTATTTTTAAGAAATAGGTCATAAACAATATATGTAACCAATATTTTCATAAAATAGGTTCCAAGACTTGCTTTTGTATTTCGAACAAATTTCAAAGATGAGGATACAGGAAAACAAAATGATTTAAGGATAAAAAAAAAAGTTTAAGGATTGTAATACCCTTCTTGATAAATTTTGTGAACAATATTAATAAAGTATGGACAGTTGACTTGATGAAAATTGAGAAGGAATTATCTAGAAAAAGGTTAGCTAGAAAATTGCTCCGTAAGTCCAACAAATATTCATTGTGTGCAAATGTCCTTCTTGTTAAGTTGATGTACATTTATAAATTTACTGATATGTTGTTTTTGTTCTTGTTTATTTAGAGAATGAATGCTGAGTTATGTGATGCATGATATAATTAATATATATATATATATATATATAATATTATTCATTAATGATTTTTAATTAGGAAATAAGATGCCCCACTAATTAATAACTAAGTAATAGGTGGCCTAACAATTACTTTACACTAACGTTGTGTGGTGGCCTATTTCATTGATTAAGTTTAGATATTTTAAGTTATCGTGTTTTATATACATTATTAATTTTATGTTAAATTTATATTATTAATTTAGGTGACCCACCTTAATTATATTCTTATATAATCTAAATTTTTATATATTACTTTAATATATATTCTAAAATTTTCTATAGTATTCTAATAGTTTCTTAAAACTTCTAAACTATTTTTCTAGTCTCTAAAAGTTTCTAAAGTTTTCTATCTTCTTCCATAACCTTCTATTATATTCTATTATATTTGATAACCTTTTATAACCTTCTACTATATTCTATTATATTCTATTATATTCTAATATGTTTTATAATCTTCTATTACCTTCCTTTAGGTTCACTGAGCTTCTATACTTCTCTTATGATGACTAAGCTATATAAGGCATCATTAGTTATTAGGAGAAGCTATATAAAAGGAGAAAGAAAGAATGAAGCCAAAAGGGGACAGAAAGAAGAAAGAAAATAAAATGAAAAGGAAAGAGGAATCGGGAGAAGAAAAGAAAGAGAAGAGAGAAACTCCATTTCTAAAGTATAATCTTGGAGGTAAAATCACTCTCTCACTTTAAGGATGATTTTGATGTATAAATGTTGTATTAATGTTATGAATTTGAGGAGATTGGAAGTGATTTGATGGTGGTTTTATATTGGATTATTACTTTGAAGTTAGAATTGCTGACTTATTACTTTTAGATCTGAAAACTTTTTGTTAATGACTTGACTATATTTTGATTCTATATGATTCTACCATGTTTTCAGATTATTTTCCCATTGGAATTTAGTTGAAAACTTACTTGGTTGATCTTATATAAATTTTCAAATGGACCTAGTATAGTGAACCCGAGATATGATTTTATTGAAAGATTGAAACTCTGATTCAATCCTTTCCCTTATGAATTTTTGTCTAAAACTTTTATTTCATAAACTAGGATGTCTAAGAAAGATTTTTCCACTAGAATTCCACAATTTGGACCAGTATTTTGATCTCTATGGTTTTTCTAAAAACTTTGCCATATAAGATACTGTAGCATTACTGTTAGTTTGAACAATTAATTACCCTAGCAAAATAATTTAGATTTGCCTGAAATGCTTATAGTAGTTCATCTACATGTCAAAAGTATCCTCTAAAAACTTTCATGGTGTTTTGAGCTATATTGCTATATAATATGATTTGCACAAAATACACTCTGTTTTGCCTTGTTATCGACAAACCATTATTTTGATCAAATTATAATCAAACTATGTTTTAGCTATATAAACCCTTCTAAATTGATTTGATTGTCTTGTGTGCTTATATATTCTATGCATTTAAGTGAATGTGTTGAGTGTAACTATGTTCTATACACTCATAATATAAGTTTGTATGATGTGAATCGAATGATTGATTGATTGGGAAATGGGTGAGAGATAGTTGTGTCCTTAGAACCACTTAAAATTCTGATTTAATTAGAGGAATTATATTACATTGGGAAATTTAATAGACAAAATAATGATTATTTATTTTTGTGTAGAATTTGTTGGATGACAAGGTGGTAATCTACACGGTTAAGATTTTGGAATTTCGAACTTCAGTCAAGAACATTCTTTTTCTAGGACATAAGGTAAGTCCCCACATTTTAAAATTGTTTTCACGTGTAAGATAAATTTAATAAAGTTAATTTTACTTGCACATGAAAGTCATTAATTATGAAATAAATTTTTATGCGAGTTGTATTTTATAAATCATATGTGAAACTTGTTTAGCAAATGAAAAATGAAAGCTTGTTGTTTATTGAAAGCTTATAATAATCTCTATAAATATGATATATCAAGCATGCTTCATTATTGGTTTTGGAAATCGTTTAATCATGATGAGATGAATATAAAATCTTGCATTATTTTTAGTATGCATCTAGAATTGAAATGATCATACATAAAATGAATTGCAAAACTCATAGCATGATTTTGAAAATCATATTTAGGGTGTTATGAAACCTTGGAACGGTTGAAACACTTATAATGAGTTTTTTGTTATATGGGAATACACTTGAAATATTTTTTTTGGAAAAGTGAATATTTTGAGAAAGGAATATTTAAAGTGTATTGAGATGTTTTTTTTAGGAAATGCTATTGCAATGATCTCTTGTGGATTGTGTATTCTTGAGTACTCAAATGGACTTATTTATTCCTGTACTAGCTCTTGTGAAGTTGAGAATGCTATCTAGCAAGTAGCCACCCTGGATTTTTGAATTTTTAGAATAGAGAAGCAGAACTTGTAATTTAGTCATCCTTAGCTAGCACAAGTTTTTCATTATGGAAATGGAGGTTGGGCAGGGGACACCCGTGCCATTGCGACAGACTATGATGATGGTTATAGTACGATTAATTATAGTGTATGCACTGAGTTAATTATAAATTTTTTCATGTTCATAGAATTGAAATCCTATAGTGTTGACATTATAGGTTTGATTGAGATTCTTCCTGGTGAGATCGCAATGTCGTTTTGAATATGATAAATGTATTTTGATAATATAGTATGTTTATGATTAAAAGCTCACTACCAATGATATAAGTAATGCCACACTACTATGCATTACTATAATGGCATATTTTCCCGAAAAGAAATGAGATTTTCTTTTGTGAACTTCCTTTATGAAACTTTCATAAACATGTTATTTGCATTCTGGCAAATGTTTCAATTACTCTGATCATGCATCATGAAAGCTTTTATTGAAATTTTACATAGCACATTATGGTACTTACTAAGATGATATCTCACATGGTTTTATTCATGCCTTCAGGCAGACTTGTATTAGATATAGGACTTATATAGACTCAAGACACAAAGAGGATAGTTAATTTGTTTTGGATCACTTTATATTTTGTACTTGGGTTTTATATCTAGGATGTTGTGCCCAAAAATACTTGCAATAACTTATATTCTAAGTTAATAATCAAGTTTCTTTTGGAGTTATTTAAGCTTTTTAAATTTAATTATTTACTTTATTTCTCTATAAAGACCCCTTGTTAGGGAGATCAAACAGGATGACATCCCACGAAGACTAGGCCCGCTATGACTAGAATACATGGGGTGTTACAAGGATAATTTAATTAACCTACTTTCTAGCAAGCCTTCAAATATGGCAAGTTTAATCAATCACTAAATGAAACCTTGATAATGTTATTACTAAGATGGAGACTTTCTATGCAATATAGTGGATAAAGGTATTACCAAGGTCATTACTAGTTGTTCAAAACCTTTGATTTCTAGGTTGGAAAGTGCTTAGAAATGTAGCATTATCCCTAGGAGATAGGTGGCGGATAACATCATTATCACTCAAGAGGTATTCTATTCAATAAGAAGAAAGACCAGTAAAGGGGGATGGATGGTAGAATAGATTGGTAGAAAGAATATGATTTGGTTGAAAATATTAATATGAATAACTATTCTTGGGAAAATCCAAGGCCTAGAGTTCATGTTGAAGGAGTGCATAAGATAGATGTTGTAGCGGTCTTGGAGGCCAAGGTAGAGATACTTGCACAAAAGTTAAAAACGTTGACTATAGCTCCTCCTCAAGGGCAATGGATGAATTTTAACTGTGGTTTCTGTGGAATAGGGCACCTAATCATGAGTGCTAAAATATGAGTTCATCTAAAAAATCATTTATTGAATAGGTTGCTTATCTGGATACTGGGTGACAAGGAAAAATCCTTATGGAAATACATGTATCCCTGGTTGGAGCAACCATTCCAATTTCTCCTGGAGAAAACTAAAACAATCTAGGCCAACACAATGTCAAGGCTTTCAACCCAATGGCAATCAAAGATCTCAATCTCCTCTACCATATAATACACAACCCTCAAATCCACCTAAACCTTTATTAGAAGAGGTGGTGTCCAAGCTAGTAAGTTCAACATATTCGCATTTTCAAGGTATAGAATCTTAAATGAGAAATTATGAGGCTTTCATTCATAATCTAAAAAATCAAATTACCAGCTAGTCAAACTTCTTGGGGAGCGAAAAGCTAGATCTTTGCTAGGGAATATAGAGAACAACCCATGGGAGCATGGTGGAAGGAAGAGATGAATTTTTATTTACTTTAATTTGATCATTAATATGGGATAATTTTAATTTTTGTTTGCCTTAAGATTTTATTTTATGCAATTTTGTTTTGAATTTCCTCTAATTTTTGCACTTTAATTTTCCTTATCATTTTATTTTTGATTGATTTATTTATTTATTTATTTAAAAAATTGTAAATTTCAACCCGAACAGAGAGGGGCCCCTATTAAGGTTACCAAAACTGAATTGCCACAAAGTTGTCCTTTTCCACCCCTCTACTAAATTTCTGCCCTTCTTCTTATCTTCTTAATGACGGTTGCTCCTCTTCAACCCCTACCGGCCAATTTCTTCTATTATAACCAAGTTTTTACCACCAAATCCTTGAATTGAAAGCCTTTTCTTCCATTCATACAATTGATTTTTCTTGTTAGAACCTTCATTGTTCTTGAATCCAACTTCTAGATTCACCAAGTTTTGTTTGATTTCTACTCAAAATATTTGCAAAAGTCTAATACCCATAAAGTAGAGACCATTGTGGTGCGAAACTTTCTTTAAGGTTGAGGTAAAATTTTCTTCTTAGGTTTCTTCATATTTTTTATTTATTTTTATTAGTGGAATTTTATTTTGGCTTAAGTATTTGTTCTTGAAGGTATACAATTGCTATATAGATTCACATAATATTTTTTTATTAACATTTATGTTGAGAAACTTACTTTGCTATTTTTAAATTTATGAATTTATGCTCTATTTTTGTGAATTTTTAAGCTATTTTTTGAATATTTTGGCTTCATATTTGTTGCTAGAATTGTTGAACCCTTGGTGCTTTTGATGATATCATAGGTGGAATTAGATTGTTGAAGGATAGTGGATGATGCCTTAATAATTTTATAGAGTAGTAGTGTTCTTGTGATTGGTGGGATTGTTGTTAATTGAAGGGAGTTGAGTTGCTTTTAATTGAGTTGTTTTTTCTTGGTAAGCTAAAAAAATAACCATGCCTAGAACAAGAGGAACCTCCTAATCTTCTAAATGAGCTAGGGCTTCATCTTCTCTATAATTCACACCTTCTTCTAAACTAACTTCAATGCATCCTACATATTTTTTTACCCTTGATTGTGTAGCTTAGAATTTAAAGAGAGCTTTAAAAGCATTGTTGAAAAAAACCTTTAAACTATCTTTTGATTACTCACTACATCTTTTAGAAATGTTTAAGAAGCTATATTGGATCCAATTGTCAATTTATGGGGTAATTATTGTCAGCAAAAGAGTTTTATGCTAATATGAAAGAAAAAAATACATCAAATCTTAGGACAATTGAGATGGTGGAGAAAGGTATGGCTACTGAGTCTTATAGACGGAGACTAGCTGTGATTCTAGGTGCTGTTGATGAGGGGCCTTGGGTGGAGGTAGATCATCACACCAAGAAGATATTATTTTCCTGAGTAGGAATTTTATGATGCTTACAGAAGCATGGGTTTGGCATGTAGGATAGCGAATGGGTCTTTTATTATTTCTATGAATGTTCTTGCTCGCAGGTTTGAGCTTTGGTGTATATTTTTACTTTTAATGTTTTTCGTAGAGCTAGTAGATTTAATGGGTGATATGATCTTGTGGGCTTCAATCTTCAAGTATTTTTGTGTGGCTTTTACGGTAACTTCAGAAGAATAAGATGAACAATACACAAGACTTTTGGAGATACGAAGTAGTAAATAAGAACACAAGCTAATACCTTTTACCACAAACTAAGAACCTTAATAGATCTAAGATTTTAGGACCCTTAATTTAGTAGATATAGGTCTACCATAATAACACTAATATCCTTAAATCTAAAAGATATCAAGAACAAGTAGGATAGGGAATTGTAGGCACTTAAGCAACAACAAATAAAAGCCTTAAAAGAACAAACAAATAAGACCATTATTTAGATTACTAGTTAAATTATCTTTAAGTTTAGAGACAATTACTGATGTGAGCTTGTGGGACTAATTTTTATGTGAATTTTGTGGCTAAAATTACAAGACCCACTTAATGAATAAAGTAGTGAATTTTAGGTAGAAAACACACCCAACCGATGCATTAGAACCATAGGCCAAAATAAAGAACCTAGAACTCATAAATAATGAATCATGCCATCTAAATCACAACCCAAGACCTTTGATTCAACTAAGAAATCAAAACCACTTTGAAGAAGGGATTTATGCAACCAAACCAACTCCTACTCAAGAACCTTAAGAAATAATAACCTAAGACTGTATTTTGGCAAGCCAATTTGATCTATCTTTAAAGAATTTATAGACTCATTCAAATGCAATGAATGAAATCCAAAAAACTTCTCTTAGCTTTCATGGTAAACCCAAGAGAAAACTCTTCAACAATCTCTTTAATATAAACTCAAATATCTAACTTATGTTTTCAATTATATAAAGGGGTGTATATAGAACCCAAACCCTAATATGCTTAAAAGTTACAAACCTTAGTCAAAGAAAGCTTAAAAGTTAGTTAATTTAGCCTTAGAAGATCTTACTTTTAATGAAAAAAAATAAATAGTTGAGACTATCTTAAAATAAAGAAAAAATGATTGTTAAGGAGATTTGCACAACCATGCATGGGAGCTACACAGCCATGCCGAAGCTGAGCTAATTTACAATGCCATTGTAGAGGCAAATACGTTATCATGCATTTGGCCATACATAAGGCCACAACTTGGTACATGACCGTGCACCCAAACTTCTAGGAGCAATTGAGTTTTGCAAATTGCATGATATGGTGCACGTCCGTGCATTCAAACCATGCATCTCCTATTTCAACACTCTATGATTGATCTCTATGATCCCCTCCTTGTAGCAATGGATATCCTTAGCCCTCCATATGAGTTGTTGGTCACTTTGAACTCCTCTTAGCCTTCTTTTGATGTCTATCTATTAACAAATCTCTTGGTCCTTGGCATGTACTCCTGAAAATCTTCTTGATGCCTTTTGAACTTTTTTGTTCCCCGAGGATACTTGATTGGTGCCTTGGCCCTCCATACCCTTTCTTTAGTTAATTCATTAGGCTTAGATGGATTCTTATCATTTACACAAGGGTGGACTAAACCTTTTGATTGGTCTTAGATTGAGAATGAACAAGGAAGCACTCCACTGTTTCATGCCTTCAAGAAGATGTTCTTCTTTTGTTCATGTTTGATAATATGATATATTCTTCATACAAGTGATATATGTGGTATACATGTAATTCTCGGACCTTAAATTAGCTAAGAACTTAATATTACAAAAAGAGCCCAAAATATAGCAGAAAATAAAGTAATTCTTGAGCATTTCCAAAAAGGGACCAACGCAACCTAAGGTGGGCTGGCCATCGCCAGATGGTGCCTACCATGCTTAAACCTCAGCATATCTTGAACTAGCCGGTATTAGTTATAGTATAGGGGCTAGTGCGGACACTAGCTCTATTCTAGTGGAATAATGTGTTGTGGCTTGAAAAGGGAGGTACCAACTATGTTGAGGGGGGCTGGTGCTGGCTTCATTTTGCTTCGGTGAACATTTAGCTCCTTTTGTTGCTTAAGCTTTATGCATTGCTCTCCTTTTCTTCCCCTTAGCTTCTCCATTTTAATTAACATCAAATTGTGCTCATGTATCCCTTTTAATATTGTTTATATGTTTTCCCATCTCAAATGATCTTTCATGAAGGTCTACAAGTTAAGTTGGAATTGTTTAGTTCGTGCCCTCGTTATTAGTCTGGGTATGCTAGGTTGCTCATTCTCTTCCCTTTCTAGGGATTGTTCTTTAGGGTGGACTAATTCCTATCAATAATCTAAGGGTAATTGATGTTTATATTCTTCACAAAATGCTACATGATCAACCCATTCCCCTTACCCATTGTCAATAACATTGATATGAGAGGTGGTAGCTTCTGGCCTTTTTGCCAAAGCATTTGTATTTCTTTGGTAATTATGTGACTTGTGTCCATGTTTTTTAGTGTTGAAAATATTATCAAGAGAGGGTCACAATCAATCAAGTTTAAATTAAGATACTAACTACTAAAACCATAAATATGGGCAAGTATACCCATCGTATAGTATAGGAAATTGTAAGTATCAAATCCATAGGAACTTAAGCTCCCACCTTACTTTACCCTAGTCTTTATTACTTAGCCAAAAAAATAAAGAAATAAAATAAATAACCTACCTATGCTAGAGAAAATTAAGTCCTACAAGAAAAGTTACAAAGATAATCAAAGAGTGAGAATAAAAGGAAAAGACATGTAGTGAAGAAACATCTGAATTCTAAGACAAGTGAAGAAAATATCTTTTAATCAATTGATTCCCATTCCCAAATAGCAATATAAGTTTTAAACGAAAATTTCACTTGTTTTGCAAGTCATGAAATTCTATTCTTAGATTAATCAAATGGTATGTTCTACCTCCTTAATTAAAACTAAAAAGCATTAAGAACGACTTAATTAAACAATTAATGTCCCTATATTCTAGGCAACACTAAAGTCTTTTAACGGAAGAAATAATATTCCTATATTTAAAGTGATATTAATACCTCTTTGATTATCAAGTCTTTTTCTTAATCTTCTTTTACAATTCAATTAAGCATGAAGAAGATAGTGAATTCATTAATCTCAGATTAATTAATTCAACAAATAAAATCAAATAATTAAATATTTAGAATTAGAATTCAACAAGTCTAGAAATAATTCAACACAAAATCGTGGAGTAAAAATAGCCTCAACTACAATTAAAACATATAAATCCAACTTTAACAAAATAGATTACAAAAAGATATAGAAGAAAAACTTATAGACAAGTGTAATCCCCTTCTCATTTGCAATCTTCTTAATAAAGCTCATCCTATTCTCCAAGAATCCCTTTGATTCTCATAAATCTTGATGTTTGATTCCACCATCTAGGAGTTTTCTAATTGTATAGAGTGAAAATTTATGAAATGAAATCTAACTCTAATCTACTTTGTACATATATGGCAGTGATTATTTATTTTATATTTATAGGAGTTTAGATTGCCAAAAAGTATGTACAAGAGTTCTAATTCATTTCCAAATTAGTTCCCAAAACAATCTTAGCAAAAGTTGCTAAATTATGATCAAACAAGGATTTCACTTAAATAAGTACACGACTGACACCAGTTCAAGAGCATAGCTAGTGCCGATTGTGCTCTATTTTGTCTCTGAATTTACTTTGTTCTGTCTATTTCATCCAGTGTTGAGCCCTAACCAACTTAGCTATGTTAGCCAGTGTCGATTCACCACTGTTTAGCCAATTTTTGTGTAGTTTTCACTATATTTCATCATATTTTGTTATATCATCAATTCTACATAGAAGATAGTAAAACTAAGGGAATCAGTAGTCATTTAAGCATAAAATCATAATAAATATAGTACAAATGACCCTTAAAACCTATATGTATTTAACTCCTATCAATTTCCCTATACTTAAGCTTTGCTTATCCTTAAGCAAATAAGAACTAAACACACTAAGCAAATGGCTTAATTAACTGAATGACTTTAGTGAACTTGACCAATATAGTAAAGATATTATCTTTCTTTCAACTTAAGAATTCAATCCAATACCTATTTAACCAAGCTAAGTTAATGTAAACTCATGTATTGAGATAGACATCACAAAGGCTGTTAAAGTTGAGTTAAACAAGTTCATATCTATTCAATGTGTTTCACCTCATTCCTCAAGTCAAGAATGCAAATATTGTGACTCATGTAAGTTGGAAATAATAATCAATTCAAGTTCTACAATTTCCAAAGAACTACAATCTAAGTAGTAAACTAGGGATATTCTCACATATTTTTTCTTGGGAATTCATAGCCTCAAGTGAATGGATTTCTCTTCACTTACCGTACTGATCTCATTTAATTGTTTACTATTTTTTTTTCCACTCACACTCTTATCTTCTCACATCTCACTTTTTCATTATTTTTTCAATTGTTTTTTTTTTCCTTTTTTTTTTCAAGCATTCATTTTTCATCTTTGTTTTTTTTTTTCACTCGCTTTTCGCTAAAAGACCTGTGCCTTGTATTCCTAGACTTTTTTTCTCCTAACTTTTTCGAGAATGGGCACATATATCCTTTCTAACTCTCTTTTATATTTTTTTCAACTCTCAATCTCACCTCTTACCATATTTACTCAAACTCAGAATAAGGACTAGTTCAGAAAACTATAGCACCAAAATCAATCTCACATCATTAGATCCTTCTTGAGCCATTTGTTTGGGTAATTTAGAAAAAGTTCTCAAGTGAAAATGCTTAGAAAATAAGAGAAGACCTCAAAAATCAGTCCCTCATGTGTTTCACTCAGGCAATGATCACACAATCCTCGTGTTTAGCTTTCCTTAAGGCTTTTGTCAAGGTAGTCTCACCCTCTTGCCTTTTTCCTAACTCTCAATTTCCTCCAAAAGTTCTCTTCACAAACCCCCTTCCTTAACCCCCCCCCGCCCACTTAATTAGGTAGGTAATCCTACTAGTTCAATTCAACAAACTCCCCAAAATAATCAAGTATGTGGTCTTAGTTGAGGCGAACAAAAGTTAAGATAAGCAACAAGCTAAGCAAGTCAAATGTATAATCATAAGATAAATAAAGATAAGAAAATCTACTTTTCAACAAATAGGGATGTTCTCAAGAGTCAATCACATAAGAATTACCAAAAAAAAAAAAAACAAGAGTCCAAAGAGAATTAGAGTGACTAGTACAATTCCATAGATGAACATAGCAACACCGAACAAGAATATTTGATCAACTTGATTAATACAATTGAACATAGAATTTCATCTAGGAAACATGTTTGGATTATAATTTCTTCAATTGAATAGAGTAACAAGAATAAGATGTCCCTTAATCAAGTAATTGCAACTCATTACCATTAATAAGACTTTCAGCAAACACATAAAGTCCAATTTTTGGAGTTCAAGATAACTCATAATTATATTCTTTTTTATCAAATTGAGCCATAATCAACCACAATAACTATGAAATCTTCATTCCCTAAGGTTTTATACATATCATAGGCTAATTTCCCAAGTAATTTGCAAGAGAAACAAATATTTTGAAGACCTTTTTGGTGCCATAGTTTTAATTCTGGGATTTCTTTGCTTTGGAGTCCCTTTTGGATGCAATTTTCTTGAACAATAAGTATTGATAAGAATCAATACTTTCAAAAGTTCTGGTACTAAATTTGATATGGCCTCTTGGGGATATTTATCAAGTGAATTTTATGGTTAAATCAAAAACAATTTCAAGAATCAATTACAAGAACCAAATAAGGGATTTTTAAAGTACAAAGAGGAGTAGAGAAGATACCTAACCCAAAGCTTGCAATCCTGAGACAACTAGTGATATCATCTCGGAAAGCACCAAATTTTGAAAATTAAACTCAAGAACAATATTCGAGAATTGGTCACCCAATTCTCTACCAAAATACCCACAAAGTAAGAACCTTAGGTTAATAAACAACTAGAACCTAAATTCTAATAGGATTTGGCCAACTACTTTAATACCCAAACACCCTTGAACTTATAAAGAATTCAAGAACAAGTGGGAATAGAGAAAAGTAGGCACCCTTCTAGGTTTCCTAATAAGAACACTAGGTAAGAATAAATCTACCCAATACCTAATATAAGGAAACAAGTTGGATTATCCCATGGACTTTAGAGACTCTAAACAAAGGTGGGTCTAATTCCTTTGCTTGGTCTTGAAAAAAAAAAAAAGAAGAATTAAGGAGGAATTTTCTTCTCCAATAGTTCAACACTCTATTCAATTTTTTTTTTAAATTTCAAGTCTATTATAAAAGATACTATAATGGGATATTTATAGGCCCCAAGTCACCCTAACTAATTAGTAAACAAAGCATAAAAATTAAATGGCCTTAATATAAGTTTTTAGGCTCTATTATATGTCTTAAAATAGGTTAAACCATAATAAAAGTAGTGAAAATTTAATTGGGAATAAAAAAGATAAAATAAGAAAATTTAGTAAAACAGGGCATTGCCCAAATGGACCTAGCGTCAGGTGTGTTTTGGAAACAAAACTTTGCTCCAATGATGACCTGGCACTAGGTGTGCTAGTGAACCTAGCGCTAGGTGTGTTCTGGTTGTCGTCCCCCCATTTTGTTACACTTCAAACCTTGCTCCTTAGACATCTATTCCGTTTCTCTGTGTTTCTTTGATCCTCCAAATGAAATGTTGGCCGTCTTCAGCTCTTCTTGATACTTCTTTGGCCTTCAATCCTTATTTAAAGATTGGCTTGATCCTCTACATAGATTATTGCTTATTTATGCGTCTTTTGGCCATTTCTTTACCATCTATCTCTTCACAATCTTCTTGAACCTGGATTTTTTAAATTTGTTGCATTGAAAACTCCCTTGAATCCTCTTAAATATTGCTCTTACCCATGGAACCATGAAGTTTGATTTTGTCCTTTTTCTCCCTTCTTGAAAATGGCATTTATGCCTAATTTGATTCCTATAATTTCCCCTTCTTGAAGATGATTCATCTCCAAATTGATACCTATATTACAATTTAAACAAGACATTTTATGTGAAGGTAAAACTTTTGGCTTTGGGTCCTCAATAACTCCCTTGTTTTCTCTTTACTCAACCCAAGCCCTTAACCTTATTTTACTTCCACTCATTTTCTTTTTTTCAACTTCTTGTTTGGCTCTCTTTTGTGCCACATTACTTTATGTTTGCTTCTTTTCTTGCTCTTTTACTCTTCTCTCTTCCCCTTTTACCTCAAACTTTTTTATTTCATCCCCTTTCTCATTTAGCTCTTTCTCTTTTCTTCCCTCTTCTATTCTCACATTCTTCTTATCCTCTTTTTTCTCTCTCTCTTTTTTTTCCTTCTCTGTCATAAAGTTTTGATCTTTTGTAACCTATCTAGGGGACATTGGGAGAAAAGTAAACTTATTTCCCTCTTTGCTCAATGTATAAGTGTTTTTTTCTACCATTATACATCACATCTCTATCAAACATCCAAAGCCTTCCCAACAACAACTCTTTAACATGCATAGGCATCATATCACAAAGTACCTCATCTTCATAATTCCCCATGTTAAATGTAACCTTGGCTTGTTTGTTCACCTTCACCTCACCACAATCATTGACCCATTAAAGCTTGTATGGCTTAGGATGCTTCATGGTCTTTATACTTATCTCATCCACCAATGTAGTACTTATCATATTTGAATAATTTGCATAATCATCATTATACTACATGGCCATAGGTTGATTTTATATCTTGAATAGAAAATATTTTCTCTTTGTGAATAAATCATATCCTCAACAACATAAGTACTCAAGACTCTACTAGCAACACCAATTAGTGAATTTCTTTGCTCAACCACATTTCCCCTTTCACCATCTACTTCCTCTTTTAGATTTGTGACCTCCCTAGAAAATAGTGTTGGTGATTTATTCTTCACAACCTTACATTCTCCTTCTTTCTTTTGCTTATGTGAACTCTCTCCCAATTCATAGTTACTTGTAGCATTTTTAGGACCTTCACCTTTAGTACATATTTGCTCCTCATCAACCTCATGATTATAATGCTCATCTCCATGTTAGCTCTCCATCTCTTGTGTTAAGTGATTTATCTATTTTTCCTCATGCTCCTTCATCAACTAAATTTTTTTGTCCAATTGGCTACATTGCAAACTAAAGGACTTCCATCGACAAATAGGTGAAGTGTGTTCATAGCTGAAACAATACTTACAAGGAGTCATTTCACTTCTTTGCAACTTATCCCTATTCCATTGACTTTTCCTTCTTGGACAATCACATGTGTCATCGCCATAATCCCAACAACTAGAACAAGCATAATCTTGCTTTATTTTCAAACCACTCTTCGAAGAATTTTGTGATGCACTCATTTCTCTTAGCTTAGATATTTTTGGACATTCATAGGAAGTGTGTGTATAGCTCGAACAAGTATAGAATCCATACCCCCTTTCCTTTTACATACCATTCTTTGTCCTTTGTAACCCACTCTTTGAATATTTTTGTGGTCTTCCAACATAAACTCCATTATTCTAATAATTTATACCTATATATTCATCCCCATCATGTCTCTAATTATATTCATCATTCCTACCATATCTATTTCTAGTTGAATAAGACTTTTCATAACAATCATATCATCCACTTTCATTCCAATTAGACATAGTGTATATTACAAAAGAGTTTATAAATTTTGAATAGAAGTAGAAGAAAATTCCTCACTTCACTCCCTTACGTGTTTGCACTCTTTCAATGACACACTTCTCTCATGTATACTCTCTTTTGGTTTTTATCAAAATGAGCTCACCCCCTTGCCTTTTCTACACTCTCAATTACATACTCAAGTTCTTCCCGAAATCTTCCTAATTTAAAGGATTTAGTTCCACTAGTTAAAATCAACCAAGTTCCAAAGGTTCAAGAAGTCCCTAAAAAGAAATGAGCTATCACTATATGGATAACAAGAATGAGACTCAATCAATGATAATTTTAAGGAATAATGATGACAACTAGGCAAGCTCTACAAGGATTCAAATAAACCGAGGAATACTAAGGGATAGGACTCAGTGATTGACAATGTTCAATTCAATTCTAATTATCTCAAGAAGATATCAATTTAGGTATTCAACCCACCAAATATAAGAAGTATATCAATTAAGTTCAATAAAAATGAAAAATGTAAGTTAAGAACCCTTACACGACTATGCAAAGACTCTCAAACATTTCATCAAACGCTTCGTCTAGTTAAATGATAGGATTTACAAAATTTAGGATGCTATCCCAATCTCAAGAATTCAATTTGATGATCAATCAACTCACTCAAGGCAATAAAATCACAAGAAATTCAAAAATTTAAAGAGATAAATTGATATAATTCAAGATGCACTAATTTTCTTTCCAAGCTATTTATCGCTTCATCAGATTTTTTTTTTTTTATAGCAATTGGAAAGTAAAATCCCACTAAAAATGAGTTAACAAGTAAAAAAAAAAAAAATTGTAGGGATTCAATAAACTAAAATTTAGTTGTCATATAAGTACAATCCTAAGTTATGAATCCACATATCAAACACTTGGTGTGCAACCTTGCAACTTAAGTATTCAAAATTTTCAACCATATAGCCACTTCAATACTCAAATTTCACAAGTAAAAATCATTCCCAATGATAGATATAACATCAAGGAGCAATTTTACAGAAAATATAAGTAAAAAACTAAAATTTAATAACTCACAAAATTAGGTCAAAGATGAGTTACGGAATTCCTTCTATGCTTAGCAATTTTGCACCAAATAAATCCAAATAACTACTGAGTTTTCTACAATTTAAGACCTCAAATAGCAACCCAATCATTAACTAGGCATGCAGGTTCAATTCCACAACAAACCTATGTCATAATTTGAAGCTCTTGACAATCAAAAAATAGCAAGAAAAATAGTTACGGGATTAAGAAATTGCAGCAATATTTTCCCCCTTGTTTAGGTTCAAAGTCAACAAATATTCATGTTAAATGATTCCTCAAACATCATACCAATATATAGGAACAATTTAACATTAAGTGCATGGTATAATTTTGAGTTTCAAGCATTCAAAAATAGCACAAAAATAAGTGACGAAAATTAAGAAAATTCAACAAGTTCTTGAAGAAGGTTGTACTTTTTGTGCAATGAAATTTGTGTTACTAAGAATCAACACAACCTTGCTCTGATACCAAACTCTTTGACATGATCTCAAGAAGCACTAAAATTCAAAATTTGAATTTAAGAACGAGACTAAAGAATTAGTCACCCAATTCTCTACCAAAATACCTATAAAATAAAACACAAGGTGAATGAACAACTAGAACCCAAATTCTAATAAGATTTGGTCAGTTACTTTAATACCCAAACACCTTTGAAGCTACAAAGAATTCAAGAACAAGTAGGATAGAAAAAAGTAGTCACCTTTCTAGGTTTCCTAACAAGAACACACCTTTCTAGGTTTCCTAACAAGAACACTAAGTAAGAATAAATCCATCTAATACCCAAGATGAAGAAACAAGTTGGATTAATCCAAGAATTTTAGAGACTTTAAATAAATGTGGGTCTAATTCCTTTGCTTAGTCTTGAAAAGGAAGAAGAACTAAGGAGGAATTCTCCTCTCCAAGAGTTCAACAATCTATTTAATCTTTTTAAATCTCTAGCCTATTACAAAAGATAATAGTCAACAAAGTATAGAAATTAGATGGCCTTAATACAAGTTTTTATACCTTATATCATGCCTTAAAATAGGTTAAAACATAATAAAAGTTATGAGAATTTAATTGGGAACAAAAAAAAAAAAATTAGTATAGCAGGTCATGGCCCGAATAGACTTGGTGTCAGGTGCTTAGGTGGACCAATGCTAGGTGTGTTCTGGAAATAGAACTTTGCTCCAGTGATAATCAGGCGCAAGGTGTGCTAGTGAACCTGGCGCTAAGTGTGTTATGGTTACTGTCCCCCCATTTTATTGCACTTCAAAACTTTCTCCTTAGACTTCCATTTTATTTCTCTGTATTTCCTTGATCTTCCAAATAAAATGTTGATCGTCTTAAGCTCTTATTGATACTCCTTTGGCCTTTAATCCTTGTTTAAAGGTTGGCTTGATCCTCTACATGGATTGTTGCTTGTGTTGTGCGTCTTTTAGCCCTTTCTTTACCATCTATCTCTTCACAATCTTCCTGGACTTGAGTTTTTTTTAATTTGTTGTCTTGAAAACTCCCTTGAGTCCTCTTGAATATCACTCTTACCCATGGAGTTATGAAGTGTGATTTTGTCCTCCTTCCCCCTTCTTGAAAATGGCATTCATGCCTAATTTGATTCCTATCAACTGGGGACTTAGAACCTTAAAACTATTGGAATTAGATTTACTAGATCAATATTCAAGAACTCTAGAATCAAGATTAATCCAAGAACAAATAGAGATCTAAGCACTCAAGTTGAAGCCATACTACAACCTTGGAACAACAAAGAACCAAGACCTTAGCTAGAGCTACAACTTGAATTATCCTTAGGAGTTTAAAGACATGAACTTTGGTAGGACTAAACCTAGGAATTAGCTTGGTATTTATGGGATAAACCCAGAGGAATCGCCTCTTAAAGATGATCTTTGATCTCAAAATATATCTCAATGCTCTATTGGAAGTATTATAACATGATATTTATATGCATCCCATAATCTATTTAATTGAGATCAATATTATCCTTTAGATGACTTTTAACTAGCCTAAAATAAGATAAATACATTATAAAAATAGTGGAAAATAAAATAGAAGTCAGCTAAGCTATTACATAGAGAAATTAACTGAATTCAAAGTCCCCGAAGTAAGTTGGTGCTGGCTCCATAGCAGCAGCTGACGCCAGTTTAGTTATGTGAAACAGAAGCAAGTTTCAATGTGGAGCTAGTATTGGTCCAAGGCCTCTAGTTGGCGCCAGTCCAAGGCCTCTAGCCAATGCCAATTTGCTTCTACTCGGCTGCCTCTGTTTTGGCTGCCGTTGAGCCGGCTATGAGTCAAGGCTCTCAACTAGTGCAGGTTCTTTCCTATTTTAGCTCCCCTGCTTTTTTTCTTGCATCTAATACTTGAATGGACATTAACAATTAGTCCTTCGTTCTTTTAAATGCTGTATAAAAGTCGTTCCATTGCAAATGTGCCAAACTTTCCTTCATAAATCCTTGAAGACCTTATTCAAATTTCTTAAGCCTAGCCCTTGTTAATGGTCTTTGAATGTTTGGTAGATTGATATCTCCCCCTTCTTGAACTTGAGCATCATGATAGGATGGATTCTCATCTCTTACCCGATGAACCTAAACTTTCATTTTCTTAAAAGGAATTATAAAAATAATCACTACATGAGCTTAAAAGCTAGGAACATAGTTGGATTCAATTTTTAGTTACTCATGCATCCATCATGGAACTAATCAAAGGATTTGTTTTTAGGTGAACCCAAAAGGGAAACTCAGTACACGGAGGTTAATATGAGTTCCACTATTTTGTAAACTAACATTTTGTCAACTAGTTTTCTAAAGCACTAGTACTTATGTATTTTTTGTCTTGAAACATGGATTACTAAAGGGTTGTGGGATTTTGAATCTTGCATAATTTTCATGAAGTACAGGACATTTTTATGCATGAACATTTTGAAAATCCCAATGACTAGTTTCTTCAAAAGTGCATCAAGATTCTTGATTATTTTCGAACATGATTGAGAAATACATTTGATGCCATATTAAGCAATTGACCATACCAAATTGATTGGTACATGATTCTTAGAAAAATGTTTTTCAAAATATTTTGCATGCTTTCACATAGTGTTTGATAAATAATCCACACGCCTCGAAAACTCTTTTCTTGATCTTTCTCAGGGAAGCTTAATATTAGAACTGATTATGTAAATCAGTGAAGACATTGAGTACTCTATGAGAGACTTTAACTATTGTATTAGCTTACATTAGGGATAGATAACTTCAAGTAATTTGATCAATTTTAGGATTCATCTTACTCCAAATAGGATGATAGGATATTGGAAGTAGCCATTCCCCGCTAGGATTGTCCCGGCCAGTTTGGTTGATTCTTTTGTATGTTTGTTGGGCAGGAGACTTAACTGTGATCAACCATTGTAGACCTTTGTATGAGGTGGTATAGCAGTGGGGACCCCGTACTATCTCAAGAAAAATACCTTGTTCATGATTTAAGGTAAATGGCGGTGGAAACATCTACGGAGTAAGTAGGATATGGTTTAGTGCTAGACTTACAGATTTGGCACAAAGATGCATTCTACCACTGCAGATGAGGTTTATTGAATTTAGCCTTCTAACAAAAAAAGTAGGGTTAAGTGTTGGTTTCAGGATTTAGGACAAAAATACCATTAACAAGCGATGGCAAAATCCATTCCAGGATAGGCTTGGCACGCAGGTTAAACTTCTACAGAAAGAAATGCCTGCTTTTACTTGATTATAGGGCATTTGTTTTAGCATGTTTAAATCACGAGATACAGATATTTTATCATACAATAACTTGTGTATTGATGCATAACTTTTGCTACAAGAACAAAACTTATTTGTTTGAAGTGATTTACTAGCACACACAGAACCGTACTGAGTTTGGCTCACACGTTTTAGTGGCCATGTCCTTGTAGGTTTTTGGCTCACATGTTTTAGTGACCATGTCTTTATAGATTTTTCAAAAGAGGTCCGAAGGCTAATGCCCATGATTTTTTTTTAGGCAATCTTGTAGATTTGGCTTTATTTTTCGGTGGATTCTTTTTTATACATGAATGTTGTAATTACTCCTTAAGAGATTATTATGAATTTGAAATTATCTTCTACTACTATTTCAATTCTAACCTAAGTATGGATTTGCAAGTTATAAAGACCCCTTGTCTAGAGTGGCGATACCCTAAATACTACACATTACATGTTTCTTTGGTATTAGGTGTTACAAGCTAAGTTTTAAAATGATATTTAAGTATGTTTGTACTATTGACATTATTTGAAATATTAGTTCCAAAATGTATTTTAATATTTTTGTGAAATTAAAGAGGTTTGTCTTTTGCAAATAAAATTAATTTTGTATGCACAATGCACAAATATGTTCTCTCATTTATAAAATCCTAATGTGAATATTAATTTGTCTCAACTTGAATGTGTTTGATATGGAAATATATTTTGGGAAAAATTACATAGCTATCATGTGTTCCATTCCTTAATGGAATATTATAAAATTAAAATTGGCATAATATGATGAACATTATGTATTCAATTAGACCCTAATTCTTTTGCGCTAGTCATTATTAGAGTTCAACTACGAAATTGAATAATTATCTTTAAGGATTATGTTTTATCTAAATAAGGTGATAGGACAAATGGGTTTTCTTGTCATTAGTTATAGCATTAGGGTTTCACACTACAAGCTGTGGAGTAGTGTGATAAGTTTTGACGAGATTTTGTTAATAACTCTCATTTGCAAGGTCATACATCTAACCATATAAGTTTTGGGATTTTATCCTGAAAGAAATGAATATATCTCTTCACATGTTATCTGATATTCATTTTAAAATTATATTCTAAAGGAAGTAACTTTGTCTCTTTATATGATATCAATAATTTATTTTGAAGGAATAATTTCTTAAATAAATTTATGAGAATCTATTATTAGTTTTTTACATATGTAAGATAAAGTCCACTGTCAAGATTTAGATGCATTCCTATTCTATTATGGGATATGTAATGGTATTAGACAAGATGCAATAGATTGTCCATTCAATAGCATAGAAAAAGAGAGTGCAAATGTATTTCACAATCAACTGTATAAAGGAAAGTGGAAACGTAGTGAAGTCATAATTGTTTCTAAATAGTTTCACTTAATCCAATCAAAAGCTTTATTCTTATTTAATTTTATCCTAAAGTGTGCCTTGCAAGAAATGGAAAGCCTAAAATGCAATTATATATTGTATTTTCTATGAATAATCTAGTATTCACAAAGGCACATTTGACTCTTATGTATACTTTAGTGTATATATATAGTTTTAATCAATTAATTGATATTTTGGAGATTAATTTGTATAATGGATTATACAAATTAATTGGTCTCAACTCAATATAACTAGATCAATTTTTAACTTTAGGTATCAAAACATATGTTAATATGGTTTCTACCAGTTAAACTATCATCCTTACTAACAATCTCAAAACTATATCTATAATTTTAGAACCAATAATATTTTTTTAAAAAAAAATGTCAAGAAAACATACTGTAAATCCTTAAAGCCTAGGTGCTTTCCATTCTTGATTTGCTTAAAAGCCTGAAGTAGTTTTGAAGATGAAAAGTCTTTAGAAAGGGGCTCAATGGCATCATACCTTAAGGTGTGATGAATGAGGTAATCCTCTAGTGAAAATTTGCTACTACTAACTATTGGAATTATGGCTTTCATAGCCACTTAAAATTATAACTAACATGTCATGACTGCAAATATGTAACCTATGTAAGTTATGGAAGTGAAGGACATAAAGATACTATAACCAAAGTTTCATTACCTAGTTAAAGGATCACTATTTCTACTACTTATTAAGGATATAGGAATATATGAGTTATATGAGTTACATATGTTACAAAGAAAGAATGGAGAATCTCTAACGTATTGACCTATGATGGGAGATTTACTCTACCTTTATAAATAGGGCTCTTGGTTTCTCTTCCTGCTCTAACTATTTCTAATCATTTCATGTGTGTTACTCCATCACTATATACAAAGGTAAAGGAGTTAGTTAAAAGAAGATGAAGTAATTACCTTGGCTGGCTATATATTATACGACTTAAGGTTGTATTGGCAAGATAATTTTGACTATGTATTTATAGAGTATAGCTAAGGATCTTATCTATTTACTTCTAGATTTTAATTTTTAATATTAGTATAATCATGTAATTTCTAGTATGTGGTATCAGAGTTGTGGTTAAAGCTGTGCTCTAATAGTATTTAGAGCCATAGTTGAAGTTTAGTTTTATAAAAAATGCTTATTATAATATTTTGCATTATATATGTACTTCATTTTTGTTATTTGGTGATTATTATTCTAAAATTTTCTTAAAATATTTTTTATTATCATCATCATAAAAAATACACAAAATAAGATTATACAGGTATAATACTATATCTTTTATTATTACTTTTGCCTGATTATTGTGTTTCATATTTGTCTTTATGGTGAAATAACATTTAAAGTCACTATTAGAAATATATGTTTTAAGTTTTACACTTATGAAATTTAAATTTTATCTTCAAAATATCTCTCCTAATTTTGATAATACGGTTTGTTTCAAAATCAAATTATTTATAGTGATTTATATTTTTATCTTATATTAATAGATATGGTGATAATGTTGTGGATTGACAATTAAAGAAATATCTTGGCTATGAGATTGTTTATCACTAGAGTGACCTAATCAATAGAGTTATTGTTGTTATATGATCATTTTAATAAATTTATTTGGTAGGCTTAATACTAATTAATTAACCATTATGAAAATATTTTAATTACTTATTGATAAATCGACCAAAATAACTATCACAATAGATCATTTTAAGTATTTTATTTTGTAGTTTATAAATTAATCACTAACATAATTATTTTTGTATCCAAAGATAAAAAGTTTATGATACAATAATTGCTCTACTATTATAATGTTGTAAGTGCACGAGAGAGTACTCACTTAAATAGTAAACTGCTAATAAGTCAAATTTTAAAACCATAACAAATTTGCCCTTAGAATAAGGAAAGGGATTGCATTTCATGGCATATCATATGAGCATATGAATTTTCATAATATATTTTTTTGTGTTCTATATTGATCATTTGTGTTCTTATTGAGTGATTGTGATGATTAGGATATTTTATTTTGTATTGAAAGAATTTTAGTTATGTTTATGATGATTGGTAAGAATAAGTAGCTTTGGAATTAGGTGAGAAGAGAATTATTTTAAAAAGAAGCGAACATAAGAGTTGTTCTGGTTAAGTGGTTAGAGCTTAGTGATTGTTTCCTAGCAACTTGAATTTAAATCCCATTGGTAACAAAATTATTTTGGATTTTAATCTTTCCTATTTCTTAAAATTAATTATTACCCCTCAACCATTATTTGAAAACTTTCTTGCATTCCTTGGACATAGGAATGAAGTCATGAGAGGTTTGAAAATTAAATTCACCTAACTGTTGTATTCATGTCCTAAGGAGAATCTAGTTAGATTTTTAGTTTCCTATATTTATGCTTATGTCCAAACTAGTTTGAATTTAAACTCTCCTACTTTTTGGAATTCTCCTACTTTCTTGTTCATGCCCTAAACTCTAGAGTATGTTTGTTATCAGAATCTCAGCCTTTCATAAAACCATCATGGTCGAAATCTAGGAGGGGCATGAGGAAAGAGTTTTAATAGAAACTAAATGACTAAAGTTGGAATAGTCTTGCACTTTTTAATTTTGAAATCACCATAATTTACTCCTAAGCTTTTTCCTACAAAGATTCCTTTTGATCAAGTCATAGATTGGCCAGGAAAGCTAAAATTTTCCTTACTTCTAAAGTCTCTAAACTCTATAGCTAGCGTTTCTTCCTTCCGTTTGCAACCAGATAACCTTCTTCAATTATGCAAAAGCTAAAGCTTGTTCTCCTTTTGTTCTTGCATGATTTCGGCTCTTCAAAACTAGCATGTATGTACTAAATACATGCCAAACTTCACAAAGCAGCCTCCCTATTATTGCCCACTCCTATCGAAACAAAAGGGCTTTGTTTAACTTCTTCATCTTCACTTCTTTTCCTTCTTGGCTCACGGATGCCTTAGGCATTAGACCTTCAAGGAACTTCTTCTCTTTCTTCCTCCTTCACCATGGCAGCCAGTCAAGAACATCATGGCAACATCTCCAAATACTCCTAAAACCAAGCTGCAAATTTGTAATTCAAATACAATAGCTCAATAATTTCCTATAATCTCTCCACTCAACTAAGCTCTACAAAACCAGAAATTTCAGGCCCAGCATATCTTCACATAACTAAAATTTTTCTTCTTCTTTCTTCTCTTTTCTTTCAGTTTTCCTATAGCCTTCAAGCTGGCCAAGCCTTCCTCCATAGCAATCGAGCACCACCATTGCTACACCTCCATTCACTCTAATGTATACTCCATTCAAAATATTTTGAATTTGAAAATAAAAAGCCTAGAGAATCTCCTCTAAACTCTCAACCATCTCAACCCTACAATGTCATAATAAGCCACCAATTCAAGCTTCTTTAGTTCCTTCATTGAACTCTCAATTTTCTCAAGCACTAGAACAACCGAAGCTTTCTTTTTATTCTTCAATTCTTTCTAAGAACCGAACAAAAACTCCATTATTGTACCTTCTTCTTCTCATAACTTCTTGCTACAATTACTCCAACCAAAGCCTTTTAAAATTTAAACGCAAAGTTGGACTTTTTCCTAAGCATATTTCTTCTATTTTCTCTCTCGGTCTCTTCATCTATTTAGAACTAAGAAACAACTCTCATTTCTTCATTTATTTCCTTCTTCTTCTTCTACTCTCCCTCTCGATCACCATCATTAATTCACCATTTCCATAACCTCCATTATTCTACCAACATTATTTTGAAAGTTCAAAATTTAAAAGACCTCACCTAGCTCCTAAAAACTCTTTGGAATACCAAACACAGTAGAACATTATACTAGACTTTCCTGTTCACTTCCATTCGGTTATTTGCTTTCCCTAACAACCGAAATTCTCCAACCCTCTTCCTCTCATCTTTCCCTTTTCTCTACAGTTCCAAAAAATACCAATAATACATACTAGGCAACATTCAACATTCGACCACTCTCAAATATTATAAACTCCTCCAAATTGCTCAAATCAACCAGGAAACCTTCCAACTCTCTTCTACCTCTCAAACTTTAACATCAATTAAACTAAGAAACTTTTTTTTCAAAAAAAAAAAAAAAGACAAGGTTTTCCCTACTGTTTAAGAAAACCAAGAAGGCATTATGGTCCTTCTTCTATTTTCATTTCTTTCTTTCCCTTTTTCTTTTTTTCCTTTTTAGACCTAAACTAATAGGTCTACTATTTTCATTTTTCTCCTTGCTTATCTCTTGCTCAATGGATTTTACCCTAAGAAGACTAAAGTTTAGATCTTAAATCACTCAAGGACTTTTGAACATCAATTACACTTTCAATATACACGTTGATCTTAAAAACAAATAGATCTTATTTAACTTCTTCTTTTAAATGAACTCAAGTTATATTTAGGAATTATGTTTAGACGATGATGTCGGGATTAGTTATATTGAGATATCCTTGTGGTGATTTTTGAGTTTTGATAGAGAATGAAGGGTGATATATATATATATATATATATATATATATATATATATATAATGTTTGTGATTATTAGAGGAATGATGTTATGTGTTGTTATTTGAGACATGTTAATTATGCTTTTAGGGTATATGTTAAATTGATATGACTTTAGCCTGTTTATAACTTGATTACTCCTAGGAAGAAGATTTCTTGTTATTTGATTAAGAGAATGAAATTGCTATAAGTGTCATAATGGATAGAATCTATTACCATGATACTTATATACTTCTTTTAACATGTTATGATTCCTTCAAGATTTGAAGCATGAATAAGGTAAGACCTTAAGATGTAGTATTCGTGTTACGATCTCTTAGGGAAAATGAATATGATTTCATGTAAAGCATGCAAAATTAATGAAATAGAGATATTTGTGTTAAAGTTCTATTTATATCAGAAGGTGATCTATTAGTTGACATGTCATTAAAAGTTAAGGAAAAGGATTGTTGATATAGGTTAAATATTATGTGGAATAGAGATATTATATAACTGCATTTTTTGTTTAAAGATTGTTGAGTGGATTATGATAAAATATTTGTTCTTTCTCTAGACGGGGCTAATCTCTTTTGACTAAGGCAATTCAAGAAACATTTATTTATGAGAAAAGAAAATTAAGTAAGTCTTTGCATAAAAGTTGTTTATTGTAGAAATGTGCTACTACAAGATAAAATTTACTCTTATTGTGAAAGTTGTGCATTTGAAATGCAATTGTGGATAATTCCTTTTTTTTTTTTTTTTTTGTCTAAAGCAAACTTTTTAACCAAACAAAAACCATTCAAATAAAAGTTGATTTCTAAAAAATATAAGTTTCAAATCAAAACTCACTAAACCATAATTGCATTTTCAAAATAATGAAGTACTTTGTGAATTTTCTTGGAATAGAACAATCAAAGATTGAGTACTCAATAAGAGTAATCTAATAGTACTAGCCTTAGAAAGCTAATAGATAAATCCTTTCTGGATAAGGTGCTAGTATTAGTTAGTCAGGTTGGTCCAACCTAACAACTCTATCCAAATGGACTTTTCTTGGAAGTAGACAATCGGTAAGTTAGGGTAAAAAGATGGAGGAATATCTCACCCATACTGTACTGTAATTTAGAGTTTCATAGTATTTAGTCATGATTCAGGGTTTCATGGCCTTAACTATAATGCAAGGTTTCATAGTTTTATTTATTTAAGAGTGGTTTATTTCTTTTCTTATTGTATACTTTTGTTGAGAATAAAGGTTGCAAAAATGCCACTCTATGTTTAAAAACTGTGAAATCCTAGTTGAAACCAACCTTAGAGTAAGGGGGTTGGGATGCATATCATGTTTTATTGCATGTATAAATATATTTTTGTATGATTTTATGTGCTTTAGATATGTGATTGGTAGCCTAGATGGCTTATTGGTGCTTGTGGAGTAAGAATGGCAAAATGGTAATTTTTGACTGAGGTGAAAATAAGGAGATAGCTTGAGGATTAAATAGGAAAAATATTTGGGAGAGAAAATAAGAACAAGGGTTGTTGTGATTTAGTGGTTAGAGCTTTGGAATTAATCCATAAGATCTAGAGTTTAAATTCCATTATTGGAGTTTTAGAATAATTAAATTTTATTTTTGTGTAGGAAGGCTATATTTCGGTCCTTGCATGATTTAGTGAAGAGTAGGAGTGTTGTCCTAGGGGAGATATGATAGGAATGACCTAATCCTACTCTGTATCCTACTTGTGCCCTACAAAAGAATTCAAAGGGTTTCATACCCTTTTTGATTCCCTAGCTTTCCTTAATTCTTAATCAATTAGGTTGATTAATTTGTTCAAGCCAATTTCATTCCCGAAAATTCCAGCAAAGTTCTGTGAGATTTAGGTTTCAAAAATGGCTGTGAATAAGTCATCTTGTTGGCCCAAAATGGAGAGGAGTAGTGGAAGGTTCCCAAGAGAATAAATCTTCATGGTTGAACCTTCAAACTCCAACCTAAGTATATTTATCTTGTTCATGTAGTAATCTGGAATTTTTTTCCAGCTACTTTTTCAATCCAAGTGTTGAAATTTTCAGCCATCATTCCCTCCCAAATGTTGCCAGAAAAATAGCCCTCTTGACCAGCTTGAAATCTGAAATTATAAGGCCAAAACCAGACTGCACAAATGCTGTGCAAACCATAATATTTTCTGGACAACTTTCGCAGCTTTGGTGATCCTAAACCAAGCTGTTTCTTCCAGTTTTTCACCCAGCATCTTAGCCACGTTTTTCCTCCATAAAGAAGGCTGGAAACCATCATTGAAAGACCTCTGAATACCCCTTCAAATCTTCTACAAGCTGACTGGAAAATGGCAGTGAAATCTGCCCAAAAAAATTCCAGCAACTTGCTAAAAAGCTGAACAGAATTTTCCAGCTTTGTTCCTTCTTCGGCCATGTTCGAAACCTTCACCATTTTTCTATACAAACTTCCCTTAAATAGCCATAAACTGAGCTTCATCATCTTCCCCAGCATGATGCTTGAAAACCAGTCCATGGCTGCTCCTAAAATATCTCCATCAATTACTCCAATCAAGCCATTGATTGAAGACCAAAATTCCAGCAAACATATTTAGTAAACTACCCTAAATCATTCCTCAAACAACCAGAAATCCCTTCACCTTTGAACTCCATATTTTCGGCCACCATTAAGCTCCTTCAAACAACTTTCATTCCAGCAAAAATCACAGACAAACAACCGGCCATTGGTGCTTCCAATAACTCTCCATTGACTAAGATCTTCTTATCATATTTTGTTTCCAAAATTGATTCCCTAAAATATTCTTTTTGGATTTCAAACAACCAGCTTTCCTTTTCCTTTCAAACTAGAAAATTCAGTTGCCAAAACCCCTCAAGTAATTCAGCCACTCTCTTCCACAGAATTTTGGCCAGCGCTCCCTCAATCCTCTCCATTCTCTTCAACCTTCAAGAAACCCTACTAACCTTCTCTCGCCTAAGGCCACCAAAACCACTTCAATATTCTTCAAAAAAAAACTCCAGATTGCACCTACTCACTTCTGTGAATCCATTCCTACCACTTTTAACATCAAACTTGGAGATCAAGCCCTCTCATTTGGATTAAAAAAAACTAGTATTTTTGAGAAAGCCAAGAACACCTCCAAGGTAAGCATGATCAATCGCTTCCATCTTCACTCATCTTCAACTTCTAGTGAATATATGTATATATAAACATACTAATGAACTCTCTTTTTCTCTTTTCTCTCTCTCTCTCTCTCTCTCTCTCTTGAACGAATGCTCTCTCTCTCTCTTGGCCGAATGGATACTTCAACCATGGCCATATTTTCTTCATCTCTCTTGGGTGGATTAAGTCTCCTAAGACTTAGGATCCCTTCAAAACTACTCCAAGGCAGTCATCAATCAAATAAGCATCTTCAAACTCCTCCTTAAATTCTAAATTCATGTCTCTAGGATGATATTGGAAGGAGATGGATTATGATTAGGGTTTGAGCATGTATTGTTGTGAAGGAGTTGAGATTGAAGCATGAATAAATGTGTGTATGTGATGGAGATGGGAATGGATGCATGAGTTGATTGTCTTAGATGATTGTATGGCGTTTTAGGGTTTTGTTGCATGCTCTTCATGTCATGAGTGGTTTATATGATCAAGCATGTTAGAGATTATGTCACCTTTGGTGAATAGGGTTATGTTCATGTATTTTTGTTAAAGCCATGAATATGTTTATGTTAGTAGAATTTAGATCATACCTTGGTAAATTTAGATCCATACCTTTATTCATGATTTGGATGATTTGATGAATTGGTGTGGAGTGTATGTTCATGATTATGGTTAGCAATAGAAATATGATCATGACCTTGTTGTCCCTAAGCGAATTTTATTTCATTAGTAAAATGATTATTGCTATATCTTCTTCTAGTGAGTTTTCGAAAATCCTAAGAAAATGTGGATTTGGTCTCTTATATAAAATAATGATCTTTTAGTCAAATAAATGATAACTTTTATTAAAAAAATAAAATATATAGACATTATGTAAAATAAGAATATCAAATAAAGCCTTTTTCATAAATAATCATAATAGGTAAAATATTAATTTGGTAAGTCTTATATATCCATAAATACTATTAAAATTTATTTATTAGCTTTTAATTAAAACCTATTAAAATTTACTTACAACTAATTCTAGCTACCAATTATTTTCTAACCATTAATTATTACTAGATTATTATTTTACATAATATCATCTAGAACCTAGGACCCTTAATCAAATAAACCCTAATTTATTTTTAGCAAGATTTAAACTTCCCACTTATTGTACCTATTTTCCCAAACTCTAGTTATTTTAATATCGAGCTAGATTTATTTTATAAATATTTTTATTTATTTATCTAGCCTTAAAGCTTGGGACACTAGGGTCATGGTTGTAGTAAGTTGAGCTAGGTTTATTTGTGAAAGTGAATATCAACTTGAGTTTAATTATGGTTTATATTTACCCCAGGCTGGGTTAGGTCAGCTGTTGGAGACTTTTGTTTTATCATGAGCTAAGGATCAGGTAAACTCCTTCATAAAATTTGTTGTTGCAAAAAGTTATTTTGGCAAGCTAAACCCGAAGTTTGTGAACATTGCTTTGGTAAAGGCAATTAGGGACTATTTCCTTTCTTGTTTCTGTCAAACTAATTATTTAAAAATCAACAAGCAATTTTATTCAAACACTAAACTATTTCTAAACTGATTTTGACAAAGACTTTGGAAATCTTTAATTGCCATTTACAAGTGATATTATGTTTCATTCATTGTCCCAAGTGGGATATATATTACGTTGAGTACTCAATAAGGGTAGGTTAGTAGTACTAGTTTTGAAGAGCAAGAGTGAGTCTTCTGGCAGGAGGCCACCTCCAGAAGATAAACTCAACTTAGAGAAACGTCAGTACTATTTAGTCATGCCGATTCGAGCTAGCAATTTTCAGTCATGTGGACTGTGTGTTGCCAGAGTGGACAACCGGTTTTGTTTGGGCATAGAGAAGGAGGAGAATCTTACCCGGTTGGCCAATCATCTACCTTTTGTCAGTCTGCACAAAGTGTGGCATTCTAACTGTTGTATAGTTGTGGGGCCCAACCTGTGGTAACCCATGACCATCTTTTAAGTGGTTGATTTTATTGAACATGTATGGTTGGAAAAGCCAAAATGCCACTCTTGATTTTGACTATTGTTTATTGCTTGCCAGTATTTCTCTTATGAAGATTTTACACTTTACATTCACGAACTGTTTTCACTGGACACTCAAAGCACACACGGACTTACTGGGATTTTATCTCATCACCCTTTTTACCATGATTTCAGGTCGATCCTGCTGTGGGGATGAGTAGCTAGTGTTGTCTACCTTGGAAGAGATTTTGTTATCTGTTTTTATGTAATGCTTTGGGGAAGTTGAGAGTGAATATATATATATATATATTTATGGATTTGTTTTGAATTCTTGAATTGTAATAAGTTTTAAGTTTAAAGTATTATTTTTATTCTATTATTTTGATTGTGTGACCTAGTTATAAAGACCCCTTGTCCTTTGGACGGTGCGACATCCCCGACCCTGTTAGGCGTAGGTAGTGGGGTGTTACAAAAACTCATTGAAATAACTTCCAAGTATTTCTTTCTGTTTATTTAAAGCTACATTCCATGAAAATAACTTTAAATATACAAGAGCGCACAATAGATTTTCTGGGAAGCAATTCTCACATTATTTATACTATGTTTTCAGGAAGATCCTGCACTGGTAAGGTTGAACTTTCTTAGAGACTGAAGATATTAATTTTTTATGTTTTTATATTTCTTTTGGGAATTTAGTTTATTATTTTGAGACATGTATAAGGTTTGAAAAGCTATAATAAGTTTGGATGTTGGTCTTATTTCTTTGAATTATACTTTACCTAGTTATAATGACCCCTGGTCTTAAGAATGGGATAATATCCTCGCCCCTTTAGGGGTACGTAGATAGTAAGGTGTTACACAAATTTTTATATCCAAGGCAAAAGTTGATGATGTATTATAAATACTCTCCTCACTTTAATTAGAAATGTTACTAAATTATGTACTCAATGAATGGCCATATTAATCTCACCCAAATGTGATAATTAATGATGTATTAGATTACTCTTTTTTAGAACTCATAACTTTTCTTTATGTAATTTTATTCACCAAAATCCATTATTTTATTTGGAAAGTATTTTAGTCCAATTATTAAAATATATTTTCAAAATCATTGCATTCAAAATAATAAATACCTAAAGGCTAGTGAGAATAAGAGGATATTTTTTGTCGTATATGTGTATGATGTTATGTACAATGAAAATTTTACAATATTTTTGCTATAGAATAATTTACTTATAAAATTATGAGTCTAGTTGTCAATATAATTACTTTACAGAATTTTATCGAGAAGTTTAGAATTTTTTAGGTTTTCTAAAGTTATTAATTTTTATTTTATAATAAATTTATTACCTTGTTTTTTCTCATGAATATTTGAAGAAAAATTAATAAAATAATTAGTCTAAATTCGTGAAAAGTTTTGCACTAAATAAATGATTTAGTGAACATCTTTCTTCAAAGGGTTTACCTAAAATTATGTTGTGATTGATATTTATACATGCCAATTTTCTAACATTATTCTTGCCTGTGCACATTATTTGAATGAATAAATAAGATTAATGTTGCTGAAGGAGATTACGACATAAAAATGAGTTCTTAGAAAAAATGCAGTCATTATGCACCAACAAATTTTAAACCCTACTCCTAAAGGTATAACATAGTATAGTGGCAAGTAAGGTATCGATCCCTCAAGGAACAAGAGAAATATACTCTATAAGAAAAACAATCAACGTCATTCATATAAAATCATCTTATAATACTTAACCAAATTAGATATAATGATGAATTATGTACAAGTATTTACAAATAGATGGGAAAAATTGAATAAGGAAGTTACCTAAAACTAATCCAAACAAATTAAGAAACAAAGAATAAAAATAGGAGACAAGCAAAATAAGAAACTTCAAGACCAATTAAAAAATTACCAAATTCTTAGACATGTGTCATGAGATCAGTTAAGTACTTCTCATGGATATGATTGCTTTGAATTATTGAATTTGGAATTTATGCAAAATAGTCTAGAATTCCAATCCTTGCCACAAAAAAAAAAAAAACGGATTAATCCCTAACCTTATTCTTAATTTAATCCAAATTGATTAAATTTTTTCTAAAGACATTAGTACTTCAATTAATTAATTGTTATAAATTGTAAACAAGATTGATATACTCATCAAGGCATCATCAACATCAAGTTAGCATATAGCCCAAAAAGATGCAAATATACACAACTTGAACTATGCAATTCCCTATCGATCATAACCAAGTCCAAAAAGATGCAACCTAATCAAGATTAATATATGCTGCTTAGTTAAATTAACCAAAAGATTAACAAACTTAGCTTTTCTATTATGTAAGTTAAATATGTTTCGCATACATAAACAACTCAACAACATTAATAGAGAAGATAATCAAAATTGCATAAATACTCCAGGGGTAATCTCAATATGATCAAAGATAGAATCTTTAATACATCAATCTCAGGGTATCAAAATTCATAACAAAACATAGCCTTTTAATATAGATGAAATTCCCAATTCTTCAAATACAAAGGAAAATAAAAATAGAGAACTTGGAAACAAAAAAGAACAAGAAAAAGATTGAAATATGAACACTTGGGAAGCCCATAATCTCAAGTCTTATTGCCTTCTTGCCTTCTTCTCTTCCTCCTAGCCTTCTTGGAAGCTTTCCTCCAAGAGAATTGTAATCTTGGTGAAGTATATTGATGTATATGTGAATTTTGACAACCTTAGCTGATATAGAACCCTCCTAAACCTTTTTTGAATGAATTTGGAAAGCTGGAACCAATACTAAACCAATTCAGGATGTTTTAAACCTCTTCAGGAGTGTTGTATAACCATTATGCATGGATGTGCCTCTTGGCTGTGTATAATATCCCACTTTTTTTTGTACTTTAAAGTGTGACTACTATATATCGAGTAAGTATTTGTATGTAAAACTAGAACACGAAATGATCAATTTAATGAGATGAAGGTTTTTGTGTAATAAAAATTTTCTAGGGTACTAATGGAATTTTGACCACGAATTGTGAAAAATTGAGTGAGAATTTGAAAATTCTGAAAGACATTGTTGCGTTCAATTTAATGCGTAGATCGCATTGGTTAGATAAAATTTTTTTCCAATTGAGATGGAAAGTGCCTTGAATATGAGCCTTTCTGAAGAAATATGGTGTATTTCTAAAGAAATAAAGGAATAATGGTTGAAAAAGGAATATGCGCCATTTTGGTGATTAATGGTGTAATTGACGTGTCGTCGTGTGAATAGTTGCGTGAGAAGTTCATGCAAGACTTGGGGAACTTTATTAAAGTCTTCAAGATTCTACATGTTTCTACAAAGTTCTACATGACACCTAAGTCCTTATTTGGACCACTAAGAAAGTTCCACAACTAAGTATCCATTTAATGCAAGTTGACCAACATGACCAAATCTTCTATAAAAAGAAGAAAGAAGTGGCCGTGGAGGCTGTTTGGGCAGCCAAATTTCAGCAGCAAAACAAAAGAAAAATAGCTAGAAGAAAGAGAGAGAAAGCTGGCTGGTTGAGTAAGGAAATCGAGAGAGAGAAATAAGAGAGAAAGGAGAAGAAAAGGAGAGAAAGAAAATAGCAAGAAGCTTGGAGCTTTTTCTTGTAAGATTTCATTCAAGAGAAGGTAAAAGTCTTACTTTCATAAATTAAAGTTGTTCTACAAGTTTTGAGGATCATTATGATAGTAATTTTGTATGGAAAAAGCAAGGTTTATGCTTATTCTACATGAACTATTCTTGTTGTATTATTGTTTTTGGTTGTGATATGGCTGCCGGTGGAAGAGGAGAGTATTTTGGTGTGGTTTCTATGTGTTTTGCTATAGTTATGGAAATGTGTTCATGGCTGAAAATTGGGATAAATGATTGAAGTAAGAAGATAAGGTAAAGATATATGTGATTAGTGAATAAAAATCAAAGCTTAATGAAAGTTGTGCAAGGCTGCCAATTTTGTTGTGCTAATTGTATGAGTTTTCAGCCCTCTTTAAGACTGAAATCAGGCTAGTTTTATGTTGTTAAGCTAATACATGAAGTGAATCAAAGTGTTATTTTTTGCTTAAAGGAAAGATAGAATACATAGTTCATGTATTTTGTAAGAAAAAGTATTCTAGTTTGGTAAAGCTGGGAGGCTTTGGTCTCAGTAATTTGTGGCCATAATACCTGATTGGACCTTAGTTTTTGTAGCTAATGATCTTAGGAGCGTTTTCACGCAAATTTGAGGTTAATCGGACTTACAGATCAAAAGTTATGTTAGAAATATGAAAGCATGCCAAGTTGAGAAATTGCAGAATTTTTAGGTTAACTAAAATGTCTTTATGTTTCTTTCATTGATATTCATGGATGAATGAGAAGAAAGAGGATATATATGAGCTTATATACTTACTTGAGAAAAGGATAAAAAAATAAATGAATGGATTTGGACTGTCTCAAGTAACGCATTTCATTGTGTTTAGTCTATGTAATTATCTTCCTAGCTATATAAGTTTAGTCATTATATAATTATCTTCTTTGTGAGCAACTAAGAAAAAATATGTTAAATCCTTAATTTAGGTAGTCACGTTAAGGATCATGCTGGACTTCGAACAAGTGATATAGTACTCCACTAACGCGACACAAGGTGAGTCCCACCAATGTTTTAATAACCATCGTTCTTATGCTATATGATTTCTAAAATGTGCTAAGGTTTTATGTACAATGGGCATTATGAATCTATTTGGTATTTTTGAATCCAAGTGTGGTTTTCCTAAGCAAAACTAATTGCAGCTTATGCAAAACTTTGAATGAGGAAAGGAATCACCTTGACATGAATCCCAAAAAGTATTCGATATTTTCCTCAAAATATGAGAATTCAACTAATAAACCTTTTTCTTGTCCTAAATAAGGTTTTGGTTTTTATGAACCGGAAAATATCTGAATATTCAAAAATGGAATATTTCTTCAATGATTTTGGAATTCTTTGTTCTATAAATAATTTCAAGTGCAAATGTGCATTACAAGTATTCATTTCATATGTTATGTGACAAAATGGTTGTTTTACTTTAACAAATGTAGTTCGACTTATATTCCTGAACTATCTCTACACATTATAGCTTCTTTGATGAAATGAAACTATAAATGTTATTTAAACATTGTAAGGCACGTTATTTATGAGATTCTTGAATTTATTTTTGTTATGGTTTTGGAATTTTGGATTTTTTAGAATACAATAATTTTTGGATCCGGATGTGCAAAATTTATGTAAATGCCCTTCAAGAATCATTTCTATCGTCTGAAGGACATTTTAGCCTTCGACTCTATGGTTTTCGAGATTGATTTATCAGTAGGGAATCAATATTTGAAAAGTGATGTTTTTGGCCCCAAAATAGATTTTCTTGATATTCCTTCGGGAATTATGATATTCTATTCGAGGAACGTGACATTAGACTAGTTGTGTGTATCAGTGAAAACATTGAGTACTTAACAAGAGCTTTTATCACTATGCTTGCTAATGTTAGAGGTAGATGACCTTGAGTAATCTAGCTAGTTTTGGAGATTGTCTTAATCTAAACAGGGCGATAGGACATTAAGATTAGCCATTCTGGCTAGCTATTTAGCACTTGCAATTGTTTTATACCTATGTACATATTCTTTATGGGTTGTTCACGGCTGTTGGATAGGGACACCCGGCGTGTTCAACCCCTTGCCGCCTCGACAGTGATTGACGTCAAGGTTAGGACCCATGGGCTTAAGGTGGCAAGTAAAAAATTTGATTCTTGAGGTGATGTGCTTATGTAACTCACAGCTCCGGCATGATCCAGTTAAGTGCTGGTGGCGCAGTGCCTAGCATAAGAAGACCGTAATGGCCGAAGGCAAAGCCTTATGTACTTTGCACACAGGTCGACTTTCTGTGAGAGAAATGCCTGCATTTCTGAAATACAGGGAAATAATGTTGATAAAATTTGATTTTCCAAAATGTGCCTAAGATTTTTAAAGAAATCCTAATTTTTAGATTTTCTTTACCAAATATAGTGCAGTTTTCGAGAAAATCTTGGGAAAACTCAGTTGTAGAGCTATTTTTAGTGGAAAAAATAAAATGAAATCTTTTATTTCACTCTCCAAAGAATAAGACGATAATTTGCTATACTTATGGTTTTATGAAATTAGTAGCGCACACGGGACTCACTGAGTGATTTTTCACTTACACATATATTTACTTTGTTTTCCTAGGAGCCAGAGTCGGGACTCGACAAGATGGTCCAGCGTTTTAAGTTCGCAAACACTTTAACTCCATACATATAGTGTTTTTTGGCTGTACCTAGCAAGTTTTTGTACCGTATACTATAAACTTCTTTGAGTTGTATATTAAATATAGTTTTAGCTTTTGTCATGTATTCTATTTCTTTAGGCTTCTGATTGTTATAAAGACCCCTTGTCTAGGAAACCAAATGGGGCAACACCTAAAGTTATTCAATGCTTCCGACCTGTTTGATAGTAGGGGAGTTACAATTGGTATCAGAGCCATAGTTATAGAATATTTGCAGTATTGTAGTCGAGACTAATATAGTTCTTCTATTTTGTAGATATATCTTGGAAAGATGACAAAGGCAAGAAGCCTATAGTTGACCATGGTAAGGAAGAGAAGAAAGAGAGAACGATGATAGTTCCAGGCAAAGAAGATTAAAAAGAATTGGATTGGACTAGGACCTAGCTATTTTCATGTAGAGGTCGGAGTAAGCCTAAAGAGACAACCTTGACCTTATATTACGTGCGCTAGTCTGCTTTTAACACTGCCACTAGAGTCACTCCTCCTAAAAGGAATCTAATGGATCTTATAACTTGTTATGATACTGATTGTGACAGTGACGGGTTTAGGTAATAGGAAGTATCGAGTTCTAGAATGGAGACTAGGACTCGGTCAAAGCCCACGGTGATATCTTTAGACCTATCTTCTAATGAAAATGCTAAGAAGGAGGAGGAGGAAGTCGAGATTGAGGGCATCGAGCCCGTCACAGATGTTGAGATAGAGTTAGTGGAGGGTTCTAGGGATGATCTCAGCCCAGAGAATATAGAGGCAGATGACGAGGCAGAGTCAAACGACTCCGATGAGCCCAGACTTGATGATGTTCAGTATTATATCATTATGTCGGATTCACTACCACCAGTGTCCGAGAGAAGTGACAAGACGAGTAGGAGATATGTGTTTTAGTATGATGTATATATATGATTCTTTAAGAAACAAATAGAAGCCATGCATACTATAAAACTAAACAATGAAATAATAGACATGGCGCAGCGGAGGCAAACAAAAAACAATACCTTTGCGTGTTTGGTCTGTTTGGCTGAGAAGAAGAGGTGCGAACCACTGGAGTGGCATCTTCTCTCGACAACTCCGGTTGAAAACCAACAATCCTTCGACTCCTTCATGGCATGAACGCGAAGCCTTTGCTTCTCATAATATTCTACCGCCCAATCTGTATTGGTGAAACAACTTAGGCAAGGAATGAAACTTCTTGATCCTTTGCTATTAATTAGCAAAATCAAGAAAGCACAAAGGAAGAATTGAACAAGAGAGAAAAGAGAGAAGAAAGAAAAAATTTCAGAGAATTTTTCCTTCGTGCGTCTATGTGTCTCTGTCAACCGAGACCTATGGCTCCTTCACAATATCAGATAACCAAAACACTGGGGTTTTAATATTTCAAAACTCCCAGAGGCTATCAACAGAAGATGTTTGACTAAGCTTTCACTCTTCTATTTTGTGAATCAAAATAACCCTTTAGTCCAGGCTATTGGCCCAAAATTAATTTATTATTTTTCTTTGACCTAATGAGCCCAAAATAATAGCCATTAATTATTTATTTTCTGGGCCTATTAAAACAACCTAATAAATAATTAATGATCTCAAATGAACTAACATAATTATTTAAGGCTTTTATTAACTAGTTTAAGCTCAGGTTAATTTTTCTAATTATTCAATATGGCCTTAGGCCCTGAAAAATTAATTAACCAATTAAACTAGATAATAAAATTAATTTCTCTCATTCTTTTTATTTTATTCTAGTCTAAAAATAATTAGACTTTCTGTATAAAATAATTTTTTTTAATTATGACCATTTTCTCGACCTAAAATAATTAGGACTTACGCGCTATTCCGAGGACCAAAAAGACACATCTTCTTGGCAACCAAAATGATCAAAATACCCTTCCTATATAAATAGCTGTATTTTGCATTTTAAATATTTCCTAATATCACCATAAAAAAATATTGACCCCAAGGACAATGCAGCGTTAGCTATGTCTTTGACCTACAGGTGAAATGACTAAAATACCCCACTACACACTGTCGTGCATTTAGAGAGGAAAGAGTGTACTAATACCTCTCTAAAAGACATCTACCATCCTTAGGCTTTTAGTCCAATGATCCAAGACTTCTTGGAATATTTTCGCTTTCCAATGGAGCTATCCTAAAATCAATATCCAAGTCATATTCCCCGAGGCCCTGGTTAATTAGATTATTCGGACAACCACAAAGGGCAATATAGTGTAGACACTACCGTATATAAGTCTGTTTTGACTAACTAGTTACATATATCTAACATACAAGTATATTGGTCCTTCTAAAAAACCTCAACTATAGTATATCAAAGCACATGCTTCCAGCTTCATCAGACCACCAACTTATACTCAAGTTATAGAGTACAAGTCCATTGTAGCAATAGTAGTCTAGGTTTCTATCACATAGTACTTTTAGAAACCACTACTACAGGTCATGTTCTACATATTCGAAATACGTTTGCGTTATGAAATGAGAAGACTACTCATTAGCTAAAGGTAAGCCATTCCTTATCTAGAATTCATAACACAATAACCTTACCATGATAAGATTCCCATTCTCATCATCCGGTTAAGAATAGTAGTTTATGTGTTAAGTATCCCATGGTCCATGCCTTACTGTGAAAGATCTTCATTCACATAAACCATTTACTAAAACATAATGGGTCTTTTCCAATAAAATCTTACACAAATATAAAGAATATTTCACAAACAATTTTTGAGAACAAAACACTTTTATTAATACAATTTAAAATTACCTCAGAAATTTAGACTAAAAGGGCATACATCCTAACAATCTCCCACTTGCACTCTAAGACTAAGTAAGTCCATAGGTGGCCACCCCTATAGCGTCTAAGTGTCTTCTAAAGACTCTTTCCGCCAAAGCCTTGGTGAAAAAATCTGCTAGATTGTTCTTTAAGATAATCTGTTCTACCACGACTTCTTGTCTCTGAATGAAATCCCAGATCAGGTGGTACTTCCTTTTATGTGCATCCTCTTTTTGTAGTTCCTTGGTTCTTTAGATTGTGAGACTACACTAATATTATCGCAATACATCATAAACCGATATGTCCATTTATAGCACGACTCTAAGTTCTAAAAGGAACTTTTGGAGCCAAACTGCTTCCTTGGATGCTTCTAAGTTGCCACATACTCAGCTTCCACGGTTGAGTCAGCAATACAAGATTACTTGATACTCTTCCATAAAATGGCTCCTCTAAACAAAGTAAAGACATATCCTCTAGTGGATTTTCTCTCATCCTTATCTGCCTAGAAGTCTGAGTCCGTGCATCCTGTAGGAACCAAGTCATCAGCCATGTAAACCAACATATAATTTCTCGTACCTTTAAGATACTTGAGAATATGCTTTACAATCTACCAATGAACCTCCCCAGGGTTTAACTGATATTTGCTAACTACGCCTACGATAAAACAGATATTTGGCCTAGTACATAGTATGGCATACATGAGACTTCCCACAACTAAAGTATAGGGAATCCTACTCATTCTATCCTGTTCTTCTTGAGACTTTAGACAATCCTATGAAGAAAAAGACAACACATGTCTGCAAGGGATCAACGCGCCCTTGTATGAGTCCATGTTGAACTTGGCCAGCATCTTGTCAATGTATATAGCTTGGGATAAACCTAACATTCTCTACTTCCTATTTCTAAGAAACTTTATCCTGAGAATGTAACTGGCTTCACTCAAGTCCTTTATATTAAATTAACTAGATAGCCAAACCTTAGTAGAGGATAATGTCCTTACATCATTTTCAATGTGTAGAATGTCATCCACATATAGTACAAGAAAAATCACATTTATACTTTCTAGTATGGTTCATTCTCATTTTAAATAAAATTGTAAGATTTTACAGTCCCATCGAAACGAATGTTCTATGCTCTGGATGCTTACTTAAGTTCATAAATGGATTTCTTAAATTTACAAACCATATGCTCTTGGCCTTCAGTAATAAAACCTTCTGGTTGGGATATATAAATGTTTTCACTAAGATAGCTATTTAAAATGCCATATTGACATCAATTTGTCATATCTCGTAGTTATAATGGCATGTGATGGCAATGAGGATACGGATGGACTTAAGCATGGCTACTGGGGAAAAGGTTTCCTCATAATCGATCCCTTCTTTCTGAGTCTACCCTTTCGCCACAGGCCTAACTTTGAAGGTTTTCACATTTTCATTTGCTACCCTCTTCCTCTTGTACATCCACTTACACCCAATGGGTTTTATCCCTTCAGGTGAAGCTACAAGATCCTAAACCTGATTGAAGTACATAGACTTAATCTCGGCTTTCATTGCTTTATGTCATAGGTCTACATCGGCATCAGCAATAGCCTCCTCGTATCTAGTGGGATCTTGTTCCTCATGGCCGGAGACTAGGTCAAAAGCCTCTCCAGTCTATCTTTCTAGAAGTCTAAATATCCTCCCACTATGATGAGACTCTATTTGTACAGGTTCTTGAGGTTGTATCTCTTCTTGTTCTATAATCGGGTTGGGAGAAGTTGATTCAGAAGATTATTTCTCTTCAAGTTTCAACCTTGTCGAACATTTAGTAGATGTTCTTTATTCATCCTCTAAGTATTTAACATTAGTACCTACAAGTACTTTTTGCTCCATGGGATGATAAAAGTAACCACTATTTGTATCTTTTAGATACCCAACAAAATATCATAATTCTAATCTTAGTTTTAACTTGTCTTCATTAATCAGCACATAAGCTGGACAACCCTATATCTTGAGATGATTTAGACTTGTCTTATGCCCAGTCCACATCTCGTAGGGTATCCTAGGTACTGACTTGGAAGGCACCAAGTTCAGAATATATGTTGTTGTTTCTAAGGCATATCCCTAAAAAGACACTAGAATATTAGCATGAGATATCATGCTTCGGACCATTTCTATTAATTTCATCTTCCTTCTCTCAGCTACTCCATTCTATTGTGGTGTCACGGTGTAGAGAGTTAGAATACTATCCCATGATGTACTATGTAGTTCTTAAATTCACCAAGGAGGTATTCTCCACCATGATCTGATCGTAAGGTTTTGATTAGTTTACCTATCTGATGCTCCACCTCAGCCTTAAACTCTTTAAACTTGCCACAAGAGTCAGCTTGCATCTTATTAGATAAACATAACCATCCTTTATACAATTATCTGTGAAAGTGAAGAAGTACTCAAATCCCTCTCTTGCTAGTATAGACAAAGGAACACACATATTAGTGTAAACAAGACTCAATGAATCTTTGGCTCTATTCGCTTTTTGGGTAAGGGATCTTTTGGTCATTTTTTTTCATAAGACAGAATTCATATTGAGGCCAATATTTCAATCTCAATGAGCCTAAAGAGCCATCATGAATTAACCTCTGTCATGTGATCTAACTTTAGATGCTAAAGATATGAGTTATTGACATTGGTCTTTCTCTTTATATTTAAAGGTTCAGATTTAGCGCTATTCAATTGATTATTAATAGCATTAATGAAGAACAGATTTCTATACATGTGCCCAGTTCATATAACTTCTCCATTTCTACTGATAGTTATACCAGAATAGAAAGAAACAGAATATCTTTGATTTATTAGATTTGTAACTGAAATCAAATTCTGTCTAAAACTAAGAACAAATAAAATATCCTTCAAAATAACTATTCTATTATAGTTAAAAGTAAGTTCCAGTTCTCCCACAACAAGAGCCTAAACTTGTGCTCTATTTCTCATGCGTAGTCTATGTTCGCCCTTCTGGAGTCTTCTAATCTTCCTAAACCCCTACAAGGAGTTACAAATATGATCAGTTACTCCTAAATCAATAATCCAAGTGGAAGTTGATCCAACCATTAATATAGACTCTAGATAGAAAACATTACCTGTAGGGTTTTTCTTGGCCTAAAGATATGGATACTCCTTTTTCTAGTGTCCCTTCTTCCCACATTTGAAGCATTTGCCCTTGGGTTTATCTTTGGGCTAGGACTTAGGTTGGTGTACCGTATTCCCTTTCTTCTTCTTGAACTTTCTGAGCTTGGACCCAGTTCTCGAAAAAGAAGCCATCATAGCCCTACTTTATGGCTTCATAACCTTCTCCGTCAATTGGAGCTCCTTTATCAACTCTGTTAAACTCATGTTTAACTTGTTCATATTGTAATTCAACTTGAACTGAGTGAAAAAGCCCGACAAAGATTTGAGAACCATGTCCACTTGGCTCTCAAGGTCAATGACAACCCCTAAGACTTCTGCTTCCTCGAAAATAGCAATCACCTTGAGCATATGCTCTCTACCTGATGCTCCCTCAGCCATCTTGGTATTTATAATTTTTCAAAGAGCTTCCTGCCTTACAAGCCGGCTCTTATTTACAAACATTGTGGCTAGTGATGTACTTATGTCATATGCAGTTGTCATGTGCTCATGTTTGGATTTAAGCACATTTGGCATGGAGGCTAGCATATAGCATCGGGCTATCTTATCAGCCTTCTTCCATGCCTTTTTAGCTTCTCGCTCCTCAACAGTGGAACCTTTCTCGATCACTGGGCAGGTCTCGTAAAGGACATACTTATACTCCCCGGCCGTGAGTATTATGTCTAGGTTCCTTTTCCAATCCTTATAGTTTGGACCCGTTAGCTTATTCTTGCGGAGAATAACAACTAAGGTACTGAAAGAATCTCCAATCATTTCTAAAAATTTTGAAAAATAAAAGATATTTGCAGTACTGTACAACAAAAATAATTTTGTGTACTTTATCCTCATATTAAACTTTATAATAGCTAACCCTATTACTATTATCTTTAACATGATTAATTAGGCTCTTAGGAAAACTGACGTAGCTTCTTGAGAAGATTAACAATTTCCTAAGCTAAGTGTGTTAACCACCATAAATTAATTTTGCTTTTAGGCAATGATCTAGAAGATAACTCCATCGAGGGGATGGCCGTTTCTTCTCATTTTCTATAGACATACCTCGCACTATAACCTCTAATGTGGGCTGCCTGATCATAGTATGTGTCCTGGGTTATTAATTACATCATTCCATTAGTTCTAAATCCTCGTGGTATCTCCATCCTATACAAATTCACTCCAAGGGTGATGCAAGAAGACCCATGATCTCTAATAAGGATTGTGATGGAAGCCGTGGGGCCATTGGAACCCCTCTCCCACTTAGTTTTTTAAATAAGGATTTTCTTGAAAAAAATATCATTTGAAAATTTTTAATTAAGTTCTCTTTTAACTTAAAATAAGATATCTAAACCCATAAAAAATTTCTATGTTAAGGTTTATATCCTTTGAGAAATTTTTCTTTAAAGATTAATTTTATTTAAGTTAAAAACTTAATAATTTCAAAAAAAAATTCCATATAAAATTCCCAGAGATTTTGATCTCAAGGTTTTATTTGACAAAAATTATTTTTTCCTTTGCTAAAATGAATTAAGATGGCCTTTCACTTTAACTTACAAAAATTTCTAAATCCAAAATATTTTCTATGTCAAGAATATAAAACTTTTAAGAAAATAACCAAGGATTAATTTTTGTTTAAGTTAAAATAGTCATTTAATTAAAGAAAAATATTTTTCCTTATCAAATAAAATTTTGATCTTTGAGAAAACATGCACATAGGACTTAAAATAATTAGCATGTTAGAAAAATGTAAATGTTTTCATGCTCTTCTATTTTTAATCCTAAGTGCCCAAATAATAGAATTAAGCACATTAATTAAAAACATTGATTTTATTTATCTACATTTGAGTTACTAGAATTGTGATACTAGAAAAGAATATGTCTTGTCATCCTATGACTACTATGTTCATATTAGTAACTTTGTAAGATAAATATATTTCAATATTTGTGCCGTTTCTAAATTTTTTTACGTAACTCTTTGTGGTCATTTGTCAAAGTAGATGAACATTACGATTATAGCCTTCATGACAACTTAAAATTGTAACCAATATGTCAAGACTATAAATATGCAATCTATATAGGTTATGATATGAAAAGTCATTATTTCCATTATCTATTAAGAACATAGGTATATGAGTGATATAGTTATTTACCTGAGTCATATGAGTTACATGACTTACTTACAAAGGAAAAAAGAAGAGTTTATAACTTATTGGGTTTTGTCTTACATTTTTAGTCAGATTACGATAAGATAATTTGATTAAAAAACATTTGAAATGTACTTAAAATTATAAAGTTACTGTTGTCTTATTTATATTAGAATTAGAAGGTTACTTTTTCTATATCCTAAGTTAATTAGGAGACTTATACCTTGGTACTTATATATAAGGAGTCATAAACTATACAAAGAAATAGCCCACTTGTTTCTCTAGAAGTATCCAACGTTATGGGATGTAATGGTGTATGTTAGATGAGTGTATGAATTCGGTGAGATAGGATCTATACAAATAATTTAGGTGAAATACCAAGAATACTCTTTTGTAAATCTCTTAGTGGTTGTTAATAAAGTGTTTTGTGTTCTTCATTGTGAATGTAAGCTTGGTTAAATAAGTTGAATTACGAAAATTTTTTATACCTTATTTTAAATTTTATGTTCATTTTTTTCTCTTCTTGTTAACTATCCCGATTTATTTCCCAACAAGTGGAATCAAAGTTTAGGTTTTTAGGGTTTTAGGATTTCGACATAGTGAAATTTGATGAGAAGAATAGTTAAGGTGATAGAAAAATAGAGAAACACTAATCTCAGGAGATGGGCATATGAGTTAAAAGGTTTTTTATTGAAGGGGTCATGTTTAGAGAGAGGTTGTTAGACACTGATAAAAATTATTCGTGCAATTATTTACACTTCATGAATTGGATAAATTATAGACCAAAAGTATCTAATAGTGATTTTAAGGTAGGTAGATCCAGATACACTATCAAAAGAACGAATAAATGGTTACAATTGTCACAAATGGTCATGTAATTATTAGAAAATGAAAGATGAGGATTAGTCATGGTGGTGCGATGACACTGGTATATACGAAGATATCCTCACAGTCTTCAAGCATGTAGATACTTTTTGGGTGGATTTTAGATTTTGGATGTTGTCTCCAAGGGATTAATTAGTTTTAATCTGAAAGTAAGCATTTTAATTCTTTGTGATGATTGTAATCATGGTGTATTAGAGTGTTAGAAATAAAAATAAAAATAAAAATAAATATAGAGGAGTTCTTGGAGTGGAATATACTTTGGGTGGTGTTACAGATGTCCTAAAGATGTATGTTATCTAATTTTCTTAAGTCAATAATGTAATACCCCTCATATTTATGCATAAATATACAAATGAAGTTGCATTCATGAGCATGTTATTTAATGGGTATTTATTTGAATATTTTATGGGAATTTATTTGAATAAATTCCATGACTACTTTTTATGATATTTGTTTATGATTGAAATATTTGTGTAGAAAATTTGTGTATATTTATGTGAATACATTGTGATACTTTGTAATGAATAATTTATTTTTGGAATATGGACTTATTTATTTGAAAGTATTTTATGCATTTACTTGGTGAAATACTACATTTATAAATTAAAATTTAGAATTTTACAAAGGACTCAATATTAATTTTTATTAAATATAAGCACTACTTCAAATTTTAACTATTTTAATTTTTTTACTTCAATTAATTTTGAGACTCATGAATGATTAAGACCATGAACTCTTTGAACCTTTTGACCTATGTGTGAATCATTTGAACTTATACTCATTATTTTTGCACAAGACTATTATTATATTAAATCCTAGTGTGGCAAAAGCTTGTAAAGTTTCTCTTCTACCCCTCATTATGCCGCCATCTTTTGTGAAATATGAGCCCTTAGATTGTTTTAATCTCCACCCTTCAATTATATTAAATCTAAACCTTTGAATTTACTTCTTGTGCAAGCAAAACAATCTAGACCTTTGATTTTACTATACAAAAACTAATATCCCAGACCTGGGAGCTCCTATTTTTTGGCCACCCTCTTCCCTTTCTCAAGAAAATATTTCTTTCTCTTCATTCTCTCCCTTTCTCAACCAATCCTCTCTCCTCCTTCTCTTGTTCTTTCATTTTTCTTAAGTAAATTGAAGAACTTTTACTTAATCATTGATGTTTGAAGCCCCTAACTGCTGTTTAAAGAGGTCAAGTGGCTTCTTCAAGAAGGTAAAGCTTTTACACTCTTTTCTCTTTAAAATTTCAAGTATGTTAATGTGGATTTTGCTGGACGGATTTTTGTTCTATTGAGAAAATTCACTTTTGGGTTGTTTTGATGATGGGAAATGATGAGAAATTGCTTGTAACGTAGATTAGAGGTTGTATGGTTGATTTTGGGTAATTTGTGGAGTATATCGATGTTGATTTTGTGTTTAAACTTTGCTTGGGAAGCAAGATGTTATGTTATGTGTTGATTATATGAAGATTTGGCTTCAATATTGAAAATTTCATTACAAATGCTGAAATTTTTTTCTATATGAATCTACTGTATTTTAGGATTATTTTTCATTGAAATTACTTAAATACCATACTAGGTGATTTTATATGAAATTTTGAAGATACTCTATTTTCTGTCTGAAGAATTGTGAAATTGCAATAATTTTATAAACTCAATTGACCCCTTTTTTGTTTTGAGTCTTGATCTGAATTTTTGCACATGAAACTTCAATAAGAGTAAAGAAACTTGAATCACTCTATTTTGACTTGTAAATCGTTCTTAATATTTTTTTTAAAAATCACTGCCAAAGCAGATTTTCAAAATTGTTGTATCAACGCACTTACTTTTAACCTCAAAATAACACAATTAGACATAAGATCATTCAATTAAATTTTTACAATATCTTTCTTATATATTGAAGTTGTATTATAGAAATTTTCATTGAATTTTGAGTTCATTTGTTTAGTTATCTAATTATCCCAAATTATGCTCTATTTTCCCTATATACACTAAATCATTGATTTGATAATGACTTCGAAAACCTATGATTCAGCTATGAATTCTTTATAATAAAAACTTGAATTATTTAAATGTTGATATGGGACTTATATATGATGATTAATACTGCACCTTGACGTTTTATTTATTATACTATTGTATTAGTTCTAGTATGTTAGATGTACTACTTAGGTAACTAGTTTATATGCTAAATACTTTGAGATATTGTATGATCACCTTGGAAATGTATATTTGCGGAGATTGATTATGTCATAATGTCATTTTATATGTGTTTTATGTTTGAAGGTTATGCATTGCTTGTTATTGGAGATGGTATGAGATAGGTTGTGAGTTTAGAATTGATTAAAACCATGATTATCCTGGAGGAATTACATTAAGCTTGAGTTTATTATAAGAATTAACATATGTTTATTTATGTGTTAGATTTGGTGGATGATTAAGGTCTTAATTCAATGAATTAATTTGTGATATGCTTATTCTTGCTAGGACTCTTAAGTCCCCATATTCATTAAAATTACTTTTCATGTGCATGATGTATTTAATAAATCAATTTATATTTACATGAAAATTATTATATTTATGAAATTATTTTTTGTATGCAAGTTATATTTTGCAAATTATGTATGATTTTTGTTTGGAAATTGGATAATGGAAGCATGCTGATTTATTGTCTAGCAAATAGCAATTTATATGATTATGAAATATCTAAGCATGCTTCATTTTTGGTAAATCTACTATACATGATATATTGAGTAGGAAATCTTGCATTGATTTTCTTTAAATATCTAGACTTGAGATTCTCATGCATAAATGAATTGCGAAATGTATAGCATGATCTTGAACTATTAGCTTCATGTATTATGAAATCTATTTATGATGTTTATGAGCTATGAGTATATGAAAATCTTGGAATGGATAAATTCTTATGAAGTATATTGTGTGTGTTTTGAACCTATGGAGTATATTATTATTATTATTATTATTATTATTATTATTATTATTATTATTATTATTATTATTATTATTATTATTATTATTATTATTATTATTATTATATATGGGAATATTTTGTATATCAAATTATTTTCGGGAATATATATGAATTTTCAAAGGTATTGAGCTATTTTGAGAAATGGCATTATGTTGATTGTGACTCTTTAGTACTCAAAGGACTATGCACTTATGCTAACTTGCGTGGGTTTGAGAACGCTTTCTGGTTGGTGGCCATCTCTGGATTATTGTCTCTTTCTTGATGGAGTGTTAGTATATGATGTAGAGCCATCTTAGCAACACATTTTCCATTGGGAAAAAAGGAGGTTGGACGTGGACATCCATGTTGTAGGGTATACCATGATGATGGTAATTATGTGATTGATTGTAGTTGTATGTATAGACTTAGTTAATCATATATATGTATAATGTAGATTGGATTGAGATCCTTTTGAGTGATAATGTTATTGATAGGACAAGGTCCTATTGACTGATGATATGAGATCGCAACATGGTTTTACATTAAAAATGTCTTTTGAGAATACAATATAGTAAAGATATGAAAATCTTAATATGGATGATGTGAATAATGTGAATGAATTATGATCTTGAAAATTAACTCATTTTTTCAAAAAATATAAATTCTATAGTTAAATGTTAGTAATGGTGAATCTCCCATGATTTATCGTGTATATTATTACAGAAGCGTGAAATAACACATCTTTATAACCATTTTGATAATTTATTTCTAGGGCATAATTATGTCTATATTTTCCTAGTTATTTGAGGATTTTGTGATACTTTTAGTTTAATAACTAGTCATTTCTCTTCTTATTTGATGTTTTGCTTGTGAAAAGTGCCCTTGGTGAATTTGGTTAGGAATTAAATGATTTGGAGTAAAATTGTAGATTTTCATATTTTACCCAGTGCTTGCTCAAAGTGGTTGAACCAGCGTGGCTCGGTTCTGAAAAAACAGAGAAAATAGAGCTTAAACTGGGAGATTTCCAAAGATGGACTGGCGTCGATCCATACGAAGTGACCCGATACTGACCCTGCTTTGTTTTGGAAGTTCAGAATCCTTTTTCAGGCCAAATTGGAAATTGCCAAAGAGGTTAACTTGCTTCCAACTTGTACTCGGCCCAGGACTTTTGAAGGATGATTTTTAGCAGCCAAGAGACTTATTTAACCAAGAAGAAGTGAAGATTAAAGTATGAATCCAAGGAGCTAAAGCTAAAATCATTTATTGAACAAGAATTCATCACTAAAAGGATCATTGATTCAAGAAAGTTTTCAAAGAAGAAAGAAGATGGCTTGTCTATGTGTTCTTTCTAAAACCTTTGTTTTCTTTTTCTTTGAACAATGATGAAATTAATGGTTTAATTGTAATTGAATATTATTTGCGGATTTGTGATGATAAATTAATTTAGTATTTTATTCAATTGATTATTCTTCTTGGTATTTGATTACTTGTTGTTTATGGTAGATTGATGAGATTGGACCATTCTTCTAATTAACTTGAAAAAGAGGTTAGGAGATAGTCTTTATTGCTCAATTCTTGATTTATTTTCTTAACTAACTCGAGAGAGAGGTTAACTAAGATTAAGTAATCAAAAGTTGTTGATTTCATCTAGAGATAGGGGAATTAATGATTTCATTTGATTCTCACCTAGTTATTAGAATAACAGTCAAGGATTGTGTTTTTATGCATCTTTTTGTTGTTTTAGTGAAATAGAAACGTCCATTAAAACTGACTAAGAGATAGTGAAACCATAACTTGAGAGAGAGTGGATTTCATATTAAACTTCTTCATGATGCCAAGGAAAGTGATTAATTGTAACAATTGCTAATGATTTATTGTCATATTTTCAAGAGTAACTATTTAGTTGCATGTTTTTCTCTCCAAGAGTTGTGTATATATTTTGTCTTTATCTTTATTTTTATTTTTTATCCCTCTAACTAGTAGGTTAGACAATGAATGAGAAGTTATTGGTGTGTACTTGTTCCTTGAGGATCGATACTCATTAATTCCTTATATTATACTTAATGATGAGTGCTCTTGCTCATATATTTAATTTTAGATTAATATCTTAATTAAATTTGATTGGAAATGGATAAAAAAATTGCATGATTTTTATTTACCCAAATTTAACGCATCAAGGTTTTTGTGCCGTTGCTGGGGATCAATATCATGAAAGCTTGGAGTTCATTGATTTAACCATGTTTATATGTCTATATGTAACTATGTATATATGTTCTTTGTCTAAATAGGTACCATAATTGATTTAACCATATGCACTATGATAGTTGCTTGTTTATATAGATGTGTAAATCAAAATTCTTATAGTCTTAGTTTTTTACAGGAAAACTTCTTAGTTTATGACCTTGAAAGAACGTAGGAGACATCGTGGACTTTACTCTGAAAATTGAAAGAACGCTCACAAGAATTTGGCAAGCATATAGAAATAGGGCTCACCAGTTTAGTTATACAAGAGAGATGGAAGTTAACCAAAATAATAATAGCAGTAATGGTGGAAATAATCAAAGGACTATGGGAGATTTTGCAAAGCCTACGATTTCAGGTACATCGAGTATAACTAGACCAAGGGTAGAAGCCAATAATTTTGAAATAAAACCCAACATAATCCAAATGATTTAAAACAAGGTCCAATTTGATGGGTTACCTGATGAGGACCTTAACTCCCACCTTGCTAGTTTTTTTTTTTTTTTTTAATGGGTGACACTTTCAAAATGAATGGTGTGTCAGATGATATCAATAAATTGAGTCTTTCCTTTTTATCTTAGGAATAGAGCCAAATCTTGATTAAAGTCCTTACAAGTAGCGTCAATTACTACTTAGAACAGCTTAGCTGAAAAGTTCCTAGCCAAATACTTCCCCCCATCTAGGACAGCTAAACTTAGGACCGACATCTTTGCCTTCCAACAATTGAAATCTGAAAGCATATATGAGTGTTGGGAAAGGTGGAAGAAAATCCTTAGAAAGTGTCCACATCATCGATTTCAACTAGGCATGCAAATGCAGATTTTTACAAGTGGATTGAATTTTTCTTCAAAGTAATTGATTGATGCATTTGCAGGAGGAACAATAAACTCTAAGACCCCTAAAGATTTGCATGAGCTAATTAAGGATATTGCTATGAACAATTACTAATAGGGCAATTCAAGGTCTAAGGCTCATGTTCAGGGAATTCATAAACTAGATGTTATGGCTGTTTTGGAAGTAAAAGTTGAGGCACTAGCTCAAAAGATGGAATAAATGTCAAGTCCTCATAGGTAATGAATGGTAAGTGTGATTTTTGTGGAGAATGGCACCCCAATCGTGAGTGCCAAAACATGGGATCATCTCTAAAGTCCTTCAGCCACTGTTTTTATAGGGAATGGGTGACAAGGTAACAATCCATACAATGCTACCTATAATCTTAGTTAGAGAAATCACCTTAACTTTTCTTGGACAAATCAAAACCAATCAAGGCTAAACCCCTTGAACTTCACTAGAAACCAAAGGACTCCACCTCCCTTACCCTACAATTCACCACCACCAAAGCTATCATTAAAAGAGTTGGTTAACTACATGGTAAGTTCTACCGAAACACGTTTTCAAGGAATGGACGCAATGACTATGAATTTGGAGGCTTCAATGCATAAACTAGCGAATCAAATTGGTCAATTGGCTAAACTTCTTGGGGATCTCAAGCTAGATCTCTACCTGAGAATATAGAGAATAATCTATGAGAACAAATCGTGGCAAACGCTAAATTTTTCTTGATTTATTGCTTTTAGTATTAGATAATCTTTTATTTTCATTATTCGTCTTCTTGCTTAGTATGTTCATGCATTTATGCTTTTAAAAATTAGGATATTTTCTTTTTAGTTGTATCTTGAAACAAAAAAATGATATAATTCTCAAATAGAGTTGACCAGGAGCCGGATCAGAAAGTTTGACCTGGCACCGATCTAACTCTGGCTTTTTAACTGCCAGAAAATAAACTTAACCCAGCACCGATCCAAGTGCTCAGACCTGGCGCCGGGTCACGTTAGACAACGGTTACAAAACGGCTGATTTTGGCCATTTTTTCAAAAATTTCTTCACTTCCCTCCCATTTTCTCTCAACCCATCACCGGTTTCTACATCTAAACACCATCAGATTGTTATAAACACTTTCAAAACACCTTCCAAATATAAAATACTTGATTTTCTCTTCAAGATTTGGATTAAAAATAAGAAAATTCTCATTTTTTCTTAAAATTTCAAGTTTTCAATCCATCCCACTGATGTATGATTTCTTCAATCCTTTAATATTAGATGCTTGTCCATATATCCTAGAGTATTGTGGTATGATTTTTCTAGATTTTCTAAGGTTCAAATTTCCATATGAATTTATTGGTATTTTTGGGATATTTTTGGGCAAAAATTCCAACTTTTCTTATTTGATTTGATTTCATGAACCTGTTGAATTCACTATTACTAAACTAGCAAGGGTTCATCATTGGCATTGTATTTTGTTGATAAAATCCTTGCTTTGATCTTCTTGTGGTTGATTGAGCATGTCTTTCATGTGATCATTGTGAATATGGGAAGGAAATTTCTTTATGTTTAAGGTACATGTGTTTTGGGATTATCTTGATTCTATTATTATCTTTTTATCATGATCATGCTCTTTATTGTGAATTAGTTGATTTATTGAGTAGTTATATTGATATTATGCTTGGATGGGGATATTATGATTTTTTGTCTAGGTATTGTTGAGGGAGATTGTGTTGTGATTGTGAGGTGGTGTTTGGGTTGAAGATAGTTGTTTAGTAGCCTGGTTGAGAAGGTGGCTATTGTGAGTGGAATTGTGATAACTTCTTCATCTATTGTATTTTCTTCTTTTTATGTTCATGTCTAGACCACGGGGTATGGCTCCACGAGCTAAGAGGCCAGGGCTTCATCTTTTTCTACTCTATCTTTTGAGCCCTTTCTTACACAGCCTACCTAATTATTTGAGCTTACCTACCAAATTTGGTACTAAACCCACTTGAATAACAAAATCCTTGTAGAAAAAACATTCCAACCATCCCTAGACAATATGCTTCAGCTCTCTACTATGTTTAGGCGATTGGGATGGGAGTCCATTATTAGACTCCAGTGTGCTTACTCTCCTACGAGGTTTAAGGAGTTTTATGCTAACATGCAGGATAAGAAAAAAATAACCTAGAGACTATTTCTACAATGGTTAATGGGGTACCCATTGAATTGGATAGGCCTAGACTAGCTACTATCCTAAGTATACCTGACAATGGTCCATAGATAGCTGTGGACCATCATAACCAGAGGATCATTTTTTAGGCTTCCTAGATGTGACTGACACCCACATGACCCTGGAGATGTATAAATGGGGTCCTATGGGATAGATGGGCTACTATTCTAATAATAACCTTGAAGCCCAACTGCGAGCCTTAGTCTATATCTTCTCTTTCAATGTAGTACCTAAGGCTAGTGGTTTCAATAAATTGAGGGCGTTTGATCTTTATATTCTTCATACAATGATTCAGAGTGAGCCTATCCCCCTTAACGTACTTATCATCTAGTCTATGAGGGAGGTCATCTACTCTCGCCTTTCCTTCAAGGCCATTGTCTTCTCTTTAGTGATTATGCATATCTTACTGGCCTTTAGAGTAAGTTGTGATGGGAAGCTTACTGAGACAACCACTAAGCGGGATATAGTGTCTGAGCATACATTAGTCCAGTGTGGGTATTGGTATCACGAGAGAGAGAGGAGGTGGATGAGACATTTTGAGGTACAACATCCTAAGATGGAAGAGGTACCCCTTACTGATGATGAGAAGGAAGAGTAGCCACCATAGCCTCGAGCACGTTCTAGTAGTTCGAGATCACAACCTAGTGCTGGGTTTGAGGTTGAGATGTGTACCCAGATAGATTAGCTTAGGCTCGGGATGCAAACCCAGACGACTATTCTCCTCTAGGTTTGAGATTCTATGGTAGAGATTAAGGACTTAGATACAGTAGTTTCCTATAGCAGAAGGAGGTGCATCCACTAGTGGAGCTGTTGATATTGATGCTGATGATGATGATGATGATGATTTTGAGGAGGATGCCTCATGATTTTCTCCTTTTATTTTTCCTTTAGTTTTAATTTTCTTCTAGGTTTATACTTTTCATTTTATTTCTTTGTTTAGGACAAACTCAGCCATTGTCATGGAAACAATGATATTTTAGGATGAATTCAACATGATTATCAGCAATATATGGCTATGGACAGTATTTCATTGTCTTATCTTTCTTTCCCTTTTTATTTTAGTCCCTTGGATACTTTTCTTGTGATATTCAAGGCCATTGGGGACAATGTCTAACTTAAGTGTGGGTGAGGGATTTAAGTTAATATATTCTTCATTCTTCTTAATTCTCTTGAACTGTTTATGCATGTTGAGCTGATTTTGGATAGACAACATATTTCTATTGAAAATTTTCTTCTAAAGATGGTTTTTTGTGCTAATTTTTTTTCAAATTTGTCTATGAAGGAGTTATGATTTGTTAGTTATCTCGACATGTAATTAGATTACGCAGCTGAAATAAAACTCGAGATAACCTCCCAGGATCACTTATATGCCAATTATAGATCAAAAAGAAAAGGTAAGGAAAATACCTTCGGTGTCGTCTCTGCAATTCAAAAATTTTTCTTTGAGGTCTAATAATAAGTGTGGCATGATCCAGTAAATGAACCAGCACTTTTCACGTTGGATCATGATCAACATAATAGCTACGTTGTGAACAATTGTTCTTCATCACGTTCAAGCCACTGGAATCCAAGAATAGGATTTCCTCTGGCAGTAATCCACACAAGGTTAGAGCACTCACAAAACCTACTTAGTTCTGTGCTAGAAGAATAATATAGCAACTAGGGTTTTAATTAGAGAAGAGAACAGAAGAAGACGACACTCACAGAACCAGTTTCTGTGACTTGTATATAAAGGAAAATGTTTTTCCAATTTTCTACAGGTTTTAGGATTTTAACTAATTAAAACTATTTCTTTCAATATTTAATTAACTACAATTAAATCCTTGAAGTTTGTATAATCTCAATTAGGCCATAGATTATAACAAAATTATAATTCACCCATAAGATTATTTTCTTCTCACAATTAACCCCATAATATTATCAAATAATATATTGAGTACTCAAACCTTTATTATGTGATGTGATCTTAGGATTGATTTCTCAATGAATTTTGTGGCTAAATTTGGAGTAAAATGCAAGACCTAATTAAGACTCAAAACAGTGAAATTAGTGGAGAAACAAGATATCCAATTCAAATACTAGGACCCTAAGCTAAAATAAAGAACTTAAAAGACTAGAAATGAGAATCAAGTCATCCAAATCACAACCAAAGACCCTTGATTCAATAAAAAACCAAAAACACTTTGAAAAAGATGATTTAAGCAACCAATTTTTTTTCCAACAAGAACCTTAGATTATTTATAATCTAAGATCCAAATTAGCAAGCTAATTGATCTATCCTAAAAGGAATTATAGACCCAATATATAGGGAAGGACTAGGCCCTAGGAATGGTCTTTATATTCATGGGATTTACCCAAGAGGAATCACCTCTCAAAAGCTCTCAAATGAGACTATTTGATTTTCTATCAATATTCAAAGTTGTTACATTTGAAATGTTATAGTACCATATATATAAGCATCTAAACCTAACTAAGGTGAGATGAAATCTCAGTCATTTAAGCCTTTTAAATATCCAAAATATCCCAAATACATAATAAAAGCCGTGAAAATTTAATTTGGGAATAAAACAAAATAATAGTAGAAAATTTGAGCAAACAAGGCATGGCCCGAAGTGACTTGGCACCAGGTGTGCTACTGTACCTAGTGCCAACTGTGTTCTGGAGTGGAAATTTTGTTCCAGTGATGACTTGGCTCTAGGTGTACTTATTAGTGTTGTGCCCTAGATGCAATCACTTGTGCTTTGTATATGATACATTTGTTTTATAATACAAGGCATTATTTATCTTTTAGTTTGTTTTCTTTACTTTCATGTAAAATAACTGTTAGATAAAGTCTCTAGTCTAACACTGTGTTAAGAAAATCACGATAGAGATCATGATGTGAGATTCCTACTACAGTGTATAGTGTTAGTACTTAAATAATCCCTAGTCGTTGTATTAATGAGATAGGACATCATTAATATATTAAGACTAGCACGTGTTAGACTTCCTGATCTGATCAGGCGGTGGTTCTTATATCCGTGAATATTGAGATACTCAAAGTTAACACGTAGATGCTTGTTAATAAGAAAAAAAATACATTAGATGACCTGTCTATGAGATAATCACATGGATAACTATGTAGTGCCAGTTATAGAATCTCGTTATAGCAAACGCACAAATATCCTTAGACTTGATATCTCTAAGGTACTTTATTTGCTGAGCATTGTACTTTGATTCCAATCTTTGGAGCCAGATCGAGAGCCGCCTATGGGATGAATATTGGATACAATGTGAGGTAAATGAAAGTAGTTGAGATGGTCAGTAAAGGATTCACCACATCTAATAGTTAGGGCAAATATCTCATGGCCATTTATTGGAATTACTACTCGTGAAATCCTTAGCCAAGGTTATTGTGTTTGGGAAACAGTTTCAATTAATATACATGTAGAGTAGTGGAATCTTGGTACAAGTACTAATATATTCATGCTAGAATTAACATTTATTCTGGAGGGAATTGGCACTAATTCCATACTCCAAACCGAATGAGATATTGTATAGTAAAAAGAGTTTATTGCACTGTAGTTTGTTATTAAAGGGTTTCTGTCAAGCCACTTGACTTCCTGGACTCTTGGGTGGTCATGATATGTTGCTAGATGCCACTCATGATCTGCTGAATACGAGTTTATTAATTGATGAATTAATAAACCAATCATGTTTAGAATTAATAGATGAATTCTAAACTATTAAGGATTATTAAGCTCAAAGATATTTGGATTAAGTTATATTCGCTGCCAATAGACTGAGAAACCTAATAGGTTATAGATAATAGAGGACTATGTACTGGATGTTATATAATAACATTGTGGGGTTAATTGTGAGAAGTAGAAGTTATTTGGGTCAAATTATAATTAGTTATAATTTTTAGACCAAATTATAATTATAAGAACTTGAAGGTTCCAATTACAATTTAATGAATTCTAATTTGATTAGAATTTATAGAGCTTTGCATCGGCGTGTTTTCTGGGATTTTTTCCTTAGAATATTCCATGGTTGTTTTATCTTTGCAAACATAGAAAAAAATTGTTCTCTCTGGAAAAACAACACACGACTCTCCCCTTCTTCTTCTCTGTGAAATTACCCTAGGCGTCATTGTTATTCTCTGCTAGCACAGATACTGTGTTCGGGTTTCATTGAGTGAGCATCCTCGTGTGGATATTATTAGAGGGAGTCTCACACTTAGACTCCAGTGGCGGCGGCGAGAGACTCTGGTTTTCTATTGGATGACGCATCAGCAGTCGAAAGAAATTTTTGAATTGTAGAGACATCACTGAAAAGGTATATTCCTGGTTTTTAACCCATGTCAACACATACATGCAGTCCTCTTATCATAGAATCCTTGTATTTCCGTTGTGTAACGTATAGATGATGCATGTATGGATTCTAACAGTAGTTTCAGAGCCACTTGTATTTGTTTTATGGATGTTTGTTCACCATGAAAGTTGTTTCATGTTTGTCTCTATTTTCTGTTTCATGCTGCGATCATATTTCTGGAAAAATTATTTTCCGTTGATTTTGTTGCCTTTGTCTGAATTGTTTTGCGCATATGTTTGGATCATAAAAAACGTTTCTGTGATTCGTTTGATTAAGAATTGTTTTGTTCTTGGTGATGACATAGGAAGCGGAAAAATACAAAGCACGCAGTGGAAGCGAAGATCAAAAAATTGAAAAAAAAAAAAAAACAAGAACAGGGGATTCCAGGACAGGGCCGGCGCCAACTCGGCTACCCTAGCCGACGCCAGTAGTGCCCTGTCCAAATCCCGAGGTTTTAAAATTTTTACCTCTCCTTCTGGTTCTCAAAGGTGGCTGGACCAGAACGTGCACAACCGGGGTAGGTGTGCTGGTGGAAGCCTCTGGTGTGATTCCTGCAAGGCTCCTACTCCGCCTTTGCATATATGTAAATGCCAAACTCTCAGTCTTCCAATATATGGCCAGCCTAACTACTGTTTGGTGAACTATTAATAGGTTAGGAAATTTTTCTGGAGAGAGAGAGAGAGAGACGCCTGGCCTTTCATAGAGAAGAAGCCATATTTGAAGAGTGTGTATTCTCTCAACAACGTTGTTTCCAATCTTCTTGTTTAACCTAAATAAAAACCCTAGATTAAACTGGACTGGGCCATTGGACTCTTAGTTTAACCTTTTGGGCTTAATTAATTATTCTAATTAGAACCAACCTAATGGCCCAATTAATAATTAATTTCCCAGCCCAAATAAACTAGTCCAATAAATAAGCCTATATTAGTTTAGTCCCAGGTTAATTATTCAAACTGGGCCAAAGCCCTAAATAATTAATTAACCCACTAAACTAATTTAATTAATTCTCTCTCAATGGACCTTTATTTTATTCTAGCCTAAAAATTAAATCAGGCTACTTAAATAAAATAAACTCCATTTAATTTAAGATCAATTCCTTAGCCCGTATTTAATTAAGACTCAAGGCCTATACTGGGGACCAAAAGACACACCGCATTGACTACTAAAATGACCAAAATACTCTTACTATATAAATAGCTGTATTTTACATTTTAAATATTTCCTAATATCACCATAAGAAAATATTGAACCTAAGGACAGTGCTGCGTTAGCAAAGTTCCGACCTACAGGTGTAATAACTAAAATACCCCTCTATACATCGTTGTACATTTAGAGAGGAAGAAGTGTAATAATACCTCTCTAAATAACATCTACCATCCTTAGGCCTCTAGTCCAATGATCCACGACTTCTTGGATTGTTTCCACTTTCCAAGGGAGCTATTTTAAAGCAAACATCTAAGTCATGTTTCCCAAAGCCCTAGATATTTAGATTATTCAGACAACCACAAGGGGTGATATAGTATAGAAACTATCCTGTACAAGTCTGCTTTAACTAACTAGTCACATATACCCTACATGTAAGTATATTGGCCATATGATAGAACCTCAACTATAGCATATCAAAGTATATACTTCTAGCTTCGTCAGACCACCAACTCATACTCAATTCATAGAATACTAGTCCATGCTGTAACGGTAGTAGTCTAGGTTTCTACCATATAGTACTTTTAGAAACCACTACTAAAGGTCTTGTTCTGCGCATTCGAAATACACTTATGTCATGAAGTGAGTGGACTACTCACTGGCTAAAGGTAAGTCATTCCCTATTTAGAATTCACAACATAATAACCTAGATATGATGAGATTTCCATTCTCATCAATCGGTTAAGAACGAATGTCTATGTGTTAAGTAACCCATGATCCATACCTTACTGTGAAAGACCTCCATTCACATAGACCACTTACTTAAATACAATGGGTCTTTTCCAAATGTAATTGTACACAAAGAAAATTGTAAATTCATAAACAATCTCTGAAAATAAATTATTTTATTAAAACATTCAATTTTTACATCAGAAAACTAGTCTAAGAGGGTATATTTCTCAACAATCTCCCACTTGCACTCTAAGACTAAGTAAGTCCGTAGGTGCCCACCCCTATGACGTCTAAGTGTCTCTTGAAGACTCTCTCAGCTAAAGATTTGGTGAATGGATCTGCTAGATTGTTCTCGGAGGTAATCTGTTCCACCACGACTTCCTGTCTCTAGATGAAATCTCGGATCAGGTGGTACTTCCTCTCGATGTGCTTCCCCTTCTTGTGGTTCCTGTGTTCTTTTGATTGTGATACTACTCTAGTGTTGTCGTAATACATCACAATCGGCCTGTCCATGTGTGGCATGACTCCAAGTTATGAAGGGAACTTCCGGAGCCAGACTGCTTCTTTGGATGCCTCCGAAACTGCCACATACTCAGCTTCCATGGTTGAGTCAGCAATGCAAGATTGCTTGATACTCCTCCATGAAATAGCTCCTCCAGATAAGGTGAAGATATATCCACTAGTGGATTTTCTCTCATCCTTATCTGCTTGGAAGTCTGAGTCTGTGTATCCTGTAGGAACCAAGTCATCAACCCTATAAACCAGCATATAATCTCTCATTCCCTTAAGGTACTTGAGTATATGTTTTACAGCTTGCCAATGAACCTCCCCAAGGTTTGACTAATATCTGCTAACCAAGCCTACGACAAAGCAGATATCTGGTCTAGTACACAGCATAGCATACATGAGACTTCCTACAACCGAAGCATAGGGAATCCTACTCATTCTGTCCTTTTCTTCTTGAGACTTAGGATAGTCCCTTGAAAAAAATGACAACCTATGTTTGCTAGGAATTAGAGTTCCCTTGCATGAGTCCATGCTATACCTGGCCAGCACCCTGTCAATATATGTAGCTTGGGATAATCCTAACATTCTCTGCTTTCTATTTCTAAGAAGTCTAATCCCGAGAATGTAGTTGGCTTCTCCCAAGTCCGTCATACTGAATTAACTAGACAGCCAAACCTTTGTAAATGATAATGACCATATATCATTTCCAATGAGTAGAATATCATCCACATACAAGACAAGAAAACCCACATTAATGCCTTCAAGCTTCCTGTACACGCATGGTTAATCCTTGTTTTGAATAAAATCATAAGACTTTACAATCTCATCAAAATGAATATTCCATGCCCTTGATGCCTGCTTAAGTCCATAAATGGACTTCTTAAGCTTGCAAACCATATGTTCTTGACTCTCAGCAATAAAACCTTCCGGTTGGGACATACAGATATCTTCACTAAGATGGCCATTTAAACATGTCATCTTAACATCTATTTGCCATATCACGTAGTTATAATGACATGTGATGGTAAGGAGGATATGGATGGACTTAAGCATGGCTACCGAGGAAAAAGTTTCCTCATAATCGATTCTCTCTTTCTGAGTATACCCTTTTGCCACAAGCCTAGCTTTGAAGGTTTCCACATTCTCTTCTATTCCCCTCTTTCTCTTGTATACCCACTTACACCCTATAGGTTTTATCCCTTCAAGTGAAGCTACAAGAGCCCAAACTTGATTGAGATACATATACTCAATCTCGGCTTTCATTACTTTATGTCACAGATTTGCATTGGCATCAGCAATAGCCTCCTCATATCTAGTGGGTTCTTGTTCCTGATGGTAGGAGACTAGTTCGAAAGCTTATCTAGTCCATCTCTCCAAAACGCTAGACACTTTCCCACTACGACGAGGCTCCATATGTACAGGCTCTTGAGGCTGTGCCTCTTCTTATTCTACAGTCGGGCCAGAAGAAGTTGCTTTTGAAGATAACTTCTCCTCCAATTCCAACCTAGTTGAACCTTTCGTGGAAGTACTTTGATCATCCTCTAAGTATCTAGAATTGGTACTAACTAGTACTTTCTGCTCCTTAGGATGATAAAAGTAACTACTTTTTGTCCCTTTTGGATACCCAACAAAATAGCATAATTCTGATCTTGGTTCCAACTTATCTCCCTTGACCAGTACATAAGCTGGACAACCCCATATCCTGAGATGATTTAGACTTGGCTTACGCCTAATCCACATCTTATAGGAAGTCTTAGGTATTGACTTGGAAGGTACCAAGTTCAGAATATATGCTGTTGTTTCCAAGGCATAGCCCCAAAAAGACACTAGAAGAGTAGCATGAGACATCATGCTTCGGATCATTTCCATCAATGTCTTGTTCCTTCTCTCAGCTACTCTGTTCTGTTGGGGCATCCTCGGCGTAGAGAGTTGGGATACTATTCCATGATGTCCCATATAGTCCTTGAATTCACTAAGAAGGTACTCTCCACCACGATCCGATCATAAGGTCTTGAACAATTTACCTATCTGATGCTCCACTTCAGCCTTAAACTCTTTGAACTTGTCGAAAGAGTCAGACTTGCGTCCCATCAGATAAACGTAACCAAATCTTGTACAATCATCTGTGAAAGTGATGAAGTACTCAAAACCTCCTCTAGTTAGTGTAGACAAGGGACCACACACATCAGTGTGAACAAGACTCAATACCTCCTTAGCTCGTATCCACCTTAGGAGTAAATGACATTTTGGTCATCTTTCCCATCAGGCAAGACTCACACTAAAGCCAATTTTCCAATCTCAATGAGCTCAAGGGCCCATCATGGATCAACCTCTAAATCCTAGTTGAGTTGATATGACCCAACCTTAGATGCCAAAGATACGAGTCATTGACATTAGTCTCTCTCTTCCTTGTTAAAGTTTCAAATTGAGCGTTATTTAATTGATTGTTAATAGGGTTTAAGAAAAAGAAATTTCCATACATGTGCCCAGTACATAAAATTTCTCCATCTCTACTGATAGAAATACTAGAATGGAAAGATATAGAATATCCTTGATTTATTAGTTTTGCAACTGAAATCAAATTCTGATGAAATCCAGGTACATATAAAATATCTTTCAAAACCACTATTCTATTTCAATCAAATACAAGATCCAGCTCTCCCACTGCAAGGGCCCAAACTTGTGCTCTATTTCCCACACGTAGTCCATGTTCGCCCTTCTGGAGTCTTCTAATCTTTCTAAACCCCTGCAAGGAGTTACAGATGTGATCAGTGGCTCCTAAATCAACAATCCAAGTGGACATTGATCCAACTATTGATATAAACTCTAGATAGAAAACATTACCTATGGGTTTTTCTTGGCTTGAAGATCCGGACACTCTTTTTCTAGTGTCCTTTCAGTCCACACTTGAAGCACTTGCCTTTGGGTTTGTCCTTGGGCTGGGTCTTGAGCAAGACCGCTACGTTCCCCTTTTTCTTCTTGAACTTTCTGGGCTTGGGCCCAGTTTTAGAAGATGAAGCCTTAGCAATCATTGCCTTTGATTGTGGTTTCATGACCTTCTCCACTATCTGGAGCTCCATCATCAACTCAGTCAAACCCATGTTCAATTTGTTCATGTTATAGTTCAACTTGAACTGAGTAAAGGATCCCGGTAGAGATTCGAGAACCATGTCCACTTAGCTCTCGAGGTCAATGACAACCCCTAAGATTTCTTCTTCCTCGAAAGCAGTAATCATCTTAAGCATATACTCTCTGACTGATGCTTCCTAAGCCATCTTAGTGTTAATGATGGTTCGAAGAGCCTCCGACCGCACGGGCCAACTCTTATCTACGAACATCGTGGCTAATGATTGGGTTATGTCATATGCAGTGGTCATGCGCTCATATTTGGATTGGAGCACATTAGACATGGAGGCCAACATGTAACAACAAGCTATCTCGTCGACCTTATTCCATGCTTTCTCAGCCTCACGCTCCTCGGCGGTGGAACCCTCCCCGATAATAGGGCAGGTTTTGTACATGACATACTTATACTCCTCTGTTGTCAGTATTATGTCCAAGTTCCTCTTCCAGTCCACATAATTTGGTCCTGCTAGCTTATTCTCTCGAAGAATAACGGCCAATGGACTAAAAGAATCTCCCACCATTTCTGAAAAATCGAAAAATAAAAGAAAAAGATTTAGTTTGTGAAAAAAAAAAAATATATGTGCACTTTATCCTTATTATCAAAACTGAAAATAATCAATTTGGCTCTTAGAAAAACTAACATAGCTTTTTGGGAAGATTATCAGTTTCCTAAGCTAAGTTTGTTAACCACCCTAAATTAATTTCCCTTCTAGTTAATGATCTAGAAGATAACTCCATCGAGGGGATGGTCGTTTTCTCTCATTTCCTATGGACATACCTCGCACTATGACCTCCAACGAGGGGTTGGCTGATCATAGTTCATGCCCCGAGTTATTAATTACATCCCTCCATTAGATCTAGATCCTTATGGTATCCCCATCATATACGGGTTCACTCCCAGAGTGACGTGAGAGGACCCACAATCTTTAATGAGGATCGTGATGGAAGCCATGAGGCTGTTGGAACCCCTCTCCCACTTAGTCTTTTAAAACGAGGATTTTCTGAAAAATATCTTTTGTAAATTTCCATTAAGTTTTCCCTTAACTCAAAAATAAAATGTCAAAGTCCATAAAAATCTCTATGTCAAGGTTTATATCTTTGAGAGTTTTTCCATGGACTAATTTTATTCAAGTTAAAAACATAATGATTTCAAAAATTTTCCACTTAAAACTTTCTAGAGACTTTGGTCTCAAGTTTATTTGACAAAACAATTTTTCTTGTGCCAAATTAAACCAAAATGGCTTTCTATTTTAACCTTACAAAAATATTTAAATCTAATATATTTTATATGTCAAGGATTAAATCCTTTGAGAAAATATCTAAGGATTAATTTTCGTTCAAGTTAAAATAACCATTTAATTTGTAGAAAAATGTTTTCCTTGTCAAAACATTCCCAAAGACTTTGGTCTTTGAGAAAACATGCACATAGGTACAAAATTAAATAGCATGCTAGAAAACAGTAAATGTTTTCATGCTCTTCTATTTTTAAACCTAAGTGCCCAGATAATAGAATTGAACACATTAATTAATTAATTAATGGTCTTTTTTAATCCTAAAATCCCTTACTTCCTTGAATATTAACTATTGCAAAATATTAACTTTGCCTGGTATGGACCCCAAAACTAAAAGTAAATTGCAAGAAAAATTACAAGGAAAAATTAAAAAAAAAAAATCCTTGGTCCACTGCACGCATCGCACTAGATCAGCCACCCATCTGAACTGTGGTCTACTGCACCCATCGCACAAAACCAGAACCCACGAGAAAACAGTGTGGATCGGCCTTCCAAACCCTAGCTGACGCCGGTTCGGTTCTGGACAGCTTTGTTGGAATTCGTGGACTCCTAAACGCGGAAAACATCTACGAATCCCTCCCGAGGACCCAAGTAAACGATTAAGAAGATCTAAGCTTTAAGAATTACCTCTGGTTGCTGTAATCGAAATCCTTCGATTCTGGTTGCGCTGTTGTACGTTCAACCCGAACAATCACCAGACGCTGTAGTATGCGAACGTCCTCTATCGGATACACACCGCAAACTCACTCGATACCCGTGGAGTGCTAGCGCCTAGGGTTTGAGAGGTTTTTTTTTTCTAGTAGAGAATGGCACGAATGTTCTCAACCGAAAAATTGGGCTTGTGAAAAGACGGCTAGGGTTTTCTTAAAAACCCTCGAACCTCTTAGAGTCCAACCCCAATAATATCTTAACATATTCTAATTTAAATTCAAATTAAATTAAAACTGATGTGATAAGATTCTGCCATTATCTCGGTAATTTAACTAATTATTTTACCGTAGTCAGATTCTTATAATCTGGATATCATCCAGATTCATCGAACCTGGTCACCAGAAAAATAACCTAACAAGTTCGCTTATTGTGTGACCCTATAGGTTCATTTAACACTGACAGTGTGCCTAAATCATATTTAAATGGCCCACAAGTTATAAGCGGTTTCTAGAAAAACATTATAACTATCCAGGTTAAATGAAGATCGGTGATCTCTTTGAACCAAACCATAATTTTATATTTAGTCCTTTTGTCACACGATATCCAGATTAAGCATAAGGCACGGAGCATGTCATCCTTATTAAGCTTAATCAATTATTTCTTGATTTCATAGTAGACTGTTCAAACAAATGATATCAATATCTTAGATTGATATATTTGAGCACGGCCATGCATTTTTAACAGTCTAACTTATCAAGGGGCCCATGGATATCTCTCCCATAACTGAGAGGGACAAATTCCTTCACAATCAATCATATTCCTCTCCCTGATTTATTCTATATCCAACAGTCGTCTAATTTATTATCTCTTTAAAGACAACTTTAGACAATGTCAAAATATAGAATTTATCAAGTAAGAAACTATGATGAATTTAGGTCGAAGGACTTTCAATATTATTATGGCTAGAAAGTACTTATGACATATTCCATGAAGTACTCTCACAGATGGGTCATGTCCAATACAATGTTTTCTAACATTTATTTATGTCTTGACTCGATATCACAAATATCCATGGCCGATAAAACATAGCCATCAAGTCACAAACATACTAATCTTAATTTATTATTATTCCAATAATAATAATCGATCGAGGATAGTTTTAGAATAGTCATTGTATTCATTGTAGGGTTTTACTATCAAGTCACGTACTTGATGACCAACAAAACAAAACTCACTATTCATGGAAAGGAAAGTCTCATATTATTATATAAAACATAATGACAATTGTATAAGTACAAATTGACTCTAGGGCATATCCCCAACAGTCTCCCACTTGCACTAAGACCAATTTGGCATAAGCCGTAATCCCATTGTTACGGTATGACTATCATGTTTAGACGATGGGAGAGGCTTTGTCGATGGATCTGCAACATTGTCATCGATTGGCACCTTGCATACATTGACATCTCCTCTATCAACAATTTCTCGAATGAGATGAAAACGTCTAAGTATATGTTTGGATCGCTGATGTGATCTTGGTTCCTTAGCTTGTGCAATGGCTCCATTGTTGTCACAATAGAGATCCACTGGGTTCACAATACTAGGAACTACATCTAGTTACGTAATGAACTTTTTAATCCAAAGCGCTTCTTTAGCTGCAGTTGAGGCGACTACATACTCGACTTACGTAGTAGAATCGGCCACGGTGTCTTGCTTTGAACTTTTCCAGCTTACAGACACCTCCATTCAAACAAAATAGAAAACTCTGATTGCGATCTATAATCATCTATGTCGGACTGAAAACTAGCATCGGTGTAACCATTTACAACTAGCTCGCCTTCTTGTCCTCCATAAACTAAGAACATATCTTTAGTTCTTCTTAAGTACTTTAGTATGTTCTTGACAGACATGTGCCTCTCCGAGGATTTGATTGGAACCTGCTTGTCATGCTCAATGCATATGATACATCGGGTCGAGTACATAACATGGCATACATGATAGACCCTATAGCGGAAGCGTATGGTATCTTGTTCATGCGCTCTTCTTCATCCTTCGTAGAAGGACTTTGAGTTTTGCTTGAGCTTAATACCATGTGACATTGGCAAGAATCCTCTCTTAGAGTCTTGCATACTGAACCTTTTCAGTACCTTGTCAATGTATGCACTTTGACTTAGTCCAATTAGCTTTCTAGATCTATCTCTATAGATCCTTATACCTAGAATATAGGCAGCTTCACCTAAGTCTTTCATTGAGAAACAATTTCCCAACCATGTCTTTACACTTTGTAGAGTTGGAATGTCGTTTCCAATGAGTAAGATATCATCAACATAAAGTACCAAAAAGACTATTGCATTCCCACTTGTTTTCTTATAGACACAAGGCTCATCTTCATTTTTGATAAAGTTAAATTCTTTAATTGCTTCATCAAAACGAAGATTCCAGCTTCGAGATGCTTGCTTCAATCCATAAATGGATCTTTGAAGCTTACACACTTTATTAGAATTCAAAGGATCATCAAAACCCTCAGGTTGTGTCATGTACACATCTTCGAGTAAGTTTCCATTAAGAAACGCGGTTTTGACATCCATTTGCCAAATTTCATAGTCATAATATGCTGCTATGGCAAGAAGAATTCTAATAGATTTAAGCATTACAACTGGTGAAAAGGTTTCATCATAGTCTATACCATGAGTTTGTCTATAACCTTTTGCTACCAGTCGTGCTTTGTAAGTATGCACATTTCCCTCCATGTCTGTTTTCTTTTTGAAAACCCACTTACACCCAATGGTTTTTGAACCTTTAGGTGGGTTAACCAAAGTCCAAACTTGGTTATCATACATGGATTGCATCTCGGACTTCATAGCCTCTAACCATTTTCTAGAGTCGGAACTCTTAATGGCTTCTTGATAGGAAGTGGGCTCATCATTAACCATAAGCTCCACATTGTGATCGTCGGTGATGAGAAATCCATATCTCTCGGGTTGTTGACGAACCCTATCGGATCTTCGAGGTCCGTGTTCTATAGATGTAGGCTCATCTTGGACTTGTGAGCCATCTAATCGAGATTCATTATTTGGTTCGAGGCACTAATTGTGGCTCTTGAATCTCATCTTGATGAGGTTCGAGGCACTAATCGTGGTCCTTGAATCTCATCAAGATGTATTTTACTCCCACTGATTCTTTTGGAAATAAATTCCTTTTCAAGAAAGAATCCATTTCGAGCAACAATTACTCTATTTTCTTTTGGGAGATAAAATTGATATCCTTTAGTTTCTTTAGGATACCCCACAAATATGTATTTATCGGATTTAGGTGCAAGTTTATCGGATAATAAACGCTTTACATAAACTTCACAACCCCAAATCTTCGGAAATAACAAACTAGGTTGTCTCCCGAGTCCATATCTCATATGGCGTTTTACGAACCGATTTAGATGGAACTCGATTTAGTATGAATGCGGCGAGTCTCTAGGGCATAACCCCAAAAGGAGATTGGAAGATGAGTTTGACTCATCATTGATCGAACCATATCTAATAAAGTCCGATTTCTCCGTTCAGATACACCATTCCATTGAGGTGTTCCTGGTGGAGTTAATTGGGAAATAATTCCACAATTTTTAAGATGCTCGTCAAACTCGTGGCTTAAGTATTCACCACCTCGATCCGATCGAAGTGTTTTGATACTTTTGCCAAGTTGATTTTGTACTTCATTTTGAAATTCTTTGAATTTCTGGAACGATTCAGATTTGTGTTTCATCAGATACAAGTAGCCATATCTGCTGAAATCATCTGTAAATGTAATGAAATCTCGAAATCCTCCTCTAGCGAGTGAATTCATTGGTCCACATACATCGGTATGTATTAGGCCCAATAAATCGAGTTGCCCTTTCATTTTGTCTCTTGAAAGGCGCTTTCGTCATTTTGCCTAATAAACAAGAATCACATGTTCTGTAAGATTCTAAATCAAACGATTTTAGAAGCCCATCATTATGAAGCTTTGTTATGCGTTTCTCATTTATATGGCCCAAACGACAATGCCGAAGTAAGTCCGATTTAAATCATTGGATTTCAATCTCTTAGTATTTATATTATAGATAGACATGTACGAAGATCCACGAAGATTTAGAATATAAAGCCCATTCGATAATGAAGCATCTCCATAAAAAATGCCGTTTTATTAATGGAGCAAATGTTATTCCTAATAACAAATTCAAAACCTTCTAAATCCAAACAAGAAAGCTGAAATAATATTCCTACTCATAGCGGGAACATAAAAACAATTGTTCGGTTCTAAAACAAGCCCACTTGGGCAAAATTAATTCAAAAGTTCCTACGACTACTTGCAGCAACTTTTGCTCCATTCGCAACTCGTAGGTCTACCTCGCCTTTTGCCAAGGCTCTACTTCTTTTTAGACCCTGCACATTTACACAAATGTGAGATCCCCAACCGGTATCCAATACCCATGAATCGAAGTAGATAAATTAATTTCAATAACATAAATACCGAAGCGGCGGTCTCACTTGTCCTTCTTTTTCTTTGCTTCCAAATAGAGCTTGCAATTTCTTAACCAATGTCCTTGTTCTCCACAATGGTGGCAAGCTCCCTCCTTTGGTGTCTTGGCCTTAGGTTTGGGCTTGAACTTGGACTTTGCCTTGTCCTTACCCTTACTAGCCATGACCTTGCCCTTTTGGTTGTTCTTTTTGCCTTTCCCTTTTTGAACCATTAGAACACTAGGAGTATTCTTCTTAATGTTCGGTTCAGCTTGTTTTAGCATCCCATGCAATTCGGTAATGGATTTCTCCATATTATGCATGTTAAAATTCATGACAAGCTGGTCATACTCGGCGGGTAAAGAGCCCAAGATCAAATCCGTGGCCATGTCATGATTAACGGGAGCACCAAGCTTATCAAGATGATCTAGATAGCCCTTCATTTTAAGGACATGAGCACTTACCGAGGTGCCAGAAACCATCTTACATGCATTTAACGCCTTGTGAGTTTCAAATCTCTCTTGTCGTGCTTGCTCTTGGAAAATTTCCTTGAGATGCACAATCATGTCATATGCCTCTGCTTCTTCAAACTGTTTTTGAAGTTCAGAGTTCATGGTTGCTAGCATGAGGCAAGTAACATTGTTGGAGTCATCTTTGTGCTTACTATAAGCATCTTTTTTAGCTTTTGAGGCGTTATTTGCTGGAGAAGGGGGAATAGGATTTTCAAGAACATAGAGCCTTTTTTCTTGCTTAAGAACAATTCTTAAGTTTCGTGCCCAATCAAGAAAGTTAGTCCCACTAAGCTTGTCTTTCTCAAGCACAGATCGCAATGAATTATTCCAACTGTTTGTTGCCATTATCTGCATACAAAAATATGCAAAGTAATTAATTTTTGAGACTCTAACGAAAAACTCCCACTAAAAAGCATTTAAACTTTTGAAACTTCAACATTTTGATGTTTCGTAGTGGGGAAAAATATTTTGTTTTAATCATAAGCAAGCTTTGGCTTTAATCTTATAATTAAATAAAATTCTAATTTTAAATGAGATAGACATCAAATGTCCCGGCTAAAAATATCTCATAAAATGCCCTAGGCCCAAAACCATTTTGATAGCCCAGTTAAGTCAAACCATATCAAACATATGGAAAACTATTTTCCATCTTATCTCACTAAGATAATCAAAAGCATCCTACTTTGGTAGGAATGACCATATGATGATCCAAGTAATAACAAGTGTTTGATTTTGGAAGGCATTTAACACTTAAATTTTTTTTTCTTAAAAAAATTTGATTGGATTGTAGTAAGCGAGAAATAAACATATCAAATATGCATGCAAGACATAAATAAAAGTGACATAGCATGGCCCATAACCTATGTTGATCATCACGAGCAAAGTGAAGATCAAGGTGGTCAATCTAGGTATATGAACTCCTTAAGCATTCTCTAATGCCTTGAGCATACTCCTCCTTGGTTGTAAATGTCGGCTGCCGTCTTCTTTTACATTGGATAGTAAAATTAAAATAATTCCTGTTCTAGGAAAGCGAGTACAATTTTACAACAATGAAAAATGACACGCGAGCCGTATTTAAAAATTACAACTTAAAACAACCATAATGTAACCAGCCAATCACATTGGGATAAAACGGGCCATGCTATGCACTATTCAAAATAATCCACAACTACAATCAAAAACATTGACGAATAACACACAACGAACAGTTAGTTGGGGTTCCAAGGGGCAACGCCCCTGGCGGGGTCAAGGGGCAGCGCCCCCGGAAGGAAAAACGATTTTTCCTACTCTCATTGAATGAGATTTTGCCTTCCGATTTCCGAAAATTAATCAAATTAACGTTCGGACCCCTTAATAACCATCGCCGTGAAAATTTATATTACAGACAATATGCGTTCTTTTAATCATATTTATACAGATAACATATTATCATGTCCGATTAATAAAAGCAATTCGCAAATATAAAACGACGGATAGCATGCTTACGATACCATATCATATTAAAACGAGACCAATTTACGAGACAATCCGCAACTAATGCGGTCCGATCGAGCGACTAAGATGCACACATTAAACCTAATTCGAGCGATACTGCATGCTAAGTATTCTAAAATCATAATCATGCGCACATGCTGATACATACCCGTTAAATTCATATATACATATTATACATGTATTCAACAATACGATTAATACAGATGAATCAACCTAATCATTTAGCAAGTTGCTCTGATACCACTGTTGGAATTCGTGGACTCCTAAACACGGAAAACATCTACAAATCCCTCCCGAGGACCCAAGTAAACGATTAAGAAGATCTAAGCTTTAAGAATTACCTCTGGTTGCTGTAATCGAAATCCTTCGATTCTGGTTGCGCTGTTGTACGTTCAACCCGAACAATCACCAAATGCTGCAGTATGCGAACGTCCTCTATCGGATACACACCGCGAACTCACTCGATACCCGGGGAGTGCTAGCGCCTAGGGTTTGAGAGGTTTTTTTTTTCTAGTAGAGAATGGCACGAATGTTCTCAACCGAAAAATTGGGCTTGTGAAAAGACGGCTAGGGTTTTCTTAAAAACCCTCGAACCTCTTAGAGTCCAACCCCAATAATATCTTATCATATTCTAATTTAAATTCAAATTAAATTAAAACTGATATGATAAGATTCTGTCATTATCTCGGTAATTTAACTAATTATTTTACCGAGTCAGATTCTTATAATCTGGATATCATCCAGATTCATCGAACCTGGTCACCAGAAAAATAACCTAACAAGTTCGCTTATTGTGTGACCCTATAGGTTCATTTAACACTGACAGTGTGCCTAAATCATATTTAAATGGCCCACAAGTTATAAGCGGTTTCTAGCAAAACATTATAACTATCCAGGTTAAATGAAGATCGGTGATCTCTTTGAACCAAACCATAATTTTATATTTAGTCCTTTTGTCACACGATATCCAGATTAAGCATAAGGCACGGAGCATGTCATCCTTATTAAGCTTAATCAATTATTTCTTGATTTCATAGTAGACTGTTCAAACAAATGATATCAATATCTTAGATTGATATATTTGAGCACGGCCATGCATTTTTAACAGTCTAACTTATCAAGGGGCCCATGGATATCTCTCCCATAATCGAGAGGGACAAATTCCTTCACAATCAATCATATTCCTCTCCTCGATTTATTCTATATCCAACGAGTAGTCTAATTTATTATCTGGTTAAAGACAACTTTAGACAATGTCAAAATATAGAATTTATCAAGTAAGAAACTATGATGAATTTAGGTCGAAGGACTTTCAATATTATTATGGCTAGAAAGTACTTATGACATATTCCATGAAGTACTCTCACAGTGGGTCATGTCCAATACAATGTTCTTTAACATTTATTTATGTCTTGACTCGATATCACAAATATCCATGGCCAGTAAAACATAGCCATCAAGTCATAAACATACTAATCTTAATTTATTATTATTCCAATAATAATAATAATCGATCAGGGATAGTTTTAGAATAGTCATTGTATTCATTGTAGGGTTTTACTATCAAGTCACGTACTTGATGACCAACAAAACAAAACTCACTATTCATGGAAAGGAAAGTCTCATATTATTATATAAAACATAATGACAATTGTATAAGTACAAATTGACTCTAGGGCATATCCCCAACAAGCTCCTTGCTGTAGTTTTTTTTTTTTCTTGCGAATTTCCCCCGTTTTTCTGCACAGTTTCTGGTACAACTAGCTCTCCAATTTCAATCTTTATGCAATGAAATCAACCACAACCAACAACCGCCTATACCCATAAACATTAGGCTTACATGATTTACTAAGAAAAACAGTAAATTACAGATTCCTATACCTCCACCCGCGAGGTTTAACAGAGAATTTATCCATACCATAAACAGCGAAGAATCACAATTTTAATCACACATATGTGTCCAGTTTTATTCATCTAGATGCATGCTCCCTATATTTTCACAAAACCTTCAAGCTCTGATACCAATTCAAGGCATAGGAAGCAGAAAAACACAGAGCATGCAGCGGAAGCGAAGATCAAAAAATTGAAAAAAAACAAGAACAGGGGATTCTAGGACAGGGCTGGCGCCAGCTCTGGCTGCCCCAGCCGGTGCCAGTTGCACCCAGTTCAAATCCCGAGGTTTTAAAATCTTTACCTCTCCTTCTGTTTCTCAAAGGTGGCTGGATCAAAACGTGCGCAACGGGTTAGGTGTGCTGGTGGAAGCCTCTGGTACGATTCCTACAAGCCTCCTACTTCGCCTTTGCATGTATGTGAATGCCGAACCCTCGGTTTTTCAGTATATAGCCTGCCTAACTACCATTTGGTGAACTACTAACATGTTAGGGAATTTTTCTGGAGAGAGAGAGAGACGCCTGGCCTTTCTCAGAGAAGAAGCCGTCTCTAAAGACTGTGTGTATTCTCTCAATAACATTGTTTCTAATCCTCCTGTTTAACCTAAATAAAAACCCTAGGTTAAATTGGACTAGGCCATTAGACTCTTAGCTTAATCTTTTGGACTTAATTAATTATTCTAATTAGAACCAACCTAATAGCCCAATTAATAATTAATTTCCCAGCCCAAATAAACTAATCCAATAAATAAGCCTGTATTAGTTTAGTCCCAAGTTAATCTTTAATTATTCAAACTGGGCCAAAGCCCTGAATAATTAATTAACCCACTAAACTAATTTAATTAATTCTCTCTCCATGGATCTTTATTTTATTCTAGCCCAATAATTAAGTCAGGCTACTTAAATAAAATAAATTCTATTTAATTTAAGAACAATTCCTTAGCTCGTATTTAATTAGGACTCACGGTCTATACTGGGGACCAAAAGACACACCGCCTTGGCTACTAAAATGACCAAAATACCCTTACCATATAAATAATTGTATTTTACATTTTAAATATTTCCTAGTATCACCATAAGAAAATATTGACCCCAAGGACAGTGTTGTGTTAGCAAAGTCTCTGACCTACAGGTGTAATGACTAAAATACCCCTCTATACAGCGCCATACTAACACCTCTCTAAATGACATCTACCATCCTTAGGCCTCTAATCCAATGATCCACGACTTCCTGGATTGATTCCGCTTTCCAAGGGAGCTACCCTAAAGCAAACATCCAAGTTATGTTTCCTAAGGCCTTGGATATTTAGATCATTCAGACAACTACAAGGGGTGATATAGTATAGAAACTATCTTGTACAAGTCTGCCTTAACTAACTAGTCACACATACCTAACATGCAAATATATTAGCCTATGATAGAACCTCAACTATAGCATATCAAAGTATATGCTTCCAACTTCGTCAGACCACCAACTCATACTAAAGTCATAGAATACTAGTCCACGCTGTAGCGGTAGTAGTCTAGGTTTCTACCATATAGTACTTTTAGAAACCACTACTACAGGTCATGTTCTACGTATTCGAAATACACTTATGTCATGAAGTGAGTGGACTACTCACTGGCTAAAGGTAAGCCATTCCCTATTTAGAATTCACAACATAATAACCTAGACATGATGAGATTCCCATTCTCATCAATCGGTTAAGAATGAATGTCTATGTGTTAAGTAACCCGTGATCCATACCTTACTGTGAAAGACCTCCATTCACATGGACCACTTACTTAAATACAATGGGTCTTTTCCAAACGTAATTGTGCACAAATAAAATTATAAATTCACAAAAAATCTGTGAAAATAAATTCTTTTATTAAAATATTCAATTTTTACATCAGAAAACTAATCTAAGAGGGCATATTTCCCAACACTTGTGTCCGAGTCTCTTGGTTATTTTTCCTTTCCCTGTTTTCTAGAAAAATGGCTTTTTATTCTAAGAGAAATCTGGAAAAATGGGTTTTCATTCTGAGAGAAGTGGTGAATGCATTGATCTCTGGAAATTGTTTCTAGGACTTTGAAATAGCATCATAAATGCTAAATGAATTCCGTTCTATGTTGAAAGCCGATTCTCATGTTTGGGTTCTGTATAGGAAATATTTTTGTAATCTAGTTTTTTTTTTTTTTTGAGTGCAGATTTTGTGTTGTTGGTTTGGTTCTGAAATGATTATTTTATGAAAAATGATTGAAGATTAAATTGTTTCATGAGTTTTTCCTTGAATTGAACATGAACAGAATGTCTATTCACAAAACTTCACTGCAAAATCGAAAGCAAAATTATCCAAAAATTGTTTCTGGAAGACAAATAAAAATGGAGGGAAAAAAAAGAGTTTTTTTCTACCCGAGCCGCGGCTCGCTCGGGCCCTGCTGCCCGAAGCTGGGAGCCATGGCTCATCTTCCATTGATCCTGGGAAGGACGTATAACATCCTCCCTATTATAGGATTTTGTCCTCTGTGGACTATATATATATAAAAAAAAATTAAATCTTCTCCATTTCAGTTGCTTTTTTTTTTTCCAAGTGACCCACGAAAGTTTCTTTTTTCACTTACGCCCAAAGTTTTCCAAAATTTATATTTTGGGACTAACCAAGATTAATTTCTAAAATTGGTTTTCGAAATTAATTATCTAAAACAGTGATTTTAGATATGTAAAAAATAAGTTTTTTTTTATTAATTCTCATTTTGAGAATTAAATCTAATTATGATTAGTTTTTTAATTGAGGCCATGATTTAGAATAAAATTATATTTTAAAATTTTATATATTTTCTAAAATATTGATTTTAGATTATATTATTATTTAATTCCTAAAATATGATTTTAGCAATTAATAAATTTTCTAAAATATTGATTTTAGATTTTATCCTAAATAAATTTCTAGATTTAGATTTTAGAAATTAAATTTAAAATATTGATTTTAGATTTTATCTTAATTTAATTTCTAGAATTTGATTTTAGAAATTAAATCTAAATTTGTTTTATTTTTCCAAAATAGAGATTTTGGAATAATAAAATTATATGTTTAATTTTTTTAAGCATAATTAAATGGCATGGTGGATTGTTATGCACAAGCTTTTTGGGACCGGACCGGCCGGTCGAACTGGTCCCTCAAATGGTCCGGCTCATGTGTTTAAATCGGGTAGTTCAAAAACCGCGCTGGATAGTGCAAACCAGATTGGATCGGCTGGTCCAACCGATTGGACCATGAACCGACCGATTCGAATTTGAATCGGGTAGTCTGTTCTTTAAAAAAAAATTAAGAGTGCAAATTTTATAATTCACTAAAATTTTGAGCCAAATTATGCAATTCAATAAACATTGAGGCTTTTGAATGAAAAAAAATATATAATCTAAATGAGATGTCCATTGTTGTGTTGACCAACACCGACAATCCTCAAATCAAATCAGCAAATACAATTTGGCAATTTCTTCATTCATTTTCATTGTTTCCTTTCCTGCTTCACAGCTCCGACGTCTCTTGAAGCAGCTTGCACTGCACTACAGTGACTACTCTGCTCCAACCTCAAGACTCAAGTGGTATGCTTTGTTTGTGAAATTAAAACTAGAAAATTCTATTGTTGCGCCTGCGTCTTCCTAAGCTATGATTGTGCTTGATTTGCTTCTAACAATTTGAATGGCATAGCCGCATATCTCCTTTCTATTGTTGCATCTTCTGCTGCACTTCATTTGTGAGTGTGACTGTGTGAGGTATTGGACTTTCGCTACACTAGATGGCGAGGAAAGTATGAATTTTTGTGCATGCACTCTACTTGTTTGATTGTTTATCCCAGAAGACTTGTATGAATTGGCTGGTCTAAAATGAAACTTTATTTTCAGTTCACATTTTGAGGATATTAGATCATTGAATAAGACTGTACTGAAATGTCCATCTGACTGAAATGATTGTGGCGTTAGGACAGTGAACCGTATTTTATTTGTCAGCAAGGCTGAGAAAATCATCTTGCTCCTAGGTTGAGAAAATCAAATTCATTACCTTGATGCTCCTTCTGGACTTAATATCTGGAAGACAATCACACGTAAGGTTTAAGCATCAATTCCTCTCGTGATTAAGCATCAATTCCTCTCGTGATGTTTGGTTAGAAAATGATGAAATGAAAAGGAATGAACTTATTGGTGATCTCCATGCATCTATGTTAAGGGCAACAGTTAATGATAACTTGGGTTGAAACCAGCAACATTCGTTAGTCCATTTCATTCACTCCCTACCTAATTTTATGGCAAAAATTCAAGAATATTGTTGACTTATGATCCATAAACCACAAGAGGTCTATTTAGAAACTTAGATTTCTATGAACGATGACTTATATCCTAAAATCATAATTTTTTTGTGCATGCAATCAACCCACTCTTATTTCATTAATGCTTGATTTTTAATGCATTTTTTTTGTTCTTGGGACATTGAGCTAGATTAGTTTTGTTTCTTTTGCAGGATTGAATTAATGGAAATAGATTCTTCAAAAGGTAGATCAACTCTTCAATCAGCTGCTCCATTAGATAACAATTCATATAGGAGAAGTAAGTTTGACATTGCTTGGAATCATGTAATTCAAAAGGTCATTGAGGGAAAGAATGTTTTGACATGTTTGTATTGTGGTTTTAGTGGGAAAGATGGTGGAATATATAGTGTGAAGCCCCACCTAAAACCAACCCTAGAGTAAAGGGGTCGGGATGCATATCATATTTTCTTGCATGAATAAATATATTTTTGAATGATTTTATGTGCTTTAGAATTGTGATTTATAGTATAGAAGGCTTAGTTATGCTTATTGAGTGGGAAGGGTAAAATGGTAATTTTGCTTGAGGTCAAAATAGGGAGACATATTAAGGATTAAATACGAAGAATATTTGGGAGAGAAAATAAGAACAAGAGTTGTTGTGGTTTACTGGTTAGAGCTTTGGAATTAATCTCTAAGGTCTTAAGTTCAAATCCCACCATTTAAGTTTTATCATGATTAAATTTTATTTTATTTAACGTAGAATATTTCATCCCTTGCAAGCCATAAGTAGAAGTAGGAGTGTTGTCCTAGGGGAGGCATGAAGGGAATGTCCTAATCCTATTCTTATACCCTAAAAGAATTCTTAAGGGATTCATGTCTTTTTATTCCCTAGCTTACTTTAATTTCTTTACCAATTAAGTTTGTTCAATTTAGCCAAATCCATATTTTAATCCCAGAAAATTCAACAAGGTTTATTGACCTTGGAATTTTGAAAATGGCTTTTAGAGGATAGAGTTTTGACTAAAAATAGGGAAGGAGTTAAGGAAGGTTCCCAAGAGAATTAATCTCCATGGTTGAACCTTCAAACTCCACTCTATAAGTATTCATCTTCTTCATGGTAGCAATCTGAAAATTTTCTAGGTTCTTGGAAAGTCTAGCTTTCGAAAACTTAAACCATTTTTCTTACTCAAATGCTGCCAGAAAAATGACCAACTTATTCAGCTTGAGGACTGGAATTTCTTTGCCAAAACTGGACTACACAAAGCTGTGCAAACCAGGAAAAAATTTCTGGACAGTTTCGTAGCATGGCAGGCCAAAAATCAAGGCTGTTTCTTTAGCCTTCAAACCAGTAATTCACCTCTACCTTTCCTCCATAAAGAATGTTGGAAACCAGCCTTAAAGAACCCCTTAATACCTCTCCAAACTCTCTGCAAATCGGTTAGATCATTGCAGAAAAACTACACAAAAATTCCAACAAACCATTCGAACCTCCAACCAGAAAAATTCCAGCCTTGCTCTCTCTTCAAGCCTTATCGGAAATCACCTCAAACATCTGTGAAGTTAACCTTAGTTAGCCATGAACTGAACTCCATACCCTCCTCCACTGACCTGCACGATTGGACTCCATAGCCACTCCTTGAATTCCTCCTTCAATTACTCCAATCAAGCTTTCAATTAAAGTTCAAAAATTCCGGCAATTACTCCATGAAAACTCCCTTGGTTTAAGCTTCAAACAACCAAAAATTCTCCCACCATTGCACTCAGAATTTCAGCCAACCTATAGCTCCTTCAACCCTCATTCATTTCAGCAAAACCAGTCGGCCATTGTAGCTTCCCGGAACCTCCATCAATCAAACAACCTTACCATATCTTCTACCTTAAAACACTTCATGAATTACTCCATTTGAATTTCAAACAACCAGATGTCCCCCTTCTCCCTAATTTGAAAATCAAATCACAAGGATCCCTCAATCATTCGCCCTACACCTTTCAACAAATTTTGGTCTAGCTTTCTCACCATTCTCTCCATTTCTCCAAAAACACCAAGAACACACACTAGCTTTCTTCAAGCCTAAGACCACTCTAAACACCTCCAAACCCTTCTAAAAACTCCAGATCATGCCTACTCACTCCCTAGAGTCCATTTCTGGATTTTATAACATCAAATATTGAAAACAAAAATCTGCTATCGGATCAAAAACTAGAATTTTTCTTGAAGTCTCAAGAACACTATCAAGGTAACCAACAACAATTTTGTTCATCTTCTTTCCCTTCAATCTTTAACATGATATACTGATACACTCTCTCTCTCTGTCTCTCGGCCGAAATGGTTGCTACAACCATGGCTGTTTTTCCTTCTTCTTTCTTGGACGATTCAAACCTTCCAAGTGTGTGGATATCCTTGAATCTTCATCGAGATAGTCATCAACCAAGTATTTCTTTTTAACCTTCTCTTTAATTCTACAATTATGTCTCATAGATGTTGTTAGAAAAGGATAGAATATGTTTAGGGATTGAGTATGTGCTTATGTATGAAGGAGTTGAGATTGAAGCATCAAGATGTTTTGTCATGGTTAAGTTTTATGATATTTCTTGTGGATCGATGCATGTCCTTCATGTCTTGAGTGAGTATGGATGATTAAGCATGCTAGATATTATGCCACCTTTGGTGAATAGGGTATTATGCTCTTGTTTTCATTGAAGCCATGAATATGATTATGCTTAGTAGAGATTTTGTAACACCCCGCTACCTAGGCCCGCCAGGGCCAGGGATGTCACCCCGTGCAAAGGACAAGGAGTGTTTATAACTAGGTTACACAAATAAAATAGCGGAATAAAAATAATACTTTAACTTAAAATTTATTACAACCCAAGGATAAATCCAAGATTAAATCCAAGAATTCCAAAAAATTGAATCTATAATAAAGATTATCCACTCTCAACTCCACAAAGCAATACATAAAAATAAATGACAAAATTCTCTTCCAAGGCAGATAACACTAGCTACTCATTCCCACAGCAGGATCGGCCTAAAATCATTGTAAAAAGAGTGGTGATGAGAAAAAATCTCAGTAAGTCCGTGTGTGCTTTGAGTGTCCAATGAAAACAGTTCGTGAATGCAAAGTATATTATCTTTATAAGAGAAATACTAGCAAGCAATAAATATTAGTTAAAACCAAGAGTGGCATTTTGGCTTTTCCCACCATACACAATAATTAAAATAAATCACTCAAAAGAAAGGGTCATGGGTTACCACACGTTTGGCCCCATAACCGGTCAGAATGCCGACACTTTGTGCAGACTGACAAAAGGGTAGGTGATCGGCTTATTGGGCAAGATACTCCTCCTTCTCTATACCCAAACAACAACCAGGTGTCCATTCCGGCAAAACACAATCACTTGACTGAAATAAAAACAGCTAGCTCGGACCGGCATGACTAAGTAGTATTGATATTTCTCTAAGTTGAGTTCATCTTTTGGAGGTGGCCTCCTACCAGAAGACTCACTCTTGCTCTTCAAAACTAGTACTACTAGCCTACCCTTATTGAGTACTCAACGTAACGTATCCCACTTGGGAGAAAATGAACAAAACATAGTTTCCCATGAAAATGGCAATTAAGGGTTTCCAAAGTCTTTGTCAAAATCAGTTTTAGAAAGAGTTTTAAGTTTGAGTAAATCTGCTTATTGATTTCCAAATAATTTGTTTGACTAAAATAAGAACGGAGTTAATCCTCAGGTGCCTTTACATAAATGAGTGTCCCTACACTCTACATTTGGCTTGCCATTAAAAAAAATCATTTTTGCATTAAACAGGTTTTATGCAGGAGCTTACCTGATCCTTGCTCACAATAAAGGTCTCCAACAGCTGACCTAACCCCGCATGGGGTAAATATAAACCACAATCAAACTCATGCCAAAATCCACTTTCACAAATAAAACTAACTCAACTCACTACTATCATGATTCTAGTGTCCCAAGCTTTAAGGCAAAATAATAAATTAAAAGGTTTATAAGCTAAGGCTAATTTGATATTTTAAAATAATTAGTGTTTTGGGAAATAGGTACTAATAAGTTGAAGGGTTAAATCTTGCTAAAATAATTTAAAGTGTATTTGATGAAGGGTCCTAGGTGGTATTAGGTAAAATAATAATTTATTAATAATTAATTGCTGAAAAATAATTGATAATTAAAATTAGTTGAAAATAAAGTTTAATGAGTCTTGATTGAAAGATAATAAATAAATTTTAATAGGTTTCGGTTAAAAGATAATAATTAAATTTTAATAATAAATATTTTACTTGATATGATTATTTTCATAAAAGGCTTTATCATTTTATATAATATCTATATATTTTATTTTTCTAGCAAAAGCTATTATTTATTTGACTAAAATATCCTTATTATATTTATAATAATCCAAATCTACCCTTCCTGGGGTTTTTTCGAAATTACTAGCAAAAATCATAATATTAAATATTTTATTGAAGGAATAAAATTAGCTTATGGACAACTAGATCATGATCATATTCCTATTGCTAACCACAATCGTGAACATATACTCCATCCAATTCATCAAATCATCCAAATCATGAATATAAGCATAGATCAAAATTTATCAAGGCATGATCCAACCTTTCCTAGCATAAACATAATCATGGCTTCAACAATCATACTTGAATATAAATCCTATTCACCAACGGTGACATAATCTCTAACATGCTTGATCACATATATCACTCTCAACATAGAGACATGCATTAAACTCTAAAACATCATAATATCATCCAAGATAAATCATCACATGCATCAACCCCAACTCAATCATATACACACATTCATTCATGCTTCAAACTCAACTCATCACAACAACGCATGCTTGAACCACACTCATTGCCCATCTCCTGCCAATATCATCCTAGAGACATGAATCTAGAGCCTAAAAAGAGGGTTGAAGGGACTTACTTGATTGATGAGTACCTTGAAGGAGTTTCGAATGGATCTCAACTCCTAGATGTCTAAATCCGTCCAAGGGGGATGAAGAAAGCATGGCCATGGTGAAGAAGTCATTCGGCCAAGAGGGAGAGGGTGTTCAGCCAAGAGAGAGAGAGAGAGAGAGAGAGAGAGAGAAAGAGAAGAAGAAAGTCCATTAGCATGTTTATTCATATACATATTCATTAGAGATCAAAGATTAGCGAAGATGAAGTTGATTGAACAAACTTACCTTGAAGGTGTTCTTGAGCCTTCACAAAAATTCTAATTTTTTATCCAAAAGAGCAAGCTGAATTTTGGAGTTTGATGTTAAAAATGGTATGGATGGACTCATGGAAGTGAGTAGATGAAATTTGGAATTTTTTAAGAAGTTTGAAGTGGTTTGGAGAGGTATTAGGCGAAAGAAGGAGTAGGTGTTCTTGGTGTTCTATGTGTGCTTGAAGGTTGAAGAGAATGGAGAGAGTTTTCGTTGAAGCTGCCGAAATTCTTAGGGATTAGGGTTGGCCAAACTCTTTGAGGAGTTTTGGCAATTGAATTTTCTAGTTTGATAGGAAAATGAAAGGCTGGTTGTTGAAATCCTAAAAGAATAATTTAGTGAATCAAATTTGGAAACAAAATATGTTGAGAATATCTTGATCAATTGAGAGCTTTTGAAAGCTGTGATGGCCGACTGTTTGATCAGTGTTTTTGGCTGGATGAAAGCTGAGTGAAGAAGGTTAATGGTGGCCGAAAGGAAGGAGTACAATGGTGAAGGAAAGGTCTGGCTGTTTGAGGGACATTTTATGGAATGTTGCTAAATTATTATTGCTGGAATTTTGGTATTCAATCAAGGCATGATAGCAGTGATTTGTTGGAGATATTTTCGGGCAGCCATGTCTGATTTTCGTGTAGAAGCTTGGGGAAGACAATGGAGTTTAGTTCATGGCTGTTTAAGAAAGGTTTGTGCAGAAGAAATATGAAGTTTCGGCCAGGGCTGGAATGGAAAACAAAGCTGGAAAATTCTGTCCAGTGATTTTCGCAAGTTGGAAAGAATTTCTGGCAGATTTTCTGCCATTGTTCAGTCGATTTTGCAGAAGAGTTTAAGGGGATTTCAGAGGACTTTCAAGGCTGGTTTCCAACCTTCTTTATGGAGGAAAAACATGGCTAAGGAGCTGGGTGAATCTAGAAGAAAACAGCTTGGTTTAAGACTACCTAAGCTGCGATTTTGCCCAAAAATTTTTCTGGTTTTGCATAGCATTTGTGCAGTCTGAAAATGGCCAGAAAAATTCAGATTTCAAGCGATCAAAAGGGCCATTTTCTAGCAGCATCTGGGAGGGAATAATGGCTGAGAATTTTGACACCTTGAAGGCACAAGAAGCTAGAAAATTTCAGTTCATTACATGAAGGAAAATGAACCTAGCTAGAGTGAAGTTTAGAAGGTTCACTAGGGGAATTAATTCTCTTGGAATCCTTCCCCATCTCTTCCACATTTTCAGACCATAAGATGTCTTTCACTAAGACATTTTGAACCTTCAAAGCCATAACACTTAAATTTCTAGAATAAAATTGGCTAGAACAAATGTGACCAATCTAACGATTTGAGAATTAAGGAAAATTAAGGATCAAGGAAAAATGAATTCCCTTAGGAGTTTTGTGTAGGGCACAAGAATAGGATTAGGGTACTCCTATCTTGTCTCCCCTAGGACAATACCTCTACTCTACTCTAAAGCACTTATGACCGAAAATACAACTTTCCAAAGCAAAAATAAAATTTAATCATGTTAAAATTCCAATGATAGAATTTGAACCCTATACCTCAAGAATTAATTCCAAATCTCTAACTACTACACCACAACAACTCTTGTTCTTATTTTTCTCTCTAAAATATTTTTCCTATTTAATCCTCAAGATATCTCCCTATTTTCACCTCAAGCAAAAATTATCATTTTGCTCTTCTTACTCAATACTCACAATTAAGCCTTTTAGGCCACAAAACACAAATCCAAAGCACATAATTTCATATAAAAATATATTTAAGCATGCAATAAAATATGATATGCATCCCAACCCCCTTACTCTAAGGTTGGTTTCGACTGGGGTATCACAGATTTGGCCATGTGATAGTAAGTATGGATTTAAGCCTTTATTCATGAATAGAATAGTTTGTTGATTGATGTTGGATTTTATGTTCATGATTATTGTTAGCAATAGCAAAATTATGATCATGACCTTGTTGATCCTAAGCTATTTTAATTGACCAATTTTATTACGTTAATTAAAAATAATATTATGATTTCCTCCAAAGATTTTGAAAACCCTAGGAAGTTGCATTTGGAATATTAAATAGGATATTAATATTTTAGCCGAATAAATGATATCTTTTATTAAAGGTAATATATATAAATATTTATATATAATAATATTAATAAATAAAGCCTTTTATATAAATAATAATAGGTAAAATATTAATCTTGTAGGCCAGATATTCATAAATACTATTGAAATTTATTTATTATCTATTGATCAAATTTTAATAAAATGTACTACTAATTTTATTTATTAATTATTTTCTATCTATTAATTATTAATTAAGAGATTAGTAATAATTTATTATTTATTTTAATAATATCATCTAGGACTTAGGATTCTTCATCAATTAAACCCTAGTTTATTTATTAATAACAACACTTAAGATTTGTATTTGAACTTATAACTTATTAGTAATTATTTTACAACCCCTAGTTATTTTCATTTATCAAGTTAGACTTATTTTATAAAAACCTTTATCATCTAGCCTTAAAGCTTAGGACATTAGGGTCATGATTGTGATAAGTTGAACTATGATTATTTATAGAAGCGAATATAGCTTGAGTATAACCATATGACTTGTGCTTACCCTAGGCGGGGTTAGGTCAGCTTTGGAAGATTTTGAATTTGCTCAAGTAAAGGATCAGGTAAGCTCCTACATAAAACTTATTTGATGACAAAAGGTTACTATGGCAAGCCAAACATGAAGTGTATGGACACTCATTTTGTAAAAGCAATTAAGGACTGTTTCCTTTCTTGTTTCAGTCAAACAAATCATTTGAAAAACAACAAACAGTTTTACTCAAACACTAAATTCTTTCTAAAACCAACTTTGACACGAACTTTTGAAACCCTTAATTGCTATTTCCAAATAAAGTAATGTTTTATCAGTTTTCTCCCAAGTGGGACAATCAACGTTGAGTACTCAATAAGGGTAGGCTAGTAGTACTAGTTTCAAAGAGTAAGAGCGAGTCTTCTGGCAGGAGGCCACATCCAGAAGATGAACTCAACTTAGAGAAGCGACAGTACTACTTAGTCATGCCAGTCCAAGCTAGCAAGTTTCAGTCAAGTGGACTATGAGTTTTCGGAGTGGACAACTGGTTTGTTTGGGTGTAGAGAAGGAGGAGTATCTTACCCGGTAGGCCGATCACCTACCTTTTTGTCAGTCTGCACAAAGTGTGGCATTCTAATCGTTATATGGTTATGGGGCCCAACGTGTGGTAACCCATGGTTATCCATTTGAGTGGTTGTATTTATTGTACACATGTATGATTTGAAAAGGAAAAAAATGCCACTCTTTATTTTTAATCCTTATTTATTGCTTGCCAGCACTTTCTCTTGTATAATTTTGACAACTTGCATACATGAACTGTTTTACCTGAAACACTCAAAGAACACATAGGCTTATTGAGATTTTATTTCATCATCTTTTATGCCATGTTTTCAGGTCGATCCTGCTGTGGAGATGAGTAGCTAGATTTGTTGCCTGCTTGGAAGACTCTATGGTGTTTATTTTACATGTTGCTTTGAGAGGTAATAGTGAAAATTTTGTTTTGGACTTGTTCTTGAATTTTTGGGTTGTAATAAGTTTAATTTTAAAGTATTATTTTATATTCGTTTGTGTGACATCGTTATAAAGACCCCTTGTCCTTTGGACGGACCGACATGCCCAGCCCTATTGGGCTTAGGTAGTGGGGTGTTACATATAGAATAAAACAACACTTAGCTGGAAAAAAAAAAAGGACAAGTTAGGCCTTGCCCACGTGTTCCATATGATGTGAAATTTCAAATGGAAAATTCTCTTGATAACATTGTTAGAAAAAAAAAAAAAAAGAGAGACTCAAGAAAACTTTGATTCTGAAAATCCTTATGGACCTAGTGTAGCAAACTTTGAAGGTGATGAAGATGTTCAAGAAATACCTCATCTAAATGATACTAGACCTCGTGATCACTTGAAACTTACTGCATCTCAAATAGGAAAAGGAAGGAATTTAGGATAGATAAATGATTATTTTGCACTAAGAACAACTTCTGGCTCTCAACCAACTTTAAAAAGTGTGCTTTCAAATAAAGAGGCGGTACATAGATCACATATGGAAGTTGCAAAATTTTTCTATGATGCTTATTTGCCCATTGATGTTGTGAATTCTATCTACTTCTAACGGATGTTTGATGCTGAATGTGCTATAGGGCCAGGGTTTAAAGTTCCCTCTTATCAATAATTGCGAGTTTCTTTATTGAATGATGTAAAAAAAGAAGTGCATTTATTTGTTGATTCTATGAAAAATGAGTGGGAAAAACTTGGTTGCACTATAATGGGTGATAGCTGGACTGATAATAGACAAAGGACATTAATTAACTTTCTGGTTTACTGTCCTCGTGGAATTATTTTCTTGAAATTTGCTAATGCCTTTGATGTTGTGAAAAATGCACAAACTTTGTTTTAGTTATTTAAAGAAGTTATTGAATGGGTTGGTCTATCTAAATTTGTGTATAGTCATGGTTTTTGGTTGAGTTGGTTGAGAAAGAGAAAAGATTAGACTGAAATCATTCGTCCAGGTACTACTAGATTTGCTACCACTTTTATTGCTCTTAATAATGTCTATCAGCATATGCATGACTTGAGGGCTTTGGTGACTTGTAAGGAGTTTTGTGATTCAAAGCTTTATAGAGAAAATAAAACAAATGAAGTGATTGCAATCATTTTGGATAACAAGTTTTGGAATGATTGCCATGTTATTGTTAAAGTAGTGAGCCTTTGATGCATTTGTTGTGCATTGTGGATGGTGATAAAAAGTCATCTTTAGGTTATGTATTTGATGGCATGCATAGGGCACGTAAGGCAATCAAAATGCTATTCAATCAAAGGAAAATGTATTACAAGGCATATACTAATATCATTAAAAGAAGATGGGATATGCATTTGAAGAAAAGTATTCATGCTGCTGCATATTGATTGAATCCTACCTTTCAATATGATCGAGAAAGCTTTTGTGATAAACCTTATGTCATGGATGGTCTTATTGAGGTTGTTACTAAAAAGACTAAGGAGGGTTGGAGAAAAATACTACAAGAGAATATTCTGTTCAAAGACCAATCAAGTAGTTTTAGTTCTGATGCTACGAAAGAGACATACAAAACTTTTCCATCTGGCAATATTATGTCTTTCACTTTTATTTTTTATGTTAGTTATTAAATTGTTATTATATCATTTTATTTCATTATTGTTAATTCAATTATTAATTTTATTTCTTTTTAATAGATGAGTGGTGGAAAATGTTTAGTTATGTGGCACCAAATTTAAGGAAATTGACAATTCATATTTTAGGGCAAACAAGTAATTCATCTAGATATGAAAGAAATTGGAGTGAGTTTAAAAGGATACACACTAAAAAGAGAAATAGATTGGAACATCAAAGACTAGTGACCTTATCTTTGTTCATTACAATTGGAAGTTGAAAAATAGGTAAATTTCTTTTTCGAAAATATTGATTATTCTTTTGAATGTTTGTTTGATACTAGTATAACATATAACTTTTGATATGATAATAGGTTGTTGTCTAAGAAGAAGAGTTTTGATCCAATTGATTATGAAAGTATAGATACTACTGACTATTGGATTCTTGAGGATATGGAGGATGAGCCTTCAAGTAACATTGTTGAAGAAGTAGAGCAAATATTGTATAAAGAGCTTGAGGAACTAAGGTTACAAAGGCAACGTCGTCGTGGAAGAGAAGGTTAATCTTTCTTTTTTTTTTTCTAATATTTTTCAAAATTACTTATAATATACTCGAATTATATTTTTTACTCTTATATATCTACTTAAATTGTTTGTAGATGACAATAATGGTGATGATTTTGTGGTGGAAAATATTGGTGATGACATTGATCTTTCAAGAATTGATCAATTTGCATTTAAGTCACAACTATTTGATATTGATGTTGGAGTTGCAAGCACAAGTGGGGCATCCAACAACGAGGATTTTGATCATGAAAGTTGGCCCAGAGAAATTTGAGGATTTGTACCTTTAAGTAATAACTTAATATGGATTTGAAATTGTGTGTTTGTAATAAATTAAGAATGACTATTACTTTAATTTTATTGTATGTTGGATTGTTAGTTATAAACTAAGAATGACTACTTTTAATCATATATTTGAATGTTTGTCTTTATGCACTTAAATTACACTATATTATTGATTAATTTTATTTTAAAATAATTATATTTTTTATTTTTAAATTATAATATTACCAGTTCAATTACGGTCCAATTATGGTTGGACCATTAAACCATAAACCAGTAAATTTTTCGGTTTTGATGACCGGTCAGGTTCTAAAAACATTGGTTATGGACTAAAACTAAATTATATTTGTTCATGCATTTTTACAATTTTGATTTTTATTAAATAGGACCTGCGAGTCTTACCTTCTCTAAAATTCTTGTGTAATTCTCTTCTCATCTAACTCCCCTCGAATATAACTCGAGGTTTCTTTATTTAGGAAATTTATGTAATTAGATTACATAGGTTAGATAAGGATAAAATTATTTCAATTTTTGGAGATGGTGACCAAAACAAGGCGAGAGGGTAAGACCTTCTACTTAAAACATGCATGAACACATAGTGTTAACCATGTTAATTTTCTTTTTGGCTGGAGAAAATTAATTTAGGGAAAGTCCATAACCATACCACGTCATCGCTTTATTACCATGATTTTCAATTTATGTGATTTATTGACATTTTTATGTATGTCATTTAATGAAATCACTAAAAGGAATAAATCCCTCAATGAATATTAAACCTAATTCCTTCCATTAATATAGTAAGAATGAGAGCCCTTTTTTGAAACCATATGAAACCCCACCGAAAGCTAATCTTAGAGTAAGGGGGTGGGGATGCATATTATATTATTTTGCATGAATATATATATATATATATATATATATGAATGATTTTATGTGCTTTAGAATTATGATTTATAGGTTAAAAGGCTTAGTTATGCTTATTGAGTAGGAAGGGTAAATCGGTAATTTTACTCGAGGTAAAAATAGGAAAATGGCTTGAGGATTAAATAAGAAGAATATTTGGGTGAGAAAATAAGAACAAAAGTTGTTGTGGTTTAGTGGTTAGAGATTTGGAATTAATCTCTAAGGTCATGAGTTCAAATCCCATCACTTAAATTTTATTCATGATTATCTTAGTTATGTTTAAATTTTTGTTTTTCTTACATTCCTTAAAGATAGGAATGTTGTCTTAGGGGAGACATAAAGAGAATGTCTTAATCATATAATCATGTCCTAAAAAGAATTCTAGAGGAATTCTTGTCCTTGTTATTACCTTTAGCTTTGTCCTAACATCTTCGCAATTTAAATTATTCAAAATTCACTAAATCTCTTCTTTTAATTCCAAAAATTCTGAGATAATTCCTTATCCTTGAATTTCGAAAATCAATCTTGGAAGTTAGAGGATTGGCTGAAATTAGGGAGAAGAATCCAAGAGAAATAAATCACCATGATAGAACCTTCAAGCTCACCTTCATGTTGTTCATGTTTTTAATGAAGGAAATCTGGAAATTTCCCAGAATTTTGGACTGTCCAGCTTTTGAAAAAATTTAGTTAGTACTCTATTTCATTTGCTTCCAGAAAAATGGCCAATTCATGTAGCTTGAGGACTGAAAATTCTATGCAAAATTCGGACTGCACACACTGCACAAAACCAGAAAAATTCCTGCACAAATTCGCTGCACTCCAAGCTGAGATTGAAGCTATTTTCTTGGTCATCAATCCAGCAAAACCTCCTCTGTTTTTTCTCCAAAAAGAAGGCTGGAAACCAACCCTAAAAGACCCTCAAACACCCCTCAAAATCATCTGCAAATTGGGTTGAAGAAATGCAGATATTCTACACAGAAAAATCATCAACCATTCGAACCTTTGAACACCTTGAAACCAGAAAAATTCCTGTTTTGTCTCCTTAGGCCAAAGCCGAAAGACCACCTTCAAACCTCTGCAAAAATGGACCTTGTTCAGCCATGGACTAAACACCATTAACCTCCACACTTACCTTGAGTACTTGAACTCCATAATCACACCTCAAAAATCTTCTAAAATCACTCTATTCAAAATACATTTGAACTTCAAAAAAATTCCAGAATTTTGCTCCATGAAAACACTCTTGTATTAAGCTAGCAAACCAAAATTTCGCCTGCCATTGAAGACTACATTTTGGCCAACCTTATAGCCTGAACAACCTTCATTCCCTTGCCATAAAACTGATCAGTCCAGCCGGCACCATTGAAGAGTAAAGAAACCTCCGTCAATCAAACACCATTAGCTTATCTTCTACCTTAAACAACTCCACAATTTTCTCCATTTGAAATTCAAACAAGATCAGATTATTCTCTTTCCTTCTAGCTGAAAACTGAAACTCCTAAACACCCTAGACCATTCGGCCAACATCATTCCAAATTTCATGCAGCTCTTCTCTCAAATTCTCTCAATTCTCACCAAGAACACCAAGAATACCAAGAACACACATTACACTCCTTCAAGCCAAAACCTACCCTAAACACCTCCAATCACTCTCAAATACTCCAGCTTATTCCTACTTAATCCCTAGTGTTCATTTCTTGTCATTATAACACAAAATCTCGCAAACAAGAATTGACTATCGGATCAAAAACCAATTTTTTCTTGAAGGTCTCAAGAACATTATCAAGGTAAATCAAGAACAACCTCCTTGTTCATCCTCTTTCATTCAATCTTCATGTACCATACTCTCTCTCTCTCTCTCTCTCTCTCTCTCTCTCTCTCTCTCTCTCTCTCTCTCTCAGAAATGGTTGATCATCAACCATGACTGTTTTTTCCCCTTAGACAACTCGAGACTCTCAATCGCGCATGGACCTTCTTTAGCTTTACCAAAGTAATCAACAATCAAGTATTTTTCCCTTAATCCTCCTTTTTAATTCTAAATTCATGTCTCTTAGATGTTGATAGGAGGAATGGATATGAATGAGGGATTGAGTGCATGCATGTGGATGAAGATGATGGGGTTAGGACATGAGAATTGTTGTATATGACTAAGCTATATGAATTTTCCTGGGAATCAATGTATGTTCATCATGTCTTATGAGAGTTATGGATGTTTAAAGCATGTTAGATGTTATGACACCTATGGTGAATAGAATTTTTATGCTCTTATTTCCATTGAAGCCATGAATGATGAATATGCCTAGTAGGGAATTAGCCTTGTGATAGTATGTGTTAATTCAAGCATATGTTCATGAATGATTTAGCCTATTAGTTGATGTTTGGGAATGTGTTCATGAATCTTGTTTAGCAATAGGAAAATCATGATGGAAGATTATTTTCTTGTTAATCCTAGGTTATTTTTATTAACAAATTTTATTACTTTAATTAGAATTGCTATTACATTTTCCTTAAGAGTTTCGAAAGGTATAGGAAGATTTGAAAATGGAATATTAAATGAAATATTAATATTTTATTGGTCAAATAAATAATATCTTTTGTTAAAAATAATATATATATAACAATAAATAAAATCTTTTAAATAAAATATTAGAATTAATTAATGACCTTGTAGACCTTAGTTAAAACTTTTTACTATATTCATAAATATTATTTATCTTAAAATTTATTTGTTATTTAGTAATAGAAAATTTAATATAATTCATTTATTATTAATTTTATTATTCATTACTAATTATTTATTATCTATTAATTAAAAATTAAAAATTAAGTGTAATTTATTATTTATTTATTTATTATAATACTATTTAAATATTACCATTTACTAATATTATTTAGGACTTAGTATTATTCAATATTTAAACACTAGTTTATTTAATAGTAATAATACTCAAAATTTATTATTTGAACCTATAACTTATTAGTAATTATTTTAGAACCCCTAGTTATTTTAACTTATCAAGCTAGATTTATTTTATAAAATCCTTTGTCACCTAGCCTTACAGCTTAGGACATTAAGGTCATGGTTAGTCATGGTTGTATCTAGTTGAGTTAGGAATTATTTATGTAAGGTGGATATAGTTCGAATGTAACCTTATGCCTTGTGTTTACCCTAGGCGAGGTTAGGTTGACCTTGGAGGATTTTTGAATTCAAGCAAGTAAAGAATCAGGTAAGCTCCTGGATGGAGTCATTTGAAGACAAAAAATTATTATGGCAAGCTAAATTCAATGTGTATGATTATTCGTTTGTAAAGGTAATTAAGGACTGTTTTTCTTTTTATTTCAGTCAAGCAAATCATTTGGAAATTAAACAAGCAATTTTACTCAAAACGCTAAACTCTTTCTAAAGCCCAACTTTAACAAGAATTTTAGAAACCCTTAATTGTTATTTCCAAGTAAATCATTGCATGATCAATTTTCTCCCAAGTGGGACAAACAACATTGAGTACTCAATAAGGGTAGACTACTAGGAGTAGTCTTTGAAGGGTTAGGGGAAGTCTCTCAGTAGGTGGCCACCTCTGAAGGGTGAATCCTTCCTGGATAGGATGCCAGTCCGATAGATCATACCGGTCCGAGCTAGCAAGTTTCAATCAAGTGGACTGTGTGTTTTCAGAGTGGACAACCGGTAAGTTTGGGTGTAGAGATGGAGGAGTATCTCACCCGGTAGGCCGTACACCTACCTTTTGTCAGCATGCTCAACATGCGGCAATCTAAGCATGCTCAACATATGGCATTCTGACCATTATTATATCATAGGGCCCAACGTGTGGTAACCCATGGCTACCTCTTTGGGTAGTTGTATTTTTTGTGCACATGTATGGTTTGAAAAGCAAAACACCACTCTTTATTTTTAATAATTATTTAATGCTTGTCAGCACTTTCTCTTATGAAACCTTTACAACTTGCATACATGAACTGTTTTATCTGAAACACTCAAAGCACACACGGGCTTACTGAGATTTTTATCTCACCACATTTTATACCATGTTTTCAGGTCGATCCTGCTGTGAATGTCATTAGCTAGATTGTTGCCTATGATTTTGAAGACTCTCTATTATTTTGCTTATGTATTGCTTTTGAGAGATTGTAGTAGACAATTTATTTTGGATTTGTTCATGTATTATTGGGTTGTAATAAGTTTAATTTTAAAGTATTATTTTTATTTTATTTTATGTGACCTAGTTATAAAGACTCCTTATCCTATGGACAGGGCGACATCCCCGGCCTTGATGGTCCTAAGTAATGGGGTGTTACAAACCAGGTTGTTGGGCTAACCCAAGCCTACTCAACATCATGCATATTCAAGCTATGGAATTAAATTCTTATAGAATTAAATTCTTGATTAATGGGTTGGTTTTAACTAAATTCTTTATCCCAATTAGGCTAACTCAAGCATAAAGAAATTTAGAGGAAATATTAGGGTAGCTCAAAAGGCTTTAAGATTAAAAGATGTTAATCACCCAATGATCTGGTAATTAAATACGATGTAATTGGTGTTGGATACCTACCATTGAACTCAATGGTAGTTTGTTGGATAAACCCAAGGTTATTTTTAAGGAATTTAGACACCAGTCTACTAGGAAAGCTTCCAACGGGCTTTCCCAAATCAATAGTGGGGGCTGTGCTTAATTAAAACACCTAATTATTTGAATTAGCTAATCTTCTCTATCTTTATATCTAGGTCATCAGCATCACATTAACCAACCTAAACCTTTGTAGCATCTTGGAAACCAACAAATTCACCGAATCGAACTATCTCGACTGGTATCGAAATTTGAGAATTGTTTCAAATCGAAAAAGCTGCTCTACATGCTAGGTCTCCTATTCTGCCACTTCTAGCCCAAGATGCTCATAGTGATCAGAATGTTGTTCACAAAAAGCACAAAAAAGACAGTGACACAGCAACCTGTATTATGTCGGCATCAATATCTCCTGAGCTACAAAAACCACATGAGCAAATGGATGTTCAAACGATTATTCTCCATCTTTGAGAGCTGTTTGATTAACAAGCAAGAGCAGAGATATATGAGATCTCTAAAGAGTTGTTTCGATCTAAGATGGTTGAAGGTACTTCTGTAGCCACTCATGAGTTGAAGATGTTGGGCTTGATAAAGAAGCTTGCATCTCTTAGGTTTATAATGGACAATGAATTAAGTATTGATTTAATTCTGCAATCTTTGCCTAAACTTTTTCACAATTTGTGATCAACTATTAGATGAACAAGATTGAATCCATTATTCTCGAGTTGATCAATCTTCTCAAAACTGTAGGGTCCTCCATCAAGAAGGAATCCAATGCAATCTTCATAGTAGAATCTTCCTCTTCTAAGAATAAATTTCCTAAGAAGAAAAAGAAGGCTCTAACTAAGCCTAAAAGTGGTGTGAAGAAAAAGGACGTAGTCACCAAGGGCCCATGCCATCACTGTGACAAGATGGGCCATTGGAGGCATAACTACAAAGCCTACTTAGAGACTATGAAGGAAAAGAAATAGAAGGAGAAGCTTATGGGCACGTCTACTTCTACTCCTAGTATGTTTATGATTGAGATAAATACTGCCTTTAGAAATGAGATATGGGTATTAGATACCGGATGTGGATCTTATTTGTGCAATAACTTACAAGTACTAAAGGGCAGTAGAAAGTTAGACAAAGGCGACGTGGACCTACGTATTGCAAATAGAGCAAAGGTTACTGCACTTACTGTGGGGACTTACGAGCTACATTTGCCTTCTGGATTAGTTTTAGAACTTCAAAACTATTATTATGTACTAGTTTTATTACAAAATATTATCTCAGTTGTATGTTTAGATTTATATGGAATTCATTTAATTTTTAAGAATAAATGTTATTCTTTTTCTTTGAATGATATCTACTATGGTCCTGCAAATTTGGTTAATGGTTTATATATTCTAGACATGAATAATCCAATTCTCAATATAAACAATAAGAAACCAAAGATTGATAACCCAAACACCTCTTAATTATTAGATTGTCATTTAGACCATGTAAACGAGAATCGTGTTTCTAAGTTACACAGGTTTGGTGACTTAGGGTCATTTGATTATGAATTATATGGCACTTATAAGTCTTGTTTACTAGGTAAAATGGCTAAAACTTATTTTTCTAGAAAATGAGAAAGGGCGAAAGAGTTAATAGAACTTATACATTCTAATATATATGACCCAATGTCTATATTAACAAAAGGATGTTATAACTATTTCATAACATTTATCGATTATTATTAAAGATATGGGTACTTGAATTTAATGAAATACAAATCTGAAGCTTTTGAAAAGTTTAAAGACTTCAAGAATGAAGTAGAGAAATAACTTGTCAAAAGTATTAAGACTCTAAGATCGAATCAAGGAGATAAATACTTGAACGAAGAGTTTCAGGGTTATCTTAGAGATAATGGGATATTATCTCAATGGACTCCACCACATACACCTCAATATAATGGTGTATCAGAGAGAAGTAATTGAACCCTTCTAGACATAATACGGACCATAATAGCTTTTGCAGACTTGCCAAAATTATTTTAGGGGTACACACTAGAGACTTCTGTTTATATTCTAAACAGAGTTCCGTAAAAAATTGTTGATACTACCCCATTTGAAATGTTCTTTGGAAAAAAACCAAAGTTATCTCACTTGAGAGTATAGGGTTGTCCTGCCTTTGTCAAAAGGCCACAGTCAGACAAATTTGAAAGTCAATCTGACAAATATTTGTTTGTGAGTTATTCGAAAGAATCTTTCGGGTATTACTTCTATCTCTCCTCCGAAAACAAAATGTTTGTTTCAAAGCATGCTATTTTCTTAGAGAATGAGCACATGCTCAAAGGGGATAGTGGGAGTAAAATTGAACTTAGTGAAGTTCAAGAAGAACAAACAAACAAGGATCAATCATCTGATCCCACATCTATTGAGAGAATAGATGAACCTTCTACCACACAAGATCATCGTAGTGTTAGGGATATGCCCTAGATCTAATTTGTACTTATACTATTGTCGTTATATATTATGTAATAATATAATACATTTCTTTCCATGAATAGTATATTTAGTTTTGTGGTCATTAAGTACGTGACTTGATAGTAAAACTCTACAATCAATACAATGCATATTCTTAAACTGTCCCTAATCGATTATTTTTAGTGGAACAATAATAAATTAAGATTAGTATGTTTGTGACTTAATGGCTATATTTTACTGGTCATGGATATATGTGATATCAAGTCAAAACATAAATAAATATTAGAGAACATTGTATTGGTCGTGACCCACTGTGAGAGTACTTCATGAAACATGTCATAAGTACATTCTAGCCATAATGATATTAAAAGTCTTTCGACCTGAATTCATCATAGTTTCCTACTTGATAAATTCTATATTTTGATGTTGTCTAAAATTATCTTTAACCAGATAATAAATTAGACCAATGTTGGATATAGAATAAACCACGAAGAGGAATATAATTGATAGTGAAGGAATTTGTCTCTCTCAATTATAGGAAAGATATCCATTGGCCCCTTGCTAAGTTATATTGTTAAAATGTATGGTCGTGCTCAAATATATCAATTTGAGATATTGATATCATTTGTTTGAACAGTCTACTATGAAATCAAGAAATAATTGATTATATTTAATAACGATAACATGCTCTGTGCCTTATGCTTAATCTGGATATCGTGTGACAAAAGGACTAAATATAAAGTTATGGTTTGGTTCAAAGAGATCACTGATTTTCATTTAACCTGGATAGTTATAATATTTTTCTAGAAATCACTTATAACTTATGGGCCATTTAATTATGATTTGGGCACGCTTCCAGTATTAAATGAACCTATAAAGTCACACAATAAGCAAACTCGTTAGATTATTTTTCTGATAACCAGGTTTGATGATTTTGGAAATATGTCTAAGATAATTGAACCTAGAAAATTGACCAGATACAATGAATCTGGAAATATGTCCACATTCGATGTATCTGGATGATGTCTAGATTGTAAGAATCTGACTCGGTAAATTAATTAGTTAAATTACCAAGATAATAGCAAAATCTTATCATATCAGTTTTAATTTAATTTAACTTTAAAATAAAATATGATAAGATATTATCAGAGTTGGACTCCAAGAGGTTTGGGTAGTTTTAAAAGAAAACCCTAGTCGTCTTCTCAAGAGTGCTCTCTATTAATATTTGTACCTCCATTTACCAAAAAATTTTAAGCCTCTCAAATCCTAGGCGCTAGCACTCCTGAGGTAACGAGTTGGTTCGCCGTGTGTATCCAATAGAGGGTGTTCGCACGTTGCAACATCTGGTGATCGTTCGAGTTGCACGTACGATAGAAAAACCAAAATTCAAAGATCTTGATTATACCAAACAGAGGTAATTCTGTAATCCCTAGATCATCTTAATCGTTTGGCTTATGTCTTCGGGAGGGATTCGTGGATGTTTTTCGTGTTTAAGAATCCACGAATCCTAACACGTAGGTCGAGTAGGATACGTGTGGTACCTGAGAGATATAGATTTCTTATAAGTGACCACAATGACGTATTGCTCATAGATGAAAATGAGCCTACTACCTACAAGGAAGTTCTGAATAGTTCAGAATTTGACAAATGGCTTGAGGCCATGAAGTCAGAGATAGATTCCATGTACGACAACCAAGTATGGACTTTTGTTGATCTACCCAAAGGAATCAAACCTATTGGGTGCAAATTGGTTTTCAAGAAGAAAATTGACATAGATGGTAACGTAGTTACCTATAAAGCACAACTAGTGGCTAAGGGTTATCGTCAACAATATAGTATTGACTATAACGAAACCTTCTCATCAGTAGCCATGCTAAAATCCATTAGGATACTCCAAGCTATTGCCACTCATCATGATTATGAGATCTAGAAAATGGATGTGAAAATAGCTTTTCTAAATGGAAATTTGACTGAAGAAGTGTATATGACATAACCTAAAGGTTTCACATCTAATGATACCACAAAAGTATTCAAGTTGTAAAGGTCCATTTATGTATTTAAGTAAGCTTCTAGGAGTTGGAACATCCATTTTGATGAAACAATCAAAGAGTTTGGTTTCATTGAAAACACGGATGAACCTTGTGTGTACAAGAAGGTTAGTGGGAGCGCAATCGTTTTCTTATTACTTTATGTAGATGACATATTGCTAATAGGAAATGACGTACCTATCCTACAATCAATTAAAGTTTAATTGTCCAAGAAATTTTCCATGAAAGACCTTGGAGAAGTAACCTACATTCTTGGAATAAGAATCTATAGAGATAGGTAAAAAAGGTTGCAGGGTCTTTCACAGTCTACATACATAGATAAAGTGCTAAAGAGGTTTAGCATGGATCAATCCAAAAAGAGATTCTTACATATGTCCTATAGGATAAGCTTTTCAAAGTTGATGTTTTCCAAGACACAAGTTGAAAGGGATCATATGAGTAATATTCCATATACTTCGCCAATTGGATCTATCTTGTACGCTATGATATGTATAAGGCCTGAAGTATCCTATGCTCCCAGTTTGATGAGCAGACACCAATCTGACCCTGGTGAGGGTCATTAAGCAGCTGTAAATAACATTCTTAAGTACTTGTGAATGACTAAGGATGTGTTCTTGGTTTATAGATAATGTGATTTGAAAGTAAACGAGTATACTGATGTCAATTTTCAATCTGACAAAGATGATTTCAAATAACAATCTGGCTATGTATTTACGTTATGTGGAAGGGCAATAAGTTGGAAGAGTTCCAAACAAGAAACTATTGCAGACTCTACGACAGAAGTTGAGTGTATAGCCGCTTCTAAAGCAGCTAAGAAAACCGTTTGGATCAAGAAATTCGTGATGGAACTGGGTGTGGTCCCTAGCATTGTTGGTCCAATATCATTGTATTGTGACAACAACAGAGCCATTGCATAAGCAAAGGAACCACGGTCTCACCAACGATCCAAGCACGTGCTACGACACTATCATCTAATCTGGGAGATCATAGATGACAAGATGTAAAGATAGAGAGAGTTCCCACGGATGAGAACATAGCTGAACAGCTTACAAAAGCACCATCCCAAAAGAAATAAAATAGGTATGTTGAGTCATTCAGTATTAAATACATGAATGATTAGCTCTAGTGCAAGTGGGAGTTTGTTAGTGTTGTGCCCTACAGGCAATCACTTGTACTTTGTATATAACATATTTATTTTATAGTACAAGGTATTATTTATCTTTCAATTTGTTTTTTTTTTTTAGTTTCATGTAAAATAACTGTTAGATAAAGTCCCTAGTACAACAATGTGTTAAGAAAATCATGATAGAGATCATGATGTAAGATTTCTACTACACTGTATAGCGTTACTACTTAAATAATCCCTGGTCGTTGTATTAATGAGATAGGACATCATTAATTCTTTAAGACTAGCACGTGTTAGACTTCCTGATCTGACTAGGCGGTCGTTCTCATATTTGTGAGTATTAAGATACTCAAAGTTAACACATGGATACTTGTTAATAAGAACAAGTACATTAGATGACCTTACTATGAGATAATCACATGGATAACTATATAGTGCCAGTGATAGAATCTTGTTATAGCAAACGTGCAAGTATCCTTAGACGTGAGATCTCTAAGATACTTTGTTTACTGAGCATTGTACTTTAATTCTAATATTTGGAGCCAGATCAAGGGCCACCTATAGGTTGGATATTAGGTACAATGTGAGGTAAATGAAAGTAGTTGAGAGGGTCAATAAAAGATTCACCACTCCTAATAGTTAGGGCAAATATCTCTGGCCACTTGTTGGAATTACTACCTATGAAATCCTTAGCCAATGTTATTGTGTATTGGAAATAGTTCTAATTAATATACATATATAGTAGTGGATTTCTAGTACAAGTGCTAATGTATTAGGGCTAGAATTAATATTTATTCTAGAGGGAGATGGCACTAATTCCGTACTCCAAACCGAATAAGATATTGTATGGTGAAAGAAGTTTATTGCACTGTAGTTTGTTATTAAAGGATTCATGTTAAGCCACTTGACTTCCTGGACTCTTGGGCAGTCATAATGTGTTGCTAGATATCGCTCATGATCTGTTGAATATGGGTTTATTAATTAATGAATTAATAAACAATCCTATTTAGAATTAATAGATTAATTCTAAATTATTAAGGATTATTAATCTCAAAGACGTTTCAATTAATTCATATTCGCTACCAATAGATTGGGAAACCTAATAGGTCATACACAATAGAGGATTATGTACTCAAGATGTTATATGATAACATTATGGGATTAATTGTGAGAAGTAGAAGTTATTTGGGTCAAATTATATTAGTTATAATTTTTAGGTCAAATTGTAATTATGAGAACTTGAAGGTTCCAATTACAATTTAATGAATTCTAATTTGATTAGAATTTACATAGCTTTGTATCGGCATGTTTTCTGGGATTTTTTTTCTTAGAATATGCTGTAGTTGTTTTATCTTTGTGAACAGAGAGAAACATTGTTATCCCTATAAAAACAACACACAACTCTCTATTTCTTTTGCTCTGTGATACTAAACTAGGCGTCACTGATTTTCTCTGCTAGCACAGAGATTGTGTTCGGGTTTCATTGAATGGGCATCCTTGTGTGGATATTATTAGAGGAAGTCTCATACTTAGACTCCAGTGGCGGCAACGAGAGACTCTGGTTTTCTGCTGGATGACACCTCAGCTGTCGGAAGAAATTTTTGAATTGCAGAGACATCACTGAAAAGGTATATTCCTTATTTTTAATCCGTATCAACACATACTTGCGGTCCTCTTGTCATTGAATCCTTGTATTTCCACCATGTAATGCATATATAATGCATGTATTGATTCTAACACTACTAGTGAACTCGGTGCCAGGTGTGTTCTGGTCTCTTGACAGCATATTTTTCTTGTGTTTTCAGCCTCCTCTTGTGCTCCTTTGGCCCTCTATACTAATTTTTGTTCAAGCTTTGATCTTCTTGGCCTTCTTTGATCCTCCATCGCTTGACAACTTTCTTGATTCTTGATTTGTCTTCTTAAAGGTCTTTCAAGCTTCCCTTTGGACCCACTTATTTACTGTCTTCATATTTCTTGTCTTGGTAGCTTTTTTGGCTTGAATCCTCTATTGAAAGCCTTCGTAATTTAAATTCTTCCTTGGTACCATTGAATGTGGTTTAAATCTCCATCTCCCTTCTTTAGCCTTAGCATGATGCTTAGGTGGATTCCTATAATTATGTATGACCTATTAGGTTTCCTAGTCTATTAGTAACAAAATATGAATTAATCCAAATATTTTTGGAATTAGGCTTGATAATTAGAATTAACTTATTAATTCTAAATGGGATTGATTTATTAATTCTCTAATTAATAAATGCATAATCAGCATATCATGAGCGGTATCTAGCAGCACATCATGACCACTCAAAAGTCCAGAAAGTTAAATGGTTTGACATGAACCTTTCAATAGCAAACAATAATGCAATAAACTTGTTGAACTATTTTCAATACACAATCGCCTTGGCCAAGGACTTCTCAAGTAGTGAGTCCAACAAGTGGTCGTAAGATATTCGCCCCTACTATTAGGAGTGGTGAATCCTTTATTAATCCTCTCAACTATTTTTGTTTACTTCATATTGTACCCAATATCTATCTTATAGGCAGTCCTCAATCTGTCTTCAAAGATTAGAATCAAAGTATAATACTCAGAAAACAAAGTATATTGGAGATCTCAAGTCTAAAGATACCTACACGTTTACTATAACAAGATTCTATCACTCACTACAGGAAGAGTGACCTTTAGTGACAATGTAATATTGTCACAAAATGTAGAAATGCTATCACTAAAGACATTTAGTGAAAAAAAAATTGTTGTCACTTTAATGTCACTAAATCTATGTCGCTAAAGGTATAGAGTGACAACAACTTATTCTTGTCACTAAATGTTGACTTTTAGTAATAATATTCCGGTTGTCACAATGTAATCAACTATTAGTGACAACATTTCTCATCACTAATTTGTTTCAAAGATCATCACTTTTACCAATATATTATCACTAATTAGTCACTCATTAGTGACAACAAATGCCTTGTCACTAATTGGCCATTCATTAGTGACAATATTCGCCTTGTCACTACAAGAAAAAACTTCGTTAGTGACAACGAAAAGTTGTCAATAAATATCAAATTGTTGTCACTAATCCCATTTAGTGAAAACAATAATGTTGTCACTAAATCACTATCGCTAAAGAGGGTGGGTGACAACAACTGAATCTTGTCACTAAAGGCGAGTTTTCAATTACAAGAAATTGTTGTCACTAATGCCTCTAGACAATAGTGACAACAAAAGTTATCACTATTTTGCTATGGCTATTGTCACTATTTCTCTTGGCTTGTCACTAACATGGCATAATAAGTGACAATTTTCTCCAAATTCTAGTGACAACTTTATTTGTTGTCACTACTATTCAAAAATAGTGACGACTTTTGTTGTCCAAGCTCATTTAGTGACAACTTTTATTTGTTATCACTGTTAAACTCTAAATAGTGACAACTTTTGTTGTCATAATTTATTTTAATATAGTGACAACTTTAATTTGTTGTCACAATTGTATTATAAATAGTGACAACTTTTATTATCATGACTAAAACTTATTTAATGACAACTTTAGTTTGTTGTCACATTGCTATATACATAATGACAACTATCATCATTAATCAAATCATTTTTAGTGACAACGTTATTTCCTTACCCATGTTGTGTTATATATAATCACCTTGGTAGGAATACAATAAGCTAGTAAAAAAGCCTGAAATAAATTAGAACTCACAATTTACCAAATATCCAAACTAACATAATCCTTTATAATACATAGGCTAATACAACTATTTATGAATACATCCATAATGTGATCAATCCAAAAACTATTTACAAATGGAGCTATTCATTTAGTATACTAACAATGATTACTTCCAAAATATAACTCCCCAATTGTGCAAAATGCCAGCTTGACTTTTCAACCTTGTTGAGGAGCTTATCAAAAACTCTGCATTATTAACAATTCAAAAGAAATATTTGAACACGATTAGTGTGAGAGAACAAGCATCAATGGCAACAAAATAGAAGCAGAGGAAAAACAATACTAACTATAAGTACATTAACTTGACATTACCATGTTTCATGTTTCCTGCTTGTCTTCGATTGCATTATAGCCTCATGCTACCTTGTTCAATTCCTCAACCAAGTGATAGGTACTGATTTTTATATCAACTTTTAATGTTTGGATTAAATTAGTCCTATTTGCTCATGTACATTAGATAATTATTCCATTTAATATTCCAATAGGCTAGTTTCAATGCTTCTTGTTATTTTCAATTCCTTAGTACCATATATACTACGAAAATGATTGACTTATTTACCTATAAAATGCTCTTAACATTTTTTCTTGGAGAACCTCTCAAATACTTCATCAATAAATTATCTAATTCTTTGATCAAATTTTGAAAGAAGAAGCTTCTAATTTCACAACACTGCCACAAGCTTTGTAAAGCTACAATCCAGTTTTCACACACAATTTCCCACAAGAAACTGATCAAGCACTTCACACACATAAAAAAAATAAAAAAAATAAACTATCCTATAATTATTTATTGTTTAGAACTCAGAGATTTTAAGCCTTTGTGTTCATTATTTTAAAACTGTCAAGCACGCATCAAACTATGTCAACCAATTTTCGAAACAATTATCTCCTAGAATGCGAACTTTATTTCAACAAGCATTAGGTCCAATCATATCTACTCAATTTGGACTATGTATTTGTATTGAATTTGATCAAGACAACATATATTATGGTTGAAAATTTATGAATATCATGTTGTGAAGTATGACCTCTTAGATTAGTTTTCTGATGTAAAAATCGAATGTTTTAATTAAAAGAATTTATTTTTAGAAATCGTTTGTAAATTTACTTTTGTGCACAATGTCATTTGGAAAAAACTCATTGTGTTTAATTAAGTGATCCATGTGAATGGAGGTCTTTCACAGTAAGGTATGGATCATGGGTTACTTAACACATAAACGTTTGTTCTTAACCGATTGATGAGAATGGAAATCTCATCATGTCTAGGTTATTATGTTGTGAATTCCAAATGAAGAATGGCTTACCTTTAGCCAGTGAGTAGTCAACTCACTTTATGACATAAGCGTATTTCGAATACGTAGAACATGACCTGTAGCACTGGTTTCTTAAAAGTACTATATGGTAGAAATCTAGACGACTACCACTACAGCATGGACTAGTACTCTATGACTTAAATATGAGTTGGAGGTCTGATAAAGCTGGAAGCATGTACTTTAATATGCTATTGTTGATATTCTATCGTAGGGCCAATATACTTGCATGTTGGGTATGTGTGACTAATTAGTTAAGACAGACTTGTACAAGATAGTTTCTATACTATATCGCCTTTTGTGGTTGTATGAATGATCTAAATGTCCAGGGCCCTGGGAAACATGACTTGGATGTTTGCTTTAGGATAACTCCCTTGGAAAGTAGAAACATTCCAGGAAATCATGGATCATTGGACTAGAGGTCTAAGGATGGTAGATGTCATTTAGAGAGATATTAGTACACTTCTTCCTCTCTGAATGTATGGCGATGTATAGAGAGGTATTTTAGTTATTACACCTGTAGGTCGGAGACTTTGTTAACGCAGCATAGTCCTTGGGGTCAATATTTCCTTATGGTGATATTAGAAAATATTTAAAATGTAAAATACAACTATTTGTATAGTAGGGGTATTTTGATCATTTTAACAGCTAAGGCGATGTGTCTTTTTGGTCCTCGAAATAGCCCGTAAGTCCTAATTAATTTTGGGTTGAGGAACTGGTCTCGATTAAAGAGGATTATATATACTCAAAATGTTACTTGATACAATAGTGGGGTTTCTTGTAAGAAAGAGAACTTGTTGTGGCCAAATTATAATTAGTTATAATTAGAGGGTTCCAATGGAATTCTCAGATATGGTTTTGTAGAGGCTTTTGGTTATATGAAAGGTGGTTTTCTGATCAAACTTTTCATGTGATACACAAGGAAAAATAAAACAAGAAAACCAAAGGTCATATAATCCAAATCTACAAAAACCAAAGGTCACAAGAGGTTACATGATTTTGATAATCTTTTGTTCTCTTGTCTTGTCATTCTCTTGGTACTCCCACTCTCTCATTTTCGTGTATCTCTCCAAGAGAACACCAAGAGGTCTTCTTCTTCTTCATTCGTTAGTTTTTGAAGAACAAGAAGAACAAGGTAAACCCTAGTTACTGTTGTTGTTCACATTTTGGTTCAAGAAGGTTGAGAGGATTTTCCTCCTCAATGTGACTTCTTTGAAGAATCAAGAAGAAGGTTGAAACCATTCATTTCTCCTCTTGAGACCATTCCACTTCACCTTTGTTTCACCAACAAGAATTAGGCTGTGGAATATTCCGACGACCGGAAAGCTATAGCGTTCATTGTTCATACATGCCAAGACGGAGTAGGAGGTTTGCAGGAATCGCACCAGAGGCTTCCACCACCATATCTACCCCGGTTGCACACGTTCCAGTCCAGCCAATCCTTAGAACGAGGAAAAGAGGTATGAAATTTCAAACCTCGGAGGTAGAACAGAGGGCAGCCGGCACCGACTAGGGCTGTCGGAGCCGGCACCGCCTCTGTTCTGTTTCCTTGTTCTTGAGTTTTTCCAGTTTTTGTTGATTCATTTCCGCTGTGTGCTCCGTGTTTCCCGTTTTCACACCTTCATATCAATGATCAGTTTGTCACTTGATAGTGTGTCGAGCAATCACAATTCATTAGAATTTCACTCAATTCTTCTGTTCAATCAATAAGAGCTCATCAAAACCTATCATAGATCCCTTCAACATATTTTTTACTACTATTTCCAACTATTATTTATCAACAAATACAAATCATATAAATTTACAAAGCATAAATGAACGAACTACTAAATTTTCTACCAACTGAAGAATAATGGGTTATAACTTCATTTTTTTTCATTTCAAAACTCATTCAAAACAAGTGTAAATCACTTCTAAAATGTATTTCTAAGGAGAACAAAACTTCTTTCTACAGGATAAACATGATTCATTCAAGAAACTCACAAAATAAAGTTATGAAAATGGAATTTCACATGGTAAAACACACCAGCAATTGTAAATTATTTGTAAAATGCCCAATGCATAAAGTTCCAAGAAATTATATTAAGGAATAAAGATATACTCTTGTACACTTCATGCCAAAATAGTTATATGCTCCATCTTTGTTCCAATTATCTAAAAATAGCAAAAGAAAAAATAAACTAAGAAATATTAACTAATAATTCAATAAATTTGCAAAATGTACTTCAAATTTTAAAAAAGTGCAATGGGAAACCTTCAACTTATATTAAAATGATGCCAAACTACTCTTTAGTTCTTCCTATCTGTGCTAATATAGTTTTCAGAAGATCATTTGTCTTTTGTTGCTCTTCTTGCAAAAGTTTGATCTCTTCCTTCATTTCAGCAACTTGTTGCTCTACTTCTTCTCTCTTGTGCTTATTCTCTTCTATCTCTGAAATATGTTGGTCCTCATAGAATGATCTTAGCAGCTTCTTACTTGCACCTCTACCATGTATGTCCCCTGGTAAGTGGCCAACGGTTTCCTCGCAAATTTCAGCAGAGCTCATTCAAGTTGTGAGGTGCTCTTTTTCTTTTTTCCTAAACAATAAGATTACCGAATTGTCAAATAAAGTTATAAATCCTAAACAATGATATTATTACACATTCTTCATATCTCTTGCTTTCTTATTCACAAAGGCTTTCGTTTTCTTGGAGAACTGAGTGAGCTCATAGATCTCAATATCATCAAGATCCTTTCCCTCATTCCTTTGCTAAAAAATCAGAAGACAAATAATTATTTTCCTCTTCTTTGGACAGTGATTTATGGTATATAAATGCTGAATAAAGTTAGTTTTTACCTTTTCTTCGTGCAAACGTGCAATAGACCTTGTCCCAATTGTATGTGGTATAGCTAACTTAGCACAATTTTCAGTGTTTCTCTTGCTAATTTTCTATTACAAAATAGAAAAATGCATGAAGGTAGTGCATTCAATAACTATATTGAATATTTGTCTATCTACTAATTGAGAATATACCTGGAACTCTTCAAAAACCATCGTGACTACATAAGCTTTATATGAGATGGGATACACTAGGGCTTAGACCAAGCAAATGTCCCAAAATAGAAATGCATCAAGGGTATAATGGAATGCTTTTGATGATGCAAATATTCAATTGGCATATTCTAAATCAATCAAATGAATACACCGCAAAATAATTTTCGCCGCACATACTTAAAGAGAAGTTTGAGAGTATGAAGTATTTCATATTCCTTTTAGGCATAAAACCATACAATGTGAGCTCCAACTTCCTCTTGTCAAATCATCAGTGGTTTTGTGCACAATAAGTGAATTTCAATATGCTTATGTTACTAAAATAGTTAACAAGGAAACAAAATACTCAACATGCTGAAATTATCATTCTAAACATCTCTTTGGAGTTTATACAACAAGAAGAAATATTATGCATCAATATTTTGAGCAGGAATTGTAAAGGATTTGGTATGCCTCTACAACTCTTTCTTTTGCTTTTATATTTTTCCATTTTTAGTATGAGATTTTGTAGGCAGAAGATATTGTCAACTAAGAGAATGCTTCATAAAAATTGAACTTTTAATAAATGTATTTAATCATCAAACCAAGTTTAATCTACAAATAAACATGAAAAAAATACTGGTTATTGAGATCACAAAATTGATATCATCTCTCATATTTATCAATTTTTCATCCCACATGTGCAACATAACTCTTAAGGTCTTCTAATGATTGTGGAATATTCTCCAATAAATTCATGACCATGTTAACCAGAAAGTATACAATTTCTGAAAAGATATATCTAACTTTGAATCAGAAAAAAGAGTGTCAGGTAGCTTGGATCACAATTGACCATATATAGTTTAGCCTTTCACTGTGTATTTAGTATTATTTTCCTATATCTAAGAATAACCTTCTTGATAAAATCACAACTTGTGTGTGCCCATTATCAAAAGGCTAAACAGATAGACATCAATGGATAAAAGTGACAACAGATAGACATCAAAGAAGATCCTTTGGTAGAAAATTCTTTCCTCGATTTGCACAAGGTAATCACCAACCCCTAAACCTTAGATGAAGCAGACAAACAAGAATACAAAAACTAGGCTGATAGAGAACATATAGATTAGGCTGAAATATGGAAGATGTTCATTATTGGATCTCCATATGGTACGTGATATTAACTGGGCAGTGAAGATCACCTTTAACTAGGGGATCAATGAGTACATGAAATTTGCAAGTCTTGCGTGGATACAAGTTGTAACTCAGACAAAAATTCTTAAGCTCTTTCTTTGGAAACTCGTAATATGAATTGCCAACCTTTCTAGTATTCATCCTTATACACCCGAAGAATGATCATCTTAGAACATCTATGTATAAAGAAAATCTAATACACTATTTCTCCTGGAATGTAAGCAGGAAACAAAATTTTTATTTTACCTATAACTTTCAAAAGCCCCAATTTTCTAACTGAAAAAAACTGCAATTGGTTTGTAGCCACTTCAAATTCTATGAAAATTTCACCCCTTTTTTATCATCAAGGTGTTTTATATCGTCTACTATGTGCCTTCTACAACCTCCTTCTTTCTTGTAATCTACTATCAAACTTTAAAGATGTGGGTCTTACCAGTTTTAGGGTTCAACAACTGAAACAATGGTAAAAGAAATGTCAAAGTGCTAAACACAATGAAGTTTTTGCTATAGGATAATAAGCTAAGACCCAAACTTTGCAGCCAAAGAGTACCCACCTGGAAATAATTCATGGGTTAGAGATTGCTTCAATATGCCTCTTCTTGTTTTGGTAGAGCACTTCGTTTGTTGGCAAAAGACAAAAAGAGAGAGACAGATAACTTTCCACAAATTTATGAAGTCTTGAAGCTTTCATTTTTAAATAAGAGGGACCTAAATGCAGCTAAGAATTTCAAAAAGTTTTTGACGCCTTTCTTGCAGCCATTGATTTTCCCTCCTGTCCAAAAATTTTCAGTGAATCTTGCTCGCTCTTTTCCCTCAGCTTTTGGCCTTGTTTTCCCGATAAGTACTCCCACTGTTCACGTCTTGCTCTGTTATTTTTTCTTTTTTTTTTTTTGGTTTTCTCCTCTTTTTATCAGTGAAATAGATTAAATTTTAAAAAGTCTTATAGTATAAAATTCACCGTATTACCATTATATATTTATGTAAATTAGTTTTTTTTTTGGAGGGGGGGGATTAGGTATAAACCCCTATACATATAACCTTAAAAAATGGGTCTCGAGCCCTCCGCTCCAACCACAAATCTCTTGAAAATTTCCTTTCGGATCATGTTATAAAAAAATGGAGTCGAGTCACTCTTAACATTATTTTAATTATATATTTTGACTATTTTTCTAATCTTTGTATTAAACTTGAAATCTATTGTATACACAAGTAATAATTGAGATAAATATACGTATAATTGAGTTGAGATCAATGATACAGAGATAGGCCTTGACTATGAGTTCAAGTTCATTTAAAGCCATAATTTAAGGCAAATTGATTTACTACAAATTTTGAACCTTGAACTTGGTTAGAAATTTGATTATTATAATGAGTTCGAATGCTTAAATTCAAGCCTAAAATCAAACATCAAAGGGCTCAAATGCAAGTTTAAGTATATAAATAAGCACACAATATATACAAATATGGTTTTTTTTATTTACTCTATTCCTAACTTTTGAAATAATAACAAATTAAAGAATACAATATTAAATATAAAATTTTATGTTAAAGTATATGACTGTATCTAAATAACAACATGGTTTTTTGAACAAAAATACTATATATTTTTTTGAACATATTTTATTCGTGAAATGAAATTGAAAAAATTTATATACTATATATACACTTACACATATTGTATAGGTAGCACATACACGACCAACGTTTTGTACACACACACACACACACACACACACACACATATACCAAATGTGCTAAAAGGTAGTTTATTACTAAAAATATAAATTTTTATAACTTATTAGATTAGATTAAATTAAATTCAAATGGAAACAAAAAAAAAAATCATCTCTTTAAACATATTCTATTTATGAAATAAAATTCAACAAATTTATATACCATATATATATATATATATATATATATATATATATATATATATACACACACACATGTATACTATATACATGTTTTTTGTTTCCTATATATGTATATATTCAATATGCAACATATATAGTAATTTTATATACTATATATACACTTAAACATATTTTTTGTTTTTTGTGTATATATATACATGATATATATGTACATATATACTAGTATATGTATTACATTTGTTATATATATATACTAATATACTATGTAGGCATATTTACACATAGATATAGAATATATATACACAACACACATAGACGTGTATAAATATATATATATATATGGATATATATATATATGGATATATATATATATATATTATTTACTTATTTATCTATTTATGTACCTCCATTTTCTATATAACTATATCTATATTTATCAATACATATCTTTTAAAACCCCACTACCTACAAACTTTATTAGGGCTGGGATGTCGCCTCATCCACAGGACAATGGGTCTTTATAACTAGGACTCACAAAAGCAATGAAAAAAATAGCTCAAAATTAAACTTATTACAACCTTAGCATGGGTCTTTGTAAATGTCTTAGGTTTTCAGTCTTTTTGTAGACATTTGTTGGATTGCATGCCAAAATATAACCGATTATATTCAAATTTGGTCATAACACTTTTCTTTGCAATTTAAACAAATCTAACTGTTAGATCATTAATTTAAACTGCCTGTCTTTGTAAATGCCTTAGGTTTTCGATTTTTTTGTAGACATTTGTTGGATTACATGCCAAAATATATCCGATTATCTTCAAATTTAGTCATAACACTTTTCTTAGCAATTTAAACAAATCTAATAGTCAGATCATTAATTGAAAGTGCATATCTTTGTAAATACCTTAGGTTTTCGGTATTTTTGTAGATATTTTGTAGGATTACGTGTAAAAGTATACCCGATTATCTTTAAATTTTGCCATAACATTTTTTCTAGTAATTTAAAAAAAATATAATGGTCAGATCATTAATTGAAAGTGCATAACTTTGTAAATGCCTTAGGTTTTCGGTCTTTTTGTAGACATTTGTTGGATTGCATGCCAAAATATATCATATTATCTTCAAATTTGGTCCTAACACTTTTCTTAACAATTTAAACAAATTTAAGGGTCGATGATTAATTGAAAGTGCCAATCTTTGTAAATGCCAAAATATATCCGATTATCTTCAAATTTAGTCATAACACTTTTCTTAGTAATTTAAACAAATCTAACAGTCGTATCATTAATTGAAAGTGCCTATCTTTGTAAATGTCTTAGGTTTTCGGTATTTTTGTAGATATTTTGTAGAACTACGTGTAAAAGTATACCCGATTATCTTTAAATATTGTCATAACAGGTTTTCTAGAAATTTAAACAAATCTAACGGTCAGATCATTAATTGAAAGTGCTTATATTTGTAAATGCCTTAGGTTTTCAGTCTTTTTGTAGACATTTGTTGGATTGCATGCCAAAATATATCCGATTATCTTCAAATTTGGTCATAACACTTTTCTTACCAATTTCAACAAATCTAGAGGTCAGATTATTAATTTGAAATGCCTATCTTTGTAAATGCCTTAGGTTTTCAGATTTTTGTAGAGATTTAATTGGATTGCATGCCAAAATTTATCAAATTACCTTTAAATTTGGTTATAACACTTTTCTTAATAGTTTCAACAAGTCTAACGGTCGGATCGTTAATTTGTAGTGCCTATCTTTGTAAATACCTTAAGTTTTCAGTATTTTTGTAGATATTTTGCAGCACTACGTGTAAAAATATACCCGATTATCTTTAAATTTTTATCAAAACACTTTTTCTAGTAATTTAAATAAATCTAACGGTCGAATCATTAATTGAAAGTGTCTATCGTAGTATATGCCTTAGGTTTTTGGTTTTTTTGTAGACATTTGTTGGATTACATGCCAAAATATATCCGATTATCTTCAAATTTGGTCATAACACTTTTCTTATCAATTTCAACAAATCTAACGGTCGGATCATTAATTGAATGTGCCTATCTTTGTAAACGCCTTAGGGTTTCGGTATTTTTGTAGTATTTTGTAGGACTACGTGTAAAAGTATACCCGATTATCTTTAAATTTTGTCATTACACTTTTTCTAGTAATTTAATCAAATTCAACGGTCAGATCATTAATTTAAAGTGCATATCTTTTTAAATGTCATAGGTTTTCGGTTTGTAGACATTTATTAAATTGCATGCCAAAATATAACCGATTATCTTCAAATTTGGTCATAACACTTTTCCTTGTAATTTCAACAAATCTAGAGGTCAGATCATTAATTTAAACTGCTTGTCTTTGTAAATGCCTTAGGTTTTCAATTTTTTTGTAGACATTTGTTGGATTGCATGCCAGAATATATCCGACTATCTTCAAATTTGGTTATAACACTTTTCTTAACAATTTCAACAAATCTAGTGGTCAGATCATTAATTTGAAGTTCCTATCTTTGTAAATGCCTTAGATTTTTAGATTTTTGTAGAGATTTAACTGGATTGTGTGCTAACATATATCAAATTACCTTTAAATTTGATTATAACACTTTTCTTAATAGTTTCAACAAATCTAATGGTCAAATCGTTAACTTGCAGTGCCTATCTTTGTAAATACCTTAAGTTTTTGGTATTTTTGTAGATATTTTTAGGACTACGTGTAAAAGTATACCCGGTTATCTTTAAATTTTGTCATAACACTTTTTTTAGGAATTAAAACAAATCTAACGGTCGGATCATTAATTGAAAGTGCCTATCTTTGTAAATGCCTTAGGTTTTCGTTCTTTTTGTAGACATTTGTTGGATTGCATGCCAAAATATATCCGATTATCTTCAAATTTGGTCATAATACTTTTCTTAGAAATTTCAACAAATTTAACAGTTGGATCATTAATTTGAAATGCTTATCTTTGTTAATGCCTTGGGTTTTCAGATTTTTGTAGAGATTTAACTGGATTGCGTGCGAAAATATATCTGATTACCTTTAAATTTGTTTATAACATTTTTATTAACAATTTCAACAAATCTAATGGTTGGATCATTAATTTTTAGTGCCTATCTTTGTAAATACCTTAGGTTTTCGGTATTTTTGTTGATATTTTTTTGTAGGATACGTGCAAAAGTATACCTGATTATCTTTAAATTTTGTCATGACACTTTTAATATCAATTTAAACAAATCTAATGGTCAGATCATTAATTGAAAGTGCCTATCTTTGCAATGTCTTAGGTTTGCAGTCTTTTTGTAGACATTTTTTGGATTGCATGCCAAAATATATCCGATTATCTTCAAATTTGGTCATAACACTTTTCTTAGCAATTTCAACAAATCTAACGGTTGGATTATTAATTTGAAGTGCCTATCTTTGTAAATGCCTTAGTTTTTTAGATTTTTGTAGATATTTAACTGGATTGCGTGTCAAAATATATCTGATTATCTTTAAATTTATTTATAACATTTTTCTTAACAATTTCAACAAATCGAACGGTTGGATCTTTAATTTGCAGTGCCTATATTTGTAAATACTCTTAGTTTTCGGTATTTTTGTATATATTTTGAACAATTATGTTCAAAAGTATATCCGGTTATCTTTAAATTTGATCATAACACTTTTTCTTACAATTTAAACAAATCTAACGGTCAGATTATTAATTTAAAGTGCTTATCTTTATAAATATCTTTATAAAAATTGGTGTTGTCACTAATGAGATTTCCCGCTTTCAAATGAGATTGGTGGGAAAGCCTTTAGTGACAAAGTTTTCCATTCACACTAAAAGTTATCATTTAGTGACAATCATTTTTGTTGTCACTAAAGGTTTGTCTCAACAACATAAAATGTTGTCTCCAATTCTGTTATTTAGTGCACGCATTTTGTTGTCACTAAAGCCCATTTCTCCAACGCTTTTCGTCACTAAATGCACATAAATAGTGACAAGAAAAATGTTATCACTATAAGTGTACTATTAAGTGAGAAGAAATTTTTTTTTTGTCACTATAAGTGCATTATTTAACAGTTTCGTTTTAGTGACAACAATTTTTTAGTTGTCACTAAATATATTTTTTGTTTTCAAATGAGATTAGCAGAAAAGCCTTTAGTGACAAAATTTAGTAACTACATTTTCTATTGTCACTAAACGTTATCATTTAGTGACAAGAGTTTATATTGTCACTAAAAGTTTGACATTTATTGACAATTTAATGGTTTGTCACTAATTCTGTTATTTAGTGACAAGCATTTTGGTGTCACTAATATTTATTGTCACTAAAGTCCTTTTCTCCTGTAGTTGTACTAAATAGTTATCCATGTGATTATCTCATAATTAGGTCATCCAATGTACTTGTTCAAGTAACAAGCATCCACGTGTTGCGTTTGAGTATCACAATACTTACGGATGTGAGAACCACCGCCTGATCAAATTAGGAAGTATAACACATGCTAGTCTTAATGCATTAATGATGTCTTATCTCATTAATACTATGACTAGGGATAATTTAAGTAAAAACACTATCCAATATAGTAGGAAGCTCACATCATGATCTCTATCATGATTTCTTTAACACAATGTTGCACTTAGGACTTTATCTAATAGTTATATTCATATGAAAGCATAAATAAAATAAATTGAAAGATAAAGAATGTCTTGTATTATTAAACAAATATGCAAAATACATGTGATTGCCTCTAGGGCATAACACTAAAAAGATTTTTTTTTTTAATTTTGAATACGGAGTTGTCATTCATTATGGTTGTATTTGTGTTAAAAAGGTAAACTTGTGTATTAAGTTGGATTTTGCAAAGTCGTGAGAATTTAATTTAACCTTGGTTATATTTGGTATTTGAGATTTTTTATTCTTTTTGTTTGAATGTGGATAATATGATGAAATATGGGAAAAGTTATTGATTAATTTTTGTTTCATGGATTTATAATTTGTTTAACTTTGAGTTGAGAATAAGGAATGCGAGAAAATAGTGAAATAATAGAAAAACAATGAGTGAAAAAAAAAATTCATGGTTTTGAGATGCTGAAAAATGATGAGAAAAATGCTCTTGTTTTTAATTTTGAAGACCTTTTGTTGAGAAGAGGGTTAATAAGGAGAGAAATAGCAAGTATCCCAAAGGCAAGGCAAGGAAAAGAAAAGAAAGAAAATGTTGAAAACAATGATAATGACTTTAAGGGGGCCAATATGACGTGTGAAGAGAAATCCATTTAGTTGGGGCTATCAATTCCCTAAGTCGTTGAAAAAATGGAGTATTTTTCTTATTCTACTACTTGAATTGTGCAAATTTAAGTTCATAATGCTTAAATTGGTTAAATAGCTGGACTTGTATAATTTATAAGTATCTATGTTTTTGCTTAAGGGATGGAGTAATTTTTTTATACGGAATATAAGCTTGTTTAACTTAACTTTGATGGCTTTAGGATTATTTGGTTTGATCCATAAGTTTGCAAGGTTTTGAAAGGGTTGAATGAATAACAAGTTTGTGTTTAAGGTTGGAAGAAAATTATTGCTTTATTATGGATGAATTTGATTGAGGATGATTTTGATGAATTATTTTGTCTTGTTCATAAGTCATTTGTTTAGTGATTAACTCTTGTTTACTTGAGGAGAAGTAAAGCTTAAGTATGGGGGAATGTGATAGGGCCTAATTATGTCTATATTTTTCCTGTTATTTGAGGATGTTTTGCGATACTTTTAGTTTAACAACTAGACATTTCCCTTCCTATTCGATGTTTTGCTTGTGAAAAGCGGTCTTGGTGAATTTGAACAGGAATTGGATTATTTAAAGTGAAATTGTTGATTTCCAGACTTGACCCGATGCTTGCTCAATGTGGTTGAACTGGTCGTGGCTCGGTTATGAAAAACAAAGGAAACAAAGCTCAAACCGAGAGATTTCCAAAGCCGGACCAGCACCGGTCCAGACAAAGTCACTTGGCGTTGATCCTGCTCTGTTATGGTGGTTCAGAATCCTTTTTCAATTCAAATTGGAAATTACCAAAAATGTTAACTTGCTTCTAACTTGTACTCGGCCCAGGGCTTTTGAAGGATGATTTTTAGCAACCAATAGACTTATTTAACAAAAAACAAGTAAAGATTAAAGTATGAATCCAAGAAGTTAAAGCTAAAATCATTCATTCAAAAAGAATTCATCACTCAATAGAGCATTAATTCAAGAAGGTTTTCAAATGAGAAAGAAGAGGGCTTGTCTATGAGTTTTTTCTAAAACATTTGTTTTCTTTTTCTTTGAAAAATGATGAGATTAATGGTTTAATTGTAATTGAATATTATTTCCGAATTTGTGATAATAAATTAATTTAGTATTTTGTTCAATTGATTATTCTTCTTGGTATTTGATTACTTGTTGTTTGTGATGGATTGATGAGATTAGACCATTCTTCTAATTAACTTGAGAAAGAGATTAAGAGATAGTCTTTATTGCTCAATTCTTGATTTATTTTCTTAACTAACTTAAGAGAGAAGTTAAATGAGATTAAGTAATCAAAACCTTTTGATTTCATCTAGAGAAAAAGGAATTAGTGATTTCATACCATTGTCCCTAGAGATAGGGATAATAATCAAGGAATGTATTTTATGTATCTTTTTGTTGTTTTAGTGAGATAGAGATGTCCATTAAAATTGACTAAGTGATAGTGAAATCATAACTCGAGAGAGAGTGGATTCTATATTAAACTCCTTCATGATGCCAAGGGAAGTGATTAATTGTAACAATTGCTAACGATTTATTATCATGTTTTCAAGAGTAACTATTTAGTTACATGTTTTTCTCACCAAGAGTTGTGTATATATTTTGTCTTTGTCTTTATTTTTATTTTTTTTCTTTATCCTTCTAAGTTGTAGGTTAGACAATGAATGAGAAGTTACTAGTGTGTACTTGTTCCTTGAGGATTGATAATCTTTAATTCTCTATACTGTGCCTAATGATGAGTGCTCTTGCTCATATGTGTAATTTGGGATTAATGTTTTAGTTAAACTTGATTGTAAATGGATAAAAAATTTCATGATTTTTATTTGCCTAAATTTAACGCATCATTTATCATGCATTATGAAAATGTTTATTGAAAATTTTCATGTGGTACACTCGGGACTTACTGAGATTTCATTTCATACAATTTTTTTTTCATGTTTTATAGGGGAAATTGCTTAAGAGCAAGATTGAATATTTATGTTGATGTTTTTATTAGGATTGTGTATTTTGTACCTGAATAGTTTATGGATGTTATTTAAGTTGAATATTCAAGATATTATTTATTTTGGGAGTTCATGTATTATTCTAAAGGCTATGTGATGGTTTTATTTAGAATGTTTATTTAAGTCTTGGGAATTTTTTTTATTTAGTTGTTTCGTTATAAAGACCCCTTGTCACTTAGACAGAGTACAACCCCGACGCATCGGGCCTTGTGGTTGTAGGGTATTATAAGTAAGATTCTAATAGTTGTGGTTTTTAATTGAGATAGAGTCATAAAATCACATATGCCTAGAATATCCTTATGTAATAAGAGAAGTATGGGTAATAGTATTCATCTAAAAGTAAGGAAGTACTTTGACAACTTGGAAGCAAAGTGCGTGAATACCTTTCAAGGGTAGATGATGGTGTGAAGAAAAATACTGCAGAGGTGAGAAAAGATCAAGGCATTCTTGTACGAGTTAGTGAATTGTGTTGGACTCGGAAGATATGCATGCTCATTGACTAAATTGAATCAAGTTGTGTCATGGTTGTGCTAATTTAGTGTGTAACAGAGTAACAAAAAAATTTTGGCAGTTGTGAAGGTTAATGAAGTCAAAATAATTATGACTTTGATATTGTTAAGGCTGGCGAAGGTGGAAAATAAGCTAAGGTGGAGAATATTAGGTTTTGTCTTACATTCCAAGTTAGATTAGGATAAGGTAGTTTGATTAAAAAGATATTTCTAATGTATCTAAAATTAGGAAGTTACTACTCTTCTATTTATATTAGAATTAAGAAGTTACTCTTACTACACTCATGTTGATTAGGAGTCTTATAACTTGGTACCTATATATAGCTAAAGTCATGAACTTTTCAGTGTGTTCTGGTTTATTCTGGTGTATCCAATGTCATGGGATGTATAGATGTAGATTAGGTAAGTGTATGAATGGTACAAGATAAGGTGTATACAAAGAGTTTGAATAAAATACCAAGAATACTCCTATGTAATCTCTTAATAGTTGTTAATAAAGTGTTTTGTTATTTTTGTCAGAAACGTAGGCTTGGTTAACTAAGCCAAACCATGTAAATCTTTGGTATCTTATTTTATTCTTCATATTCTTTTTTTTTTTCTTTTTGTTCTTGTTAACTATACCGATTTAAACATTTTATAACATAATCTAATGACCATTGGTAGGAAAGTCACTAAGTGGTTTCACATCACAACTTTCACTTTCTTAGGATCAAACGAGCTCTCCTCTACAAGTAAATCTCGGTACTTTTCCTCTTAAGTGCCTTGGTGGTTTTAGATGACATAGAGTTCTAGGAACCTTTAAAATTGATATCTGTGTATATGATTAAAAATGTTATATTGAGATAATGATTCTTTCAAGAATGCTTATGAACTATGGGACTTGTTTCATGATTGGTTATATCGAGATATATTAGATCTAGGTGAATTATACTCTGGTATTGCTATCCCAATCTAGTTATCTTTTCTCTATTGGTTTGATTGCCTTGAGGTTGGTCTTGCTCTTACACCCTCTTGTGATCTTGTTGTCACTATGATAATTGATGCAAAAATTTTGGGTGTATAAAAATTATCAAATTTAAATCCATCCCTTAGTCAAGTTTTAATTAAAACATTAATCCTAAAATACACATGCGAGCAAATATACTCATCGTAAGCATAGTATAGAGAATTAACGAGTATCAATCCTCAAAGGTACAAGTACACACTAATTACTTTTCATTTATCGTTTAACCTATAAACTAGATTGATAAAGAAATCAAAATAAAAATAACATATATATACAACTCATGGAGAGAAAAACATGAAATTAAATAGTTATTCTTAAACACATGGCATGACTCATTTAATACTTATCACAATCAATTATTTTCTTAGCATCATGAAGGAATATAAAGTAAAATTCAATCGTTTTCCAAGTCATGAATCCACTTATATAGACTCCACTTCTTTTCCAATCCATAAAATCCGTATCTCTTGATTACATTAGCAGATTTTCTAATCGCACTAAATAACCAAAAGATTTATTAAACTCAATTCCTCATAAATTATCCATATGCTCTAGGTGATAATAAATATGAAATTAGTCAATAACCCTATACTTTAGGTGAAATTAACTAATTTTTGATTACTTAGGTTCTTTAATCTTAATTTTGTTTTCCAAGTCCACTATTATTTAACAAATATGAAATCAATGCAATGAACTCCTAACATCGTTTCCCAAGTTACTTAGAAGAAAACGCATTAATAACCAATGATAACAAGTAATCAAATACTCAGAAAAATAATTAATTCATCAAAGATTAAATAAATTCAAAATCCTAAATCCAAGAATAATATCCAAATATGATTAAAGAATTAAAGTCATCATTGTTTAAAAAAAAAGAAAACAAAGGAAATAAATAGGTATCATAGACAAGCCCTTTAACTTCTAATGAAAGCTCTTCTAAAAATCAATCATTTTTGAGTAATTTCTCTAGAAAAAATATTAATGGTGCACTCTAAAAAATATGGCTAAGTCTCCACATAGAGCAAATTTTTTTCTAATGTAATTAGCCTTATTTATAGGCTTACAAGTTCCCTAAAAATCCAAAACAAAAAAGAAGTAGTTTCCTATTAGAAATCTAAAATCAATTGCAAAATCCACCGACTTAATTGCAACGGGTTCAACACTTTGTTTCATTGTCATTTTGCAGTGAAGAGACACTCTTGCAAAAATTAAATTGAACAAAAGCTTATGATAAGCCACCTAAATTTCTCAAAAACTTGAGATTAGCTCACCCGAGCCAATCTTCTTTTTGCTAGCCAATCAAGCTTTGTCCGACCTACTAAAGCTGTTGAGCCATGAGAATCCATGCTAACTGAGATTGCTTTCTTGTTGCTAAACCCAACTTAGCCTAGCCACGAGCCATGATTGTTATTTCTTCTTCTCACTGTCAGCTCACCCGAGCTACTGAAATTACTTTGCCTTTTCTTTGGCGAGCCGCGGCTTGGCTTCTTGAGGATGCAACACAATCCTCCCAATGATGTATTCTTTTGTCTTCTTCCTTTTTAGCTTTGTTTGTTTTTTCTTTCAGTTCCTCATCATGCTTTTATTCTCTTTTTGCTTTTGTTTCCTATTTTGTCTTTAAGCTGCTAATCCGTAAGCCTTTCTTCTTTCTTTTCTTTTAACTAATTTCCAATTTCACTCCTCTGTTTCATCTTTTATTTTTCTGATTTCCTTTGTTTCTCTAGTCTAGGACCAATGCTAGGTCCATCTTCTTGGCCTGGTGCCCAATTTGCACTGGAAAATTATCTAATTAATCTCCAAATTCACCTATTTTTATATAAAATCACAAAAAAATATTTTTATAAATGAAATATCAAATAAGAAGGAATATGACTAGTTATTGTATTAAAAATATCACAAAATATACTTAAATAACTAGGAATATATATATAAATTTTTGCCCTATCAATAATAATGATTGATTGCTCGAAGTTTGATCTTGATGCTACACAATAATGAGACTTAGTTGTTCATATAACATTAGTGATATTTATATGTTTGAGTCTATGAGATTTAGTGGTGTGGTACTATTTAAATTGGAAAAAAAGATACTAGCCTTAGCATGACATGATTGTGCAGTTGTGATAATAGGGAACTTATTTGCTTGATGTATGTTTATTTCGTGTGATTTGTCTTAATGCCCAAGATCTGAGCTTATATTAAGTGACTTTCTGATAGATGAGTACAATGTTGATTATGTGTAGCTAGAATGATAGGGGTTAAAAGCATCACCATTTTCCTAATTATTTGAGGTTGTTTTGAGATACTTTTGATGTAAAAACTAGGCGTATTCATTCCGATTTGACATTTTACTTGTGAAAAGTATTTTTGACAAATTTATACAGATTTAAGTTAATTTTGAGCAAAATTGGATAGATTCCAGATCATACCTGGCGCTAGGCCTAACTAGTGAACCCAGTACTAGGTAAATTCTGGCCAAGCAGAGAAAAATAGGGAAAAAGCCTAGGGAAGAACAGACCACACCTGGCACCAGGTTGGTCGACTGGACTCGGCTCCAGGTTTGCTCTCGAGAGGCAAAATCATGTGCACGAATTTAGTAATTTTTCAAATATTTTGGCATTTTTCGAATCCTACTTGGCCAAAACTCCTCGAGCAAAGAATTTGGCATCAAAGAAGTTTATAAATCCAAGAGAAAACACAAGAGAAAATGGTATGAAACTTCAGTGGCTTTTTCTTGGTGTTGTGAGTGGTTTAGTTGGTTATGTGTTCAGCTCAAACAATGGGACCAAAATAGAGATTCTTCTAGAGACAAAAGGAGAAAATGAAATAACAACCTACCCACTTTCAAACCCATGAAGAACTAAGCCTCAAAGACCCTTAAGAATAGTAGAAAATTCTACTATAATCTCACCCCAATATCCTTGAAGCAATAAAGGCAAACAAGAACAAATAGAATAGAGAAAATAGGCACCAAAATAATGGCAATCAAACAAACCTTAGAAAAACAAAGCAACTAAGACCCATTCAAAGAAACCATATTGGATTATGCAAAAGATTTAAGGACTCATTCATAAGGAGGACTAATCCTTAAGTATGGTCTTGAACAAGATGAACAAGGAGGCTAGGGCCTCTCAAGATTCTCTCTCAAATTTGAATTAAAGTGTGTGTATTGTGTTGTCAAATCACTAAAGGTTCTATTTATACTACTCTAACCCTAGCTAAGTAATCCCTGAGATTCTATTACAGTTTAAGGTCATAATAAGTCTTTACAAACACTTAAAATTAGAGAAAATTAGAGAAAAACATAAAAAACGCGGTGGCTGCCCAGGATAGAGCCGGCGCTAGTTTGGACAATACAACCGGTGCTAGTTGTGATCTATCTTCGAGCGGTTGAATGGTAGAATAAAGTCGTTGTTGGGCAGATTGAAGCCGGAGCCGGTTCGGTTGCTTGGGGCGGCGCCGACCGTCTTCTAGAAGCCTCCTTTTTGGTCGAGTTTCGTCCATCTTTGTTTCTGGCTTGAGTTCTTGCATGGTCATGCCTCTCGCTCCTTGATCTTAACCTCCATGATGATGCAGAGTCTCATCATCTCTCCCTCCTTGAAAAGGATTCGTCTCCTAATCATTGCCATCATTTACATGGAATGCTTTCACCATTGCTGCCTTCTTAGCTCCATCAAGGTTCATTCATTCACTTATAGGCAAGGGAATCAATTCTAAAGGATTTAGGGGGTTAAAACTATACACAATTTCAAAAGGAGAATAAGAAGTAGTAGAGTGAAAAGCCCTTTTGTAAACAAACTCAAGGTGTGGCAAGCATTCCTCCCAATTGCTCAAGTTCTTCTTAATTATGGTCCGTAAGAATTGGGTAAGTGTTCGGTTGACCACCTCCTTTGGAAAAACAACTTCAAATTCTTAAGGAATAGCTGCAATTTCATTAGGCAAAGATAATGAAAAATCATTAGAAGAAACATAAGAACATTTGGATAAAAGAAGAATAACCGGTTCCTTAGCTTCTTTAATCTCTATGACCTCACTTTTTTTTGCTAAGTAATTCACTCTTCTTTTACCTCCCCTCTTTTGTCCTTACTCACTCCTATGTTTGATTGTCAAATGTACTTATTTTCCATCATCTCTCTCAACTCTTTTTCTTTCATTTCTTGTTCTTTTTTCTCAATTTCTTGTTTTTGTTTACCATATTACGCTCCCTTCTTCTTTTCTTTCTCCTTCATGATTCTTTGATTGTTGTTCACCTTACTAGGGGCCATGGGGGTGAGGGTAAACTTAGTTCCTTCCTTGAGTAGGGAATAAGTATTCTTCCTCCCATCATGCTTAACATACTTATCGTATTGCCAAGGCCTCCCTAGGAGCAAGTGACCCGCTTGCATGGGTACCACATCACATTGCACATCATATTTATACTTTCCCATCTCAAAGGATACCAAAACTTATTTGTTTACTCGTATTTCCCCGCTATCATTCAACCATTGTAATTTGTAGGGTTTGGGGCGTTTAATCCAACTCATGTCCAATTCTTCAACCAAATTTGCACAATCACGTTAGTGCAACTCTCACTATCCACAATGACACTACAAGGGGTCTTGTTGATTAGACACCTAGTGTAAAAATTGTTCTCTCTTTGTTGGTGATCTTGATCCTCAATGGTTTGCGAATTCAATGACCTTCTTGTGACTCCCACCAATGGGTATTCTTGACCAACAACTTCCCCTTCATCACTTTCCTCATCCATTTTTCCCTCTTTTTCTCCTTGGTACTTTTCTCCCTCTTCTTCTTCATCGATAGAAACCTCACCATAGGGATTAGTATACATTGTTCTCTTGCTTGGACACTCATGGGAAGTATGTCCATATCCAAGGTACTTAAAACACTTGATATCCCTATTCTTTTGTGGCCTCTCCATGGCTTTTCCCTTGTCCTTGTTCTAACCTTCCCTAGGTTTCCAATCCTCCCTTGGCTTCCAATCCTCTCTAGGTATGTTGAAGTCCTTTTGGAATGGCTCAGGGGCTTCATCCTTCTTAATTGGCTCATTTCCAGTAGTGTTGGGGTTTGGAAGTAGTGGTCTAGTAAATGCACTTCTCTTTAATTGCCTCTCAATCTTCATAGCGGTATGTACCATATCCTCCAATCGATCATAGGGATGCAATTCTATCAAATTGGCAATTTCTCTATTTAATCCTCCTAAGAACCTTACTCTTGTTGCTCTAGGATCCTCATTGATTTGAGCTCTCATCAACATTACTTCCATCTCTTTATGGTAATCTTCCACACTCTTGTTTCCTTACTTGAGTGATTAGAGCTTTTTGTAAAGATCATTGTAGTAATGGTGTGGTATAAACCTTGTCCTTATCATATCTTTCAACAAATTCCAACTAGCTACGGTTTTCACTCTCATTTGTTTCTTTTATGCACTAACTTGCTCCTACCATACCAAAGCATACTCCAAAAATCCCAAAATAGCCAATCTCACATTTGACCTCTCACTATAGGTATGACTTTCTAGGAAGATCTCCATCTTACTTTCCCACTCGAAATATACTTCGGGATCACTCTTGCCATAGAATGTGGGCACTTTTAATTTGATGTGGTTCAACTCTCTCTCCTCATCATTTTCTTCTCTCATTCATCCTCTATTGCCCCATCCTCTATGGTGTTCCCCAAAGGCCTCAACTTGTCCCCCCTCATACCATTCATCAATTCCCCTAAACTCTCTTTCTAGCCCCCTTAGATTGTTCCCAACATTCCTTCCTTAGCCTTTACCTCGTCCTCCTCTCATACCATGTCTTCCCCTCTCATAGGAGCTTGTTGGAATCCCCCGATTGAGTGCTCATCCCACTATTCCCCTTATTGGACATTTAATAGAGGAGTATTGGCATCACCATCCCTCATCCTTGGACTAGGCACTTCAAATCGCTCTTAGCCTCTCCTTTATGCAACGGTAGAGGATTGTCCAAGATGATTTATCAACTCCCTTGTCATGTTTTAGAACTTACTTTGCATAGTCCTCATCATAGCTTGAAAGTCTTCACGCAAACCCCTAGCATCAATTTGTTCATCTTGAGGTCTACTAGGTCCACTTGGGTTAGGCCTAGTGTGAAACCCTAGTCAAAACCAACCTTAGAGTAAGGGGGTTGGGGTGCATATCATATTTCATTGCATGTTTAAATATATTTTTATATGATTTTATGTGCATTGAATTTGTGTTTTATAGTCTAGAGGGCTTAATTATGACTATTGTGTGAGAAGGGCAAAATGGTAATTTTTGCTTGAAATGGAAAAAGGGAGATAGCTTGAGGATTGAATAGGAAAATATTTTTAGAGGGAAAATAAGAACAAGAGTTGTTGTGGTTTAGTGGTTAGAGCCTTAGAATTAATTCTTGAGGTCTTGGGTTCAAATTCCATTATAGGAGCTTTAGTTTGGTTAAATTTTATTTTGCTTGGGAAGTAATATTTTCGGCTTTATGAGGTTAGAGTAGGATAGAAATATTGTCCTAAGAGAGACATGATAGGAGTATCCTCATTCTACTCTTTTGCCTACACAAAATTCCTAAGGGAAATCCATTTCCTCTTGGTCCTTAATTTTTCCTATTTTTCAATTCATTAGCTTGTTCAAATTGTTCAAGCCAATTTTATTCTAGATAAATTCCAACAATGTGCTGTGGCTTGATAGGTTCAAAATGTCTTAGTATGAGACATCTTATGGACTGAAACTATGGAAGAGGGGGAAAGGATTTCAAGTGAATTAAATTTTTTAGTGAACTTTCTAAAAAACTTTACTCTAGCTAAGTTCATTTTTCTTCATGCATGGAACTAAAATTTTTCCCAACTTTGTGTGCCTTCAAGGTGTCAAAACTCTTAGCCATTATTCCCTCCCAAATGCTGCCAGAAAATGGCCCTTTTGATCAGCTTAGAACTTGGATTTTTCTGGCCATTTTCGGACTGCACAAAAGCTGTGCAAAACTAGGAAAATTCCTGGGCAAATTCACAGCTTAGGAGGTCCGAAACCAAGCTGTTTTCTTCCATTTTTTGTTCAGCATCTTAGCCACGTTTTTCCTCCATGAAAAAGGCTGGAAACCAGCCTTGAAAAGCCCTGAAATTTCCCTTCAAACTCCCTACAAACCAACTAGAAAAGGGCAGCCAAAAACTGCCCAGAAAATCTCAACAAGCAGTGAAATCCTGTGCAGAAATTTTCCAGCCTTGGTTCCTAATTCATCCATAGCCGAAACTCCATCCTTCTTCTACAAAAATCACCTTTAAACCTTCAGTAACTGAACTGCATTATCCTCCTCAAGCTTCTACACGAAAATCCAGTCATGGCTGCCTAAAAGATTTCCAAAAAAATTCTACAAACATGATCATATTTGGATACTAAAATTCCAGCCTCCATGATTTAACAACTTTCTATAAAATATACCTTAAACAACCAGACCTTTCCTTCACCATTACACTCAGTATTTTCAGCCACCTTTAGCCTCCCTCAACCAGCATTCATCTAGCAGAAACATTGCCAGCAATTCAACCATGGCAGATTTCCAAAAGCTCTCCCATGATCAAAGGTATTCCTGAATATTTAGTTTCCAAATTTACTTCCCAAAAATATTCTTCAAGGATTTCAACAACTAGCCTTTCCTTTCCCCTTCCAAACCAGAAAATCAACTACTAAAACCCTTCAAGCAGTTGGCCAACCCTAATCTTTACAGAATTTCGGCAGCTCCAATCCTAAAAGCTCTCTACTCTCTTCAACATCAAGAACACCTACTTCTTCATTTCACCAAATACTCTCCCAAATCACTTCAAACTCCTTCTAAAATTTCCAAATTGAACCTACTCACTGTCGCGAGTCCATCAATACCATTCTTAACATCAAACTCCAAAATCCAACTTGCTATTTTGGATAAAAAACTAGAAATTTTGTGAACGCTCAAGAACACCTTCAAGGTAGGTTTGTTCTAACAACTTCATCTTCTCCAATCTTGATCTCTAATGAATATAAATGCGAATCAACATGCTAATGGTCTCTCTCTCTCTCTCTCTCTCTCTCTCTCTCTCTCATGGCCGAATCTCTCTCCTCTTGGCCGGATGGCTTCTTCTCCAATGGCCATGCTTTCTCCACCTTCCTTGGACGGATTTAGGCATCTAGGGGTTGTCAACCATTCGAAACTCCTTCAAGATATTCAACAAACAAGTAAGCATTTTTAACCCTTCTTTTAAATTCTAGATTCATGTCTCTAGGATGATGCTGATAGAAGATGGATTGTGGATAAGGTTTGAGTATATATTGTTGAGGTTGAAGCATGAATGTATGTATGAATATGAAGGAGATGAGATTTATGCATGGATGGATTATCTTGGTTGATTGTATGATGATTTGGGGTTTAATGCATGTCTCCATGTCATAAGTAGTATTTGTGATGAAGTATGCTAGAGATTATGTCACATTTGGTGAATAGGATTTATATTCATGTTGGATTATTGAAGCCATGATCATATTTATGCTAGTAGGGGTTAGATCATATCTTGATAAATTTAGATCTATGCTTATATGCATGATTTGGATGATTTGATGAATTGAAGAATTGTGTATGTTCATGATTGTGGTTAGCCATAGAAGTATGATCATGATCTAGTTGTCCCTAAGCTAATTTTTATTTCATGAATAAAACATTTCATAATATGATTTTGCTAGTAATTTCAAAAAAACCCTAGGAGGGGTAAATTTGGATTATTATATATAATAAGGATATTTTAGTCAAATAAATAATAGCTTTTGCTAGAAAAATAGAATATATATATATATATATATATATTATATAAAATAATGAAATCAACTAAAGCCTTTTATGGAAATAATCATAATTAGTAAAATATTTATTACTAAAAATTTAATTATTATCTTTTAATCAAACCCATTAAAAATTTATTTATTATTTTTCAAGCAAGACTCATTAAATTTATTTTCAACTATTTTTAGTTATCAATTATTTTCTAACAACTAAATTATTAATAAATCATTATTTTACCTAATACCACCTAGGACTCTTCATCAAATAAACTCTGAATATTTTCTTAGCAAGATTTAAACCATCAACTTATTAGTACTTGTTTCTCAAAACATTAATTATTTTAAATATCAAATTAGGCTTAGCATATAAACCTATTTATTTATAGTTTGGCCTTAAAGCTTGGGACACTAGGATCATGGTGGTAATGAGTTGAGTTGTTTTAAATTGAGAAAGTGGATTTTGGCTTGAGTTTGATTGTGGTTTGTATTTGCCCATGTAGGGTTAGGTCAGCTGGTGGAGACCTTATATTGTGAGCAAGAATCAGGTAAGCTCCTGCATAAAAACCTGATTGATGAAACATGTTTATTATGGCAAGCTAAATGTAGAGTGCATGGACACTCAATTTTGCAAGGGCAATTGAGGACTCACTTCTTACCTATTTCAGAAAAACAATTTATTTGAAAATTAATAAGCAGATTTACTCAATCTCAAAACTCTTTCCAAAACTAATTTTGATAAAGACTTTGGGAACCCTTAATTGCCATTTTCGTGTGGAACAGTGTTTTGTTCATTTTATCCCAAGTGGAAAATGTCGTTGAGTACTCAATAAGGGTGGACTACTAGGGTTAGTCTTTGAGGGGTTAGAGTAATTCTCTCAGTAGGTGGCCACATTTGAGGGGTGAGTCCTTCCCGGATAAGACGTCAGTCCAGTAGGTCGTGCCGGTCCGAGCTAGCAGTGTTCTTTTCAGTCAAGTGACTGTATTTTGCCAAAATGGACACCCAGTTGTTGTTTGGGTATAAAGAAGGAGGAGTATCTTACCCAGTAGGCCGATCACCTACTTTTGTCAGTCTGCACAAAGTGTGTCATTCTGACCGGCGATATGCACAAAGTGTGGCATGCTGACCATGCGGTTATGGGGCCTAACGTGTGGTAACCTATGATCATTTCTCTTGAGTGGTTGATTTTATTGATTATTTATGGTTGGAAAAGATAAAACACCACTCTTGCTTTTGACTAATGATTATTGCTTGATAGTGTTCTCTTATAAAGAATTTTATACTTTGCATTCACGAATTGTTTTCTCCCGACACTTAAGCACACACGGACTTACTGAGATTTCTGTCTCACCACCATTTTTACCATGATTTCAGGTTGATCATGCTATGGGGATGAGTAGCTAGAAATTGCCTACTTTGGAAGTTTTTCTGATAATTTATGTTGTGTAATGTTTTGGGGAGATGAGTGTGGATAAATTTTATTATGGATTTGTTGTTGGTATTCTTTGATTTATTTTTGGGATGTAATAAATTTTAAGTTCAATTACCATTTTTATTCTACTATTTTATTTGTGTGACTTAGTTATAAAGACCCCTTGTCCTTTGGACGGGGCGACATCCTCGGCCCTGGCGGGCCTAGGTAGCGGGGTGTTACACTTAGAGATCTCTTGATCATGGGCCATGGTGATGGAATATTTACTTACATATACCTACAAAACAAAAGAGATTAGAAAGAAAAATAGATCCTCACTTCACTTCCTTGCGTGTTGGCTCTCAAGGTTGATCACTCCACGCTCGTGTTTGCTCTCTTAGGCTCTTTTAATGATAGGCTCACCCTCCTGTCTTTTTTTCAACACTCAAGCCTTCTTGTTCAATCCCAATTCTCCCCAATGGCTAAAGTTTTAGTCCAACTTAGTGAATCATACAAATCAAAAGAATTTTTCAATTAGGGGGTCTTTAGGGAATTTCAACAAACACTTGTTGGGCACATCAAGTAAACGAGTTTTAATCAAGAATTTCAAGAAATACGGACTCAATCAACACAAAGACAAACACTAGATGCACAAGAAACATGTTTAATCTAGAAACAAATAAGAATTAGTAAGAACAAAGAAACAAGAACAACTAGAACTAGGATTATGATGAACAAGTTGATCACAAGTGTGCACTAATAAAGTTGAGTTAAATGAGCATAGAATTCAACAATAGAGTGATATACTAAGTCCTAATATCCCAAGGAACAAGAATCAAGAATCAAAGTTCCCAACTATAGCCAAAAGCATTCTCATGGAACATTTATCAAACACCTTGGATGCAATCCCGTCACTTAAGAACAAACAATATTTTCACCCATATTCAAGCCAATTTTCACCACAAACACAAGAAAATTTTGTTCCCAAGGATTATATTAACATCAAGGAGCAATTTTCCAACAGAAAAATCAAGATATAACAAAGATTTCATGACTTTTTTGGAGCATGTTTTTGAGTTACGGGATTTCCCTGTTTTCCTTTTTTTCTTCAATTTTGTAGGGCTCCTTTTCCTGCTTTCAAGCTTTGATTGTGAAAAAACTTAGAGGGGGTGGGTGAATAAGGTTTTTGGCAAGCAAAAATAATTTTTCTGATTTGTCTAAAACGTTGAACAAGGATGATCACCAAGATGCTTGGACTGACTTTATAGATGCATAAAAAGCTATTCAAGCACTCGTAGATGTATACGCAAATTTAGACAATGAAAGGACATATAAAATAGTATATGAACAACTGAATAAAATGAGACAAGAGATGTATAGTGGTTCGATCAACAATGACCTACGTCCACTACCTTAAGCCTCACACTTAAGGATTTTCAATCTTATTTCATTAACCTCACTTAAAGAAACAGTTTCACATACAAATCACCACACTAGGTTTTCCACAACCTCTTAGTTACGCATACACATCAAGGATCGCCTCACTAGGTTTTACTCCACAACCTTGATACAATCACAAAACAAGGATCACCCCAATGGGTTATACCACACAACCTTAACATAAATCAACACAAGGCTCACCCCTATGGGTTTTACACCACAACCTTGTACTACAACAGAGATTCAAAAATCAATAGAATAGAGATAAGCTCACTTACTTGAGCAGATGTTCTCTCGGATACAAGACACAAATACTTTTATCTTTGATACACAATGAACTCACTTTGAAGCTAGATAAAAGGAGATTTTTGAAAAATATTGAGCAATAGTGTTTCTAAGATAGATGTTTCAAAAATCTTGACTCTAATATTGCTTTAAGGGCTATTTATAGAGCTAAAAAGTGGGGTGCCAATGGTTATAAAAAAAAAAACAGCTATAAATTTTTCTGTTTAAACTCATCTGAGTTTTGGATTCGGGTTTTGGACGAAGATGCATCCAAAAGGTAAGTCCAAAATGGCACTACCCAGGCAAAAACTTTTTTAATCTAGTTTACAGGATTTTGGATGAACCTTTTGGATACACACTGTTCCATCCAAAATTCTTTGAATTTCAAAAACTTTGAAAAACATCTTCTTTGAAGCTTCAAGGTAAAGTCAAATGAATAAAAAGATAAGAAGATATAGGAATTAATAAATATACCTTAATAATACTTCCTAGTCAATCATTCTTCATAAAGTGCTTCCTTAATATATAACTCCTCATTCTTTAATTTTCTCATTTTGATCTTTTAATCTTGAAATCAGCGATGAAGGAGTTGCCAACAACTTTCATCTAAAGACTTTGAAGAATAAAGGTCAAACATGTCATATCATAATAAATTGACAAGTTAGTTCATATCAACGTTTGTCATAAAGCAAAACATAGAAGAAAGCCCTTAGGGCTAACAATCTCCCACTTTTTTGAGTGATGACAAACATGACACGTTTGATATGTAACGAGAGAACATGTTGAAAAAGGTGCAAATAAATATAATCTCACTGTATAGGTCTCATAGAGATCTTATGATAAAAAAATTTGTAAACATATCTCAATGATCCTAAAGCCTTTCATATCTCTATATAAATATTCAAAATGATTTGATAGAGATAGCAAGTGATAAAATACTCCCCCTAAATATAAGCTTATGTGAATATTTTAAACAAAAGAGGGATGAGTAGAAGTTATGATTTATTCATCCAAAAAGTATATCCAAAATAGTTTTGGAAGAAAGAGTGTTTTCAGAATTACATTTGGATAGGGATTTTGGATGTCCAAAATATTTTTCGATTTAGTAAAACTACTCATAAGAACATTTGTTTTGGATTCAAAATTTTCTGAGTCCAAAACTCCCCCTGACTCAATGCACGAAAATCTTTTCACAAAATTTAGTTTCAATCATCCAGAAATCTATGTTTTTGAATAAAATTGAACATAACAAACATAGGGGCTTTTAGAAAATTTTGTGAACAGTGAATCAAAATATATCAGTGATAGCTCAAATTTGATTTCAATGCATAACTGTTCATACCAGAAATAGTTCATGCAATTCATAACAGTTTATGCAGTTACTTGAAATTCAACAACTGTTCATCTCTCCACTAACAATTTCAGTTTTCAAATTTGTTCCAATTATCATAGCAATTCTTTCGCAGATCCATCATTAGTCTAATTTCAAAATAGAAGGTATTCCCAAAATTTAGTTCATACATATAACATCAGTCATGTAGAATCTATATCAGATTATTATGCAGAACCCATAACTTTTTTCATATCATGTAGATCTAACATGCGAGACCTAATATTTTCTCCTTATCAGTTACTGCATACCGACAATTTAATATAACAGCATATATGCAGACCATAACATTTTTAGACCAACATATTTCTTTCTCCCCAGTGAATGCAAATAACATCATGCCAATAGTCATGCAGACCAGCATTAACATTTTCAAACCAAGGACATGCATAACAATATTAACATTTGCAGACCAACATCATACAATAGTCATGCAGACCATAACATTCACAGACCAACATTTTCTTTCTCCCCCTTTGTCATCAATCAAAAAGAAGTATAGCAGAAGGAAGGAAGAAGAAAATCATAGAAATAATATGCAATCAACAGTTGTCAGATAGATAATAAGCATAACAGAGAAGTAAACTTAAACAAGTATCTAGCAGAAATTATCCGAAGACATAATGGAAATGATTGAAAAAATAAATTGTTCCACTTGTGCGGAAATAAAATTGTTCATCAACCAATCTTGCTACCCAATAATGCTGTCTAGGAAATATTGATGGCTTCACTCTTTGATCCAGCACCCTCTGTGAAACCCCAGCTAAAACTAACCTTAGAGTAAGGGGGTCGGGATGCATATCATATTTTTTTGCATGCATAAATATATTTTTGTATGATTTTATGTGTTTTAGATATGTGATTTATAGTCTAGAAGGCTTAATTGTGTTTATTGAGTAAGAAGGGAAAAATGGTAATTTTTGCTTGAGGTGAAAATAGGGAGATAGCTTGAGAATTAAATAGGAAAAATATTTGGGAGAGAAAATAAGAACAAGAGTTGTTGTGGTTTAGTGGCTAGAGCTTTGGAATTAATTCTTGAGGTCTTGAGTTCAAATTCCATCATTAGAGTTTTAGCATGATTAAATTTTATTTTCGTTTAGGAAGGCTATATTTCGGCCCTTGCATGCTTTAGGAAAGAATAGGAGTGTTGTCCTAGGGGAGACATGATAGGAATATCCTAATCCTACTCTTGTGCCCTACAAAAATTTCTAAAGGGATTTATACCCTTCTTGATCTTTAGCATTCCAGCAAAGTGCTGAGACTTTGAAGGTTCAAAAATGTCTAAGTGTGAGGTATCTCAATGACCGCAAATGGGGAGGAGTTGTGGAAGGTTCCTAAGAGAATTAATCTTCATGGTTGAACCTTCAAATTCCAACCTATATGTGTTCATCTTCTTCATGTAGTAATCTAGAATTTTTCCAGCTTCTTGATCAGTCCAATTGTCAAAAATTTCAGCCATCTTTTCCTCTCAAATGCTGCCAGGAAAATGGCCATTTCACTCAGCTTGAAGGCTAAAAAGTCCAGCTAAAACCGATCTGCACAAAAGCTGTGCAAACCAGGAAAATTTTCTGGTCAGTTTTGCAGCTTGGTGAGCCAAAAACCAAGCTGTTTCTTCCAACTTTTCAATCAGCAATTTAACCTTATTTTTCCTCCATAAAGAAGGCTAGAAACTAGACTCAAAGGACCCTCCAATGGCCCTTCAAACCTTCTACAAGCTGACTAAAATATGGCAGAAAAATCATCCCAGAAATTCCAGCAAGCCTTGCGAAAAACCTGATCAGAATTTCCAGCTTTGTTCCTTCTTCACCCTTGACCGAAACTTCCTCCATTTTTCTGTACAAACTTACCTTGAACAGCCATGAACTGAACTTCATCTTCTTCACCATTGTTCTGCTCAAAAAACAGTTCCATAGCTGCTCCTAAAATCTCTCCATCAATCACTCTAATCAAGCCATTAATTGAAGTCCAAAATTCTAACAAAACATTAAGCAAACTACCATATATTACCCCTCAAACAACCAGAAAATTCCTTCACCATTGCACACCATATTTCAGCCATCCTTAAGCTCCTTCGAACAGCTTTCATCTCAGCAAAAATTCCAGCCAAGCAGCTGGCCATTATAGCTTCCAAAAGACCTCCATCATCAAAGATTTACTTACCATATATACTACCATAAAATATTCCATAAATTATTCTTTTTGAATTTCAAACAACCAGCTTTCCTTTTCTTCTCAAATATGAAAATCCAATTACCAAAACCCTCCCAAACCAGTCGGCCACTCTTTCCAACAGAATTTTCAGCCAGCTCTCTCTCTATTCTCTCTAAACCTTTAAGAACACCAAAAACACCCACTACCATTCTAACGCCTAAGGCCACCAAAACCACTCCAATCTTCTCCAAAAACTCCAGATTATACCTATTCATTCTCGTGAATCCATTCCTGCAATTTTTAACATTAAACTCGGAAATCAAAGTCTCACTTGTGGATAAAAAATCAGAATTTTCTTGAAGGCTAAAGAACACCTTCAAGGTAAGCATGAACAATCATCTTCATCTTCTTCCACCTTCGACCTTGATGAGTGTATACTAATGAACTCTCTTTTTCTCTTTCTCTCTCTCTCTCTCCCTCGGCCAAATGGTTACTTCAACCATGGCCATATTTTCTTTTTCTCTCTTGGATGGATCAAGTCTCCTAGGAGTAAGGCTTATCTTGAAACGTCTTCAAGGTAGTCATCATCCAAGTAAGCCTCTTCAACCTTCTCTTTAAATCTTAGATTCATGTCTCTAGGATGTTTTGGAAAATGATGGATTATGATTAAAGTTTGAGCATGTGTTTTGTGTTGGATTTGGGATTGAAGTATGAGAATGGATGTGTTTTGCGATGGAGTTGAGATTGATGCACGAGTTGATTATTATCTTGGTTGAATTTTATGGCTTTTAGGGTTTTGTTGCATGCTCTCCATGTCGTGAGTAGTATGATTGAATAAGCATGTTAGAGATTATGTCACCTTTGGTGAATAGGGTTTTGTGATTATGTATGCTTGTTAAAGCCATGAATATGATTATGTTAGTGGAGTTTGGATCATGTGATGGTGGATTTGGACCTATGCTTTTATTCATGATTTGGATGTTTTATTGATTGGTGTAGAGTATATGTTCATGATTATAGTTAGCAAAAGGAAATATGATCATGACCTTGTTGTTCCTAAGATAATTTTATTCCATCAATAAAATGATTATTACTATAATTTCTTCTAGTGATTTCTAAAACCCTAGGGAAATGTGGATTTGGTCTATTATGTAAAATAATGATATTTTAGTCAGATAAATAATGGCTTTTATTAAAGAAATAAAATATATAGATATTATATAAAATAAAATATATAGAAAATAATAATATCGAATAAAGCCTTTTATATAAATATTCATAATAGGTAAAATATTAATTTTGTAAATCTTATATTCATAAATACTGTTAAAACTTATTTATTGTTTTTTGATCAAAACCCATTAAAATTTACTTACAACTAACTTTAATTACCAATTATTTTTTAACAATTAATTATTAATAGATTATTATTTTAAATAATTCCATTTAGGTCCTAGGACCCTTTATCAAATAAACCCTAATTTATTTATAGCAAGATTTAAACCTTCAACTTATTAGTACCTATTTCCCAAACTGTAGTTATTTTAATATCAAGCTAGATTTATTTTATAAACCCTTTTATTTATTATCTGGCCTTAAAGCTTGGGACACTAAGGTCATGATTGTAGTAAGTTGAGTTAGGATTATTTGTGAAAGTAAATTTTAGCTTGAGTTTAATTATGGCTTATGTTTACCCCAGGCGGGGTTAGGTCAGCTTTTGGAGATCTTTATTTTATCTCAAGCAAAGGATCAGGTAAGCTCCTGCATAAAACTTGTTCGATGCAAAATGGTTACTATGGCAAGTTAAATGTGGAGTGCGTGGACACTCACTTCTGTAAAGGCAATTGAGGATTGTCTCCTTTCTCATTTCAGCCAAACAAATTATTTAAAAATCAACGAACAGTTTTACTCAAACCCTAAACTTTTTCTAAACCAGCTTTGTTCCAAACTGTGGAAATCCTTAATTGCTATTTTCAAGTAGAGCTTTGTTTTATTCAGTTTTCTCCCAAGTGGGATAAATTACGTTGAGTACTCAATAAGGGTAGACTGCTAGGACTAGTCTTTGAAGGGTTAGGATAAGTCTCTCAGTAGGTGGCCACCTCTGAGGGGTAAGTCCTTCCCGGATAAGATGTCAGTTCAGTGGGTCATGCTGGTTCGAGCTCGCAAGTTTCAATCAGGTGGACTGTGTATTGCCGGAATGGATAACCGGTTTTGTTTGGGTATGGAGAAGGAGTAGTATCTTATCCGGTAGGCCGATCACCTACTTTTTATCAATCTGCACAAAGTGTGGCATTCTAACCGTTGTATGGTTATGGGGCCCAACGTGTGGTAACCCATGACCACCCTTTTGAGTGGTTGATTTTATTGTGCATGTATGGTTGGAAAGGCCAAAACACCACTCTTGATTTTGACTATTGTTTATTGCTTGCCAGTATTTCTCTTATGATGTTCTTTCACTTTGCATTCACAAACTGTTTTCGCTGAACACTCAAAGCACACACGGACTTACTGAGATTTTTATCTCATCACCCTTTTTACCATGATTTCAGGTCGATCCTATTCTGGGGATGAGTAGCTAGTTGTTACCTGCCTTGGAAGATATTCTATTGTTTATTTTATGTAATGCTTTGGGAGTTGAGAGTGAACAATTTTTATTTTATATTTGTCTTGAATTTTTGGATGGTAATAAGTTTTAAAATTTGAAGTATTGCTTTATTTTGATTGTGTGGCCTAGTTATAAAGACCCTTTGTCCCTTAGATGGGGCGACATCCCCGGCCCTGTTGGGCCTAGGTAGTGGGGTGTTACACCCTTCTTGGAAAACTGACCAGCTATTCTGTTAGATTTTCTTTTCTCAACAATGTGTTTCTATCTTTTTCCAGAGGGTTTGGGCTTGGGAGAAGGAGGAGGATTTTCTGTCTTCTTTAAGAGAGAAGGTGGAGGAAATGGTTTAGTAGAAGGTTCAGGAGAGGAATCCTTTTTGTCCACCGGCAATTCAGACTTGTCCTCAGCTTTTTCATGATCAGAAGACTTAACAAATTGCTCTATAACAGAAAATCTATTTCCAGGACTCTTAATTTCTGAACTAAGAGATTCCAATTTCTCTGCAAATGAGCTAATTGCACTCAGAATATTTTTAGACAAGCCGGAGTCCGGAACAGTTCCTTTTGCAGATGATTCTGCCTGAAAGACATCATCAATTTTTCTCTTTGTTCCTGACTTCCCTTCCTCCTTAATCTTTATCAAGTTTTCCCTCTCTTTTCCTACAGATTCTCTTAACAGTTTCCATGAATTTTCCTCCCTTACATATCCCATCTTTTCAAATGAATCAAAGCTGTAAACGTTTGTTTTGCTGGGATCACAGGGAACATAATTTAAATCAACTTTAAAAAATTCAAAGACTTTCATCAATAGATTTCCAAATGAAAGAGCTTTGCTTGAGGTGTTTCGAGGCTGCAACATACGCTTAGTTGCCAGAAACCCAAAATTTATTAACCTTTTCTCAGCCAAAGCCAACATTTTCACCATTTGCAGAATGCTTATAGAAGCCTTATGGCCAGAACTAGGGACAATCATGGTTAACACCGTGTGATGCAAGATTCTACCCATCCCATTCAGCCATTTAGAACTCCTATTTCCAGAATTCTCAAAGCTTTTCCCTCCAGTGAATAGTTTTTCAAAATTTTTCAGATTAAAAATTTCTTTTCCCTCAGGAAATTTGTTCAACTCAAAGTACTGAAAACCGGCATCTCTAATATCACAAATTCTGTTAAATAGCCTATAGTCAAATTCAATTTCTCTGCCCTTTACTCTTGACACATACCATCTAATCATAAAACCTCCTTTAGTTTCTTCTAGCTTTCCTTTTCTTAAGTTAGCATAAAATTCACAAACTAAAGGAGTATATATTTTCTCATCAACTGACAACAGACTTCCCCACCCAATGTGATCAAACATATCCAAAATATTAGACAAATTTATAAAGACAGAATGGTTAACTCAATAGCCAGAGATTACAGTTCGATTTCTTGAAACTCAATCATTGTATTCAGATTTACACTTTGAATCAAGAAATCGGGGTATCTGATTTGCAGAACTCACTTGTTCTGAAGAAGATTTTGACGTATCGTAGTGGGAAGTAGAAAATTGTGGTTGAGGAGAAGTTTCCTTCACTTTCACCTTGGTTGAACCCGAAGTCATTTTCTTTTTCATAGGAGATGATTTTTATCCCTTCTTTGGTTTTGGAATGGTAGATTTAGTTTTTGCCATTGAAACATTGAAGCTTTTTTCGGGGCTTTTTGGTTTTTGAAGAAGAAGAGTACAAAGGATTTTTGGAAGAAGAACAATTTCAAGGGTTTCGAATGAGAGAAAACCAGATAGCTTTGAATGTCTAGGATAGTGTGAGAGTAAAATGCATTGAAAACATATGTTTTTCTGAGGAGTTTTGAAAAATGCACAAACTAATTTTTTGAAATTCGAAATTTGGAATAAGAGAATATTAAGGATTGATTTTGGAATAAGACCAGATCCGAAATTAACATCCAAAAGAGTGTTTTCCCAAAATGCATTTTGGATATAGGAATTGGATTCTAACATTGCGTCCAAAATAAGGACGAGGTATTTTGGATGTAGAATTTTGTTTCCAAAATCTTTTTCTTCACAAATCCTACACAAAGAAGACTTATGCCACATGGTTAGTTATCAAATTCTTGTAATTCCCAAACCTCTTCTCAAGTTGTTGAATCTATCCTTAGCTAGAGGTTTAGTGAAGATATCTGTAAGTTGTTCATCCATTGAGATATATTCAACACACACATCTCATTTGAGTACATGGTCTCGGATGAAGTGGTGTTTAACTTCAATGTGCTTTGTCCTCGAATGCTACATTGGATTTTTTGTTAAATTGATAGCACTTGTATTATCACATAATATAGGTACACAATTAAAATTTTGATTAAAATCTAGCAAAGTATTCTTCATCCATAAAATTTGAGCACAACAACTTCCAAATGCAATATATTCAGCCTTAGTGGTGGATAAGGATACACAAGCCTGCTTTTTACTGTGCTATGACACAAGAGAGTGCCCAAGAAATTAACAATGACCACTGGTACTTTTTCTTTCAACTTTACACCCTACATAATCTGCATTAGTATAACCTAGAAGATCAAAAGTATTAGTACGTGGATACCATAATCCATAATCATATGTGCCAATCACATATAGAAGTATGCATTTAACTGCACATAAATGAGATTCCTTCGGACAAGATTGAAATCGAGCACAAAGACATACTGAAAACATGATATCTGGTCGACTAGCAGTAAGATATAGAAGATTTCCAATCATACCTCTATATTTACGTTCATCTACCTTCTTACCCTTTTCATCTAGGTCAAGTTTTATGGATGTACTCATAGGTGTGCTAATTTCTTTTGCTCCATTCATTCCAAACCTTTTGAGCAACTCTTTAGCATATTTAGCTTAGTTTATGAAGATTCTGTCATTGGTTTGCTTAATTTGCAGTCCGAGAGAGAAGTTTAATTCTCCCATCATACTCATTTCAAATTCTTCCTGTATAGTCTTAGCAAACATCTTGCACAAAGAGTCGTTAGTAGCGCCAAAGATAATATCATCAACATAGATTTGGACAATCAGTAAGTCACCAAAAATATCAGATTTGATGAACAAGGTATTATCAATTAAGCCTCTAGAAAATCCTTTTGAGATTAGGAAACTACTAAGCCTTTCATACCAAGCTCTTGGAGCTTACTTTAATCTATAGAGAGCTTTAGAGAGTTTGAAAATATGATTTGGAAAAAGCTCATGAGTAAAACTAGGTGGCTGTTCAATGTACACTTCCTCTTCAATAAAGCCATTTAGAAAGGCACTTTTGACATCCATTTGATAGAGTATGAAATTTTTAAAGGATGCAAAGGCAAGTAACATTCGAATTGATTCTAGTCTAGCAACAGGAGCGAATGTTTCATCATAGTCAATGCATTCTTCTTGATTAAATCCTTGAGCCACCAATCTAGCCTTGTTTCTAATTACAACCCCATTTTCATCAAGTTTATTTCTAAAAACCCATTTTGTTCCAATAACAAGATAATCATGCAGTCTAGGAACAAGTTTCCAAACTTGATTTCTTTCGAATTGATTTAACTCTTCTTGCATGACAATAATCCAAAATTCATCATGTAATGCAATATCAAAGCTACTAGGTTCAATATTTGAAAGAAGAGCAAAGTTGTCGATAAAATATCATCGAGTTTTAACTCCTTAGTTTGGATCTCCAATAATCTGTTCTTTTAGGTGACCTGTTTTGTATTTCCAGTCCTTTGGCAATTGATGATTTGCAGAACCTTCAGTTTGTTCTTTCTCTTGTTCAATCTGCAATTCTTCAATCTCTTCTTCTTTTGCATGAGTATCTAATGGTGGAGCTTTAACATGATCTAACTTAACTTCATTTGAATTCCCTACATCATCGTCATCTCTTTTTGAAGTATAAATGTTAGATTCATCAAATACAACATGCACAGATTCTTCCACATAAAGTGTTCTTTTATTGTATACTCTATAAGCCTTTTTGTTGGAAGAATATCCAAGAAATATGGCCTCATCGGACTTGCTATCAAATTTTTCAAGATTATCTCTAGTATTTAGGATAAAACATTTACATCCAAATACTTTAAAATAAGAGATAGAAGGAGTTTTATCAAACATAAGTTCAAACAGAGTTTTTCTAAAAAATGGTCTTAACATAACTCGGTTTATTGTATAGCATGCTGTGTTAATAGCTTCCGCCTAAAAGTATTTTGGAATGACATTTTCACAAAGTATTGATCTAGCCATTTCTTGCAAAGTACGATTCTTTCTTTCAACAACACCATTTCGTTGAGGAGTTTTTGCTGCTAAAAAATTGTGAAAGACTCCATATTCATCACAGAAGTGAGTAAATTCACAGTTGCAAAATTCTTTGCCATTATCACTTCTAATAGAAATCAGTTTGCATCCAATCGAGTTTTGGACGCGCTTTATCAGTTTTAAAAATTCTGAAAAGGTTTCATCCTTTTGTCCAAGAAATACGGTCTAAGTAAATCTTGACAAATCATCAACAAGAACAAATGCATATTTCTTACCACCAAGACTAGCAGTTCTCATCAGTCCAAACAAATCCATATGAACTAATTCAAGAGATTTTGAGGTAGAAATCATTTTCTTTGGTTTAAAAGAAGTTTTGATTTGCTTTCCAAATTGACATGCATCACAGATTTTATGCTTATCAAATTTCATTTTTGGAAGCCCCCTAACAAGTTCTTTTGAGGACAGTTTATTTAACAAATCAAAGGACACATGACCTAATCTTCTATGCCAAAGATAACCAGCATTGTCACGAACGGATAGGCATATAATTCCATTAGCTACAAGGTCATTAAGATAAAACACATATACATTTCCCATGCGTTTGGCAGTAAAGATGATTTCGAGATTTCCACTGTCAAGTATAGAGCAAGAATCTTTTTAAAGAATGACTTTGCAACCATTGTCACAAAGTTGGCTAATGCTGAGCAGGTTATATTTTAAATCATCAATAAGTAAGACTTGCTTTATAAATGTTAAGGAACTTTTACCAATATTACCAATGTTGAGAATCTTCCCTTTCTTCTTGTCTCTAAATGTAACAAATCCTTCATTTGTGGTCTGAATATCTTCTAACAAAGCTACATTTCCAGTTATGTGTCTTGAACAATCGCTGTCCAAGAACCACTTGGTGAAGCTTAAAGACCGTGCCTATACATGAGAAGAAGAGTTGATTTTTAGTACTTACACTTTCTTGGGTCCATGAAGGTTAGTAACATTTTCTTTAATTTTCCAGAAAGTAACTCCACCAGATTCCACTTTTCTTTTAACATGACATCTTGAAACTATATGTCCCAGTTTTTCACAATATGTGCATGCTTTATGTAAACCGTAAGATAAGATAGGCTTAGCAAATTTAAAATTGTTCTTTTTGTCCTTATTTTTATGTTCATATCCTAAGCCACTTGGATTTCCAGCAAGAACAAATCTGGACTTGCAAATTTTATCTTTATCCTCATGTCTATATCCTAAGCCACTTCGGTTACCAATTTGATGATGAGTTCCAAGTAACTTTTCCAGATTGTTTTTACCATTTGTGAATTTTTCAATGCAACTGGTAAGATCTTTTACTCTAATCTTCATATCATCAAATGTTCCAACCCTACTCTCAAGAATTTGAATTTTATCACACAGGTTTTTATTTTCCAGAGATGCATGATGTAATGTGGTCATGATCACATCTTTTTCAATTATAGCACATGTATGTGTTTCAAAAGACATTTTGTAGTCATTTAACAAGGCTTCATTTTCTTTCATCAGACAATTAACATTCAACTTTAAATCTTTATTTTTTTTGGACAGTTTTTTTAATTCATAAAACATATCACATAACAACTTATTAGGATCAACATGCATTTTAGTCATAGATATATGCGAATTAGACATGCAGTCTGATGTTGAAAGGTTTACCTCATTTTCCAAAGCCATGAAGCAAATGTTGGCAGATTCTTCCTCAGATTCCTCATCTTCAGACTCATCTTCATTTAAGTCCCAAGCTCCCATCAATCCTTTACCTTTCTTAACCTTCAGGTCTTTCTTTTTCTTACACGTTTTTCCTTTCTTGCCTTTTGCAACAGGACAGTTTGCAATGAAGTGATCCATGCTTTTACATTCAAAGCATTAAGGTTTGAAGCCGGAGGTTTGTCCTTTCTTTCTTATAAGCTTCCTTCCTCATTTGTAGTTTCCTTTATTGAACATCCTTCTGAATTTCTTTGCTATCATTGCCAAGTCATCACTATCCATTTCCATGCCTTCACTGCTTTCCGAAAGACTTGTTTCTCCATCTTCATTTTCAGCCTTTAACGCAATCCTTTTTCTACCTCTATCATGATCATCAGATTCATGAAATCTTTTAAGCTTCATCTCATGAGTTAAAAGAGATCCGATCAACTCTTCAGTAGGTAGGGATTTTAAATCCTTGGATTCTTCTACAGCAAGAGTTTTAGGTTGCCAGCTTTTTGGTAAAGCATCAAGAATTTTTCGATTTTATTTCCCAAGGGAATAAACCTTTCCGTAAGCTTTCAGACAATTTGAGATATTAGTAAATCTTGTGAACATGTCAGTGATGCTTTTATTTGGCCTCATAGTAAATAATTCATAATCATGAATAAGAAGCCCTAGTTTTGATTCTTTGACTTGGTTAGTCCCCTCATAGGTGACTTCAAGCAATCTCCACATATCATGGGCTGAATCAGAACCACTAACATAGTTGTATTTAGTCGCATCTAGTGCACAACACAAAATGTTCATAGCTTGAAAATTTAGAGTCATTTTCGCATTGTCTTCCACATTATACTCATCATTCTGTTTAGGTATTTTTATGCCATCAATCATCTTTGATGGAATAAAATGACCATTTTCTATTAAACTCCATAACTCGAAGTTAATAGAACATACATAAATTTTCATTCTATTTTTCCAGAAAGTATAATTGCTTCTATTAAACAAAGGAGGAAGATTTGTTGAAGACCCTTCAACATATGGAAGAGAGGATGAGCTTGACATTAAGATCTTTTCTACAAGGTTCTTAAACCAAGAGTATGTAAACCTCTTTTTGATACCAAATGAAAAACTTTAGAGGAGGGTGAATAAGGTTTTTGGCAAACAAAAATAATTTTTCGGATTTGTCTAAAACGCTAAACAAGGATGATCACCAAGACGCTTGGACTGACTTTATAGATACATAAAAAGCTATCCGAGAACTTGTAAATGTATATGTAGATTTAGACAGTGAAAGGACATATAAAATAGTATATGAACATTTGAATAAAATAAGACAAGAGATGTATAGTGGTTCGATCAACAATGATCTACGTCCACTGCCTTAAGCCTCACACTTAAGGATTTTCAACCCTATTTTACTAACCTCACTTAATGAAACGGTTTCACATACAAGAGAGAATCACCATACTAGGTTTTCGACAACCTCTCAATTACGCATACATATCAAGGATCACCTTGTGAAACCCTACCTAAAACCAACCCTAGAGTAAGGGGGTCGGGAATGCATATCATATTATTTTGCATGAATATATATGTTTTTAAATGATTTTATGTGCTTTAGAATCGTGGATTATAGGTTTAAATGTTCTTATTGAGTAGGAGGGGTAAAATGGTAATTTTGCCTGAGGTCAGAATAGGGAGATAACTTGAGGAGTAGATAAGAAAAATATGTGGGTGAGGAAATAAGAACAAGAGTTAGTGTGGTTTAGTGGTTAGAGCTTGGTGAATTAATTTCTAAGGTCATGAGTTCGAATCCCATCATTTAAGTTTTTTCATGATTATCTTCATTAAGTTTGAATTTTTGTTTTCTTGCATTCCATAAAAATAGGAATGTTGTCTTAGGGGAGACATGAAGAGAATGTCCTAATCTTATCCTCATGTCCTAAAAAGAATTCTAGAGGAATTCTTGTCCTATTTATTACCTCTAGCTTGTCCTAACATCTTTATATTTCAAAACCATTAAATCCTTTCTTTTAAATTCCAAAAAAATTCTGGGATAACCCCTCCACCATGAAATTCGAAAATCAGCTATGGTGGTTGGGTAGTTGGCCGAAAATAGGAGGGTAAATAGGAAGGGTTCCAAGAGAAAATCAATCACCATGAAAGGACCTTCAAATCTACCTTCATGTTGTTCATACTTTAGTGGAAAGAAATCTGGAAATTTTCCAGAATTGTTGCAGCCCCTTTCTTCGAAAATTCAGGCCATAATCCCATTCATTTGCTGCCAAGAAAATGGTCATTTTATGTGGCTTGGAAGCTGGAAAAACTGTGCAAATTTCGGACTGCACAAAACAGCACCAAACCAGAAAAAAAAACTGCGCATTTCGCAGCTTGCAATCAAGGAAATGGAGCTGTTTTTAGTTCACCTTCAAGCCAGCAAATCTCTTCTGTATTTGTCTAGAAATAAGGCTGAAAAACCAACCTTGGAAGACCCTCAAACACCCCAGAAGAACCTCTGAAAATCGAGCTAAGAGGGTGCAAAATTCTGCACCAAAAATTCTGCCATCTTCGAAAATTCTGAACAACTTGAAACCAGAATTTTCCAGCCTTGCTTCCTTCTAGCCTAAGGCCGAAAATTATCTCCAACCTCTATAAAAATTGAGCTTTCTCAGCTGTAGACTGAACACCATAAACCCCACTCTTACCTTGAGCATAAGGACTCCATAGCTGCACCACAAAACACTCCTAAGATCACTCCATTCAAACTCTTTTGAACTTCAAATAATTTCAGCATTTTACTCCATTAAAATCACTCTTGCATTAGGCTAATTAACCAGAATTTTCTCTGCCTTCATGGACTGAATTTCGGCCAGCCTTGAGCAACATTAACCTTCAATCATTTCAGGAAAAACTCCATGTTCAGCCGGCACCATTGAAAGACATAGAAACCTCTCTTGATCAAAACACCATAGCTAACCTCTTACCTTAAACCTCTCCACTATTTCCTCCATTTAAATTTCAAAAAAATCTGATCATCCCCTCTCTTTCTGGCTGAAAATCGAAATCCTCATTCATTCCATACCATTCGGCCAATCTTCTACCAAAATTCGTGCAGCATTCTTCCAAATTCTCTCCATTTTCACCTAGAACACCAAGAACACACACTAACCTTCTTCAAGCCTAACCCTACTCCAAACACCTCCAATCACTCTCAAACACTCCAAATCACTTCCATTTAATCCCTACACCTCATTTCTGGTCTTTATAACACAAAACCTCGCAAACAAAAATTTTCAAGCGGATCGAAATCAACCTTTTTCTTGAAGGTCACAAGAACATCAACAAGGTAAGTCAAGAACAACTTTCTTATTCATCTTCTTCCATTCGATTATATCATTCTAATGATCTCTCTCTCTCTCTCTCTCTCTCTCTCTCTCTCTCTCTCTCTCTCTCTCTCTCTCTCTCTCTCTTCTAACCGAAATTGTTGATCAAACATCAACCATGATCGTTTGTTTCTTTGGACCATTCAAGACACTCCAACGCGCGTGGACCTTCTTTTGTCTTCTTCGAAGTACTCGACAATCAAGTATTCATTCTTAAATCTCTCTTATTAAATTCTGAAATCATGTCTCTTAAGTGTTGATAGGGAGATGGAATATGAGTGGGAGATTGAGTATATGCATATAGGGATTGGGGTTAGGACATGATGATTGTTGTATATGACTAGGATATATGTATTTTCCTTTCGAATCATTGTATGTTCTTCATGCTTAATGAATTTTATGGATATTTGAAGCATGATTAGATATTATGACACCAAAGGTGATTAGGCTTTTATGTTCTTATTTTTCCATGGGAACCATGATTGATGATTATGCTTAGTAGGATTTTGGCCATGTGATGGTATGCGATAGTTCAAGTATATGTTCATGAATGGAATGGTTTATTGTTTGATGATGGAGAATGTGATCATGAATCTTTTCTAGCACTAGGAAAATCATGATAAGAGATTATTTTCTTATTAATTGTAGGTTATGTTCATTAACAAAATTTATTACAAAAAAATTAGAATTACTACTATATTTTCCCTCAAAATTCGAAACACTAGGGGATTTGGATTGGAATATTTAATTAGGCTATTAATATTTTTATTAAACAAAAATTTAATAAAATTCATTTATTCTTAATTTTATTTATTATTAATTAATTATTATCTATTAAAAATTATTTAAATTAAAAATTATTTCATTTATTATTTATTTATAATAAAGCTATTTTTAAATTATCATTTATTAAAATTATTTAGGACTTAATATTATTTAAAATTCAAACCTTAGTTTATTTATTATTAATAACACTCAAGAATTATTATTTGAGTCTATAATTTATTAACAATTATTTTAGAACCCCTAGTTATTTTAACTTATCAAACTAGACTTATTTTATAAAATTCTTTAGCATCTAGGCTTAAAGCTTAGGACATTGAGGTCATGGTTAATCATGGTTGTAACTAGTTGAGCTAAATATTATTTATGTAAGGCAGGTATAGCTTGAATGTGATCTTATGTTTTGTGTTTACCCCAGGCGGGGTTAGGTCAGCCTTGGAAGACTTTTGAGTTTGAGCAAGCAAAGAAGCAGGTAAGCTCCTGCATGGAGTTTTGTGAAGACCAAAAGTTATTGTGGCAAGCAAATGCAATGTATATGGACATTTATTTTTAAAGGCAATTAATGACTGTTTTTTCCTTGTTATTTCGGTCAAGCAAATCATTTGAAAATTGAACAAGCAGTTTTATACAAATCTAAACTTTTTCTAAAACCCAACTTGACTAGACTTTTAGAAACCCTTAATTGATATTTCCAAATAAAGCAAAGTTTTGATCAATTTTCTCCTAAGGGGAACAATCAACGTTGAGTACTCAATAAGGGTAGACCACCAGGACTAGTCTTTGAAGGGTTAGGGTAAGTCTCTCAGTAGGTGGCCACCTCTGAGGGGTGAGTCCTTTCTGGATAGGATGCCAGTTCGGTAGGTCATACCGGTCCGAGCTAGCAAGTTTCAGTCATATGGACTGTGTGTTCCGGAGTGGACAACCGGTAAGGTTGGGTGTAGAGATGGAGGAGTATCTCACCCGGTAGGCTGTACACCTACCTTTTGTCAGCTTGCACAAAGTGTGGCATTCTGACTGTTATTTAGTTATGGGGCCCAACGTGTGGTAACCCATAGCTACTCATTTGAGTGATTGTATTTATTGTGCACATGTATGGTTTGAAAAGCGAAACACCACTCTTTATTTTCAGCATTTATTTATTGCTTTCCAGCACTTTTCCTTCTGAAACTTTTACAACTTGCATACATGAATTATTTTACCTGAAACATTCAAAGCACACACGGGCTTACTGAGATTTTTATCTCACCACCTTTTATGCCATATTTTTAGGAAGATCCTGCTGTGGAGGTCATTAGCTAGATTGTTGCCTATGCTTGAAGACTCATGCTATTTACTTTAAGTTTTGTTTAAGAGATTGTTGCAAACAATTTATTTTGGATTTGTGCCAATACTTATCTTTTGGGTTGTAATAAATTTAATTTTAAAGTCTTTTGTTTTATTTTATTTTATGTAACCTAGTTATAAAGACCCCTTGTCCTCTGGACGGGGCGACATCCCCGGCCCTGATGGGCCTAGGTAGTGGTGTGTTACACACCGCACTAGGTTTTACTCCACAACCTTGATACAATCACAAAACAAGGATCACCCCAATGGGTTTTACCACACAACCTTGAACATAAATCAACATAAGGCTCATCCATATGGGTTTTACACCACAACCTTGTACTACAACAGAGATTCGAAAATCAATAGAACAGAGATAAGCTCACTTACTTGAGCAGATGTTCTCTTGGATACAAGACACAAATACTTTTATCTTTGATACACAATGAACTCACTTTGAAGCTAGAGAAAAGGAGATTTTTGAAAAATATTGAGCAATAATGTTTCTAAGATAGATATTTCAAAAATCTTGACTCTAATCTTGCTTTAAGGGCTATTTATAGAGTCAAAAAGTGGAGTGCCAATGGTCATAAAAAAATGGTTATAAATTTTTCTGTTTAAACTCATCCGAGTTTTGGACTCGGGTTTTGGACGAAGATGCATCCAAAAGGTAAGTCCAAAATGGCACTACCCAGATAAAAAAAAAATTAATCCAATTTACAGGATTTTGGATGAACTTTTTGGATTCACATTGTTCCATCCAAAATTCTGTGAATTTCAAAAACTTTGAAAAGCATCTCCTTTGAAGTTCAAGGTAAAGTCAAATGAATCAAAAGATAAGAAGTCATAGGGATTAATAAATATACAGTAATAATACTTCCTAGTCAATCATTCTTCGTAAAGAGCATCCTTGATATATAACTCCTCATTCTTTAATTTTCCCATTTTGATCTTCTAATCTTGAAATCAGCGATGAAGGAGTTGCCAACAATTTTCATCTGAAGACTTTGAAGAATAAAGATCAAACATGTCCTATCACAATAAATTAACAAGTTAGTTCATATCAACGTTTGTCATAAATTAAAATATAGAAGAAAGCTCTTAGGGCTAACAGATTGGAATCAAAACTTTGCTTGCTCTGATACTAAACTCATTGATATGATCTTCAATGGTTTTTTTCTTGGTGTTGTGAGTGGTTTAGTTGGTTATGTGTTCAGCTCAAACAATGGGACCAAAACAAAGATTCTTCAAGAGACAAAAGAAGAAAATGAAATAACAACCTACCCTCTTTCAAACCCTTGAAGAACTAAGCTTCAAAGACCCTCAAGAATAGTAGAAAGTTCTACTATAATCTTACCCTAATATCCTTGAAGCAATAAAGGCAAACAAGAACCAATAGAATAGAGAAAATAGGAACCCAAATAATGAAAATCAAACAAACCTTAGAAGAACAAAGCAACTAAGACCTATTCAAAGAAATCACATTGGATTATCCAAAAGATTTAAAGACTCATTCATAAGAAGGACTAACCCTTAAGTATGGTCTTGAACAAGATGAACAAGGAGGCTAGGGCCTCTCAAGATTCTCTCTCAAATTTGAATTAAAGTGTGTGTATTGTGTTGTCAAATCACTAAATGTTCTATTTATTGTTAGTGTTGTGCCCTAGAGGCAATCACTTGTACCATGTATATTACATATTAAATTAATAAGAGGCATTCTTTATCTTTCAATTTGATTGTTATGTCTAAATATGTGTACAAACCGTTAGATAAAGTCCCTAGTACAACACAGTGTTAAGGAAATCATGATAGAGATCATGACGTGAGATTCCTACTACACTATGTAGTGTTTGTACTTAAATAATCCCCAGTCATAGTATTAATAAAAAGGGATATTATTAATACGCTAAGACTGGCACATGTTATATCTCTTGATTGGATCAAGCGGTGGTTCTCATATCCGTGAGTATTGGGATACTCAAGATTAACGTGTGGATGCTTGTTTTGGAACAAGTTCATTGGATGACCTAGTTACGAGATAATCACTTGGATAACTATTGAGTGCCAATGATAGAATCTCATTATAGCAAGTGTGCAAGTATCCTTAGACTTGAGATCTCCAAGGTACTTTGTTTATCAAGCGTTGTACTTTGATTCTAATCTTTGGAGTCTTATTTAGGACCACCTATGCGATGGATATTGGGTACAACGTAAAGTAAACGAAAGTAGTTGAGATGGTCGATAAAGGATTCATCACTCCTAACAGTAGGAGAGTATATCTCAATGCCACTTGTAGAAATCATTACTCATGAAGTTCTTGGCCAATGCGACTATGTGATGGAAATGGTTCCAATTGATACACATATCGAGTAATGGATTTCTTGAACAAGTACTAAAATATTCGGGCCAGAATTAATAATATTCTGGAGGGAGTTGGCACTAATTCCATGCTCTAGACCGAATGAGATATTGTATGTTGAAAGGAGTTTATTGCACTGATAATTTGCTATTGAAAGGTTCATGTCAAGCCACTTGACTTTCTGGACTTTTGGGTGGTCAAGAGTCATTGCTAGATGTCGCTCTTGACATGCTAAATATGGATTTATTAATTAGAGAATTAATAAATTTAATCCTTTATTTTATTAAGGATTATTAATTCTAATATTGTTACAATTAATTCATATTATGCTACCAATAAGACCAGGAAACCTAATGGGCCATACACAATAAAGGTTTGAATGCATAAATAAATTATTTGATAATATTGTGGGGTTAATTAAGAGAAGAGAATATATTTATAGGTGAATTATAAGTTTGTTATAATTCATGAGACCTAATTGTAATTAAGTAAACTTCAAGGACCAAATTGTTAACAATTAGACGTTGAAGGACTAAGTTGCAATTTGCGGTAATTATAAATCTATAAATATGAGGAAACGGTTTCCTTAGGGTAAGAGATATACAGACTATTCACGCAATAACAGAGAAACCGTTTCTCTGCCTCTCTCTTCTTGATCAAACCCTAGCCTCCTAAATTCTACTAGCATAGAATTGTGAGATTGTGAGCGTTCAACCTTGTGTGGATTACATTGGAGGGAGTTCTTACTTGGACTTCAGTTGAGCTGCGGTGAATCGGTTTTGTGATCTGGATCGCACCTGCGTTCTTGGAACAAGAAAATTTTAAATCCGGCTTCACGAGGTAATAAGCGTGATCTTCTCCCTGTTCTGTTTCTACTGCAAACTCGTGATCCATGGCTTGGATTTCTTGTTGTTTTCCGCTGCGTTTAATCTGATTATTTAATCTAGAAATCCTACAATGGTATCAGAGCCTACGGGTTTGTGTTTTAATGGGAGGTTTTATTGCTTTGAATTGTTCAAGCATGTAAATTGCATGATTGTAGCATGTTAATTGTATGATCATGTCTGCTGGTTTGTATGTAATCGTCTGGGTTTTGTTTTGAATAATCTGGGTTGCGAAAATCGTTTCTGCGTTGTGGGTTTTATGTTTTTGAAAATATGGCAAAATGGTTCTGCGTCTGTGTTCAGCATTTTGGCCTCAGTTGATGTTCATCCTGTAATTACGCCTTCTGTTTAACAATGTGGATTGTTAAATTCACAATGGTTTGTTAATACAGATTAACAAAGATCAACGTCAAAAATTGGTTTTGATTGATCTAGGAACGGCCCTGAACTGAACAAAATTTTCCAGAAAATTCAAGCCGCACGTGGTGGTTTCTGTTCGATGTAAAAAAAAAGAAAAAGAAAAAAAAGAGTATTTTTATTTTTTGGGTTTCTTATTTTTCCTTTTGAGAATAGATTCTAATAATGATTAGAATTTTTTTGAAACCATTAATTTTGAATATATATATATACACAAGCAGGACCCATAATTTTCTAAAATTTGATTTTGGCCCAAAATTTTTCAAAAATTTGATTTTAGACCCAGAGCTGTCCAAAACGGTGATTTTGGATGTTTGTGTATTGGATGGTGTATGCTTACTGTTTTAAGCATGTTTTTCTGGCATGGTGGATGGTTATGGACTAAGACCAAATATATCTGTTCATACATAATTTACTGCTTTATTTTAATGAAATAGGAACTGCGTGTCCTGCCTTCTTTCAAATTCTGATGTAATTCTCTTCTTATCAAACTCCCTTCGAATGCAACTCGAGGTTTCTCCTTTTAGGAAATTATGTAATTAGATTATATAGGTTAGATTGAGGTAGAATTTTATTTTCAAGATTTTGAAGATGGCATTCAAAATAAGGCGAGATGGTAAGACCCTCTACTTATATCATGCAAGAACACATAGGGTTGACCATATTAATTTCCTTGATGGCTCGAGGAAATTAATTTAGAAAGTCCATAACCATGCCACGTAATTGTTTATTACCATGTTTATCAATTTATGCTGCTTATTGATAAATTGTATGCATACCTAACGATAAGACCACTAAAAGGAACAAATCCCTCAAATAATATTAAATATAATGCCTTCCATTAATATAGTGAGAACAAGAGCTCTTTTTCGAGACCAGGTTGTTGGGCAAACCCAAGCCTACTTGACATCGAGTTTGTTCAAGCTATAGAATTTAAATTCATGTTAATGGATTGGATTTAACTAATTTCTTTATCCCAGTTGGGCTAATCCAAGCGTAAAGAAAATTAGAGGCAAAGTTGGGCTAGTATTGGATAATTTAATGATTAAAAGATGTTAATCACCCAATGATTAAGTAGTTACTTTTTGATGTAATTGGTATTGGATACCTACCACTGAACTTAAGAGTGGCTTGTTGGGCTAACCCAAGGTTATTCTTAAGGAATTTGGATACTGATCCACTAAGAAAGTTTCCAACGGGCTTTCCAAAGTTAATAGTGAGGGTTATTGGTTTGAGTAAAATAGTGGAATAATTATGCACTTAATTAAAGACCTAATTAATTGCATTGCATTTGCATATACATGTTCTAATAATTCTATCTTTACATCTAGGTCATTTGCATCATGTCGACAAACCTAAACTTGCGTAGCATCTTGGAAATAAACAAGCTCACTGAATCAAACTATTTGGACTGGTATAGAAACTTGAGAATCGTTCACAAGTCGGAAAGGTTACTCTATGTGCTAGAAGCTCCTATTCCGCCACCTCCAGCTCAAGATGCTCCTGCTAAAGAGCATGCTGTCCACAAGAAGCACAAAGAAGATAGCGATAATGGAATCTTGTATCATGCTGGCATCAATGTCTCCTGAGCTGCAAAAATAGCATGAGCATATGGATGCTTAATCGATAATCCTCCATCTTAAAGAGCTGTTTGATAAACAAGCTAGAACAGAGAGATATGAGATCTCCAAACAACTATTCCGTGCTAAGGTGGTTGAGGGTACTTCAATGGCCACTCATGGGCTGCAGATGTTGGGCTACATGGAAAAGCTTGGGTCTCTTGGGTTCGTAATGGATCATGAGTTAAGTATTGACTTAATTCTACAATCATTACCAAGTAGTTTTTCGCAGTTTGTGATCAACTACCACATGAATCATGTTCAGACCACCATACCTGAGCTAATCAATCTGCTTAAGACTGCTGATCCTCTATGAAAAAAGATGATATGGCAATCTTGTTAGTAGGTTCTTCATCTTCTAAGAAAAAGGTTTCTAAGAAGAAGAGGAAGAACACTCCTACTAAGCCCAAAGGAGGTGTCAAGAAGAAGGAGGTTGCCCCTAAAGGCCCATGTCATCATTGTGGCAAAATGGGCCATTGGTGGCGAAACTGCAAGACCTACTTGGAGACTGTGAAGGAAAAGAAGGAGAAGGAGAAGTTTGCAAGCACTTCAACTTTTAATCCTGGTATGTTTATGATTGAGATTAATACTGCCTTTAATAATGAGATATGGGTATTGGATACCGGTTGTGGATCTCATTTATGCAATAATTTGCAATGACTAAAGGATAGTAGAAGGTTAGAGAAAGGTGACGTGGACCTACGAGCTGCAAATGGAGCAAAGGTTGCTGCACTAGCTGTGGGGACTTATCATCTCAATCTACCTTCTGGATTAGTTTTAGAACTATAAAACTGTTATTTTGTACCAGTTTTGTTGAGAAACATTATCTCAGTTTCTTGTTTAGACTTATTTGGATTTCATTTAAGTTTTAAGAATTAATATTGTTCTTTCTCATTAAATGATATTCATTATGGTTCTGCAACTCTGATCAATGGTTTATATGTTCTAGACATGTATAATCTAATTCTTAATGTAAGTAAAAAGAAACATAAAAAGGATAACTTAATCTCATCTTACTTATGGCATTGTCGCTTAGGCCATGTAAATGAAAAATGTGTGTCTATGTTATACAAATTGGGTGACTTAGGGTCATTTGATTACGAATCATATGACGCATGCGAATCTTGTTTACTTGGAAAAATGGCTAAAACTTCTTTTTCAAGAAAAGGAGAAAGGGCAAAAGAGTTATTAGAACTCGTACATTCAGATGTATGTGGCCCAATGTCAATACAAGCAAGAGGAGGTTATCAATACTTCATTACCTTTATTGATGATTATTCTCGATATGGGTATTTGTATTTGATGAAATACAAATATGAAGCCTTTGACTGTTTCAAAGACTTCAAAAATGAAGTAGAGAAACAACTTGGCAAAAGTATTAAAGCTCTTAGATCCGATCGAGGAGGTGAATACTTAAGTCAAGAGTTTCTAAGTTATCTAAGAGATAATGGAATATTATCTCAATGGACTCCACCATATACACCTCAACATAACGGTGTATCTGAGAGAATGAATCGAACCCTTCTAGACATGGTAAGGATCATGATGTTTTTTGCAGACTTACCAAAATCATTTTGGGGGTACGCACTGGAGACTGCTGTTTACATTTTAAATAGAGTTCCGTTAAAAATGGTTGATACCACTCCTTATGAGTTATTCTTTAGTAAGAGACCAAAGTTATCTCATTTAAGGATTTGGGATTGCCTTGCTTTTGTTAAAAAGGTAATGTCAGACAAGCTTGAAAGTACGTCTGACAAATGTTTCTTCGTTGGATATCCAAAAGAATCATTTGGATATTACTTCTATCTTCCTTCTGAAAATAAAGTTTTTGTTTCAAAGCTTGCTATTTTCTTAGAGAATGAGCACATATTCAAAGAAGATAGTGGGAGCAAGCTTGAACTTAGTGAAGTTCAAGAAGAGCAAACAAATATTGATCAACCATCTGTACTTGTATTTATTCAAATAGATGAACCTTCTAGCACACAAGAGCTTCGTAGGTCAAGTAGGATATGAGTGGCACCTGAGAGATATGGATTTCTCATAAGTGACCATAATGACGTATTGCTCATAAATGAGGATGAGCCTACTACTTACGAAGATGTTCTGAATAGTTTAGAATCTGACAAATGGCTCGAAGCTATGAAGTCAGAGATGGATTCCATGTATGACAACTAAGTATGGACTTTGGTTAATCCACCTAAAGCAATCAAGACTATAGGGTGTAAATGGGTTTTCAAAAAGAAAACTGACATGGATGGTAATGTGGTTACCTATAAGGCTCGCTTGGTAGAAAAAGGTTATCGTCAACAACATGGTATTGACTATGACAAAACTTTTTCACCAGTCGCGATGTTGAAATCCATAAGAATACTCCTAGCCATTGCCGCTCATTACAATTATGAGGTCTGGCAAATGGATGTGAAAACAGCTTTCCTTAATGGAAACTTCATTGAGGAAGTGTATATGACACAACCTGAAGATTTCATATCCAAAGATGGCACAAAGGTGTGCAAGTTGCAAAGGTCCATTTATGGACTTAAGCAAGCATCTAGGAGTTGGAATATCCATTTTGATGAGACAATTAAAGAATTTGGTTTCATTCAAAAAATAGATGAACATTGTGTGTACAAGAAGGTTAGTGGGAGTAAAGTCGTTTTCCTATTGCTTTATGTAGATGACATATTGCTTATAGGAAATGTTTTTTCCACTCTTCAATCAGAGAAAATTTGGTTGTCCAAAATGTTCTCCATGAAAGACCTTGGAGAAGCAACCTATATTCTGGGAATAAAGATCTATAGAGATAGATCTAGAAGGTTGTTAGGTCTTTCACAGTCTACATACATAGACAAAGTGTTGAAAAGGTTCAACATGGATCAATCCAAAAGAGGATTCTTACCAATGACACATGGTGTAAGCCTTTCAAAGTCGATGTCTTCAAAGACACAAGTTTAAAGGGATCACATGAGTAGAATTTCATATGCTTCGGCAATTGGGTCTATCATGTATGCTATGATATGTACTAGGCCCAATGTATCGTGTGCTCTTAGTTTGACGAGCAGATACCAATCTAATCCGAGAGAGGGTCACTGGGCGGCTGTAAAGAATATCCTTAAATACTTACGAAGGACTAAGGATGCATTCTTGATATATGGAGATGGTGATTTACAAGTAAGAGGGTATACTGTTGCCAGCTTTCAGTCCGATAAGGACGACTTCAAATCACAATCTGGCTACGTATTTACATTAGGTGGTAGGGCAGTTATTTGGAAGAGCTCCAAACAAGAGACCACTGCCGATTCGACTACTGAAGCAGAGTACATAGCAGCTTCTAAAGCAGCTAAAGAAGTAGTCTGGATTAAGAAGTTCATCACTGAACTTGGAGTGGTGCCCAGCATTGTTGATTCGATACTTTTGTATTGTGACAACAATGGAGCCATTGCAAAGGCAAAGAAACCACGGTCTCATCAACGATCCAAGCATGTACTTAGACGCTATCCTCTGATTAGAGAAATCATAGATAGAGGAGATGTAAAGATAGAGAGAATTCCCACTGATCAGAACATAGCTGATCCACTCACTAAAGCGCTTTCCCAGAAGAAACGTGATAAACATGTTGAGTCATTTGCTATTCGATACATAAATGGTTGGCTCTAGTACAAGTGGGAGTTTGGTAGTGTTGTGCCCTAGAGGCAATCACTTGTACCATGTATATTACATATTAAATTAATAAGAGGCATTCTTTATCTTTCAATTTGATTGTTATGTCTAAATATGTGTACAAACCGTTAGATAAAGTCCCTAGTACAACACAGTGTTAAGGAAATCATGATAGAGATCATGACGTGAGTTCCTACTACACTATGTAGTGTTTGTACTTAAATAATCCCCAGTCATAGTATTAATAAGAAGGGATATTATTAATACGCTAAGACTGGCACATGTTATATCTCTTGATTGGATCAAGAGGTGGTTCTCATATCCGTGAGTATTGGGATACTCAAGATTAACGTGTGGATGCTTGTTTTGGAACAAGTTCATTGGATGACCTAGTTACGAGATAATCACTTGGATAACTATTGAGTGCTAATGATAGAATCTCATTATAGCAAGTGTGCAAGTATCCTTAGACTTGAGATCTCCAAGGTACTTTGTTTATCAAGCGTTGTACTTTGATTCTAATCTTTGGAGTCTTATTTAGGACCACCTATGCGATGGATATTGGGTACAACGTAAAGTAAACGAAAGTAGTTGAGATGGTCGATAAAGGATTCATCACTCCTAACAGTAGGAGAGTATATCTCAATGCCACTTGTAGAAATCATTACTCATGAAGTTCTTGGCCAATGTGACTATGTGATGGAAATGGTTCCAATTGATACACATATCGAGTAATGGATTTCTTGAACAAGTACTAAAATATTCGGGCCAGAATTAATAATATTACGGAGGGAGTTGGCACTAATTCCATGCTCTAGACCGAATGAGATATTGTATGTTGAAAGGAGTTTATTGCACTGATAATTTGCTATTGAAAGGTTCATGTCAAGCCACTTGACTTTCTGGACTTTTGGGTGGTCAAGAGTCATTGATAGATGTCGCTCTTGACATGCTAAATATGGATTTATTAATTAGAGAATTAATAAATTTAATCCTTTATTTTATTAAGGATTATTAATTCTAATATTGTTACAATTAATTCATATTATGCTACCAATAAGACCAGGAAACCTAATGGGCCATACACAATAAAGATTTGAATGCATAAATAAATTATTTGATAATATTGTGGGGTTAATTAAGAGAAGAGAATATATTTATAGGTGAATTATAAGTTTGTTATAATTCATGAGACCTAATTGTAATTAAGTAAACTTCAAGGACCAATTTGTTGACAATTAGACGTTGAAGGACTAAGTTGCAATTTGCGGTAATTATAAATCTATAAATATGAGGAAACGGTTTCCTTAGGGTAAGAGATATACAGACTATTCACGCAATAACAGAGAAACCGTTTCTCTGCCTCTCTCTTCTTGATCAAACCCTAGCCTCCTAAATTCTACTAGCATAGAATTGTGAGATTGTGAGCGTTCAACCTTGTGTGGATTACTTGGAGGGAGTTCTTACTTGGACTTCAGTTGAGCTACGGTGAATCGGTTTTGTGATCTGGATCGCACCTGCGTTCTTGGAACAAGAAAATTTTAAATTCCGGCTTCACGAGGTAATAAGCGTGATCTTCTCCCTTTTCCGTTTCTACTACAAACCCATGATCCATGGCTTGGATTTCTTGTTGTTTTCCGCTGTGTTTAATCTGATTATTTAATCTAGAAATCCTACAATGGTATCAGAGCCTACGGTTTGTGTTTTAATGGGATGTTTTATTGCTTTGAATTGTTCAAGCATGTAAGTTACATGATTGTAGCATGTTAATTGTATGATCATGTCTGCTGGTTTGTATGTAATCGTCTGGGTTTTGTTTTGAATAATCTGGGTTGCGGAAATCGTTTACGCGTTGTGGGTTTTATGTTTTTGAAAATATTGCGAGAATGGTTCTGCGTCTGTGTTCAACATTTTGGCCTCAGTTGATGTTCATCCTGTAATTAAGCCTTCCGTTTAACAATTTGGATTGTTAAATTGATTGTGAGAATGATCACAACGGTTTGTAAATTAAGATTAACAAAGATCAACGTCAAAAACTGGTTTTGGTTGATCTAGGAACGGCCCTAAACTGAACAAAATTTTCCAGAAAATTCAAGCCGCACGCGGTGGTTTCTGTTCGATGTAAAAAAGAAAAATAAAAAGAAAAAAAAGAGTATTTTTATTTTTTGGGTTTCTTATTCTTCCTTTTGAGAATAGATTCTAATAATGATTAGAATTTTTTTGAAACCCTTAATTTTGAAAAATATATATATATATATATATATTTTTTACAAGCAGGACCCACAATTTTCTAAAATTTGATTTTGGCCCAAAATTTTCCAAAAATTTGATTTTAGACCCAGATCTGTCCAAAATGGTGTTTTTCGATGTTTGTGCATTGGATGGGGTATGCTTACTGTTTTAAGCATGTTTTTCAGGCATGGTGGATGGTTATGGACTAAGACCAAATATATCTGTTCATACAAAATTTCCCGCTTTGTATTAATGAAATAGGGCCTGCGTGTCCTGCCTTCTCTCAAATTCTGATGTAATTCTCTTCTTATCTAACTCCCCTCGAATGCAACTCGAGGTTTCTCCTTTTAGGAAATTATGTAATTAGATTATATAGGTTAGATTGAGGTAGAATTTTATTTTCAAGATTTTGAAGATGGCATTCAAAATAAGGCGAGATGGTAAGACCCTCTACTTATATCATGCATGAACACATAGGGTTGACCATATTAATTTCCTTGGTGGCTCGAGAAAATTAATTTAGAAAGTCCATAACCATGCCATGTAATTGTTTATTACCATGTTTATCAATTTATGCTGCTTATTGATAAATTGTATGCATACCTAACGATGAGACCACTAAAAAGAACAAATCCCTCAAATATATTAAATATAATGCCTTCCATTAATATAGTGAGAACGAGAGCTCTTTTTCGAGACCAGGTTGTTGGGCAAACCCAAGCCTACTTGACATCGAGTATGTTCAAGCTATAGAATTTAAATTCATGTTAATGGGTTGGATTTAACTAATTTCTTCATCCCAGTTGGGCTAACCCAAGCATAAAGAAAATTAGAGGCAAAGTTGGGCTAGTATTGGATACTTTAATGATTAAAAGATGTTAATCACCCAATGATTCAGTAGTTACTTTTTGATGTAATTGGTATTGGATACCTACCACTGAACTTAAGAGTGGCTTGTTGGGCTAACCAAAGGTTATTCTTAAGGAATTTGGATACTGATCCACTAAGAAAGTTTCTAACGGGCTTTCCAAAGTCAATAGTGAGGGGTATTGGTTTGAGTAAAATAGTGGAATAATTATGCACTTAATTAAATACCTAATTAATTGCATTGCATTTGCATATACATGTTCTAATAATTCTATCTTTACATCTAGGTCATTTGCATCATGTCGACAAACCTAAACTTGCGTAGCATCTTGGAAATAAACAAGCTCACTGAATCAAACTATTTGGACTGGTATAGAAACTTGAGAATCGTTCTCAAGTCGGAAAGGTTGCTCTACGTGCTAGAAGCTCCTATTCCGCCACCTCCGACTCAAGATGCTCCTGCTTGAAGAGCATGCTGTCCACAAGAAGCACCTAGAAGATAGTGACAAGGCATCTTGTATCATGATGGCGTCAATGTCTCATGAGCTGCAAAAATAGCATGATCATATGGATACTTAATCGATAATCCTCCATCTTAAAGAGCTGTTTGATAAACAAGCTAGAACAGAGAGATATGAGATCTCTAAACAACCGTTTCGTGCTAAGATGGTTGAGGATACTACGGTGGCCACTCATGGGCTGCAGATGTTGGGCTACATGCAAAAGCTTGGGTCTCTTGGGTTCGTAATGGATCATGAGTTAAGTATTGACTTAATTCTACAATCATTACCAAGTAGTTTTTTGCAGTTTGTGATCAACTACCACATGAATCATGTTCAGACCACCATACACGAGCTAATCAATCTGCTTAAGACTGCTGAGTCCTCTATGAAAAAAGATGATAAGGCAATCTTGTTAGTAGGTTCTTCATCGTCTAAGAAAAAGGTTTCTAAGAAGAAGAGAAAGAACACTTCTACTGAGCCCAAAGGAGGTGTCAAGAAGAAGGAGGTTGCCCCTAAAGGCCCATGTCATTATTGTGGAAAAATGGGCCATTGGAGGCGTAACTGCAAGGCCTACTTGGAGACTGTGAAGGAAAAGAAGGAGAAGGAGAAGCTTGCAAGCACTTCTACTTGTAATCCTGGTATGTTTATGATTGAGATTAATATTGCCTTTAATAATGAGATATGGGTATTGGATACCGGTTGTGGATCTCATTTATAAAATAATTTTGCAAGGACTAAAGGATAGTAGAAGGTTAGAGAAAGGTGACGTGGACCTACGAGCTGCAAATGGAGCAAAGGTTGCTGCACTAGTCTGTGGGGATTATCATCTCAATCTACCTTCGGATTAGTTTTAGAACTACAAAGCTGTTATTTTGTACCAGTTTTGTTGAAAAACATTATCTCAGTTGCTTGTTTAGACTTATTTGGATTTCATTTAAGTTTTAAGAATAAATGTTGTTCTTTCTCATTAAATGATATTCATTATGGTTCTGCAACTTTGATCAATGGTTTATATGTTCTAGACATGTATAATCCAATTCTCAATGTAAGTAAAAAGAAACATAAAAAGGATAACTTAATCTCATCTTACTTATGGCATTCTCGCTTAGGCCATGTAAATGAAAAACGTGTGTCTAAGTTATACAAATTGGGTGACTTAGGGTCATTTGATTACGAATCATATGACGCATGCGAATCTTGTTTACTTGGAAAAATGGCTAAAACTTCTTTTTCAAGAAAAGGAGAAAGGGCAAAAGAGTTATTAGAACTCGTACATTCAGATGTATGTGGCCCAATGTCAATACAAGCAAGAGGAGGTTATCAATACTTCATTACCTTTATTGATGATTATTCTCGATATGGGTATTTGTATTTGATGAAATACAAATATGAAGCCTTTGACTGTTTCAAAGACTTCAAGAATGAAGTAGAGAAACAACTTGGCAAAAGTATTAAAGCTCTTAGATCCGATCGAGGAGGTGAATACTTCAGTCAAGAGTTTCTAAGTTATCTAAGAGATAATGGAATATTATCTCAATGGACTCCACCATATACACCTCAACATAACGGTGTATCTGAGAGAATGAATCGAACCCTTCTAGACATGGGAAGGACCATGATGGTTTTTGCGAGACTTACCAAAATCGTTTTGGGAGTACGCACTTGGAGGCCGATGTTTACATTTTAAATAGAGTTCCGTAAAAAACGGTTGATACCACTCCTTATGAGTTATTCTTTGGTAAGAGACCAAAGTTATTTCATTTAAGGATTTGGGGTTGCCTTACTTTTGTTAAAAAGGTAATGTCGAGACAAGCTTGAAAGTAAGTCGACAAATGTTTCTTTGTTGGATATCCAAAAGAATCATTTGGATATTACTTCTATCTTCCTTACGAAAATAAAGTTTTTGTTTCAAAGCATGCTATTTTCTTAGTGAATGAGCACATATTCAAAGAAGATAGTCGGAGCAAGCTTAAACTTAGTTAAGTTCAAGAAGAGCAAACAAATATTGATCAACCATCTGAACTTGTATCTAGTCAAATAGATGAACCTTCTAGCACACAAGAGCTTCGTAGGTTAAGTAGGATACGAGTGGCGCTCGAGAGATATGGATTTCGATAAGTGACCATAATGACGTATTGCTCATAAATAAGGATGAGCCTACTACTTACGAGGATGTTACGAATAGTTCAAAATCGACAAATGGCTCGAAGCTATGAAGTTAGAGATGAATTCCATGTATGACAACCAAGTATGGACTTTGGTTGATCCACCTGAAGGAATCAAGCCTATAGGGTGTAAATGGGTTTTCAAAAAGAAAACTGACATGGATAGTAATATGATTACCTATAAGGCTCGCTTGGTAGAAAAAGGTTATCATCAACGACAAGGTATTAACTATGACGAAACTTTTTCACTAGTCGCGATGTTGAAATCTATAAGAATACTCCAATTGACTATGTGATGGAAATGGTTCCAATTGATACACATATCGAGTAATGGATTTCTTGAACAAGTACTAAAATATTCGGCCCAAAATTAATAATATTCTGGAGGGAGTTGGCACTAATTTCATGCTCTAGACCGAATCGAGATATTGTATGTTGAATGGAGTTTATTGCATCGATAATTTGCTATTGAAAGGTTCATGTCAAGCCACTTGACTTTCTGGACTTTTGGGTGGTCAAGAGTCATTGTTAGATGTCGCTCTTGACATGCTAAATATGGATTTATTAATTAGAGAATTAATAAATTTAATCCTTTATTTTATTAAGGATTATTAATTCCAATATTGTTACAATTAATTCATATTATGCTACCAATAAGACCAGGGAAACCTAATGGGTCACACACAATAAAGGTTTGAATGCTCAAATATATTATTTGATAATATTGTGGGGTTAATTAAGAGAAGAGAATATATTTATAGGTGAATTATAAGTTTGTTATAATTCATGAGACCTAATTGTAATTAAGTAAACTTCAAGGACCAATTTGTTGACAATTAGACGTTGATGGACTAAGTTGCAATTTGCGGTAATTATAAATCTATAAATATGAGGAAACGGTTTCCTTAGGGTAAGAGATATACAGACTATTCACGCAATAACAGAGAAACCGTTTCTCTGCCTCTCTCTTCTTGATCAAACCCTAGCCTCCTAAATTCTACTAGCATAGAATTGTGAGATTGTGAGCGTTCAACCTTGTGTGGATTACTTGGAGGGAGTTCTTACTTGGACTTCGATTGAGCTACGGTGAATCGGTTTTGTGATCCGGATCGCACCTGCGTTCTTGGAACAAGAAAATTTTAAATTCCGGCTTCACGAGGTAATAAGCGTGATCTTCTCCCTTTTCCGTTTCTACTGCAAACCCATGATCCATGGCTTGGATTTCTTGTTGTTTTCCGCTGCGTTTAATCTGATTATTTAATCTAGAAATCCTACAATGGTATCAGAGCCTACGGTTTGTGTTTTAATGGGATGTTTTATTGCTTTGAATTGTTCAAGCATGTAAGTTACATGATTGTAGCATGTTAATTGTATGATCATGTCTGCTGGTTTGTATGTAATCGTCTGGGTTTTGTTTTGAATAATCTGGGTTGCGGAAATCGTTTCTGCGTTGTGGGTTTTATGTTTTTGAAAATATTGCAGAATGGTTCTGCGTCTGTGTTCAACATTTTGGCCTCAGTTGATGTTCATCCTGTAATTAAGCCTTCCGTTTAACAATTTGGATTGTTAAATTGATTGTGAGAATGATCACAACGGTTTGTTAATTAAGATTAACAAAGATCAACGTCAAAAACTGGTTTTGGTTGATCTAGGAACGGCCCTAAACTGAACAAAATTTTCCAGAAAATTCAAGCCGCACGCGGTGGTTTCTGTTCGATGTAAAAAAGAAAAATAAAAAGAAAAAAAAGAGTATTTTTATTTTTTGGGTTTCTTATTCTTCCTTTTGAGAATAGATTCTAATAATGATTAGAATTTTTTTGAAACCCTTAATTTTGAAAATATATATATATTTATATATATATATATATATATATATATTTTTTATTTACAAGCAGGACCCACAATTTTCTAAAATTTGATTTTGGCCCAAAATTTTCCAAAAATTTGATTTTAGACCCAGATCTGTCCAAAATGGTGTTTTTCGATGTTTGTGCATTGGATGGGGTATGCTTACTGTTTTAAGCATGTTTTTCAGGCATGGTGGATGGTTATGGAGTAAGACCAAATATATCTGTTCATACAAAATTTCCCGCTTTGTATTAATGAAATAGGGCCTGCGTGTCCTGCCTTCTCTCAAATTCTGATGTAATTCTCTTCTTATCTAACTCCTCTCGAATGCAACTCGAGGTTTCTCCTTTTAGGAAATTATGAAATTAGATTATATAGGTTAGATTGAGGTAGAATTTTATTTTCAAGATTTTGAAGATGGCATTCAAAATAAGGCGAGATGGTAAGACCCTCTACTTATATCACGCATGAACACATAGGGTTGACCATATTAATTTCCTTGGTGGCTCGAGAAAATTAATTTAGAAAGTCCATAACCATGCCATGTAATTGTTTATTACCATGTTTATCAATTTATGCTTGCTTATTGATAAATTGTATGCATACCTAACGATGAGACCACTAAAAAGAACAAATCCCTCAAATATATTAAATATAATGCCTTCCATTAATATAGTGAGAACGAGAGCTCTTTTTCGAGACCAGGTTGTTGGGCAAACCCAAGCCTACTTGACATCGAGTATGTTCAAGCTATAGAATTTAAATTCATGTTAATGGGTTGGATTTAACTAATTTCTTCATCCCAGTTGGGCTAACCCAAGCATAAAGAAAATTAGAGGCAAAGTTGGGCTAGTATTGGATACTTTAATGATTAAAAGATGTTAATCACCCAATGATTCAGTAGTTACTTTTTGATGTAATTGGTATTGGATACCTACCACTGAACTTAAGAGTGGCTTGTTGGGCTAACCAAAGGTTATTCTTAAGGAATTTGGATACTGATCCACTAAGAAAGTTTCTAACGGGCTTTCCAAAGTCAATAGTGAGGGGTATTGGTTTGAGTAAAATAGTGGAATAATTATGCACTTAATTAAAGACCTAATTAATTGCATTGCATTTGCATATACATGTTCTAATAATTGTATTTTTACATCTAGGTCATTTGCATCATGTCGACAAACCTAAACTTGCGTAGCATCTTGGAAATAAACAAGCTCACTGAATCAAACTATTTGGACTGGTATAGAAACTTGAGAATCGTTCTCAAGTCGGAAAGGTTGCTCTACGTGCTAGAAGCTCCTATTCCGCCACCTCCAGCTCAAGATGCTCCTGCTGAAGAGCATGCTGTCCACAAGAAGCACCTAGAAGATAGTGACAAGGCATCTTGTATCATGATGGCGTCAATGTCTCATGAGCTGCAAAAATAGCATGATCATATGGATACTCAATCGATAATCCTCCATCTTAAAGAGCTGTTTGATAAACAAGCTAGAACGAGAGAGATATGAGATCTCTAAACAACCGTTTCGTGCTAAGATGGTTGAGGATACTACGGTGGCCACTCATGGGCTGCGGATGTTGGGCTACATGCAAAAGCTTGGGTCTCTTGGGTTCGTAATGGATCATGAGTTAAGTATTGACTTAATTCTACAATCATTACCAAGTAGTTTTTTGCAGTTTGTGATCAACTACCACATGAATCATGTTCAGACCACCATACCTGAGCTAATCAATCTGCTTAAGACTGCTGAGTCCTCTATGAAAAAAGATGATAAGGCAATCTTGTTAGTAGGTTCTTCATCGTCTAAGAAAAAGGTTTCTAAGAAGAAGAGAAAGAACACTTCTACTGAGCCCAAAGGAGGTGTCAAGAAGAAGGAGGTTGCCCCTAAAGGCCCATGTCATTATTGTGGAAAAATGGGCCATTCGAGGCGTAACTGCAAGGCCTACTTGGAGACTGTGAAGGAAAAGAAGGAGAAGGAGAAGCTTGCAAGCACTTCTACTTGTAATCCTGGTATGTTTATGATTGAGATTAATACTGCCTTTAATAATGAGATATGGGTATTGGATACCGGTTGTGGATCTCATTTATAAAATAATTTTGCAAGGACTAAAGGATAGTAGAAGGTTAGAGAAAGGTGACGTGGACCTACGAGCTGCAAATGGAGCAAAGGTTGCTTGCACTAGTCTGTGGGGATTATCATCTCAATCTACCTTCCGGATTAGTTTTAGAACTACAAAGCTGTTATTTTGTACCAGTTTTGTTGAAAAACATTATCTCGGTTGCTTGTTTAGACTTATTTGGATTTCATTTAAGTTTTAAGAATAAATGTTGTTCTTTCTCATTAAATGATATTCATTATGGTTCTGCAACTTTGATCAATGGTTTATATGTTCTAGACATGTATAATCCAATTCTCAATGTGAGTAAAAAGAAACATAAAAAGGATAACTTAATCTCATCTTACTTATGGCATTGTCGCTTAGGCCATGTAAATGAAAAACGTGTGTCTAAGTTATACAAATTGGGTGACTTAGGGTCATTTGATTACGAATCATATGACGCATGCGAATCTTGTTTACTTGGAAAAATGGCTAAAACTTCTTTTTCAAGAAAAGGAGAAAGGGCAAAAGAGTTATTAGAACTCGTACATTCAGATGTATGTGGCCCAATGTCAATACAAGCAAGAGGAGGTTATCAATACTTCATTACCTTTATTGATGATTATTCTCGATATGGGTATTTGTATTTGATGAAATACAAATATGAAGCCTTTGACTGTTTCAAAGACTTCAAGAATGAAGTAGAGAAACAACTTGGCAAAAGTATTAAAGCTCTTAGATCCGATCGAGGAGGTGAATACTTCAGTCAAGAGTTTCTAAGTTATCTAAGAGATAATGGAATATTATCTCAATGGACTCCACCATATACACCTCAACATAACGGTGTATCTGAGAGAATGAATCGAACCCTTCTAGACATGGGAAGGACCATGATGGTTTTTGCGAGACTTACCAAAATCGTTTTGGGAGTACGCATCTGAGACTGATGTTTACATTTTAAATAGAGTTCCGTAAAAAACGGTTGATACCACTCCTTATGAGTTATTCTTTGGTAAGAGACCAAAGTTATTTCATTTAAGGATTTGGGGTTGCCTTACTTTTGTTAAAAAGGTAATGTCAGACAAGCTTGAAAGTAAGTCTGACAAATGTTTCTTTGTTGGATATCCAAAAGAATCATTTGGATATTACTTCTATCTTCCTTCTGAAAATAAAGTTTTTGTTTCAAAGCATGCTGTTTTCTTAGAGAATGAGCACATATTCAAAGAAGATAGTCGGAGCAAGCTTAAACTTAGTTAAGTTCAAGAAGAGCAAACAAATATTGATCAACCATCTGAACTTGTATCTAGTCAAATAGATGAACCTTCTAGCACACAAGAGCTTCGTAGGTTAAGTAGGATACGAGTGGCGCTCGAGAGATATGGATTTCGATAAGTGACCATAATGACGTATTGCTCATAAATAAGGATGAGCCTACTACTTACGAGGATGTTCGAATAGTTCAAAATCGACAAATGGCTCGAAGCTATGAAGTTAGAGATGAATTCCATGTATGACAACTAAGTATGGACTTTGGTTGATCCACCTGAAGGAATCAAGCCTATAGGGTGTAAATGGGTTTTCAAAAAGAAAACTGACATGGATAGTAATGTGGTTACCTATAAGGCTCGCTTGGTAGAAAAAGGTTATCGTCAACGACAAGGTATTGACTATGACGAAACTTTTTCACTAGTCGCGATGTTGAAATCTATAAGAATACTCCAATTGACTATGTGATGGAAATGGTTCCAATTGATACACATATCGAGTAATGGATTTCTTGAACAAGTACTAAAATATTCGGGCCAAAATTAATAATATTCTGGAGGGAGTTGGCACTAATTTCATGCTCTAGACCGAATCGAGATATTGTATGTTGAATGGAGTTTATTGCATCGATAATTTGCTATTGAAAGGTTCATGTCAAGCCACTTGACTTTCTGGACTTTTGGGTGGTCAAGAGTCATTGTTAGATGTCGCTCTTGACATGCTAAATATGGATTTATTAATTAGAGAATTAATAAATTTAATCCTTTATTTTATTAAGGATTATTAATTCCAATATTGTTACAATTAATTCATATTATGCTACCAATAAGACCAGGAAACCTAATGGGTCACACACAATAAAGGTTTGAATGCATAAATAATTTATTTGATAATATTGTGGGGTTAATTAAGAGAAGAGAATATATTTATAGGTGAATTATAAGTTTGTTATAATTCATGAGACCTAATTGTAATTAAGTAAACTTCAAGGACCAATTTGTTGACAATTAGACGTTGATGGACTAAGTTGCAATTTGCGGTAATTATAAATCTATAAATATGAGGAAACGGTTTCCTTAGGGTAAGAGATATACAGACTATTCACGCAATAACAGAGAAACCGTTTCTCTGCCTCTCTCTTCTTGATCAAACCCTAGCCTCCTAAATTCTACTAGCATAGAATTGTGAGATTGTGAGCGTTCAACCTTGTGTGGATTACTTGGAGGGAGTTCTTACTTGGACTTCAGTTGAGCTACGGTGAATCGGTTTTGTGATCTGGATCGCACCTGCGTTCTTGGAACAAGAAAATTTTAAATTCCGGCTTCACGAGGTAATAAGCGTGATCTTCTCCCTTTTCCGTTTCTACTGCAAACCCATGATCCATGGCTTGGATTTCTTGTTGTTTTCCGCTGCGTTTAATCTGATTATTTAATCTAGAAATCCTACAATGGTATCAGAGCCTACGGTTTGTGTTTTAATGGGATGTTTTATTGCTTTGAATTGTTCAAGCATGTAAGTTACATGATTGTAGCATGTTAATTGTATGATCATGTCTGCTGGTTTGTATGTAATCGTCTGGGTTTTGTTTTGAATAATCTGGGTTGCGGAAATCGTTTCTGCGTTGTGGGTTTTATGTTTTTGAAAATATTGCAGAATGGTTCTGCGTCTGTGTTCAACATTTTGGCCTCAGTTGATGTTCATCCTGTAATTAAGCCTTCCGTTTAACAATTTGGATTGTTAAATTGATTGTGAGAATGATCACAACGGTTTGTTAATTAAGATTAACAAAGATCAACGTCAAAAACTGGTTTTGGTTGATCTAGGAACGGCCCTGAACTGAACAAAATTTTCCAGAAAATTCAAGCCGCACGCGGTGGTTTCTGTTCGATGTAAAAAAGAAAAATAAAAAGAAAAAAAAGAGTATTTTTATTTTTTGGGTTTCTTATTCTTCCTTTTGAGAATAGATTCTAATAATGATTAGAATTTTTTTGAAACCCTTAATTTTGAAAATATATATATATTTATATATATATATATATATATATATATTATTTACAAGCAGGACCCACAATTTTCTAAAATTTGATTTTGGCCCAAAATTTTCCAAAAATTTGATTTTAGACCCAGATCTGTCCAAAATGGTGTTTTTCGATGTTTGTGCATTGGATGGGGTATGCTTACTGTTTTAAGCATGTTTTTCAGGCATGGTGGATGGTTATGGAGTAAGACCAAATATATCTGTTCATACAAAATTTCCCGCTTTGTATTAATGAAATAGGGCCTGCGTGTCCTGCCTTCTCTCAAATTCTGATGTAATTCTCTTCTTATCTAACTCCTCTCGAATGCAACTCGAGGTTTCTCCTTTTAGGAAATTATGTAATTAGATTATATAGGTTAGATTGAGGTAGAATTTTATTTTCAAGATTTTGAAGATGGCATTCAAAATAAGGCGAGATGGTAAGACCCTCTACTTATATCATGCATGAACACATAGGGTTGACCATATTAATTTCCTTGGTGGCTCGAGAAAATTAATTTAGAAAGTCCATAACCATGCCATGTAATTGTTTATTACCATGTTTATCAATTTATGCTGCTTATTGATAAATTGTATGCATACCTAACGATGAGACCACTAAAAAGAACAAATCCCTCAAATATATTAAATATAATGCCTTCCATTAATATAGTGAGAACGAGAGCTCTTTTTCGAGACCAGGTTGTTGGGCAAACCCAAGCCTACTTGACATCGAGTATGTTCAAGCTATAGAATTTAAATTCATGTTAATGGGTTGGATTTAACTAATTTCTTCATCCCAGTTGGGCTAACCCAAGCATAAAGAAAATTAGAGGCAAAGTTGGGCTAGTATTGGATACTTTAATGATTAAAAGATGTTAATCACCCAATGATTCAGTAGTTACTTTTTGATGTAATTGGTATTGGATGCCTACCACTGAACTTAAGAGTGGCTTGTTGGGCTAACCAAAGGTTATTCTTAAGGAATTTGGATACTGATCCACTAAGAAAGTTTCTAACGGGCTTTCCAAAGTCAATAGTGAGGGGTATTGGTTTGAGTAAAATAGTGGAATAATTATGCACTTAATTAAAGACCTAATTAATTGCATTGCATTTGCATATACATGTTCTAATAATTGTATTTTTACATCTAGGTCATTTGCATCATGTCGACAAACCTAAACTTGCGTAGCATCTTGGAAATAAACAAGCTCACTGAATCAAACTATTTGGACTGGTATAGAAACTTGAGAATCGTTCTCAAGTCGGAAAGGTTGCTCTACGTGCTAGAAGCTCCTATTCCGCCACCTCCAGCTCAAGATGCTCCTGCTGAAGAGCATGCTGTCCACAAGAAGCACCTAGAAGATAGTGACAAGGCATCTTGTATCATGATGGCGTCAATGTCTCATGAGCTGCAAAAATAGCATTATCATATGGATACTCAATCGATAATCCTCCATCTTAAAGAGCTGTTTGATAAACAAGCTAGAACAGAGAGATATGAGATCTCTAAACAACCGTTTCGTGCTAAGATGGTTGAGGATACTACAGTGGCCACTCATGGGCTGCAGATGTTGGGCTACATGCAAAAGCTTGGGTCTCTTGGGTTCGTAATGGATCATGAGTTAAGTATTGACTTAATTCTACAATCATTACCAAGTAGTTTTTTGCAGTTTGTGATCAACTACCACATGAATCATGTTCAGACCACCATACCTGAGCTAATCAATCTGCTTAAGACTGCTGAGTCCTCTATGAAAAAAGATGATAAGGCAATCTTGTTAGTAGGTTCTTCATCGTCTAAGAAAAAGGTTTCTAAGAAGAAGAGAAAGAACACTTCTACTGAGCCCAAAGGAGGTGTCAAGAAGAAGGAGGTTGCCCCTAAAGGCCCATGTCATTATTGTGGAAAAATGGGCCATTCGAGGCGTAACTGCAAGGCCTACTTGGAGACTGTGAAGGAAAAGAAGGAGAAGGAGAAGCTTGCAAGCACTTCTACTTGTAATCCTGGTATGTTTATGATTGAGATTAATATTGCCTTTAATAATGAGATATGGGTATTGGATACCGGTTGTGGATCTCATTTATAAAATAATTTTGCAAGGACTAAAGGATAGTAGAAGGTTAGAGAAAGGTGACGTGGACCTACGAGCTGCAAATGGAGCAAAGGTTGCTGCACTAGCTGTGGGGATTATCATCTCAATCTACCTTCTGGATTAGTTTTAGAACTACAAAACTGTTATTTTGTACCAGTTTTGTTGAAAAACATTATCTCAGTTGCTTGTTTAGACTTATTTGGATTTCATTTAAGTTTTAAGAATAAATGTTGTTCTTTCTCATTAAATGATATTCATTATGGTTCTGCAACTTTGATCAATGGTTTATATGTTCTAGACATGTATAATCCAATTCTCAATGTGAGTAAAAAGAAACATAAAAAGGATAACTTAATCTCATCTTACTTATGGCATTGTCGCTTAGGCCATGTAAATGAAAAACGTGTGTCTAAGTTATACAAATTGGGTGACTTAGGGTCATTTGATTACGAATCATATGACGCATGCGAATCTTGTTTACTTGGAAAAATGGCTAAAACTTCTTTTTCAAGAAAAGGAGAAAGGGCAAGAGGGTTATTAGAACTCATACATTCAGATGTATGTGGCCCAATGTCAATACAAGCAAGAGGAGGTTATCAATACTTCATTACCTTTATTGATGATTATTCTCGATATGGGTATTTGTATTTGATGAAATACAAATATGAAGCCTTTGACTGTTTCAAAGACTTCAAGAATGAAGTAGAGAAACAACTTGGCAAAAGTATTAAAGCTCTTAGATCCGATCGAGGAGGTGAATACTTCAGTCAAGAGTTTCTAGGTTATCTAAGAGATAATGGAATATTATCTCAATGGACTCCACCATATACACCTCAACATAACGGTGTATCTGAGAGAATGAATCGAACCCTTCTAGACATGGGAAGGACCATGATGGTTTTTGCAGACTTACCAAAATCGTTTTGGGGGTACGCACTGGAGACTGATGTTTACATTTTAAATAGAGTTCTGTAAAAAACGGTTGATACCACTCCTTATGAGTTATTCTTTGGTAAGAGACCAAAGTTATTTCATTTAAGGATTTGGGGTTGCCTTACTTTTGTTAAAAAGGTAATGTCAGACAAGCTTGAAAGTAAGTCTGACAAATGTTTCTTTGTTGGATATCCAAAAGAATCATTTGGATATTACTTCTATCTTCCTTCTGAAAATAAAGTTTTTGTTTCAAAGCATGCTATTTTCTTAGAGAATGAGCACATATTCAAAGAAGATAGTCGGAGCAAGCTTAAACTTAGTTAAGTTCAAGAAGAGCAAACAAATATTGATCAACCATCTGAACTTGTATCTAGTCAAATAGATGAACCTTCTAGCACACAAGAGCTTCGTAGGTTAAGTAGGATACGAGTGGCGCCTGAGAGATATGGATTTCTGATAAGTGACCATAATGACGTATTGCTCATAAATAAGGATGAGCCTACTACTTACGAGGATGTTCTGAATAGTTCAAAATCTGACAAATGGCTCGAAGCTATGAAGTTAGAGATGAATTCCATGTATGACAACCAAGTATGGACTTTGGTTGATCCACCTGAAGGAATCAAGCCTATAGGGTGTAAATGGGTTTTCAAAAAGAAAACTGACATGGATAGTAATGTGGTTACCTATAAGGCTCGCTTGGTAGAAAAAGGTTATCGTCAACGACAAGGTATTGACTATGACGAAACTTTTTCACTAGTCGCGATGTTGAAATCTATAAGAATACTCCAATTGACTATGTGATGGAAATGGTTCCAATTGATACACATATCGAGTAATGGATTTCTTGAACAAGTACTAAAATATTCGGGCCAAAATTAATAATATTCTGGAGGGAGTTGGCACTAATTTCATGCTCTAGACCGAATCAGATATTGTATGTTGAATGGAGTTTATTGCACTGATAATTTGCTATTGAAAGGTTCATGTCAAGCCACTTGACTTTCTGGACTTTTGGGTGGTCAAGAGTCATTGCTAGATGTCGCTCTTGACATGCTAAATATGGATTTATTAATTAGAGAATTAATAAATTTAATCCTTTATTTTATTAAGGATTATTAATTCCAATATTGTTACAATTAATTCATATTATGCTACCAATAAGACCAGGAAACCTAATGGGTCACACACAATAAAGGTTTGAATGCTCAAATATATTATTTGATAATATTGTGGGGTTAATTAAGAGAAGAGAATATATTTATAGGTGAATTATAAGTTTGTTATAATTCATGGGACCTAATTGTAATTAAGTAAACTTTAAGAACCAATTTGTTGACAATTAGACGTTAAAGGACTAAGTTGCAATTTGCGATAATTATAAATCTGTAAATATGAGGAAACGGTTTCCTTAGGGTAAGAGATATTCAGACTATTCATGCAATAACAGAGAAACCGTTTCTCTTCCTCTCTCTTCTTGATCAAACCCTAGCCTCCAAAATTCTACTAGCATAGAATTGTGAGATTGTGAGCGTTCAACCTTGTGTGGATTATCATTAGAGGGAGTTCTTACTTGGACTTCAGTTGAGCTGCGGTGAACCGGTTTTGTGATCTGGATCGCGCTTGCGTTCTTGGAACAAGAAAATTTTAAATTCCGGCTTCACGAGGTAATAAGCGTGATCTTCTCCCTTTTCCGTTTCTACTGCAAACCCGTGATCCATGGCTTGGATTTCTTGTTGTTTTTCGCTGCGTTTAATCTGATTATTTAATGTAGAAATCCTACATTTATACTACCCTAACCCTAGCTAAGTAATTCCCGAGATTCTATTACAGTTTAGGGTCATAATAAGTCTTTACAAACACTTAAAATTAGAGAAAACTGAAGAAAAACATCAAAAACGCGGCGGCTACCCAGGATGGAGCCGGCGCCGGTTTGGACACTATAACCGGCACCGGTTGTGATCTATCTTCAGGCGGTCGAATGGCAGAATGAAGCCGTTGTTGGGCAGATTGAAGACGGCGCCGGCCGTCCTTTGGTGGCCTCCTTTTTGGTCGAGTTTCGTCCATCTTTGTTACCAGCTTGAGTTCTTGCTTGGTCATGCCTCCCCCTCTTTGATCTTGACCTCCATGATAAAGTGGAGTCTCATCAGAAAGGTAGTGAATCAAAGAGCAAAAATTTAAATCACTCAAAAGAGGAGAGATTCACCATTCTAGGAGGGTTGTTCAACTTGAATCTTCAAGAGGGAAGAAAGAGGCTTTTCTATGAGGGCTTTCTTTTACCTTGGTTTTCTTATTCTTAAACAATGATGTATTCAAATTCTTATTGTAATTTGACATTATTTTGGGATTCATAATTTTGTGTTAATTTAGTTATTTGATCAATTCTTTATCATCTTTGGTGTTTGATTACTTGTTATCATTGGTTATTGATGCGGGTTCTTATAATTGACTTGGGAAACTTTGTTAGGAGTTCATTGCATTGATTTCATATTTGTCAAATCTTAATGGATTTGGGAAACGAAGTTAAGATTAAAGGACTAAAGTGATCAAAGATTAGTTGATTTTACCTCGAGCAAAAGGTCATTAGCTAATTTTATGTTTATGAGGAATTGTGTTCAATTCATGTTTTGGTTATGTTGGTTTGATTAAAAAATTTGCTAATTTAGTCAAAAGATACTATAGATTGGGAAAGAAGTGGAATATATTTAAGTGAATTCATGGCTTGGAAAAAGATTGAATTTTACTTTATATTCCTTCACGATGCCAAGATGATGATTACTTGAGATAATTGCTAGATAATTCATTATCATGATTTCTAGGATAGTTGTCTAAATTGCATATTTTTACATCCTTGAGTTGTATATAGTTCTCCATTTTTTTTTATTATTTTCTCACTTTACTAGGTCGGTTAAACAATGAACGAAAATTGATTCGTATGTACTTGTTCCTTTGAGGATCGATACTCCTTAATTCCCTATGCTATATGCTTGCGATGAGTATACTTGCTCATATGTGTATTTTGTGATTAATATTTTAATTAAAACTTGGCTAAGGGTTGGATTTAAATTTAATGATTTTTATACACCTAAATTTACGCATCATAGAATATGGTGATTGGGGACTATAGCATGTAAGTACATGTATGATGAGTTGACTAATAAGATTTGGGTACTATGTTTGATTGTTATTGTTATATTATTGTATTATGAGTGGCAATTGAGTAATGTGGTTTCTTTAGTAGTATGATATAGTAAAACTAATAGAATAGAACTTAATTAAGAAATTATGGTCTTTTGTGAGACGGAGTGGTGATTCTAGACCAAGACAACTCGGCAGCTTGATTTGTTAGGCGGATCCCAATCAAGTAAGTCCTTCCATAAATTCTTGATAACTAATGCTCAGTTTTATTATTCAACACTATTTTGGCATGTGATGTCATCTGATTTTGCACATGTTTTAAAAAGAGTTGAATTTAATCAAAGTATACTATTTTGTTTAAAACTCAAAATGCATTCCTTTGGAACAACAACAAAAGTTTTGTATAAGCATAAATGTATTGAATCCTTTTAGTTAAAGTTTTTGATCAAGAATCCTCACACGTTTAAAATTATATATTTGAGCTGATTTGCAGATTATTTGTTTGAGAATGTCCCCAAATAGGGTTAGGTTACATTGAATATTCAATAAAGGTAGGCTATTGGTACTAGCCCATGAAGGATAGGGTAAGTCTTCTGGTAGGACCCTACCTTGAGAAGATAAACTCCTTCTAAATGGAGCGAGTACTAGTGAATAGGTCAATCCACATAAGCACCAAGTTCCAAGTGGGACTGTTCTCCAAACTTGGACGACCAGTACTTTTGGAGGAAAGATGGAGAAGCATCTCACCCAGTGGGCCAATCACTTACTGATATTGTGATGGAAGGTTTCACAGTATCCTACCATAATGCAATATTTCAAAGCAACAAAATTAGATTATGATGCAGGGTTTTATAATTTGCCCTTATGTTTTCAAAATATAGAGTGATTCATTTTTCTGAAAAGTTATTTCTTTAACTTCCTTTGCAGCAGTGATACAATTAACTTAACTAGTTGGAAGCATGCAATTAAACCACTCAGTGATTTTAAAATTATTATGTAAAGTGGTACATTTGTTTTTTCTCATTTTAACTACATTTGTAGCACGAATAGTAAAAAAATTTCAAGAGTACACACAGGACTTATTGAGAAATATTTCTCACACACTTTCTATCATGGTTTTCAGGAAGTACCAGCTTAAACTCTTAGTTAGAGAGAGAAGAGGTAGAGAGAGAAACTCTCAACTCCCTTGAGTCCTCTTCCCGATTCTCTACTTTCTTGCTACCAATAGACGATTTTTCTACTGATTCCTCTGCTGATCCTTCGGATTCCTTTTGGTTCTGGTAAACTAGGGTTGCATTTGGCTGTTGGTTCCTGCATGAGGTGTTTGCTTGTGGTGTTGTTATCCGATGCTCCTGCTGATCATTTTTTCTATTCTACTGCTCTTTTTCTGGTTATATCGTCATCTTTGTAAGTGTGCTGTTCCAAGTGAAGTATCTGTTACTCTATTTAGCAGATAGGTGTGAGCTGCTTATGAACCTGTTCTTTTATCCAGTGTTTAACTATCATTTTGGTTAGGTTCTACTTCATGTTCAATCTTCTATTCCAGCCATCTGGTATGTTTGATCTGTATAAACCACCTTTATCTTGCTAAAACTAATTTGTCTCCCTTTGTTAACACTCTCCCGGATACTAGGTTCAAATTTGGATTCCAACATCCCAATACCACCTCCGTCTGGCCTATAGAAATTCAGTACACATTTGCTTATTTTGCTGTCAGCTTTCTAGTCCACCTACCCAGGGAATAAAATTACCTACCTCCCATCCCCTTCCTTTTGTTAGTTCTTACACTGTCTGCCAGCTTTTCGGACTGAAGGACTGGACCTAATGGTCCAAACTAGAGGCCGAAAGAAAGCAAGTAATTCTGGGGTGTCGTCTTCTCCCATACCCCAAACAGCTTTAGATTCCCCCCATACAGGGTCTCTACTATCTGTTGTCCTTGAATTGGATATGCCAAACACTAATTCCTCCTCTATACTCCTAACGGAGTCTCTGATGCATGCTGACCATAATCCCCCTTTACCAACTGCCCCCATTGATCAGGTCCCTCATTTTCCAGTCCCAGAACCAGACCAACCCTCGTGTTTGTTGACCCTAAATACTGGGTGCATGCCCCCTCCTAGTGTCCATGTGCCCTCGGTGTATACTGCCCCTTGTGAGGTCGACACTAACATCTACCCGCAGGCTACACAGTCCAATCCTAAATCGGTGCAAACTGACAATTCGGTTCGCTCTTGGGCAAATATTGTTAAAGAAAACCGTGATATTTGCAACGGACTGTGACTGAGACACATCCCTAACTCGGGCGAGGTCATCAACATTGATGTTCTAGACTTCGAGGATGCTGAGGTTAAGCTAGGATATTGTCTAACTGGGATGTTTGCTGGAAGGTTCCCAGGTATGAAAGCTGTTCTGGAATTTACGAAGCAGTAGGGTGTTCAAACTAAGGTTCACACACATGCCTCGGGTTGGATTATTTTTTAGTTCAATATTGATGCTGATAGACAGTTAGTTCTTCGTGGGGGGCCCTATGCAGTGTTTGGTAGGTCGTTAATGCTCAAGATAATGTCATTTGAATTTGATTTCTCTTTGGATGAGGTTAGTATAATACCCCTCGGGTAACATTCCCAACATTGCTTCTTAGTTGCTGGAACAAGACAGTACTAAGTAAAATAGCATCTGCTATTGGCATCCCTATTATGTCTGATATGATCACTGCAAGGCTGGATCATTTGTCCTATGCTAGAGTCCTGGTGGAGGTTGATGTGTCTAAGCCATTAGTGAAGGTGGTTCCGATCCGTTTACCATTCGAAAAAATAAAATAGTAGGTTGTGCAGTTTGAATATGAACCTGCATTCTGTAACCACTGTTGTAAGTTCGGATATTGTACAGAGGCTCGCATGGGGATAAGATGAAAAAGAAAGAACAGTGGCTGAATTCCAAAGGTAATATACGATCAACAACCAGGAAATTGACAGGTCACTTAAAAGGACAAGAACTAGGTCTGCTCCGCTGGAAACGACCATGGCATGCATTCAGCTTCACCAACGGGGACAAGATCTAAACGCATTGATAAAGGGAAGGCTCTGGTCCAGTCTGTTGGACAGGATCGAATGGAGAATAGAATGTATGTTGCTTCCACCAGTGCACAGGGACCGGTTCAAGAGGCTGCAAAGGACAAGCACGTGCAAGCTACGGTAGCTGTGCATGCTGCCCCCATGGACAAGCAGAAGCAACCGGGAGTTGATGCGCAGCATGCCATGAATGTGCCTGTTGGCCATGCTGATCATATTACGCAGAGAAGGGGGCGCTCAAATGTTAGACAGTTGGGACGTATTCAATCCCGATCAAATTCATGTAAGCATGTTCAATTTCGAAAGAAAACATTAGCACCCCCCACTGGGAATGAGCAAAGGTTTGAAGATATCCCTAAGTTGGTTCTTAATACTGGGAAGGTAACTGAATATGCAACAAAGTTCATACGATCCATATAGAAGAAATATGCTAATCGTAATGTTAACTTGATTGGTGCCCAACGGGAACTATTGAGTCCCCAATAAGAGTCGCTTACTGGAATATTTGAGGGTTCAACATGACTCTCAAACATCACGGGGTTTAGGAGATTATCTCTAAACATCATGTTGATGTCATTGGATTACTGGAGACAAAATTAAATGTGGATGGACTTGAGAATATCATGCTTACCAAGTTCACAAATTGGTCAGTCATACATAGTTTGGTTCAGACGGAAGGGGGCAGGGTGGTCATCCTGTGGAATGCTGCTAAGGTGGATGCTCAGTTGTCCCACCATTCGCCTCAGGATATCACTGTTTGTATCACCTATTAGGTTACTCATACTTATTATTATTTTAGTTTTATCCATGCTTATAACTCTGTTGTGGCCCGTAGGGCATTGTGGGAAGATATTCAGTACCTATCTTCTGCTCTGTCTGAACCATGGTTTCTTATGGGGCATTTCAATGCTTACCTACATATTGATGACAAGATCGGTGGCATTCTACCCTCAACTTATGAAATGAAGGACTTTGTAGAAACTTGCAATAATACGGGCTTGGAAGACCTTCCTTCAATTAGGTAGCATTTTACTTGGACGAATTTTAGGGTTTAGTCTAAACTGGATAGGATGATGGGTAATGATGCATGGTTCCAGTGTAATGTCCAGGCGTCTGTTGAATTCTTCCCTATTGGTTATTTATCTGATCATTGCCCCTACTTTTGGTCTATCGTTGAAAACCATGGTGATTCTAAGCATCCATTCAGGTTCCTTAACTTCTGGGCTGACCATGTCTCATTTCAGGATTTGGTTAAGGGTGTGTGGGTTTGTCCCTACTGGAGGCATCAACAATTTATTCTCTGTCATCGGTTGAAAGACCTTAAGAGGGACCTACGTAGATTAAACAGATCTGAATTCTCACATTTATCTGCACGAGTTGAACAGGCAAACAAGGATGTACAAAGAGTCCAACAGCAATTAATTGAAAACCCTCATGACCTGGACCTTATCTCCAAGTTCAAAGAGCGCAAAAAGTCTGCGTGGCGCCTTGCGGATGCAGAATTGAAGTTCTATAAGCAACTTGCAAAAGGGAAGTATGTGGCTAATGCTGACAAGAATACACGTTACTTCTTCAACATTGTCAAATGGAACAAAAAAATGAGCTTTATCGCTTCTATTCTCAAGGAGGATGGCTCTATGACTGACAGTTCAATGGCTCTTGCTAATGAATTTGTGGAATACTATCGTAATCTACTAGGGACTAGGGTTAATTGCCAGTGCATCAATGTGGACTATGTCCGTGCTGGACAAATGGTTCCTCATGACCTGATGGAGGACTTGATCAAGCCAGTTTCTGATCAAGATATTAAACTGGCTCTGTGGGACATCGGGGATTGCAAAGCACCGGGACAGGATGGGTACTCTACGTTATTTTTTAAGCGGGCTTAGGGCACGGTTGCAAGGAGCTTTTGTGACGCGGTTAAAGAATTCTTCTTGTTAGGTAGAATCCTTAAGTAGCTCAATCATTATGTTATCACTCTTGTTCCTAAGTCTGCACATGCGGAAAGAGTGGGGAACTATAGACCAATTTCTTATTGTAACGTTGTGTACAAGATTATTTCAAAATTTTTGGTAGACAGGCTCAAAATTGTTTTGCCTCATATTGTGGACATCTAGCAGACAATGTTCATAAGGGACAGACTTATGGCTGACAACATCTTACTTGTTCAGGAGATTCTGCGTACGTATGGGAGGAAAAGAGTTTCACCTTGTTGTACGGTCAAGGTGGACCTTAGGAAGGCATATGACTTAGTGAACTGGGCTTTCTTGCTGGATTTACTTACTGAACTAGGATTTCCATAGCTATTTGTGGATTGGATTCAGTAGTGTGTGACCACTACCTCATTCTCTCGTTGTTATTAATGGGACAGTGCACGGGTTCTTTAAAGGTGAAAAAGGTCTTCGGCAGAGGGATCCTATCTCTCCACTCCTATTTATTATATGCTTGGAATATTTCTCTCGAACTATCAAAGTACGTACACTTGGGACTTTGTTCCACTATCATCCCAAGTGTAAGGGCTTGAGGATTACCCACCTTTCATTTGTAGATGATCTTATGCTATTTCCTAGGGGTGATCGCCCCTCTGTCCGAATTCTCTTGGACTGCCTAGATGAATTCAATAGGTGCTCGGGTCTTCAAATCAACAAGGAAAAGTCCAATATCTATATGGCTGGTATTTGTAACACGAACCAGGAGGGTCTTCTGGCTGATACAGGTATACCCATTGGGGAATTTCCTTTTCGTTACCTTGGCCTACCTATCATGCATGGCAAAGTCTGTCTATCTCTTTACAGACCTTTGTTGGACAAAATTGGCTCTTATATTGGGCGTTGGCATGCGTGTTCACTTTCTGATGCTGGCCACCTACTACTTATCCAAACTGTCCTTCAGGGAGTTGAATGTTTCTGGTTGTCCATTCTCCCTACTCCGGCTACAGTGATTTCTCAGTTGGATAGGATGGCTCATGATTTCCTATGGGACTCTAAAATGTCATTGGTTGCCTAGAAGGATATCTGCCTACCCAAAACTGCCAGTAGACTTGGCTTGCATCATCTCCAGACTTGGAATGCGGTGCTCTTAACAAGACTCATCTGGGATATACAATCTGAGAAACAATCCTTGTGGGTCTGGTCGTTAGATCACTACTACATAAAGGGCAAATCTATTTGGGAGATTGAACACCATAGAGAGCATTCTCCACTATTTCGTAAAATGCTAGCAATTCGGGACCTGATACTTGAGTGAGAAAATGGTCCCCTCTCTACGTCTGTACTTCTACATAGATGGACTACATCTATCTCCTCCTTCACTTCTTTGGCTTATGACCTTCAGTTACCTTTCTCGAAGGTTTTCAAGGCAAAAACTATTTGGAAGCAGGGACTTACCCCTAAGCACTCATTCATGGTCTGGCTGTGTGCTAGGGGGCGTTTGAAGACTAAAGATGCTCTTATGTTCCGCTTGGATGATTTATCTTGTCCTTTGTGTAAAACACATATGGAGACGACTAACTATTTATTTTTCAAGTGCCCAGTGTCTACATCCATCTGGATGAAAATTAGACTGTGGCTGGGTTGCCACAGGCAATGACTACGGCGCACTCTTATCTTAGGTGGTACAAGCATGCAAACCGTGGCTCATCCTGGATTGCAAAGGCTAAGGCTACTACTATGGCTTCCACATTCTATTACATTTGGACTGCACGTAACAAGGCATTATTTGAGGGTACTGTGTGCCAACCATTGGATATTTCGAAAAAGATAAAAACACATGTGCACACTGTTATTTTTACATTATACCCTATTGTTCTGACTAGTTTGGAGAACGGTATTCACCTCTGCTAGTTAATAGTCACCTTGACTATAAACTAGTAAACATTCATGTAAATTCTTTTTTATCAATAAAAATCTTTTTACATTGTTATAAAAAAAAAGAAGAAGTACCAGCTTCGACAAGGTAGGAAGTTATTAGAGTCCAAGACCTAGACTTTATGTTTTATGAGCTTATGTTGAGAACTTGTATTTATTTGTTTTTATTTATGAGGCAATGTAAAAGTATTGAGGAGTTTGTAATAAGTTTTGAGCTTTACTTCCTTTTTTATTACTTTTACCTAATTATAAAGACCACTGGTCTTCAGGACAAGGTAATATTCCCGACCCTTTTGAGTCATGTAGGTTGACGGAGTGTTACATTTGTTCTACCTTGAAACTTGCTGTTTTGCTTGTTTTTTCCCAGAAAGAGGCCGACCCTAGCTCCTTCACAGCAACTAGCACCGAATCTTTATTGGGATTCTCCGATTTTGTTCACTTTTATGCAATTTCCAACGACTTTCCAAGGATAACTCTTTCAAATCAATCCTACACAAAAGTTTAACAAAGTAGAGGGAATGAATAACCATTTAGCTAAAAAATAACATAAATTTCACATAAAATGATTAATAAAATATAAATAAATTCAAGCCCTATCAACTTCTCCACACTTAAACTTTTGCTTGTCCAGAAGCAAATAAGACATTTTAATAACCAAGAAACCTTATACCAAATCAAATCATAGAGCTCATAAAGATATTATCATTCCTTATATTAAAAAAAAAAAAAAAACATCATAACACTCATATAACCAAATCAATCCAAAATCAACTCATATATTAGCCCAAACATACTCAAAACAATTAAAGTAAAGTTGTACAAATTTATATCCATTACATGTCATTCACTCCATTCTTCAAACCAAAACAAAGCCAACATGATTAATATAAGCCAATATTCATAGCTGAACTCAAAGAAAAATTTTTAGATGGCTCTAAACTTCTACAACTTGAGTAGTAAATTAAGGGCATTCACTCAAAATGTTTTCAATGGAATTTCATAGCCTCAATAGAGTTTACCAAATGCTACTTATCTCCCCATATAATTCACTCAAGGTATTTATCTTCTTCTATTTTCAACAAAAACTCACCCATTTTCTTTTTTAGAATTTTTCCAATATTTTTTCACATCATATTTCTATTTCTTTTTTCACTCAAGATAATGCAACTAGTTTCAGCCACTTGCATATCCATTTTTTTCTTACTTAGCCCCTATCTACTCATCTTAAAGTTCGGACAAGTTTAGAAATTGCCATCACCATGAGTAAAAACAACTACTCACCTTCCTTATACTTATCATATCAACCTCATCAAAGCTCAAAAGAACAAAGCTTCAAACACATAATAAACATAAACAAGAATAACTCTAATTCTCAAGACTTAAGCATATTTAAAATAATATACAAGTTAGCCCACAAAACAAGAGTTATGACAAATTCTAAAGCATAAGAAACAATAACTTCACTACTAAGGAATATCGACATAATTTAAATCCAAATAAAAAAAATAGCCCTAAAAAAATTCAACAATACTTTTCCATTACAAATATCCTTAGCAAGAGTATACTAATTCCTCCCCCACACGTAAACTGGATAATATCCTCATTGGCCTAAAAATAAAGCAAGAAAAGCATAGCTAAAAGATTAAAAAGATAAAGAGAGAAAAGAAAAGTGATACTCCCCAAGCATTAAACTCTACAAAAATAATTAAATCCTTTCATTGAATTAAGATAAGATCATTGTGTTCAAGAGAGAGAGTCCAAGAACATACAAAAAGAAAGACAAAACACACCATAAAAAGCATAAAAGAAAATAAAATCTAGGTAAACAACTAACGGGAATAAAAGACATTAAAACATAAAAAGAAAAAGAAAAGAACATAAGAAAATTGAAAGAGAGCAAGAGAAATCGTCCTTATGAAGGGTAGCATCAAGTTGATCTAGTGACCCAAAATCTTCTTCAAAGTAGTGCTTCAAATGATTCCCATTGACTTTAAAAATCCCCTTTTTAGGATGTGAAATCTCAAAAGCTCCAAAAGGAAACACCTTGCTTACCAGTAAAGGACCAGACCACCTTAACCTTAATTTACTAGGGAATAACCACAATCTTGAATTGAACAAAAACACTTGATCACCCTTATTAAACTCTCGATTTTGTAGAATGTGCTTATCATGTGATCTTTTCATATTTTTTTTCTTTGTATAATATAGAATTATCATAGGCATATGCTCTCTATTCATCCAACTTATTCAATTGAAGCAATCTCTTCTTTCCTGCATTCTCAAGATCAAAATTGACAAGTTTGATAGCCTAAAATTATTTATGTTCAATCTCTACAGGTACATAACAAGATTTTTCTTAGACAAATCTATGAGGAGTTGTGCCTATAGGGGTCTTGTATGCAATTCTATAAGTCTAAAGAGAATCATCTAATTTTAAACTCCAATATTTTCTTGTGTAATTAACAAATTTTTTAAAATTTTTTTTAAGTCTTCTATTTACCACCTTAATTTGGCTACTTATTTGGGGTGATATAGGGTAGAAAACTTATGTAGTACACCTAGATGTTTAAAAATATTTTCCAATTTATTATTACAAAAATGAATTCTCCTATCACTCTTAAGCACTCTTAGTACTCCAAAATAAGTAAAAAGCTTTTTGAGAAATTTAACCACAACTCTTGCATCATTAGTCAGTAAGGCTTATATCTCAACCTACTTGGACGCATAATCTATAGCAACTAAGATGTATTTTTTACCAAAAAAATTTGGAAATGACCTATAACATATATTCCCTAACAATCAAATATCTCACAAGCTTGAAATATTGGCATAGGCATCTTATTAACCATGGAAATATTACTTGCTCTTTAGCACCTATCACAATTTTTAGTAAACCTGTAGGAATCCTTGAAAATTGATGGCCAACTAGAATCCAAGCTCAAGGACTTTCCTTGCTGTGCTATTGGCTTGACAATGTCCTCCAGTTGGTCGTTCATGGTAATGTCTTACAATATCCATAATTTTGCATAGATCAATATATCTTCTAATAACATGATTTGTACAGCATCTAAACAAAAGAGGATTCTCCCAAATATAGTACTTCACTTCAGAAAGCAATTTCTTCCTTTGTTGTGAAGCAAAAATCCTTGGGAAGAATTTCTGCTACTAAATAGTTTGCAAAATCTGCAAACCAAGGAGGTTGGGAGTTTTTACCTTCTATAAGCACAAGTTGTTCATCCAGGAAAGTGTAATTGATCTCAATCTTGACAAGTGATCTGTAGCTAAATTTTCAGCCCCCCTTTTTGTTTTCTACAACAATAAAACCCAACTAATTATTCTAGGCTTGGAATCATACTTGGCTAAGAAGTACTTGAGTGATGAATAAATAGTTTTAAACAATTACTATAGATAAGACAAGATAAGAGCGAAATTTATCAAAAGCAAATAATATAGCAAGCAATTCTTTTTCCTTAGTGGTGTAATTTTCCCGTGTAGCTATAAGAGTTTTGCTTGCATAGTAGATTAGCTGAAAATACTTATTTTGCCTTTATCCAAGTACAACTCCTATTGTAAAATCACTTGCATTACACTTTAGTTCAAAAGGAATTATCCAATCCAGTGTAATCAAAATAGGAAAATTTATCAAATTTTCTTTTAACACATTAAAAGCATGAAGACATTTTTCATCAAAGTTAAAAATGGCATCTTTTTCAAGCAAAGAAGTAATTGGTTTATATATCTTTTAAAAGTGCAAAATAAATCTCTTGTAAAAACCTGCGTTACCAAGAAAGTTCCGGATAGCTTTTACTGAAGTAGGAGGAGGAAGCTCTTTAATTACTTCAATTTTTGCCCTATTAACCTTAATACCTTTTCTTGATATCTTGTGCCCTAGAACAATGCCTTCTTTAACCGTAAAGTGACACTTTTCCCAATTGAATATAAGGCTAGTTTTTTCACATCTTTGAAGCACTCTTTCTAATTTTTCAAGTATAGATCAAAATAGTCCTCAATTACATAAAAATCATCCATAAATACTTTCATTATGTCCCCTACTAGCCCTTTAAAAATAGCCATTGTACATCTTTAGAAAGTACCTAAACCATTGCAAAAACCAAAAGGCATTCGATGATTCGCAAAAGTACCAAAAGGGCATGTGACAGTTGCCTTTTCTTGATCCTCTACGGCTATAGGACTTTGGAAATAATCCTAAAAAACTATCTAGAAAATAATAGTATTCATGTCTTTCTAACCTCTCTACTATTTGGTCAATGAAAAGAAGAGGAAAATGATCCTTCCTTGTAGCCTTATTCAACTTCCTATAATCAATACATACCCTCAAACTAGTGACCAATCTTATGGGAATGAGTTCATTTGTATTATTAGGGGCCATAGTTATTCTCTTTTCTTCGGGACTACCTATGTTAGAATTACCCAAATACTATCTAAGATAGGGTTTATGATACTTACATCTAAAAGATTTATTACCTTGCCCTTTACCACATCCTTCATATTTGGGTTCATCCTCCTTTGGGGTTGTACTATCGGTTTGGATCCATCTTCCAACAAGATTTTATGAGTACAAAAAGAAAGACTAATCTCCTTGATGTTAGTGATTTTCTAAGCTGTAGCCCTTTTTTACTTTCTCAACATGCCAACCAATTTGATGTTTTGTTCCATTGTAAGATCCTTTTCAATGATAACTAGCAATTTGTTACATTTTTCCAAAAAATGCATATTCTGGGTGCCTTGGCAATTCCTTGAGTTCCAATTTCGGTGGATCCTCAATGGATGATCTTATTCTACCTCAACTAGCTTTTCCAATGGTCTCAAACTTTTCTGGCACATGTTCCATCTCAGAATCCTCCAAGTATATGATCAAGTTCCTCATGGATTATTATGCAAGTTTGGCTTCCTTTTCTATGTCCAAAAATAACTCCGAAGAATCCTTGATCATAAATTCCTGTACAATCATCAATGATATCACCCATAAAATAGAAATCATCACAAGATATGAGATGCTCCATTCTTTCCTTTATTTGAATGATGACCTCCTCATCTCCAACTCTAAGTGTTAACTTTCCTCCATGGACATCAATTATTACTATTGTGGTTATTAGGAAAGGCCTACCTAGAATTAAAAGGACTTTAGCATCTTCATCCATGTCAAGAATTATAAAATCTATAAGAAAAATGAACCTATCTACCTTTACAAGCACATCTTCCACAATTCTCCTAGGATATTGAATAGATCTATCGGTCAATTGAATACTCATCCTAGTAGGTTTTGGTTCTCCTAGGCCCAGTTTTTTAAATATTTTATATGACAAAAGATTAATGTTGACACCTAAATCTACTAATATATTAGTAAAAGTAAGACTACTAATGAGATAAGAAATAGGAAAACTCTATGGATCCTTTTTTTTTTTTTTTTTTTTTTTTGCGGTAGGTTCTCTTGGCCTTGGAAGGTGGCTGAACATTCCTCATTTAAGGCTATAGTAGATAGTTCCTTCGACATTTAGCATTTGCATTAAAGCCTCAACAAGCAGGATGTTGATGTGCAATTGTTTGAGCATATCTAGGAGTTTACCAAATTGCTCATCCATTTAGCTTTCTACACTCAATAGGGATAGGGTACTGAAGGTTTGAATGCTAACAAGATTTTTTCTCAATGCCGATTCCCCTGTGATCGGCCAACATCAGTTCCTCAGCCTTGTCGGCTCTTCCCTGTGTAAAGAGTTGCCGTCCTTTATTTCTAACAGGCACCGACTCCCTTACTCCAACGGTGCGGGCTATTTTCTATCAAATCAGGCAATTCTTTCCCATTCCTAGTGTAATAATTTTTGCATTCTCTTGGAAAGTTGGTCCCATTATGGCCAAAGATATCTCAACTTGTTTTTCAATTACCAAATCCGTCAAAAACCATATTATTTTTAAGATTACAAAATAGTGTTTCCTAATGTCTTACAAACGCCTCCACCTCTTCGAATCGTGAGACCATAGCAATCACAAAATTTTTCGACATGGTTTCAAGGGCACCTAGATCAAGAGGCTATGATTATGGAGCCCTGTATTGGACTAGGTACTATCCATCCTGATGTATTCGAATTTCCATGCACGTCCGAACCTTGGCCTTGATCTCCCATGTTCTACCCATCTTTCCTAATAAGATAATTATAAGATTGGTATCAAGAATGCATACAAAGTCTTAATACAACATAGACATATCATACATACGACATTAAGGAAATCAAAAATAGTTACAATATCACAAAATCATACATACAACATGAAGACTATAAACATATAACCTAATTATAAAAAGGAACATATTTACATATTTACATGGCTAAATCAAAAAAATTCAAATTTTCATAATATTGTTCCCCAACAATTGTGTCAAAAACTTAATGTGTGCTGAGTTGGGTACTGAAAATCAATTCTTTTTAATCTCATTCCTCAACCAAGTTTTAATTAAAATGTCAATTCCAAAATCACACATTAAGAGTAAGTATACTCATCACAAGTATAGTATAGGAAATTAATGACTAGCGATTCACAAGGAACAACTATCACTAATTACTCTCATTCTTCATTGTTTAGCTTGCCAAAACAAGAATTATAGATAGATAAGGATTAGAAATGTGTAGTTAGACAAGATTCTCAAGAAATATGACCAATATTAAGCTAGCAATCATCATAAGTTAGAATCTACTCTCTCTCTTTCATTATGAATTCACCCTCTTAGCTAAATTAATAGATATTTCTACCTCATTAATCAACTAAAAAGATGAATTAATCCCAATTCCTTAACAATATCCCTAACTTTGGGCAATATTAACGTGAAAGAAATTAACATCTCTGTCTCTCGTTGACAAAAATAACTATTTGATTACCAAGTTCTTAACCCTTAACCACTCTATCAAGTTAATTAAGAGATAATAAAAATGAAATCTATTAACTTGAAATTCACTCATAATCTCTTTCTCAAGTTAATTAGAAGGAAAGTAACAATCCATCAATCCAACAAGTATAATTCAAGTAATCAAATATTAGAAATTGGCAATTAATTGATAAAAAAACAAAACTTAATATAAAATCATAAACATAAATCATCTTTCTAAATACAATAAAATAAAGAAAATAATATTTTCAAAGAAAGAAAACAAAAAGAAAGAGAAGAGGAATTCATAGACAAGTTGTCCTCTTTTTCCTCTTCGAAGCTCCTTTGAAATGACAATCCTATCTTTCCAAGATACAACTGATCTTATGCCTATTATTGATGATGGTATATTTGGTATAATATTGATGCTCTTCATAAGGTTTCATTTCCAATGATTATATAGGACTCTTGGTTGCTAAAAGTTGTCTAGAAGAGTCTTTGATCGTGTTCAAACTCATCTCGAAGAGATCCAATTAGAAATTGCCAAATTCTATTTTGAACAGGATTTTTTGCCACATTGTGTGACACCCCACCCTAAATACCCCTAGAAATAGGGGGATTATATGGACCATATAGCATAAGCTTTTTTGCATATAGACATATTTGGTATGGCATGAATAAATTTGTTTGAGCATGATTATGGAAGAATTGTTGTGCTTCGAGATGTTTGAGAAATCGCCATATGAAATAATGATGGATAGAATATTCTAGCATAAAACAATTAATTGGGTATATATATATATATATATATATATATATATATATATATAAGAAAATATAACTAATTCTAAATTATGTGTTTAATTATTGAGTAGCGATTAATTAAAATAATTTAGGTAATTATTTACTATTTGTTAAATAATTACATTTGTAAATACATATATAATATATTTGTGCATTTTCTATATATTTACTAAATATTCATTATATATTTATTTTATTTATTTGCTTATGTGTTAATTTTAGGAAATATTAAAATATTAGACTAACAAAACTTTTCTCTTATTTTCTTTTATTTTATTTGGAGAGAAATTGAATTTCCTTAATTTAAATATTTATTCTAGTTAGGAGAATATTTTGATGAAATCATTAAGCTTTTAGAAGCCTAGTAGCCGCCACTTAGGGGTAGGATAAGTGAGAAAACCCAATTCTTGTATATTTGGAAAATTAACTTGAAGGAGATTTATTATTTCTAATCCTTTAATGCTTGAAGAAAAAAATTGGAGAATATTTTTTCCCTATTTTCTCTCCGTTGTGCCGCCATCTAGCACTCCAAACCATCTAGGATTTTAACTATTTAATTAACAGAAGCTTTTATTAGATAAAACCTAGAGAACATAGGATTTTCTTTAATTCTTCTTCTTCTTCTTCTTCTTCTTCTTCTTCTTCTTCTTCTTCTTCTTCTTCTTCTTCTTCTTCTTCTTCTATTCCCTAAACCTATTATAATTCACCTATAAATGTTTATCTAAATTAGATTTTTGAACCCTAAACATCCCTAGCAGCCGTCTCTCTCTCTCTCTCTCTCTCTCTCTCTCTCTCTCTCTCTCTCTCTCTCTCTCTCTCCCTGTTAGGTATCTCATATGCATATCATATATGGCACAGCGGAAAAATAAAATGAGATACCAATCCAGGATCCACATATGTGTGGAAAACAAGACATAAAGAGAACAAAGGTAATAGCTTTTACCTTTCCTTGATCATCTGAAAAATAAAATTTTTCTTCTTCAATGTTTGAGGCGCGATCCAGCAATCCTCTTGATCAAACATCACGAAAGTTGAATGTCCAACCACTATAATCACAGTGTGTGATTATCTCCAACAGAAATCCACACGGAGTAACACTCAAGCACCAAGATTCTCTGTGCTAGCAAAAAACAACAATGGCGGCTAGGGTTTTGATCAAGGTCTACGAGAGAGAGAGAGAGAGAGAGAGAAAAAGAGTGCGTGTCCCTAGGGTTTTTCGTAAATCACCCCTTACCATTAGGGTTTTGTGCATATCCCTTATATGTCATGAAAAATCACTAAAAACTGAGAATTCTAAAACAATTAGAATTCCCTAATTGTAATTGGAAATATCAAGTTCTCACAATTACAATTTGGTCCATAAATTATATCTAATTATAATTTGACCATAACAACTTCTCTTTCTCACAATTAACCCCACTATGTTATCAAATAACATCTTGAGTATATAATCTTCTATTGTGTGTGACTTATTAGGTTTCCCAATCAATTGGTATCGAACATGAATTAATTCAAACGTCTTTGAGATTAATAATCCATAATTAATTAGAATTAATCATATCAATTCTAATCAGGATTGGTTTATTAATTCATCAATTAATAAACCCATATTCCCAGATCATGAGTAGTATCTAGCAACACATCATGACCACCCAAGAGTCCAGGAAGTCAAGTAGCTTGACATGAACCCTTCAATAACAAACTACAGTGCAATTAACTCCTTTCACCAAACAATATATCATTCGGTTTGGAGTACAGAATTAGTGCCAACTCCCTCCAGAATATATATCAATTCTGGCCCGAATATAATAGTACTTGTACCAGGAACCTACTACTCTAGATGTGTATCAATTGGAACTGTTTCCAATACACAGACACATTGGCCAAGGACTTCTCGAGTAGTTATTCCTACAAGTGGCCATAAGATATTCGCCCCTACTATTAGGAGTGGTGAATCCTTTATTGACACTCTCAACTACTTTCATTTACCTCACAATGTACCCAATATCTATCCCACAGGCGGCCCTCTATCTGGCTCTAAAGATTGGAATCAAAGCACAATATTAAGCAAACAAAGTACCTTGGGGATCTCAAGTCTAAGGATACTTGCACGTTTGCTATATTGAGATTATATCACTTACACTAAATAGTTATCCATGTGATTATCTCATAGCTAGGTCAATCAATGAACTTGTTCCATTAACAAGCATCAACTAACTTTGAGTATCTCAATACTCACGGATATGAGAACAACCGCCTGATCAAATTAGGAAGTCTAACACATGCTAATTTTAACGCATTAATGATGTCCAATCTTATTAATACAATGACTATACAATGTAGTAGGAATCTCATATCATGATCTCTATAATGATTTTCTTAACACAGTATTGTACTAGGGACTTTATCTAACAGTTATATTACACAAAAGTAAACAAAAGAAATTGTAAGATCAATAATGCCTTTTATTAAAATAAAATGTGTCATATACAAAATACAAGTGATTGCCTCTAGGGCATAACACTAATAAACTCCCACTTACACTAGTGCCAATCATTCATGTATCTAATACCGAATGACTCAACATGTCTGTCATGTTTCTTTTGGGATAGTACTTTTGTAAGTGGGTCAGCTATGTTCTCACCCATGGGAACTCTCTCTATCTTTACATCATTTCTATCTATGATCTCCTGGATCAGATGATAGTGACGCAGTACGTGTTTGGATCGTTGGTGAGACCGTGGCTCCTTTGTTTATGTAATGGCTCCGTTGTTGTCACAATACAAAGTTATTGGACCAACAACGCTAGGAACCACATCCAATTCCATCATGAACTTCTTGATCCAAACAGCCTCCTTAGCTTCTTCAAAAGTAGCTATGTACTCAACTTCTGTCGTAGAGTCAGCAATAGTCTCTTATTTGGAACTCTACCAACTTATTGCCCCTCCGCACGACGTAAACACGTAGCTAGATTGTGATTTGAAATCATCTTTGTCAGATTAAAAACTGGCATCAATATACCCATTTATTTTCAAATCACCTTCTCCATATACTAAGAACACATCCTTAGTCCTTCGTAAGTACTTAAGGATGTTCTTTATAGCCGCCTAATGACCCTCACCAGAGTCAGATTGGTATCTGCTCATGAAACTAAGAGCACAAGTTACATCGGGTCTTGTACATATCATAGCGTATATGATAGATCCAACTGCCGAAGCATATGGAATCTTACTCATGTGATCCCTTTCAACTTGTATCTTGGGAGACATAGACTTTGAAAGGCTTACACCATGTGACATGGGTAAGAATCCCTTTTTAGATTGATCCATGCTAAACCTCTTTAGCACTTTATCTATGTATGTAGACTGTGAAAGACCTAGCAACCTTTTAAATCTATCTCTATAGATCCTTATTCCAAGAATATAGGTTGCTTCACCAAGGTCTTTCATGGAGAATTGTTTAGACAACCAAACTTTAATCGTTTGCAAGACAGGTATATCGTTTCCTATTAGCAATATGTCATCTACATAAAGCAATAAGAAAACGATTGCGCTCCCACTGACCTTCTTGTATACACAAGGCTCATCTATGTTTTGAATGAAACTAAACTCTTTAATTGTTTCATCAAAATGGATGTTCCAACTCTTAAAAGCTTGCTTAAGTCCATAAATGGACTTTTGCAGCTTACACACTTTTGTGCCATCACTGGATGTGAAACCCTCAGGTTGTGTCATATACACTTTCTCAGTCATATTTCTATTTAGGAAAGCTTTTTTCACATCTATTTGCCAAATCTCATAGTCATAATGAGCAGCAATGGCTAGGAGTATCCTAATGAATTTTAACATGACTACTGGCAAGAAGGTTTCGTTATAGTCAATACCATGTTATTGATGATAACCCTTCACAACTAGACGTGCTTTATAGGTAACTAAGTTACCATCCATGCCCGTTTTCTTCTTGAAAACCCACTTGCATCCAATAGATTTAATTCCTTTGGGTGGATCAACCAAAGTCCATACTTGGTTGTCGTACATGGAATCCATCTCTGACTTCATGGCTTCAAGCCATTTTCTCGATTCTGAACTGTTTAGAACATCCTTGTAGGTAGTAGGCTCATCTTCATTTATTAGCAATACGCCATTGTGGTCACTGATGAAAAATCCATATCTCTTGTTAGTGTTGTGCTCTAGAGGCAATCACGTGTACCATGTATATTGCATATTAAATTAATAAGAGGCATTCTTTATCTTTCAGTTTGATTGTTATATCTAAATATATATACAAACCGTTAGATAAAGTCCCTAGTACAACACAGTGTTAAGGAAATCATGATAGAGATCATGATGTGAGATTCCTACTACACTGTGCAGTGTTTATACTTAAATAATCCACAGTCATAGTATTAATAAGATGGGACATTATTAATACGCCAAGACTGGCCCGTGTTATATCTCTTGATTGGATCAAGCGGTGATTCTCATATCCGTGAGTATCGGGATACTCAGGATTAATGTATGGATGCTTGTTTTGGAACATGTTCATTGGATGACCTAGCTACGAGATAATCACTTGGATAACTATTTAGTGCCAGTGATAGAATCTCATTATAGCAAGTGTACAAGTATCATTAGACTTGAGATCTCCAAGGTACATTGTTTAAGGAGCGTTGTACTTTGATTCTAATATTTGGAGTCTTATCTAGGACTGCCTATGGGATGGATATTGGGTACAACGTAAAGTAAATGAAAGTAGTTAAGAAAGTCAATAAAGGATTCACCACTCCTAATAGTAGGAGAGTATATCTCAAGGCCACTTGTAGAAATCATTACTCATGAAGTCATTGGCCAAGGCGACTATGTGATGGAAATGGTTCCAATTGATACACATATCGAGTAATGGATTTCTTGAACAAGTACTAAAATATTCAGGCCAGAATTAATAATATTCTGGAGGGAGTTGGCACTAATTCCATGCTCTAGACCGAATGAGATATTATATGGTGAAAAGAATTTATTGCATTGATAATTTGCTATTGAAAGGTTCATGTCAAGCCACTTGACTTTCTGGACTTTTGGGTGGTCAAGAGTCATTGCTATATGTCACTCTTGATATGCTAAATATGGATTTATTAATTAGAGAATTAATAAATTTAATCCTTTATTTTATTAAGGATTATTAATTCTAATATTGTTAGAATTAATTCATATTATGCTACCAATAAAACCAGGAAACCTAATGGGTCACACATAATAAAGGTTTGAATGCTCAAATATATTATTTGATAATATTGTGGGGTTAATTAAGAGAAGGGAATATATTTATAGGTGAATTATAAGTTTGTTATAATTCATGGGACCTAATTATAATTAAGTAAACTTCAAGAACCAATTTGTTGACAATTGGACGTTAAAGGACTAAGTTGCAATTTACGGTAATTATAAATCTATAAATATAAGGAAACGGCTTCCTTAGGGTAAGAGATACAGACTATTTACGCAACAACAGAGAAACCGTTTCTCTGCCTCTCTCTTGATTAAACCCTAGCCGTCTCTCTCTTATTAATCAAACCCTAGCCTCCTAAATTCTACTAGCATAGAATTGTGAGATTGTGAGCGTTCGACCTTGTGTGGATTATCATTAGAGGGAGTTCCTTCTTGAACTTCAGTTGAGCTGCTGTGAACCGGTTTTGTGGTCTGAATCGTGCCTGCGTTCTTGGAACAAGAAAAATTCAAAAATTCTGGCTTCAAGAGGTAATAAGCGTGATCTTCTGTTTTTCCCGTTTCTACTGAAAACCTGTGATCCATGGCTTGGATTTCTTGCTATTTTTTGCTGCGTTTAATCTGATTAATTAATTTAGAAATCCAACAGTGGTAACAGAGCCTACGGGTTTGCGTTTTAATGAGATGTTTTATTGCTTTGAATTGTTCAAGCATGTAAATTGCATGATTATAGCATGTTAATTGTATGATCATGTATGCTGGTTTGTATATAATCATCTGGGTTTTGTTTTGAATAATCTGGGTTGCAGAAATCATTTCTACGTTGTGGGTTTTATGCTTTCGAAAATATTGCAGAATGGTTCTGCGCCTGTGTTCAGGTTTTGGCTTCAGTTGATGTTCATCCTGTAATTAAGCCTTATGTTTAACAATTTGGATTGTTAAATTGATTGTGAGAATGATCACAATGGTTTGTTAATAAAGATTAACAAAGATCAACGCCAAAAACTGGTTTTGATTGATCTAGGAACGGCCCCGAACTGAACAAAAATTTGAAGAAAATCCAAGCCGCACGCGGTGGTTACAGTTCGGTGCTTTTAAAAAAAAAAGAAAAAGAAAAAGGTTCTGAAATAGTGATTTTGAAGCGTGACGGGACCCAGAAGCATTTTCTCAAAATTAGTTTTGAGACAATCAATTTTATTTTTCAAAATAGTGATTTTGAAAATTTAAAATTAATGTATTTTTCTACAATGTTGTTTTTAGAATTTGTTTTATTTTCCCAAAATAATGATTTTAGAATAATAAAAGTATATGTTTATTTTGTTTAAGCATAGTTAATGGCATGGTGGATGGTTATGGACTAAAACCAATTATATCTATTCATGCAATTTTTACCGCTTTGTTTTAATAAAATAGGGCCTGCGTGTCCTGCCTTATCTCAAATTTTGATGTAATTCCCTTCTCATCTAACTCCCCTCGAATGTAACTCGAGGTTTCTCCTTTTAGGAAATTATGTAATTAAATTATATAGGTTAGATTGAGGTAGAATTTTACTTTCAAGATTTTGAAGATGGCGTTCAAAATAAGGCGAGATGGTAAGGCCCTCTACTTATATCATGCATGAACACATAGGGTTGACCATATTAATTTCCTTGGTGGCTCGAGGAAATTAATTTAGAAAGTCCATAACCATACCACGTAATTGTTAATTACCATGTTTATCAATTTATACATGCTTATTGATAAATTGTATACATGCCTAACGATAAGACCACTAAAAGGAACAAATCCCTCAAATAATATTAAACCTAATTACTTCCATTAATATAGTAAGAACGAGAGTCCTTTTTCAAGACTAGATTGTTGGGCAAACCCAAGCCTACTTGACATCGGGCATGTTCAAGCTATGGAATTAAATTCCTTTGGAATTAAATTCCTGATTAATGGGTCGAGTTTAACTAAATTCTTTATCCCGGTTGGGTAAACTCAAGCATAAAGAAATTTAGAGGAAAAGTTAGGGTAGCCCAAAAGGCTTTAAGATTAAAAGTTGTTAATCACCCAATGATCCAATAGTTACATACGATGTAGTTGGTATTGGATACCTACCAATGAACTTAAGGATGGCTTGTTGGGCAAACCCAAGGTTATTCTTAAGGAATTTGGATACCGGTCCACTAGGAAAGCTTCCAACGGGTTTTCCTGAATCAATAGTGGGGACTATTAGTTTGAGTAAAAATAGTGGAATAATTATGCGCTTAATTAAAGACCTAATTAATTGTATTGCATTTGCATATACATGTTCTAATAATTCTATCTTTACATCTAGGTCATTTGTATCATGTCGACAAACCTAAACTTGCGTAGCATCTTGGAAACAAACAAACTCACTGAATCAAACTATTTGGACTGGTATAGAAACTTGAGAATCGTTCTCAAGTCGGAAAGGTTGCTCTACGTGCTAGAAACTGCTATTCCGCCACCTCCAGCTCAAGATGCTCCTGTTGAAGAGCATGCTGTCCACAAGAAGCACAAAGAAGATAGCGACACAGCATCTTGTATCATGCTGGCGTCAATGTCTCCTGAGCTGCAAAAACAGCATGAGCATATGAATGCTCAATCGATGATCATCCATCTTAAAGAGCTGTTTGATAAATAAGCTAGAACAGAGAGATATGATATCTCTATACAACTGTTTCGTGCTAAGATGGTTGAGAGTGCTTCAGTGGCCACTCATGGGTTGCAGATATTGGGCTACATGGAAAAGCTTGGGTCTCTTGGGTTTGTAATGAATTATGAATTAAGTATTGACTTAATTCTACAATCATTACGAAGTAGTTTTTCGCAGCTTGTGATCAACTACCACATGAATAATATTGAGACCACCATACCTGAGCTAATCAATCTGCTTAAGACTGCTGAGTCCTCTATGAAAAAGGATGATAAGGCAATCTTCTTAGTAGGTTCTTCATCTTCTAAGAAAAAGGTTTCGAAGAAGAAGAAGAAGAACACTCCTACTAAGTCCAAAGGAGGTGTCAAGAAGAAGGAGGCTGCCCCTAAAGGCCCATGTCATCATTGTGGTAAAATGGGCCATTGGAGGCGTAACTGCAAGGCCTACTTGGAGACTGTGAAGGAAAAGAAGGAGAAGCTTGCAAGCACTTCTACTTCTAAACCTGGTATGTTTATGATTGAGATTAATACTGCCTTTAATAATGAGATATGGGTATTGGATACCGGTTGTGGATCTCATTTATGCAATAATTTGCAAGGACTAAAGGACAGTAAAAGGTTAGAGAAAGGTGACGTGGACCTACGAGCTGCAAATAGAGCAAAGGTTGCTGCACTAGCTGTGGGGACTTATCATCTCAATCTACCTTTTGGATTAGTTTTAGAACTACAAAACTGTTATTTTGTACCAGTTTTGTTGAAAAACATTATCTCGGTTGCTTGTTTAGACTTATTCGGATTTCATTTAAGTTTTAAGAATAAATGTTGTTCTTTCTCATTAAATGATATTCATTATGGTTCTACAACTTTGATCAATGGTTTATATGTTCTAAACATGTATAATCCAATTCTCAATATAAGTAAAAAGAAACATAAAAAGGATAACTTAATCTCATCTTACTTATGGCATTGTCGTTTAGGCCATGTAAATGAAAAACGTGTGTCTAAGTTACACAAATTGGGTGACTTAGGGTCATTTGATTACGAATCATATGACACATGTGAATCTTGTTTACTTGAAAAAATGGCTAAAACTTCTTTTTCAAGAAAAGTAGAAAGGGCAAAAGAGTTATTAGAACTCGTACATTCAGATGTATGTGGCCCAATGTCAATACAAGCAATAGGAGGTTATCAATACTTCATTACCTTTATTGATGATTATTCTCGATATGGGTATTTGTATTTGATGAAACACAAATCTGAAGTCTTTGACCGTTTCAAAGACTTCAAGAATGAAGTAGAGAAATAACTTGGCAAAAGTATTAAGCTCTTAGATCTGATCGAGGAGGTGAATACTTAAGTCAAGAGTTTCTAAGTTATCTAAGAGATAACGGAATATTATCTCAATGGACTCCACCATATACACCTCAATATAACGGTGTATCTGAGAGAAGGAATCGAACCCTTCTAGACATGATAAGGACCATGATGGCTTTTGCAGACTTACCAAAATTGTTTTGGGGGTACGCACTAGAGACTGCTGTTTACATTTTAAACAGAGTTCCGTAAAAAACGGTTGATACCACTCCTTATGAGTTATTCTTTGGTAAGAGACCAAAGTTATCTCATTTAAGGATTTGAGGTTGCCCTGCTTTTGTTAAAAATGTAATGTCAGACAAACTTGAAAGTAAGTCTGACAAATGTTTGTTTGTTGGATATCCAAAAGAATCGTTTGGATATTACTTCTATCTTCCTTCTGAAAATAAAGTTTTTATTTCAAAACATGCTGTCTTCTTAGAGAAGGAGCACATGTTCAAAGAAGATAGTGGGAGCAAGCTTGAACTTAATGAAGTTCAAGAAGAGCAAACAAATATTGATCAACCATTTGAACCTGTATCTATTCAAATAGATGAACCATCTAACACACAAGAGCTTCGTAGGTCAAGTAGGATACGAGTGGCACCTGAGAGATATGGATTTCTCATAAGTGACCATAATGACGTATTGCTCATAGATGACGATGAGCCTAGTACTTACGAGGATGTTCTGAATAGTTCAGAATCTGACAAATGGGTCGTAGCTATGAAGTCAAAGATGGATTCCATGTATGACAACCAAGTATGGACTTTGGTTGATCCACCTGAAGGAATCAAGCCTATAGGGTGTAAATGGGTTTTCAAAAAGAAAACTGACATGGATGGTAATGTGGTTACCTATAAGGCTCGCGTGGTAGCAAAAGGTTATCGTCAACGACAAGGTATTGACTATAACGAAACTTTTTCGCCAGTCGCGATGTTGAAATCCATAAGAATACTCCTAGCCATTGCCGCTCATTACGATTATGAGGTCTGGCAAATGGATGTGAAAACAGCTTTCCTTAATGGAAACCTGATTGAGGAAGTGTATATGACACGACTCGAAGGTTTCATATCCAAAGATAGCACAAAGGTGTGCAAGTTGCAAAGGTCCATTTATGGACTTAAACAAGCATCTAGGAGTTGGAATATCCATTTTGATGAGACAATTAAAGATTTTGGTTTCATTCAAAACATGGATGAACCTTGTGTGTACAAGAAGGTTAGTGGGAGTAAAGTTGTTTTCCTATTGCTTTATGTAGATGACATATTGTTTATAGGAAATGATGTTTCCACTCTTCAATCAGTGAGGATTTGGTTGTCCAAGATGTTCTCTATGAAAGACCTTGGAGAAGCAACCTATATTCTGGGAATAAAGATCTATAGAGATAGATCTAGAAGGTTGCTAGGTCTTTCACAGTCTACATACATAGACAAAGTGTTGAAAAGGTTCAGCATGGATCAATCCAAAAGAGGATTCTTACCTATGACACATGGTGTAAACCTTTCAAAGTCGATGTCTCCAAAGACACAAGTTGAAAGGGATCACATGAGTAGAATTCCATATGCTTCGGCAATTGGGTCTATCATGTTTGCTATGATATGTACCAGGCCCGATGTATCGGTTGCTCTTAGTTTGACGAGCAGATACCAATCTGATCCTGGAGAGGGTCACTGGGCGGCTGTAAAGAATATCCTTAAGTACTTACGAAGGACTAAGGATGCATTCTTGATATATGGAGATGGTGATTTACAAGTAAGAGGGTATACTGATGCCAGCTTTCAGTCCGATAAGGACGACTTCTAATCACAATCTGGCTACGTATTTACATTAGGTGGTGGGGCAATTAGTTGGAAGAGCTCCAAACAAGAGAATATTGCCGATTTGACTACTGAAGCAGAGTACATAGCAGCTTCTGAAGCAGCTAAAGAAGCAGTATGGATCAAGAAGTTCATCCCTGAACTTTGAGTGGTGCCCAGCATTGTTGATTCGATACCTTTGTATTGTGACAACAATGGAGCCATTGCACAGGCAAAGGAACCACGGTCTCATCAACGATCCAAGCATGTACTTAGACGCTATCATCTGATTAGAGAAATCATAGATAGAGGAGATGTAAAGATAGAGAGGATTCCCACGGATCAAAACATAGCTGATCCACTCACTAAAGAGCTTTCCCAGAAGAAACATGATAAACATGTTGAGTCATTTGGTATTCGATACATGAATGATTGGCTCTAGTGCAAGTGGGAGTTTGTTAGTGTTGTGCTCTAGAGGCAATCACGTGTACCATGTATATTGCATATTAAATTAATAAGAGGCATTCTTTATCTTTCAGTTTGATTGTTATATCTAAATATGTATACAAACCGTTAGATAAAGTCCCTAGTACAACACAGTGTTAAGGAAATCATGATAGAGATCATGATGTGAGATTTCTACTACACTATGCAGTGTTTGTACTTAAATAATCCCCAGTCATAGTATTAATAAGATGGGACATTATTAATACGCCAAGACTGGCACGTGTTATATCTCTTGATTGGATCAAGCGGTGGTTCTCATATCCGTGAGTATTAGGATACTCAGGATTAACGTGTGGATGCTTGTTTTGCAACAAGTTCATTGGATGACCTAGCTACGAGATAATCACTTGGATAACTATTTAGTGCAAGTGATAGAATCTCATTATAGCAAGTGTGCAAGTATCATAAGACTTGAGATCTCCAAGGTACATTGTTTAACGAGCGCTGTACTTTGATTCTAATCTTTGGAGTCTTATCTAGGACTGCCTATGGGATGGATATTGGGTACAACGTAAAGTAAACGAAAGTAGTTAAGAAAGTCAATAAAGGATTCACCACTCCTAATAGTAGGAGAGTATATCTCAAGGCCACTTGTAGAAATCATTATTCATGAAGTCCTTGGCCAAGGCGACTATGTGATGGAAATGGTTCCAATTGATACACATATTGAGTAATGGATTTCTTGAACAAGTACTAAAATATTCGGGCCAAAATTAATAATATTCTGGAGGGAGTTGGCACTAATTCTATGCTCTAGACCGAATGAGATATTGTATGGTGAAAAGAATTTATTGTATTGATAATTTGCTATTGAAAGGTTCATGTCAAGCCACTTGACTTTCTGGACTTTTGGGTGGTCAAGAGTCATTGCTATATGTCGCTCTTGATATGCTAAATATGGATTTATTAATTAGAGAATTAATAAATTTAATCCTTTATTTTATTAAGGATTATTAATTCTAATATTGTTAGAATTAATTCATATTATGCTACCAATAAGACCAGGAAACCTAATGGGTCACACACAATAAAGGTTTGAATGCTCAAATATATTATTTGATAATATTGTGGGGTTAATTAAGAGAAGGAAATATATTTATAGGTGAATTATAAGTTTGTTATAATTCATGGGACCTAATTATAATTAAGTAAACTTCAAGGACCAATTTGTTGACAATTGGACGTTGAAGGACTAAGTTGCAATTTACGGTAATTATAAATCTATAAATATAAGAAAACGGTTTCCTTAGGGTAAGAGATACAGACTATTCACGCAACAACAGAGAAACCGTTTCTCTGCCTCTCTCTTGATCAAACCCTAGCCGTCTCTCTCTTATTAATCAAACCTTAGCCTCCTAAATTCTACTAGCATAGAATTGTGAGATTGTGAGCGTTCGACCTTGTGTGGATTATCATTAGAGGGAGTTCTTTCTTGGACTTCTGTTGAGCTGCTGTGAACCAGTTTTGTGGTCTGGATCGCGCCTGCGTTCTTGGAACAAGAAAAATTCAAAAATTCCGGCTTCAAGAGGTAATAAGCGTGATCTTCTCTTTTTCTCGTTTCTACTGCAAACTCGTGATCCACGGCTTGGATTTCTTGCTATTTTTCGCTGCGTTTAATCTGATTAATTAATTTAGAAATCCAACATCTCTCACGTGCTACACATATCCTACTAGATCTACAAGGATTTTGTGTAATAGAAGGTTCATCTACTCTCTCAATAGATGTGGGATCAAACGGTTGATCCTTGTTTGTTTGATCTTCTTGAACTTCACTAAGTTCAATTTTACTCCCACTGTCCTCTTTAAGCATGTGTTCCTTCTCTAAGAAGACGGCATGCTTCGAAACAAACACTTTATTTTCAAATGATAGGTAGAAGCAATATCTAAAAGATTCTTTTGGATATCCCACAAACAAACACTTGTCAGACTTACTATCAAGTTTGTCTGACTGTGGCCTTTTGACAAAGGCAGGACAACCCCATACTCGCAAGTGAGATAACTTTGGTTTCTTACTAAAGAACATCTCAAATAAGGTAGAATCAACCAATTTTGTTGGAACTCTATTTAGTATATAAACAGAATTCTCTAGTGCATGCCCCCAAAATGATTTTGGTAGGTCTGCAGAAGCCATCATGGTCCATACTATATCTAGAAGGGTTCAATTCCTTCTCTCAGATACACCGTTATGTTGATGGGTATGTAGTGGTGTCCATTGAGATAATATCACATTATCTCTAAGATAACTCAAAAACTCTTGGCTCAAGTATTCTCTTCCTCGATCAGATTTTAGAGTCTTAATACTTTTGCCAAGTTTTTTCTCTATTTCATTCTTGAAGTCTTTGAACTTATCAGAGGCCTCAGATTTGTATTTCATTAGATACAAATACCCGTATCGTGAGAAATCATCGATAAAGGTTATGAAATAGTTATAACCTCCTCTTGCTTGTATTGGCATTGGGCCACATACATCAGAATGTATGAGTTCTAATAACTCCTTAACCCGTTCTCCTTTTCCTGAAAAAGGAGTTTTAGCCATTTTACCTAGTAAACAAGATTCGCATGTGCCATATGATTCATAATCAAATGACCCTAAGTTACCAAGCTTGTGTAATTTAGAAACACGATTTTCATTTACATGGCCTAAACGACAATGCCATAAGTAAGAGATGTTAGAGTTATCTATTTTAGGTTTCTTATTGTTTATATTAAGAATTGGATTATCCAAGTCTAGAACATATAAACCATTAACCAGAGTTGCTGAACCGTAATGAATATCATTCAATGAAAAAGAACAACATTTATTCTTAAATATCAAATGAAATCCATTTAAGTCTAAATATGCAATTGAGATAATATTTTTCAATAAAACTGTTACATAATAACAGTTTTGTAATTCTAGAATTAATCTTGAAGGCAGGTTCAGCTCGTATGTCCCCACAGCAAGTGTAGCAACCTTTGCCCTATTTGTAGTACGTATGTCCACGTTGCCTTTCTCTAGCCTTCTATTGTTCTTTAGTCCCTACAAGTTATTGCACAAATGAGATCCACATCCGATATCTAATACCCATATCTCATTTCTAAAGGCAGTATTTATCTCAATCATAAACATACCAGGAGTAGAAGTAGAAGTGCTTGCAAGCTTCTCCTTTTGCTTCTTGTCCTTAACGGTCTCCAAGTAGGCTTTGTAGTTGCACCTCCAGTGGCCCATCATGCCAAAATGATAGCATGGGCCTTTGGTAGCAACGTCTTTCTTGTTCACACCACCTTTAGGCTTCATGGGAGTCTTCTTCTTCTTCTTTTGAACTTTCTTCTTAGAAGAAGAAGATTCTACCATTAAAATTGCATTGGAACCCTTCTTCATGGAGGACTCCGCAGTTTTGAGAAGATTAATCAACTCAGGAATGGTGGACTCAATCCTGTTCATCTGATAGTTAATCACAAATTGTGAAAAACTATTAGGCAAAGACTATAGAATTAAGTCAACACTTAAGTCATGATCTATTGCAAACCCGAGAGATCTAAGCTTCTCTATCAAGCCCAGCATCTTCAGCCCATGAGTGGCCACAGAAGAACCCTATGCCATTTTGCAACGGAATAGTTGCTTTGAGATCTCGTATCTCTCAGTTCTAGCATGGGCATTAAACAACTCTCAAAGGTGTAGTATAATTGATTGAGCATCCATATGCTCGTGCTGTTTTTGCAGCTCAGGAGTCATGGATGCCAGCATAATACATGATGTTGTATCACTATCCTCCTTGTGCCTTTTGTGGACAGCATGCTCATCAGCATGAGCATCTTGAGCTAGTGGTGGCGGAATAGGAGCAACTAGCATGTAGAGCAACTTTTCTGATTTGAGAACAATTCTCAAATTTCTATACCAATCGAGGTAGTATGATTCGTTTACCTTGTTGGCCTCCAAGATGCTACATAGGTTTAAGTTTGTTGACATGATGCAAGTGTCCTAGATGTAAAGATAGAAAGGATTAGCTACTGTATATGCACATGAAATGCAAATATTCAGGACTTTAATTAAACGCATTTTTACTTCACTATTTTACTCAAACCAATAGCCCCCCCACTACTGATTCGGGAAAGCCTGTTGGAAGCTTTTCTAGTGGACCGGTATCCAAATCCCTCAAGAATAACCTTGGGTTTGCCCAACAAGCCACCCTTGAGTTCATTGGTAGGTATCTAATACCAATTACATCGTATGTAATTACCGGATCATTGGGTGATTAACAGCTTTTAATCTTAAAGCCTTTTGGGCTACCCCAACTTTAATCAATAATTTAATTCCATATCTTGAACATGCCCGATGTCGAGTAGGCTTGGGTTTGCCTAACAATCTGGTCTCAAAAAATGACTCTCGTTCTTACTATATTAACGGAAGGAATTAGGTTTAATATTAATTGAGGGATTTGTTCCTTTTAGTGATTTCAACAAATGACATGCATAAAAATCAATAAATCACATAATTGATAATCATGGTAATAAAGTGATTACGTAGTATGGTTATGGACTTTACCTTAAATTAATTTCTTTGAGCCATAAAAAAAATTAATATAGTTAACCCTATGTGTTCATGCATGATTTAAGTAGAAAGTCTTACCTTCTTGCCTTGTTTTGGTTGCCATCTCCAAAATAAAATAATTCTACTCCTATCTAATCTATGTAAACTAATTACATAATTTCCTAAAGAGAGAAAACCTCGAGTTACATTCGAAGGGAGTTAGATGAGAAGAGAATTACACAAGAATTCTAGAGAAGACAGGACACACAAGCCCTATTTCATAAAAACCAAAACTGTAAAATGCATGAACAGATGTAATTGGTTTTAGTCCATAACCATCCATCATGCCATTAATTATGCTTAAACAAAATAAACTTATAATTATTATTATTATTTCAAAATCACTATTTTAGAAAAATAAAACAAATTCTAAAATCAATATTTTAGAAGAATACATCAATTTTAAATTTTCAAAATCACTATTTTGGAAAAATAAAATTGTTTGTCTCAAAACTAATTTTGAGAAAATGCATTTAGGTTCCGTCTCTCATCAACTGAGATTTTTTCCTTTCAAACTCTATGTCAATTTTTTTTTTTTTTTAATTGCTGGAACGTCGAAATAGAGCAAAACCGGTTTGGAAGCCATAACCGGGGCTAGCTGCAGTCTGGTTTTAAGGAAAAATTTTTCCAGAAACGATTTCTGGACGCCGCAAAACAGCACGGAACCAACACCGGTTGGGAGCCGAAGTCGGAGTCGGCACCGGTTGTAGTCAGGAAGAGATGGCGATTTTTGAAAATTTTCCAGAAATAATTTCTGGAACCTTTCTACTTCTACAATAGTTTGGTGTGAACAATTCTCAGCAGAATTTTTTTGTTTTGAAGCTTAAAACAACAACCAATTTGTTAGTTTAAACAAAATAAAATAGAAAATTAAATTCACACGATGAAATGGAAGGTAACAACCATGTTCAAGAAAACGTTTTTCTGTAAAAAGAACTTGCAGCACATAAAGAAACTATTTTTTGAAATATGCTGTAACTATTACACAAGCATATTGTACTACGGACCCAACCCACAATGCTCGAAACAATTTCGACTCGAGTGAAATCAGTTTTCACAGTGAACAAAGACAAACACGAATACATGAAAATGGCTTTTCATGTCAAAAATAATATCTGCAATCCACACATAGCAAGGCTCTGATACCACTGTTGGTATCTCATATGCATATCATATATGGTGCAGCAGAAAAATAAAATGAGATACCAACCCAAGATCCGCATATGTGTGGAAAACTAGACATAAAGAAAACAAAGGTAACAACTTTTACCTTTCTTTGATCGTCTAAAAAGTAAAATTTTTCTTCTTCAAAGTTTGAGACGCGATCTAGTAATCCTCTTGATCAAACACCACGAGAGTTGAATGTCCAACCACTATAATCACAATGTGTGATTATCTACAACAGAAATCCACACGGAGTAACACTCAAGCACCAAGATTCTCTGTGCTAGCAGAAAACAACAATGGCGGCTAGGGTTTTGATCAAGATCTATGAGAGAGAGAGAGAGAGAGAGAGAGAGAGAGAGAGAGAGAGAAGAGAGTGTGTGTCCCTAGGGTTTTTCGTGAATCACCCCTTACTATTAGGGTTTTGTGCATATCCCTTATATGTCACGAAAAATCACTGAAAACTAAGAATTCTAAAACAATTAGAATTCCCTAATTGTAATTGGAAACATCAAGTTCTCATAATTATAATTTGGCCCACAAATTATAACTAATTATAATTTGGCCATAACAACTTCTTTTTCTCGCCAATTAACCCCACTATGTTATCAAATAACATCTTGAGTATATAATCCTCTATTGTGTGTAACCTATTAGGTTTCCTAGTCAATTGGTACTGAACATGAATTAATTTAAACGTCTTTCAGATTAATAATCTATAATTAATTAGAATTAATCATATCAATTCTAATCAGGATTGATTTATTAATTCATCAATTAATAAACCCATATTCTCAGATCATGAGCGGTATCTAGCAACACATCATGACCACCCAAGAGTCCAGGAAGTCAAGTAGCTTGACATGAACCCTTCAATAACAAGCTACAGTGCAATTAACTCATTTTACCATACAATATCTCATTCGGTTTGGAGTACGGAAGTAGTGCCAACTCCCTCCAAAATGTATATCAATTCTGGCCCGAATATAATGGTCCTTGTACCAGGAACCTACTACTCTAGATGTGTATCAATTGAAACTGTTTCCAATACACAGACGCCTTGGCCAAGGACTTCTCGAGTAGTTATTCCTACAAGTGGCCGTGAGAAATTCGCCCCTACTATTAGGAGTGGTGAATCCTTTATTGACACTCTCAACTACATTCATTTACCTCACAATGTACCCAATATCTATCCCATAGGCGGCCCTTGATCTGGCTCCAGAGATTGGAATCAAAGCACAATACTCAGCAAACAAAGTACCTTGGAGATCTCAAGTCATAGGATACTTGCACGTTTGCTATTTGAGATTATATCACTGGCACGAAATAGTTATCCATGTGATTATCTCATAGCTAGGTCATCCAATGAACTTGTTCCATTAACAAGCATCCACGTGTTAACTTTGAGTATCTCAATACTCACGGATATGAGAACTACCACCTGATCAAATCAGGAAGTCTAACACATGTTAATCTTAATGCATTAATGATGTCCAGTGTCATTAATACTACGATTAGGGACTATTTAAGTACTAACACTATACAGTGTAGTAGGAATCTCATATCATGATCTCTATAATGATTTTCTTAACACAGTATTATAGTAGGGACTTTATCTAACTGTTATATTACACAAAAGTAAACAAAAGAAACTGTAAGATCAATAATGCCTTTTATTAAAATAAAATGTGTCATATACAACATACAAGTGATTACCTCTAGGGCATAACACTAACACCCCCAACACACAAAACCATCTCCCCTCTTGCCAAAGTTTAATTAATTTGTTGCTTATGGAGAATTTCTGCATAAAATCACAATTTTGGAGCACCATTCTTGGATCGATTCTTTAATGATCTTACTGGTAACGGAAGTTAGGAGACACCCACTCGTCTCTCTAAGGTTGTTCAAATTAGGTATAACAAGAGGTAATGACTAAAGTTATTTCTTTTCCTTGATTTTCTTGTTGCCGACATTATAGAGGGAAAATTAGGATTTAAAGGTTTTAAAAATTGTGACATGTATTCCTTGATTGAAAATTTATGATTATTGTCTAAACATTCTTAGTCATTAAAAAAGAAACCACCTTTCAAAAGATTTTTATAAAAGAAAGCACTTTTATCCTATACCTATGAAAGCTGGAATTTTTGTGATGATATGCTAGTTGTAGGATTTAAGGCGAAATAAAATAGAAAAGTGATTTATTATGGTACAGCCTTTTGATATGGTAATCTAGACATAATTAAAGTATGTTTTATGATAGAATCATGCAAGAAAACCCTAGGATAAAACCTAACAATTTTCAGGAAAAAAAAATGAAGGGATAGAATGCTCTGTTTCTACTATACAGTTCGTTTGATGCCATTATTTTGGTGTGATAAAGTCCAAATATAAAGAAGGTCAAAAACAATAAAATATATCTTTATGTGTGTAAATACTAACTATAAAATTTCAGAATTTTCTAATGAGTTAATTGAAAGTTACAAATTTTTCTATCATGCTAGTTTGTGCTCGGCAAAATACTCCTATAGCAAAAAATAATTTTTTAAGTGCAAATAAAGTCTGGTTTTTTTGTAGGACCACTAATATTCTATTTTATATCAGTTTCAGTATGGTTCTATAAAAATTGAAGTTAATCTAAGGTGTTTGCATGTGAATTATACTCTTAAAAAAAGTGAGACAAATGCTAAAATTTGGGATCAGCCTAGAAATTTTTAAGGAAACTCTCCATTACTAATTTGTATACATCTATATGTGTAAGAATTATAAGTATTGACATTTAGAGATGTAGTAACGGTTTAGACAGGGATTTATTTGAAGTTTTGCTTGTGACATGTGAAAGGAGATTTAATTATATAAGGAATATAATTTCTTAAAATATTAAGAGTAGGTTGTGACTTATTTATTTTATGACTTTTAAACTTGGAAGGTTGTCAAGGGCAAGGATCCACTCATTGGGATTAAAAAAATTAATTTGTTATACCAAGGTAAGTTCTTACATTAAAATTATTTGTAAGATATAGTAGTTACAATATTGTCAACTATCATGATTGGCCATTGGAAATACGGGTTTTGTATTAAAAATGTTCTTACTCTATTACAACTCATGCATTGAATTCTTAAACAAATGGGATTTCAAAACAATTCATTGGTCTTTTGCACTAAATGATTTAATCAAAGTTTACCAAGTTATGCTAGATATATATTTTTTTTTATTACTACTTAATACTAATGAGTTTTCTTGATGCAAAAACGTTGAGTACTCAATAAGGGTAGACTTCTAGCACTAGCCTAAGAAGGAGCGAGCTAGCTTTCTAGCAAGTTGCCACCTCAAGGAAGTGAACTCTTTTTTTACTAGACAACAATGGTATGGAGTCAGGCCAGTCCAAGCTAGCAACCAATTCCAAGTGAGACTGTATTTCTCTAGAATGGATAACCAGTAAGTTAGAGGGGTTTGAGAGAAGGAAAAGTATCCCCACCTAATAGGCTAATCATCTACTTTATTGTGATATAAAGTTTTACAGTAAAAGGTCATGATACAGGGCTTCATAACTCAGGGCTATGATGCAGGGTTTCATAGTTCACTTTATTGTTAAGTGGTTTATTTCTTTAAAATAAAGTTATTTATTGAGAATGAAAATTGAAACGCCACTCTTATATTCAAAACTATTGATTATGATTGCAATTGTGCTTTTAGAATTTCAAAATGCATATTACGAAATTGTTTCAAATGGACACTCTCACACACAGAGGACTTTCTAGAAAATTTATTTCTCACATTATTTGTGCATGTTTTTAGGTCATGAGCACTACTAATAGAGTCGGGGCTAGAGTTTAAGATCTTGTACTTTACATTTTAGTTGTTTTGCATAGAGACAATGTCCTGTCACTTTTCGTTTTGAGAGTCTATATAAGTTTACTTACATTGTAATACGTTTAATTTTTACTTGAGGTATTACTTTAGATAAGTTATTTATTTACCTTGTTATAAAGATCTCTTGTCCTTTGGACGAAGCGATATCTCTGCCCTTTTTGGGGTACGTAGGTAGCAAGATATTACAAGTGGTTTCAGAGCCTAGGTTTAGGCAATCACCTTGATTTAATAGATTTAGAATTTTAAGTTTTATGATTTTTTCTAAACTAAGCACATTTTGTGTGAATAAGATTGTTAGAACGTATAAGACTGCCCGTTTAGCCATGGCCCTTGTGAAACCCTGCACTTGTCATAACTCGGTCACTGGTTGATATGTATGAATTGTATGGTAGTAGTAACTCTGAAATTAAAACTCGGAAGTTAAATCTATAGCCAGGATGATGATCCTGGATTGTTGAATTTCAAGCAATATAAGAGTGAAGATAAGAGCATGGTTAGAGGTATATTTTGATTAATGAAATAGATTCTAGAATGTGGAATCTGAAATTCTTAGTTAAATCTAGGTTAGGTTGAGCCTAGGATTGGGTATTACCTTTACAATAAATGATTTAGAATTTAATAATGACTATGGTTATCTGTGTTTGAGCTCTTTTAATGGTGATTTGAACTTGAAAATATTACTACGTATTCATAAGTTGATATGGGAGGAAATTTTATCCTAGGGTAGTATAATGATGATAACTTTGGTAAGGTTGTAAGAGAAAGTCTATATTGACAAGAACACTTAGATGTTTTAGGGAATGTGATAAGTATGCTTATGTGAGATTCTTTGGGTATAAGAGGACTATACGTGATGAAGAGGTATACGATCTTGATACTTATTTTAGTCTTCTGATTTTGACCATCCTAGTTCCGTTTGGATGGATAGGACTGTATTATGATGATGGGACTTAGTGGATTAAAGTAACATTTGCTACGCTAGTCAATGATTGTGACTGTTATGCATCGAACTTTTCAATCATCTTTTAAATACTTCCCATGTCGCCTTTATAATGACTTTCTATTTTTGTTTCATTAGATTTACTCCATTCATTTCATAATTTATTCTATTTTTTTGAGTTAGCACATGTTGTTTATGTCTTCTCTAGTTAACTCCTCTTATTTTTGAAATCCTAGCATTATCATTTCCACAAATCTTTCACTCTTTTATTTTTATAGTTCCCTTTGATACTCAAAACTTTCTTTTCTTTTCCTAATGATATTGATTTCATATGCTTATCTTTCTACCCAATATCTCCTATTAATTCCTGTAAATTTTCTATTAATGGTTGACCATTCAAGGAACTCTTTCTTATCACTCAACAGAAGTGTTTCGATTCTTCTCAACCATAATACTTGATGCGTAAATTTTGGTTGTATAAAAATCATCAAATCTAAATCCATCCCTTAGTCAAGTTTTAATTAAAACATTAATCCTAAAATACATATACGAGTAAGTATACTCATCACAAGCATACTATAGGGAATTAACGAGTATCAATCCTCAAAGGAATAAGTACACACTAATCACTTTTCATCCATTGTTTAACCAATCCAAATAAAGTGAGAAAATAATAAAAAGAAAAATAAGAAAATATATACAACTCAAGGATGTAGGAATATACAATTTAAAAAATTATCCTAGAAAACATGATAATGAACCAACTAGCAATTTTCTCAACTAATTATCATATTGGCATCATAAAGGAATATAAAGTAAAAATCAATCATTTCCCAAGTCATTAATCTACTAAGATAAATTCCACTTCGTTTGTCAATGCATGGAACCACTATATTTTGATTCAATTAGCATATTTGTCAATAAAGCCAATATAACCAAAATATGCATTAAGCTCAATTCCTTAAAAATATGAAATTAGCTAATGACCCTTTGTCGAGATGAAATCATCTAATATTTGATTACTTTAGTACTATAATCCTAGCTTCATCGTTCAAGTCCATTAAAATTTAGACAAATACGAAATCAATGCAATAAAACTCCTAACATCATTTTTTCAAGTCAATCAGAAGATTCGCATCAATAACCAATGATAACAAGTAATCAAACACCAAAGATGATAAAGAATTGATCAAATAACTAAATTAACACAAATTCATGAATCTAAAATAATGTTAAATTGCAATAAAAATATTGAATACATCATTGTTTAAGAATAAGAAAATAAAGGTAAAAGAAAGGAGTTATAGACAAGCCTCTTTCTTCTCCCTTGAAGACTCTCTTGAATAACTCTCCTTGAATGGTGAACTCCCCTTTCAATGAGTAATTGAGAATATTTGCTCTTTGATCCACCACCACACTCTTATTCCTTGTGTTTTCTCTTGCTTTTATAGGCCTCTTAGATGCTAAATGTAACACGCCACTACCTAGGCCCATTAGGGCCAGGGATATTGCCCCGTCTATAGGACAAGGGGTCTTTATAACTAGGTCACATAAAATAAAATAAAAGAAATAATTCAAAATTAAACTTATTACAACCCAACAATACATAAACAAATTGAAAAATAATTGTCTGCTACAATCTCTCAAAAACAATACATAAGCAAAATAACATAGAGTCCTCAAAATCATAGGCAACAACCTAGCTAACGACCTTCATAGCATGATCAACTTGAAAACATGGTATAAAGGGGGTGGTGAGATAAAATTCTCAGTAAGCCCGTGTGTGCTTTGAGTGTTTCAGGTAAAATAGTTCATGTATGCAAGTTGTAAAAGCTTCATAAGAGGAAGTGCTGGCAAGCATTAAATAAATGTTAAAAATGAAGAATGGTGTTTTACTTTCCAAACATACATGTGCACAATAAATACAACCACCCAAAAAGGTAGCCATGGCACCACACGTTGGGCCCCATGACAATATAATGGTCAGAATGCCACATGTTGAGCATGCTGACATAAGGTAGGTGTAAGGCCTACCGAGTGAGATAATCCTCCACCTTTACACCCCAAATTTACCAGTTGTCCACTCTAGAAACACACAGTCCACTTGACTGAAACTTACTAGTCAGACTGGTATGACTTACCGGACTAGCATCCTATCCGGGAAGGACTTACCCCTCAGAGGTGGCCACATACTGAGAGACTTACCCTAACCCTTCAAAGACTAGTCCTAGTAGTCTACCCTTATTGAGTACTCAACGTTGTTTGCCCCACTTAGGAGAAAATGAATCATACAATGTTTTACTTGGAAATAACAATTAAGGGTTTCTAAAATTCTTGTCAAAGTTGGGTTTTGGAAAAAGTTTAGCGTTTTGAGTAAAACTGCTTGTTTATTCTCAAATGATTTGCTTGACTGAAATAAAAAGGGAAAACGGTCCTTAATTACCTTTACAAATGAATGATCATACACATTGAATTTGGCTTGCCACAATAATTTTTTGTCTTCGAATGACTCCATGCAGGAGCTTACCTGATCCTTTGCTCTGCTGGGATTCAAAGATCTTCTAAGGTCAACCTAACCCCACTTAGGGTAAACACAAGGCATAAGATTACATTCGAATTATATCTGCCTTACATAAATAATTTCTAGCTCAACTAGCTTCAACCATGACTAACCATGACCATAATGTCCTAAGCTTTAAGGCTAGATGATAAAGTATTTTATAAAATAAATCCAGCTTGATAAGTTAAAATAATTATTGGCTCTAAAATAATTACTAATAAGTTATGGTTTAAAATAATAAATTTTGAGTATTACTGCTAATAAATAAAATATTGAATAATACTAAGTCCTAAATAATATTAGTAAATAATAATTATTATAAATAAATAAATAACAAATTACACTTAATTAATTTTTTAATTAATAATTAATAGATAATAAATAATTTTTAAATAAATAATAAAATTAATAATAAATTAATTATATTAAATTTTTTAATTAATAAATAATAGATAAATTTTATTATAAATAATATTTAGGAGTATAGGTAAAAGTTTTAACTAGGGTCTACAAGGACATTAATTAATTCTAATATTTTATTTGTATAAAAGATTTATTATTATTATATATATTATTTTTAATAAAAGATTTTATTTATTAGATTAATAAAAATATTAATATTTTAATTAATATTCCAATCCAAATTTTCCTAGAGTTTCGAATTTTATATAAAAAATATGGTAGTAATTCTAATTAAAGTAATAAAATTTGTTAATAAAAATAACCTAGAATTAACAAGAAAATAATCCTTCACCATGATTTTCCTATTGCTAGAAAAGATTCATGAACACATTCTCCAACATCGAATAATAAACTAATCCATTCATGAACATATGCTTGAATTATCACATACTATCGCAAGGCTAATTTCCTTCTAGGTATAATCATCAATCATGGCTTCAATAGAAAATAAAAACATAAAAGCCTAATCACCTTCGTTGTCATAATATCTAACATGCTTCAAACATCCATAAATTCCATTAAGCATGATGAACATACATAGATTCAAAAGGAAAATCCATATAGCTTAGTCATATACATTAATCCTCATGTCCTAACCCCATCACCTCCATCTATATACATATACTCAATCCCCCATTCATATTCTACCTTTCTATCAACATCTAAGAGACATGAATTTAGAAATAAAAAGGAGGATTTAAGGGAAGATACTTGATAAACGATCGCTCGATGAAGGCTAAAGAAGGTCCATGCGATTGAGAGCCTTTAGTCGTCCAAGGAAAAAAAACAGCCATGGTTGATGGTTGATCAACCATTTTGGCCGAGAGAGAGAGAGAGAGCATTAGAATGGTATATTGAAAATTGAATGGAAGAGGATGAACAAGAAGGTTGTTCTTGATTTACCTTGATGATGTTCTTGAGACCTTTAAGAAAAAATTGATTTTGATCCGATAGAAAATTCTCTTTTGCATGATTTTGTGTTATAAAGACCAGAAATGAATACTAGGGATTAAGTAGGAGTAATCTAGAGTGTTTGAGAGTGATTGGAGGTGTTTAGGATAGGTTTAGGCTTGAAGAAGTGTAGTGTGTGTTCTTAGTGTTCTTGGTATTTTGGAGAGAATTGAGAGAAAGGCTTCACGAAATCTGGAAAAGCTGTTGGCCGAATGGTCCAGGGTGATTAGGAGTTTCGATTTTCAACTAGAAAGAGAGAGAATGATCAGATTTTTTTGAATTTCAAATGGAGAAAATTGTGGAGTCGTTTGAGGTAGGAGATTAGCTAATGGTGTTTGATTAAGAGAGGTTTCTTTGTTCTTCAATGGTGCCGGCTGGACTGATCAGATTTAAGGCAAGGGGAATGAAGGCTATTCAAGCTTTATTGCTAGCCGAAATGAAATCTACAATGGTAGGGGAAATTCTAGTTTGCTACCTTGATACAAGAGTGGTTTAAAGAAGCGAGAATTCTAGATTTTTTTTTTTTTTTTGAAGTTCAAAAGTGTTTTGGATAGAGTGATCTTAGGAGGTTTTTGAGGTGTGATCATGGAGTCCAAGTACTCAAGGTAAGTGTGGAGGTTAATGGTGTTCAGTCCATGGCTGAACAAGGTCCATTTTGTAGAGGTTTGAAGGTGTGTTTTCGGTCTAGGCATAGAGAGACAATGCTGGGAATTTTCTTGGTTTCAAAGTTGTTCAAGACTTCAAATGGTGAAGATTTCCAGTGCAGAATTTTTTGATGTTCTTCAGCCCGATATGCAGCTGGTTTTTAGGGGGGTTTGAAGGTCATTCAAGGGTGATTTTCCAGCTTTCCTTCTGGAGAAAAACAGAGGGTGCTTCAGCTGAATTGATGACAAAAGACAGCTTCAATTTCAGCATAGTGTAGTGAATTTGTACAGGAAATTTTTCTGGTTTTGTGTAGTTTGTGCAGTTCGAAATTTGCACAGAATTTTCAGTCTTCAAGCCACATGAAATGACCATTTTTCTGGCAGCAAATGGTTAGGATTCCTGGCTGAATTTTTTAAATTCAAGGTAAAGAATTGTCACCGAAATTTTTTGGAATTAAAAGAAGAGATTTAATGGATTTTGGTTTATTTAAATCATGAAAATGTTAGGACAAAGCTAGAGGTAATAAAAAGGACAAGAATTCCTCTAGAATTCTTTTTAGGACATGATTATATGATCAAGACATTCTCTTCATGTCTCCCCTAAGACATGAAAAGAATTAACTATAAAACTCTAACCACTTAACCACACTAACTCTTGTTCGTATTTTCTCACCCAAATATTCTTCTTATCTAAACCTCAAGTCATCTTCCTATTTTGACCTCAAGCAAAATTACATTTTTATCCTTCCTACCCAATAAGCATAACTAAGCCTTTTAATCTATAAACCACAATTCTAAAGCACATAAAATTATTCAAAAATATATATGTTCATGCAGAATAGTATGATATGCATCCCAACCCCCTTACTCTAAGGTTGACTTTAGGTGGGGTTTCACACTAAATTTGTAGTTTAGGGAGTCTTGGCCGAGTAAGATTCAGAAAATACCAAAATCATTAGAAAATTTCTAAATTCATGTACAGATTTTCGCCTTCCAGAGCAGACCTGGAGCTGGGTCCAGTTAACTCACCGAGTGCCAAGTTTGTTCTGTTCTTCCCCTGAAATTTGCTCTATTTTCTCTGCTTGACCAGAATCTGGTCTCTTGCCTAGGCCTGCCACCAGGTCTGTTCTAGAAATTCTCCACTTTTATTCGAATTTAACTCAAATCTGCACAAATTTGCCAAAAATACTTTCTGCAAGCAAAATGTCAAATAGGAAGGAATATGTCTAGTTATTAAAACAAATGTATCTCAAAACAACCTTAAATAACTAGGAAAATAATGATGATTTTAGCCCCTATCACATTTCCACACACTTGAACTTTTGCTTGTTCTCAATCAAAACACTTTAACCAAGAAAATCATTAAGAAAATACAAGTTCTTGTTCTCATTCAAAAGTTTTAAATCATAACAAGAATTATAACTACCTTTCAAACTTTAGATAAAACTCTTGCCATTCATCAAACTTTTGAAAAAAAAAAAAAATCAAACTTTGAAATATTTGGCAAGACATCACAAAACTCTTGAAGTCAAATTAATCAAGTTCATACCTTAGTCTTAGAAAATTATTTCACCCTTCAAGTTAAAATGTAGATAACATGAATCACATAAGTTAAGTCATCTACCAACTCAAGCATTATAAATCGAAAAATTGCATAACTCAAGTCATGATGTAAGAAAAGCACTCTAATTTTTTTCCTCTCTATTTTTTCTAATGACTTAGGGAATTAATAGCTTCAAGTGCATGGATTTCTCTTCACACACCATATTAGCCCCCTTATAGTAATCACTCGTCATTTTTCAACAACTTTCCTATCTTTTGCTTTCGGGAATTCATAGCCTCAAAAGAGTGGATTTCTCTTCACTATCCGTATTGGCCCCCATAATCAAGCAAAAAAAAAAAAAAAATCATCTTCTAAGTGCAAGCAATCAACTTATTCTTTCAATTTTCAACTCACAAGAATTTTTCACAATTCTCCCACAATCTTTCCTCTCAAAAATCTTTTATCAACTCACATTCTTCATCATAACTTAAAGCTAAGAAAAAGTTAGACTCATAATACAAGAGTTAGCTAATAAACTTTACCCATATTCAAACTAGAAGAGTCAAGTAACATTCAAACACCAATGCAAAAATAAGATTAATCCAAATTCTCAAGTCTTGACAATATCCTATCCAATAAACCAATTTTATCAAAATCCACCTAATGAATGACAAAAAATCATATCCAACTAAGAAAAAGAATTACATCGTAATTTTCACAAAAATGATATGATGATATGGAAAATAGTTCTTCAACCTCATTTTCTTCGCTACACTTAAACTGGATATTGTCCTCAATGGCTAAAGAAATAACAATGAAAGCAAAAACAAGAAGACCAGAATTAATAAAGTGGAAGAATAGAGAAAAGAAAATACTTCCATTGCGAATTAGTTCTAAAAGTTCCAAACTTTTAAATCTCCAACTATTCAAAACTTTCAAGAAACTTGCAACAAAGTTGTTTTTTCAATCAAAATTTTTTTCAAATCAAAATTTTCAAAAGTAGCTCAATACATTTCCAAAGTAGCTTAATGCCAAGAAAACACCAAGATAATTGATAAAAACTTGGACAAATAATATCACCAAACCACTCCCCCACACTTAAACTGGACAATGTCCTCATTGGCAAAAAATTAATACAAGAAAGCATCTCCAAATGGACCAAAAAAGATAAAGGGAGTAGAAAGTTAAGTAATACTCTCCAAGTGAAATAAGTTCCAATAGATATCAAAACTGGAAATAGAGAAAAGGGCTTGTCAACTTATTCTGACCTACAAAAGAAAACACAAATAAAAGCAATAATAACAAAATAAAGACATACCTAAATAAAAGAAAACAACTAAAAATTCTAAGAAAGCAAATAAAGATACGACTCACTCCCCCACACTTAAGAAGGAAAATATTTTTTTTATTTAGGGGAAATAACACCTAACAACTCCAAACACAAAACAAAGATACAAATTTTTTCCACTCATCATGCTTCCTCCTCAAAACTTTGTAAAAGAAATTAATTCTCATTGAAAAATGTAGTTATAATGAAAGTAGAAATAATAGAAGATTTTGAAAAATGGAGGGTTCATGGAAATAGTAGTTGCAATGAATGTACATGCATGACCCCCCTTCCGCATCACCTTTTTAGACATACAGATCAAGTTTCCAACACAAAGATATAAATGGTGTCTAAATAGTGTGTAAACATGAGAATCACCACTTATCCCTTCAAAAGATTTGTCACAATTAAAACTCCCCATTGAACCTAGTAGTGTAGATTTTAAACATAGTATCAAGAAATTCTTGCTTTTCAAATTATGGTCTACAAAAATTAAGTTATCTCCCTTTGAATGGGGTGAATGGTAGAAATTACCACCATCCTCTAAAGACTCCGTATGATGTAGCATTGAAAGATCCAACTCCTTAATGCATGGTAAACTGAACACATCATAATTTGGACCATTGTCCTCCAAGAATGGAGAGGAACCTAAGAAATCATGTAACGAAGATAAATTAGAATTATTAGCACATAGAGTAGAATCGAGAACCACTTTTGTCACATTGTGCAATTGTCCCTCATAGCCTCTCTCTTTTTTTTTTTCATGGTCAATTGTGCGGGCTAGTATGAACTCATGAGTCTTCTCAACAATCTTAGCTAATTGTGTCCTTTGATCGCACAATTGTTAGGAATCTTCTTCATGCCACTGAACAGATGAATTTGTATTGGCAACAAAAGAATTTACTAATGCTTCTAATGACGTCTCACTAAAAACATCAATGTGCGCCTATAACTTTGCCAATCTATTATCAATGTAAGTGCTTGGATCTTGTGCCAAAAAATAATTGTCCATGATGATGTCAACCTCGTACTCAAAGAAAAACAAAAATCAAACTGAAATAAAAATAAAAACAACCAAAAATAATAGAAAAACAAAGAAAATGAAAAAAATGAAAGGGAAAAACAAATAATAGAAAAATAAAGAAAAATACACACATTAGATATATTCACAAACTACCTAAACATGAAAGTTAGTGATATTTACAAGTATAACATGAACTAAGTTAGTCAATTAAGGAACATAATGTTACAAACAACAAGATATGGAACCTATTTACACAAAGAACAAATATATAAATTTACATATAAACATATAGACATGTAAACATGATTAAATCATCAAAATTCAAGCTTTTGTGATATTGTTCCCCGATAATGGCACCAAAAACTTGATGCATAAATTTTGGATGTATAAAAAATCATCAAATTTAAATCCATCTCTTAGTTAAGTTTTAATTAAAACATTAATCCCAAAATATACATACGAGCAAGTATACTCATCGCAAGCATAGTATAGGGAATTAACAAGTATTGATCCTCAAAGGAACAAGTACACACTAATTACTATTCATTCATTATTTAACCGACCCAAATAAAGTGAGAAAATAATAAAAAGAAAAATAAGAAAACATATACAACTCAAGGATGTAGGAATATGCAATTTAAATAATTATCCTAGAAAACATGATAATGAACCAACTAGCAATTTTCTCAACTAATTATCATCTTGGCATCATGAAGGAATATAAAGTAAAACTCAATAGTTTCCCAAGTCATGAATCTACTTAGATAAATTCCATTTCGTTTGTCAATCCATGAAACCACTATATTTTGATTCAATTAGCAAATTTATCAATCAAGCTAACATAAACAAAACATGCATTAAGCTCAATTCCTTAAAACATGAAATTAGCTAATGACCCTTTGTCGAGGTGAAATCAACTAATTTTTGATTACTTTAGTCCTGTAATCCTAACTTCGTCGTTCAAGTCTATTAGGATTTAGACAAATACGAAATCGATGCAATGAAACTCCTAACATCATTTTTTCAAGTCAATTAGAAGAACTCGCATCAATAACCAAAGATAACAAGTAATCTAACACCAAAGATGATAAAAAAAAAATTGATCAAATAACTAAATTAACACAAAGTTATGAATCCAAAATAATGTTAAATTACAATAAAAATATTGAATACATCTTTTTTTTTTTTAAGAATAAGAAAACAAAGATAAAAGAAAGTAGTCATAGACAAGCCTCTTTCTTCTCCATTGAAGACTCTCTTGAACAACCCTTCTTGAATGGTGAACTCCTTCTTCAATAAGTGATTAGAAATTTTTGCTCTTCGATCCACCACCACACTCTTATTCCTTATGTTTTCTCTTACTTTTATAGGCCTCTTAGATGATAAATTTGTAGTTTGGAAAGTCTTGGCTGGGTAGAATTCGGAAAATATCAAAATCATTGAAAAATTCCTAAATTCGTGTACAGAATTTTCGCCTTCCAGAACGGACCGGCACTGGGTCCAATCGACCCACCGGGCACCAAGTCTGTTCTATTCTTCCCTTGAAATTCGCTCTGTTTTCTCTGCTTGACCAGAATGGACATGGTGCCTAGTCCCTTGGCTGGGCCTAGTGCCAAGTCTATTCTGGAAATTCTCCACTTTTTCACGAATTTAACTTAAATCTGTATAAATTTTCCAAAAACACTTTCTACAAGTAAAATGTCCAATAGAAAGGAATATGCCTAGTTATTACAACAAACGTATCTCAAAATAATCTTAAATAACTAGAAAAATAATGGTGATTTTAGCCTCTATTAGTACTTTTATCAACCATCAAATGATACAATCATTTCACTCTTATTTTCTTGTAGTTCTCTTTATTGCACAAAATTTTCCTTCTTTTTTCTTCAAGTAATATTGTTTTCATGTGCTCATTTTTGTGCCCAATAGCTTTTTAAAATTTATTTCTTATATTAAGACGTGAATATCCAAGAACTTCTCTTATTAAATCATTAGAAGTATTCAATTCTCGTCAACTAAAGTAAAATTCTTTAACGATCAACTATCTCAATCTTATCATTTTACCTATTTATGTTTCCTTAAATTAGTAAACATCTCATGGCATTAAATTCGGCCTACTCTTCATTTCTATATTTTCGTCAAACACAAATTATTCCCTTCGAACTCACAAATTCACCTTTAGAAATGGCATGTGCAGGAGATTGAAACTGTAGCTTATGTCTCACGGAAAAGCTTTAGTCACACAACATCGACTATTCTGCTTATCATTTGAAGTTGGTAACAGTCGTATCTGTATTGAAGAAAAGAAGACATATAGTATATTATGGATCATAAAAATCTAAAGCTTGACTTTACTTAATGATATTTGTATTTAAAGTGACAGAGATTCATTAGAACAATAGGAGCATCCCACTGAGCTAAAATGAGGAATCATTAACGCTCGATTAAATAATCAATAATTTCAAGCCTTCAACACAAAAGAAGTAAAAGGAAAAAATCAAGACTTCAAAGTAGATGACAATGAAGTGACACATTCTTGGGATCCATTGAATGTACATGATAAAGAAGATTTGAAGAAGAAACATTTTGAAGGGAACCCATGAGAAGCCATTACACTATGGTTCCAGAAGAAATAAAAATGTACAACTAAAGAGAAGAAGATAAATTGTTAGCCAAAAGTAAAGAATGAAAATGGCACACTATGTATCGACTTCACTCATAGAAAAGTAAGAGCTGAGCATAAGAGACTCATTGGAATAGTCCAACACTTATTTATAGCCAATAGAAGTAGGAATATTGTTAGTCACTCGGTCATTCAATAAACATGACATGGTGGAATAAAAATCTGAGTAACCACCCAAGGATCTCTTATATGTGAAATATAGATCAATGAAAAGGTAAAAGAATATATCTTTACAGCTTTTGGTGTCGCCACTAGTGTTTAAAATTTCATCTTGCTGGTGGCATGATCCGACAATTGATCAAACGAGTACGTTTTTCTTGTCGTTCGGTCACAACCACTACAAACCAAGAGTAGATTTGTCTCCAATGGTATCCACACAAGGATTTAAAACTTAGGACCACCTAACTCTAGTGCTAGCAAAAAGTGACAGGCAGCTAAGGTTTTAGAGAAGATTAAAAAGAAGAACACACAGAGAGCAGTTTTGCACTTCTGTGTTTTCATTCTCAAACCCCATGAAACCGCAACATGTATATCATATATGCATGCGTATGGTTTTTAAATTCCTAAAAAAGAATCCTGTGATTATAATTAGAACCCAAAAGCTTTCATAATTATAATCTGGCCCATTAATTATAACTAATTATAAATTGACCATAACAACTTCTTCTTCACAAAATTAACCCTATAATGTTATCAAATAATATCTTGAGTTCTTAATCCTCTATTATGTGTGACCTATTAGGTTTACTGGTCTATTGGCAGCAAAACATGAATAAATCCAAACATCTTTATGATTAATAATTCTTAATAATTATAATTAACTTATTTGTTCTAATCATGATTGATTTATTAAATCTCTAATTAATAAATCCATAGTTGGCAAATCATGAGCGGCATTTAGCAATACATTATGACAGTCCAAAAGTCCATAAAATCAAGTGGCATGAAATGAACCTTTCAATAGCAAACATCATGTAATAAACTCTTTTCACCATACAATATCTCATTCAGTTTGGAGTATGGAATTAGTGAAACTCCCTCCAAAATATTAATTAATTCTGACTCAAACATTTTAGTACTTGTTCCCGAAATCCATTACTCATTATGTGTATCAATTGGAATTATTTTCAATACATAATCGCCTTGGCCAATGACTTCTCGAGTAATGATTCCTACAAGTGGTCATAAGATATTCACTCCTACTATTAGGAGTGATGAATTCTTTTTTTATTTTCTCAACTACTTTCGTTTACTTCACATTGCACCCAATATCTATCCCATGGGCGATCTTGTTGGGACCCCAGAAATAAGAATCAAAGCACAATGCATAGCAAACAAAGTACCTTGGAGACCTCAAATCTAAGGATACTTGCATATTTGCTATGATAAGATTCTATTGCTGGCACTAAATAGTTATCCATGTGATTATCTCATAGTTAGGTCATCCAATGTATTTGTTCTAGTAATAAGTATCCACGTGTTAATTTTGAGTATCACAATACTCACGGTTATGAGAATCACCTCCTGATCAAATCAGGAAGTATAACATGTGCTGGTCTTAACGTATTAATGATATCCTATCTTATTAATACTATGACTAGAGATAATTTAAGTACAAACATTATTCAGTATAGTAGGAACCTCACATTATGATCTATATCATGATTTTCATAATACAGTGTTGCACTTAGGACTTTATATAACAGTTATATTCACATGAAAGTATAAATAAAATAAATTGAAAGATAAAGAATACCTCGTATTATTAAATAAATGTGCAGTATATAAAATATATGCGATTGCCTCTAGGGCATAACACCAGCAAACTCCCACTTTCACTGGAGCTAATTATTCATGTATCTAATACCGAATAACTCAACATGTCTATCATGTTTCTTCTGGGGAAGTGCTTTAGTGAGTAGGTCAGCTATGTTCTCTTCCGTGGGAACTCTCTCTATTTTTACATCTTATCTATCTATGATCTCTCGGATTTGGTGATAACATCTTAGTACGCGTTTGGATCGCTGGTGAGACCATAGTTTCTTTGCTTATGCAATGGCTCCATTGTTGTCGCAATATAAAGATATTAGATCAACCATACTAGAGATAACTTCTAGTTTCGTCACGAACTTCTTGATCCAAACTACTTCTTTAGCTGCTTCGAAGTGGCTATGTACTCAGCTTCAGTCTTTGAGTCAGCAATAGTATCTTGTTTAGAACTTTTCCAACATATTACCCATCCACAAAAAGTAAATACATAGCCAAACTATGATTTGAAATTATTCTTATCGGTTTGGAAACTGGCATCAATATACCTATTTATTTTCAAATCACCTTCCCATATACCAAAAATACATCCTCAGTCCTTCAGAAGTACTTAAGGATATTTTTTACAGTCGCCCAATAACCCTCACTAGAGTCATATTGGTATTTGCTCGTCAAATTGAGAGCACAGGATACATCATACTTAGTATATATCATAGCAAACATGATGGATCCAATTGCCGAAGCATATGGAATCCTACTTATGTGATCCCTTTCAACTTATGTCCTTGGAGACATCGACTTTGAAAAGCTTATCCTATGAGACATGGGTAAGAATCCATTTTAGATTGATCCATGCTAAACTTCTTTAACACTTTATCTATGTATGTAGACTGTGAAAGATATAACAACCTTTTTTATCTATTTCTATAGATCCTTATTCCAAGAATATAGGATACTTTTCCAAAGTCTTTCATGGAGAATTTCTTGAATAACTAAACTTTTACTACTTGAAAGATAGGTACATGATTTCCTATTAGTAAAATGTCATCGACATAAAGCAACAAGAAAATGATTGCACTCCCACTGACCTTTTTGTATACACAAGGTTCATCCATATTTTGAATGAAACCAAACTCTTTGATTTTTTTTATCAAAACAGATGTTCTAACTCCTAGAAGCTTGCTTAAGTCCATAAATGGACCTTTGTAGCTTGCACACTTTTGTACTACCATTGGATATGAAACCCTCAGGTTATGTCATATACACTTTCTCAGTCAAGTTTCTGTTTAGAAAAGCTATTTTCACATCTATTTGCCAGATTTTATAGTCATAATGGGCGGCAAGTGTTAGGAGTATTCTTATGGACTTCAGCATGGCAACTGATGAGAAGATTTCGTCATAGTCAACACCATGTTATTGACGATAACCTTTAGCAACCAGTCATGTTTTATAGGTAACTACTTTGCTATCCATATCGGTTTTCTTTTTGAAACACATTTGCACCCAATAAGTTTGATTCTTTCGTGTAGATCAATCAAAGTCCATACTTGGTTTTCATACATGGAATCCATCTCTGACTTCATAGTTTCAAGCTATTTGTCAGATTCTGAACTATTCAAAATATTCTTGTAAGTAGTAGGCTCATCTTCATCTATGAGCAATACATCATTGTGGTTACTAATGAAAAATCTGTATCTCTCAGGTGCCACACGTATCCTACTCGACCTACAAAGTTCTTGTGCAAATGAAAGTTCATCTATTCTATTAATAGATGTGGGATTAGACGGTTGATCCTTGTTTGTTTATTCTTCTTAAACTTCACTAAGTTCAATTTTACTTCCACTATCCTCTTTGAGCATGTGCTTCTTCTCTAAGAAGATGGCATACTTCAAAACAAACACTTTGTATTCGGAATTGAGGTAAAAATAATATCCGAAAGATTCTTTCGGATGCTCCATAAACAAACACTTGTCAGACTTACTCACAAGGTTGCATGATTGTGGCTTTTTAACAAAGGTAAGGCAATCTCATATTCTCAAGTGAGATAACTTTGGTCTCTTACCAAAGAATAGCTCAAATGGGGTAGTTTCAACCGTTTTTTATGGAACTCTGTTTAGAATATAAATAGCAAACTCTAGTGCGTACCCCTAAAATGATTTTGGTAAGTCTACAAAAGCCATCATGTACTACAAAAAAAAGGGGAAAATATGACGGAAACAAAAACGACAGTCAATAAACCGTCGTAATATGTGACTTTATATGACGGTTTCTAAACCGTCATATTAGTGAGGGTTTATACGGTGGTGAACTGTCACAATAGAGTAGGACTAATACAACGGTTCATTGAACCGTCATTTTAATCTAATTATAACAAAGCCCATCAAAATTATTTTAAATTTTATCTGATTATTTTCAAATTTAATCACAATACTTTTGGTAATGATTACAATAAATTTAACAATTGGATCGTTAATTTGATATATTTATATTTGTAAATACACTAAGTTTTCTTTCTATTTTATAGATATTACTGCAAAAATGTGATAAAATAAAACGAATGACTTTCAAATTTGATCACTAAACTTATTTTAACTTTATGAATACATCTAATGGTTAGATCATTGATTTTTCAAATAATTTTTTGTTTATATTTTACATTTTCATATATTTGTATTAAAGAGCTTGAATTTCATTTTAATTATTAGTTATTCTACTATATATATATATATATATATATATATATATATAATTCATATACAATATAATATATCCTTATTAATTAGTGAGTATTAAATTAATATGTTATATAACATAAATAATTTTTTAATTACAAACATGCATATGTGTGTGTACATATATATCTATATAGCTAGGGTATACTATCTCTTAATTATTACATTTAATCAAATATATAGACATTCTATCAATAATTTTTTTTGTAGAAGTAAAATTTATATAATTTTATTTGTCACATTAGTAATATATGTGTGTGTGTGTGTGTGTGTGTGTATTATAAATAAATATCATTTTTTAAAAAATAAGATTGTAACTTAATACAACAGTTAATGATTAATCGTTGTATTAGACATATTTAATAAGACGGTTATTAAAAATCACTATATCTATTCTTGAATTAGAATAACTTCCCCTCTTTCTTTGATTTCAAATGTAACACTCATGGATTCCATTTTTCCTTAAATATTTGGCTCTAGACTGTCTTCTCCGACGGGTTCTTTTGCTTTTCTTTGGTGCGGTTCTTTCTTCTCTGGCGAGGGTCTTTCTTCTCCGCCCATTCTTTATTATTGGCGAAGACAAGAAGCGGCAGTGGATCTCGCAGTGTTCCCTTCCCTTGTGGTTCTTCTCCGGCGCAGCTCCCCTATTTTTCTTCGTCGACCGTGGTCTCTACGCCTCTCTTTAGACTGGTAAGTATTCAGATATTGATATGCATTGGAAAAATAGATTCAAGTAGTATACATTTTGTTTTGGATCTTGCTATTGAACTATTTCTGTATTGTCTTCAATTTGAATTGTAAGTATACATAAATACATTTCTGTGCATATGCGAGTTTACTTTTCTATGGTTGAGTAGGTTTTTCTCTAAAATTCAGAGACTTGAATTTAGACCGGATGAATAGCCTTTAGTGAAGCATTCTTGTGATTGAGTTAGCTCTCAAATTAATATTTTGGGTTTGATTTACATTGATTCAACGATTTTGCTTTGATAGTTATTTCTTTTGATATTCTTTCTGTTTTTGGAGATTTTATTGTTCTAAAATTTTATGTCTCTTTTGTGTATAATACGTATGCAAAAATGTGACTACTTTGATTCTTTGTTTGTTATTTAAAATAAATTAATAATTCTTGAATAAATGGCTTATGAGAAAATCATTAAGAAAATAAAGTTCTTTGGTTTCTTTGTTTTTCCATTGTTGCTACTAACTGACCACCATGTTGCACATTAAACTACAAAAAAGTGTGCCTATATAGCTCAGATAGACAAAGAAAGACAAGAAAACTAAACAGATGCAATTGATAGTGAAAGAATCATATAATGCTCTAAAGAAACAGATAGAAGACTTATAGTGTCAGAGAAATAGTCGGCTGTAAAATTGTGGCTTTCCATACATGTGCTACTGCAGATGTTAGCTTTGATATGGAAAAATTAGTACTTCTTTTAGACTAAAGATTCAAGAAGCAAATCAGTAAGATATCTACCTTAATACTTGAAGGAGTTCCTTATTCTCCACTAGTTTTTTAGAATAGACAGATACGCATTTTTCGATGGCCTAATAAGAAAGTGCACCATCTTTGCATAAGTGAAAGAAGGGTAAATTAATTGATAACGATCCTCCTCTCTCTTTCGTAGATTAAACAATTTAGTTTCTATAGTAATGAGTAAGGATGCGATAGCTACAACAAAATGGGCCATGCATACATCTGATATTTAGATGGTGTTTTCTAGAGTAAGTACTTCTCCAAATAACTAAAACCCACCAGTTTTGATATCTATTCTATTATTGCTGCCAGATGAATTTTGCTTGAATTTGGGCAAAGATAAGGGAGGGATAGATAATATTAGTTTGCTAGAAAAAAGTGGAAGTTTTGGGACAATTCTTACTTCCAGTTTTGTTCTTTTTCTTTTTTTCTTTTTTTTTTGGGGGGGGGGGGTCCACCACTTATGTATAAAAATTTTGAGGAAAGTTGAAGAATTCTTATTTTAATTATTGCACATTTCTTTGGAAAAATAAATTGGAATATTTTCTTTAAAAGATATAGAAGCTTTGTGAATAGAACTACACAATGGAAAGCCTCCACAAATCTTTCCCCAACATTGCTTATTCTTTACCTAAAGAGGAAACGCTTGTCTTCTACTAAAATCTACAAGGAGAAAAAGATAGAAAGACCACTTGATCAACTCCCCTCTTCATATATATATATATATATATATATATATATATATATATTCCGATAGAACTCTTTCTATTATTTGCAAGAATAGATGTGTCTATCAATTTATTATTTTTATTGACCGATCAATATTGTTTTTATTTATTTGGTTCACATATATCATTAAAATTCTTAACAAATTAAAAGAGTTTCCCACAAAATAATCATAAAAAAGAAAGATTTTCATAGGTTACTTTAATTTGTAAATATATGAAGGGGTGAATTTCTTTATAGTATGTTGTAAGGTGAGAAAAATGATAGGGTGAATTTCTTTATAGTATGTTGTAAGGTGAAAAAAAGTAGTAGTGTATTAAAACTATTTTATTTTGTGTATTAAAGGCATGAAAAAATTTCATTTTTGCCCTCTTTCTAGCTGCCACCTTGGAGAAAGAAACCTTAGTTTATTTAATAAAAGTCTAATCCTGCCCTCTTATATGTTTTATTTTTAGCCATAAAATTTTATTAAAGCTTAGCCTTTTGTTCTTTCTTCATATTCAAGGATATAATCCTAATCCTCCATATACCATTAAATCATAGTCTTTCACTTTGTTATATGTTAGCCCTTCAATTAGCTTAATCCTCACCACCCATTTTACTTTATCTTAACCTTACATTTTTCTTAGTCAAGACCATTGAAATTAGATCCTATCCAAATCATTTAATCTCTATCATCCATTTGTTATAATCTCATCCATTCACTTAAATTAATCATAACTCTTCAATTATATTAAATCATAGCCTTAAATTTTTCTTCTTGCTCAAGCAATTAAATCACGAACTTTCAATCATCTTTACCTACAAACAAAACCAAAAAGTTCCCCTCATTTCCTCTAAGAAATCAGGCAGCCCCTCTCTTTTCCTCTCTCTAATTTCTCTTCTCCCTCATCTCTTGGCCACCACACCTACCTTCTCCCCTTCTCTCTAATTTCTGAATAAAATAGTTTTATGAGAATATTTTTTACAAATAATTCCTACCCCATGAGAATAATTTTTAGGAGTATGCATGATAAGATTGTTGCATAGACTAGATTTGAAATCACAGTTCTGTAAGGATTAAGAGTATTTTTTACTCAGTAATGTGATGTAACAATATTAATTTTTTTTTTTGTACATTAAGAGTATTTTAGAGTATTTAATAAAACTTTACTAAATGAAATTTCATTTCCCTCCATTTCCAATCATTCTTGAATATGTTTATTGTAACGAAACTCATAGATTGACAGAAAATATGGATAAATGAATAGGAAGATGGACCAATCATGGATTGACTTACACGACCGTTTATGTGATGAATACAGTAAGGGTTTAGATGCCTTTATAGAATTTGCATTAAGAGGCAAACCTAATGGATCCAAAATCCATTGTCCTTGTTTGAAGTGTTAGAATACATATCTTTATAGTATAATAGAGGTCAAACAACATTGTTAAGTGTGGGGTTTCATGCGTTGGTACAAAAATGGAGTGTTCATGGGGAAACATATTTATCTTCTGGCAATACAAGTAGCAATATTCCTTCGACTGAAAACGTACATTTGGATGATATGGTTTAGATGGTTCAAGATGTTCCTGGCATTAGTGACTTCGTTAATCCAATTGAAAGATTCGAAGAAGATACTTAAATTGTTAGAAGAGGCAAACATAGAGTTGTACCCAGACTGTACTAAGTTTTCTTCACTATCATTCATTATGAGATTATTACACTTAAAGTCCTTAATGGGTAGACGAATAAGTCGGTTGACATGCTACTTGAGCTTCTAATAGATGCATTTAGTGAAATATGAGTGAAAATTGCCAAAAATTACTACAAAGCTAGTAAGAAAATAAATGTGTTGGGAATAGAATGCAAAGTCTGGGATGCGTGTCTAAATAATTACATGATATACATAGGAAGAAATAAGGCTATTACTCAGTGTGAAGTATGCAATGCTTCGAGGTACAAGAAAGAGGGCAGTACAGTTGTATGCAAGCGTGTTAGGTACTTTCCGTTGACTCTGAGGTTGAAGCAATTATTCATATCTAAAAAAACTACATCTTTTATAAGGTGGCATGAAGAATGTCGTGTGAAAAATGGCGTTTATAGACACCCAACTGATTCTAGGGTTTGGAGAAAGTTTGATGAAGACCATTTGGAATTTGCAAGTGACTGCCAGAATGTTAGGCTTGGACTAGCTTCAGATGGATTTAGTCCTTTTTCAAATATATACATACCCTATAGTACCTAGCCTGTAGTTCTAATACCGTACAATTTTCCACCATAGCTATGCATGAAGTATCCTTATTTTATTTTATCAATTCTTATTGATGGCCCCTAGAGTCTAGGTAACAAGATTCATGTTTTTTTACAACTATAGATCGAGAGTTAAAAGATTTGTGGCACAACGGTATGATTACTTAAGATTTACAACCATTGATTGAGATATTTAGATAATATTGAGAGTAAAGAGAATAGGCCTCCAAGATATGTTGATGATGATAATGAGATGGGTAAACTAATTGGAAAGGGGACTGATGTAATATTTGATCGTGTTACGTTGATGCAAGCATATCAGTAGGTTCTAGCCAATTCCGACCTCCTCAAACCATATAGAGAATCAGTTTTACTTTGAGTCTTTTTATTTCTTTTTCTATGCTTCTTTTTTCATTTCTAAATTTTCATATATGTCTACATGAAATCTCCATGTGTTTGTCATAAATAGAGAGTATCCCAAATCTCGGTTACATGAAAAACAACATATTCTTTCTCAAACATTTCACGCTTGGCTCAGTCAATATGTAAGTACAGTATATGCAATATAAGTAATAGTTATTTAGAATATATATAAAGAAAATAAAACTTCTATTTTTTATAGGTTGATGAGAACGAATAATGTCCTAATATTCCGATTGAAATTAAAAAGCTTGGAAATGGTCCTTTGAACCAAGGATTGCGTTACAATGCATGCAACGTGAATGGGTTTCGATTTTGTACAACAATGTATGAGGCTAATAAGTCAACTCAAAATTCTGGTGTTATATGTAGAGCTGATACTACGAGTTATTCTAGCCCTAGAGATAGGAACTCCACGGCAGCCGGTGTCAATTACTATGGAATGCTTATTGATATTATAAGGATCTGATATAGTAGCCAACTGAAATTTCTATTATTCAAATGTGATTGGGTTGATGTACATCGATATGTTAAAGTTAACGACCTAAAGTTTACTTTGGTGAATTTGGATCGTTTGTTGTACTGGGAAAATAGAAAGATGGATGAGCCATTCATCCTAGCAAATCAAGCGGAACAAATTTGGTATTCTAGTTGTCCCAGAGAAAGGGACTGGTAGGTCATAATACCAATAATGAGAAGAGATAACTATGATGTGTATTCAAGAGACCATGATCTAGAAACTTTTCCCGCACAATAGCTAGATTCTCTTCTTGTTTCGCGTGAAGTAGATGTTGTATGGGTTAGAGATGGCATTTCTGAGGAGAAAGCAGATTTAGTTGGAAGAAGAATACACCTTGCAACCTAATGTAATTAATCACTTTCTAGTTTACTACATGTGTGAAACCCCACCTAAAGCCAACCTTAGAGTAAAGGGGGTTAGGCTGCATATCATATTATTCTGCATAAAAATATACTTTTTGAATGATTTTATGTACTTTAGAATTATGGCTTATAGGTTAATACCAGTCTGAGCTAGCAAGTTTAGTCAAGTGGACTATGCATTTCCGGAGTGGACAACCAGTAAGTTTGGGTGTAGAGATGGAGGAGAATCTCACTCGGTAGGCCGTACACCTACCTTCTGTCAGTATGCTCAACATGTGGCATTCTGACCGTTATATCGTTATGGTACCCAACGTGTGGTGCCATGGCTACCTCTTTGGATTGTTGTATTTATTGTGCACATGTATGTTTGCAAAACAAAACACCACTCTTCATTTTTAACATTTATTTAATGCTTGTCAGCACTTCCTCTTATGAAACTTTTACAACTTGCATACATAAACTATTTTACCTGAAACACTCAAAGTACACACAGACTTTCTGAGATTTTTATCTCACCACCTTTTATACCATATTTTCAGGTCAATCCTGTTGTGAATGTCATTAGCTAGATTGTTGCCTATGATTTTGAAAGCTCTCTATTATTTTTGTTATGTATTGCTTTCGAGATATTGTAGTAGACAATTATTTTTGAATTTGTTCATGTGTTATTGGGTTGTAATAAGTTTAGTTTTGAAGTATTTATTTTATTTTATTTTATTTGACCTAGTTATAAGGACCCCTTATCCTGTGGACGGGACGACATCCTCGGCCCTAATGGGCCTAGGTGGTGGGGTGTTACAACATGTGCTAGAATTGTTATACTATTTTCTCAATTGATTTTTTTACCAAATTTCTTTAACTTTATTTATCTATGCTTCATTGTGTTTTGTAGATGGTTACCAAATGTTCTCGACGTGCATCAATATAGGATGCCATAGCCGTCTCAAGATCAGGGGCTAGTTCCTCACATGGTATAGAGACACAATCAATAGTACAGGAGGTTGGCTAGAGATTAGATACAATTGTCCAAACGGGCTCTCGAAAATAGAGGTCCAATGAGGAGACGATTGTACCTGCTGTTGCTGTAGGTCGTAGTTGCTCGAGACCTTCTTCCTCGGGCCCTAGTGCCTCAGGTTTGCTAAGTTGTTAGGAAGTAATTTAGGAGAAATTATTTTTTGTAGCTATTAAAATCATTTTGAGTTTTTATCTTTCTTTTTAGTGAAATCATACTTACGGACTGGCCTATTTTGAATTAATTTTTTTATTGATATTTTATAGGTTTCACGTCGAGAATTTATCGTGGGGGTGGAAGGTTACCCTCCAGATGGGGTGAGCTAGGCTTTCAAAAGTACGAGGTTAGTATGAACCAATATGGAGGTCTTATATGACTGGATGCATCTTGTTATAGTTCAATGGTGGGTTGTTTTGCACATATGAGTTGCAGGCTCCCTCTAAATTACAGGGATTGGCATTCTGTACCTCAGAGACTTAAAGATGAGGTTTGGGAAGAAATGCACGTAAATAAATTTATTTTTGTTGGGATGTATGCCCTCTTAGACTAAGTTTCTGATGTAATTTTGACTTGTATTAATAAAGTATTTTTCTCAGAAATTATTTGTGAAATCTTCTTTATATTTGTGCACGATTTTATTGGATAAGACCCATTATTTTTAAGTAAATAGTTCATGTAAATGGAGGTCTTTCACAGTAAGGTATAGATCATAGGATACTTAACACATAAACTACTATTCTTGACCAGATGATGAGAATGGGAATCTTATCATATCAAGATTATTGTGTTATGAAATCTAAATAGGGAATGGCTTCCCTTTAGCCAATGAGTAGTCTTCCTATTTCATAACATAAGCGTATTTCAAATACGTAGGACAAGACCTATAGTAGTGATTTCTAAAAGTACTATATGATAGAAACCTAGACTACTACTGCTACAACGTAGACTTGTACTCTACAACTTGAGTATAAGTTGGTGGTCTGACAATGTTGGAAGCATATGCTTTGATATACTATAGTTGAAGTTCTTTAGAAGGACCAATATACTTGTATATTGTGTATGTAACTAGTTAGTCAAGACAAACTTGTACAAGATAGTGTCTACACTATATCGCCCCTTGTGGTTGTCTGAATGATCTAATTATCTAGGGCTCTGGGGAACATGACTTGGATATTGGCTTTAGGATAGCTCTCTTGGAATGCGAAATATTTCAAGAAGACGTGGATCATTGGACTAGAAGCCTAAGGATGATAGATGTCTTTTAGAGAGGTGTTAGTATACTCTTTCCTCTCTAAATGTAAGGTGATGTGTAGAGAGATATTTTAATCATTTCACCTGTAGGTCGAAGACATAGCTAACGCGACATTGTCCTTGGGGTTAGTATTTTCTTATGGTTATATTAGAAAATATTTAAAATATAAAATACAGTTATTTATATAGTAAGGGTATTTTGGTCATTTTAGTAGCCAAGGCTATGTGTCTTTTTGGTCCTCGAAATAACCCGTAAGTCCTAATTAATTTTAGGTTGAGGAAATGACCTCAATTAAAAAGAATTTTATTTTATTCAGAAAGTCTAATTTATTTTTGGAATGGAAAAAAATAAAGGAACGAGAAAAAATTAATTTTATTATCTAGTTTAATTGGTTAATTAAATATTCAAGGTCTAAGCCCAAATTGAATAATTAGAAAAATTAACCTAGGCTTAAACTAGTTAATAGAATGCTTAAATAATTATTTTAGTTTATTTGAGCTCATTAATTATTTATTGGGTTATTTTAATTGACCCAAGAAATAAATAATTAATTGTTATTATTTTTAGGCTCATTGGGTCTAAAAAAAATAATAAATTATTTTTTGCCCAATAGCCTAGATTAAAGGATTTTTTATTCATGGAGTAGAAGAGTTAAGGCTTAGCCAAACCTCTTCTGTTGATAGCCTCTGAGAATTTTGAAATATCAAAACCCCAATGTTTTGGTTATCTGATAATAAGGGAATACTCGTGCATTAGGTATTGAGATTTTTCCTACAGAACACATGACACAATTAAAAAAAATATACCAGAAGCCTTCTTCTTTTTTTTCTCTCATTCATATTCCTTTTCTTTGGGTTTTCTTGATTTTGCTAATCAATAGCAAAGGTTCAATAATTGTTTTGAGATAAGATTATCCTCGCCTAAGTTGTTTCACCAATGAGTAATAGGTGGTGGAATATTCTGAGTTTTCAAGAGGATTTTGGCATTCATGCCACGAAGGAGTAGAAGGATTGCAAGTGAAAAGCCAGAAACATCATCTCATGGGCAAAGGGCAACTCCTGTGATCTAGTCGGCTTCTTCACAACCAAAGGAAAATTTACGACGCAAAGGTATCAATTAAACTCTTCCGTTGTGCAATGTCATTTTTTTTCCTAGTTTTATTCACTGTATGCATGGCTTCTGTGTGTTTTCAAAGCATCAAGTGGTATCAGAGCGTAATGCTTTGAAAGGCTTAGGATTATTGCATGCTAGTTAATAAAATTAGCAAGACTAATTTGATGAATATAATGAGATCCTTCACTATTTTGTATGGGTAGATCATCTGTACACCTCACCATTCAGGTATAGGAGGCTCTGTAAATTTTTGTTTTAATACTTTGTTTAGCTTTCGTGTAAACCCGATTTGAAAAAGGTATAGGTGGATGTGATGTTTTTTGTTGAAAAAATGAAACAAAAGGCTACCTCCATTGATCACGAAGGAAGTTGCAAGTTTCTAGAAAAAATTGCAGAAGAAATCTGCGAAGAAAAAAAATATATCGCGGAGAAGACGAAGAGCCAAGCCAAGCCGCCAGCCAACCGAGTCGAGCCGCGGCTTGGCCATGCTTGGAGCCAAGGCAACGCCCGGGCCAGCCACAGCTCACAGCCGCAGCAAGGCCCAATGCGCCTCGACTCAGGCGTTGTTTGCCTAGGACGCAAAGGCATCCTGGGCAAGATGCAATGCATCCTGATTAGGATGCTTCCCGAGGCATTCTAGCGGGTTGCAGGCACCCACCCGCGGACGGCCATGATCCAGTGTGATGGGTGCATTGGACCAGGAAAAAAAATTTATTTTAGTCCCATACCAGGCGAAGTTATTATTTTTGTAATATTTAATATTCTTTGAATGTTTTACATGAAAAATAATAGTAAATGATTTTAGGATTAAATAAGATAATTAATTAATTATATTAATGTATTTAATTCTATTATTTGGGCATTTAGGATTAAAAATAGAAATGTATAAAAATATTTACAATTTTCTAGCATGCTAATTATTTTAAGTCCTATATTCATGTTTTCTCAAAGACAAATGTAACACCCCGCTACCTAGGCCTAATAGGGCCGGGGATGTCATCCCGTCCAAAAGACAAGGGGTCTTTATAACTAGGTCACACAATCAAAATAATAGAATAAAAAAATACTTTAAACTTAACACTTATTACACTCCAAGAATTCAAAACAAATCCAGAATAAAAATTATTCATTCTCAACTCCCCAAAGCTTTACATAAAAATAGATAACAAAATCTCTTCCAAAGTAGACAACACTAACTACTCATCCCCACATCAGGATTGACCTGAAATCATGGTAAAAATAGTGATGAGATAAAAATCTCAGTACGTCCATGTGCGCTTTGAGTGTTCAGTGAAAACAGTTCATGAATGCAAGGAGTAAGAACTTCATGAGAAAAATACAGGCAACCAATAAACAATGTTAAAAACAAGAGTGGCGTTTTGGCTTCTCCAACTATACATGAATAATAAAATCAACCACTCAAAAGGCGGCCATGGGTTACCACACGTTGGGCCCCATAACCATACAACGATCAGAATACCACACTTTGTGCAGACTGACAAAAAGGTAGGTGATCGGCCTACTGGGTAAGATTCTCCTCCTTCTCTACACCCAAACAAAACCGGTTGTCCACTCCGGCAACACATAGTCTACATGACTGAAACCTGCTAGCTCGGACCGGCATGACTAAGTAGTATTGATATTTCTCCAAGTTGAGTTCATCTTCTGAAGGTGGCCTCCTACCAGAAGACTCACTCTTGCTCTTCAAAACTAGTACGACTAGCCTACCCTTATTAAATATTCAATGTAGTTTATCCCACTTGGGAGAAAACTGATAAAACATAGCTTTACTTAAAAATGGAAATCAAGGGTTTCCAAGGTCTTTGTCAAAATTAGTTTTAGAAACAGTTTAGTGTTTGAATAAAACTGCTTGTTGTTTTTCAAATAATCGGTTTGACTGAAATAAGAAAGGAAACAGTCCCTAATTACCTTTACCAAATCAGTGTTCACAAACTTCATGTTTAGCTTGCCATAACAATTTTTGCAACAAACAGGTTTTATGCAGGAGTTTACCTGATCCTTGCTCACAATAAAGGTCTTCAACAACTGACCTAACCCCACCTAGGGTAAATATAAATCATAATTAAACTCAAGCCAAAATTCACTTTCACAAATAAAACTAGTTCAACTTACTACAATCATGTCCCTAGTGTCGCAAGCTTTAAGGCTAGCTAATAAATAAAAGGGTTTATAAAATAAATCTAGCTTAATATTAAAATAACTAGGCTTTGTGAAATAGCTACTAACAAGTTGAAGGTTTAAATCTTGCTTTAAATAAATTGGGGTTTATTTGATGAAGGGTCCTAAGTCCTAGATAGTATTATTTAAAATAATGATTTATAATAACTAGTGGTTAGAAAATAATTGATAAATAAAATTAGTAATAAGTAGATTTTATTATGTTTTGATTAAAATATAATAAATAAATTTTATTAGTATTTATGAATATATGACTTACAAAATTAACATTTTACCTATTATGATTATTATATAAAAGGCTTGATTAAATGATATTATTATCTATAATATCTATATATTTTATTTCTTTAACAAAGCTATCATTTATTTGACTAAAATATTATTATTTTATATAATCATTCAAAACCATATTTTCCTAGGGTTTTCGAAATCACTAGGAGAAATTATAGCATAAATCATTTTTATTGATGAAATAAAATTGGCTAACTTAATTAGCTTAGGGATAACAAGGTCATAATCATAATTTCTATTACTAACCATAATCATGAACATACCCTCTACACTAATCATCAAATCATCCAAATCATGAATAAAGACATAGATCTAAATTTACGAACATATGATATCAACTCCACTAAACATAATCATATGCATGGCATCAACAAGAATACAAGAACATAAACCCTATTCACCAAAGGTGGCATAATCTCTAATATGCTTGATTAATCATACTACTCATGACATAAGGCATGCAACAAACCCTAAAACATCATATAATCTAACCAAGACCAATCATCATCATGCATCAATCCCAACTCCATCAAATAAACACATACTCAATCTCCGAATATATTCCATCCTTATCCAACTACATCTAAGAGACATGATTCTAGGTTTTAAAGAGAAGATGGAAGAAACTTACTTGAATGATGACTACCTTGGGGACGTTTCTAGAGAATCCTCTTGCTAGGAGACTTGATCTATCCAATGGAGGAAGAAAGAAACATGGCCATTGTTGAAGTAATCATGGCCGAGAGAGAGAGAGAGAAAGAGAAAATGAGAGTTCATTAACATATATTCATCAAGGTCGAAGATGGAAAAAGATGAAGATGATTGTTAATGCTTACCTTGAAGGCGTTCTTGAGCCTTCAAGAAAATTCTAGTTTTTTATCCAAAAGTGAGACTTCGATTTTGGTGTTTGATGTTAAAAATTGCAGAAGTGGATTCAAGAGGTTGAGTAGGTGTAATCTGGAGTTTTTGGAGAAGATTGGAGTGGTCTTAGGCGTGAGAGGGTTAGTAGGTGTTCTTGGTGTTCTTGGTTTGGAGAGAATGGAGAGATTAGGGAGAGGGCTAGCTGAAGTTCTGTGTAGGAAGGAGTGGTCGACTGATTTGGAGAGTTTAGGAAGTTGAATTTTCTAATTTGAGGAAAAGGAAAGCTGGTTGCTTGAAATCCTAAAAGAATATTTTAGGGAATCAATTTTGGAAACAAAATATGGTAAGAAGATTCTTGGTCAATGGAGAGCTTTTGGAAGCTCTAATGGCCGGCTGGTTGATCAGGGTTTTTGCTGGGATGAAAGCTGTTTGAAGGAGCTTAATGGTGGCCGAAAATATGGTGTACAATGGTGCAGGGATTTCTGGTTGTTTGAGGGGTGATTCTATGGTAGCTTGCTGAATATGTTTGCTGGAATTTTGGTCTTCAATCAAGGACTTGATTGGAGTGATTGATGGAGCTATTTTAGGAGCAGCCATGGACTGGTTTTTCGAGCAGAATGCTGGGGAAGATGATGAAGCTTAGTTCATGGCTGTTCAAGGGAAGTTTGCACAGAAAAATAGAGTAAGTTTCGGACAAGGGTGAAAAGGGAACAAGCTGGAATTTCTGTTCAAGATTTTCGCAAGCTAGCTAGAATTTTTGGGCAGATTTTTCTGCCATATTTCAGTCAGCTTGTAAAAGGTTTGAAGGGCCATTGGAGGGTCCTTTAAGGCTGATTTACAGCCTTCTTTATGGAGGAAAAACAAGGCTTCATTGTTAGTTGAAAAGCTGGAAGAAACAGCTTGGTTTTTGAGCTCTCCAAGCTGCGAAACTGCCCAGGAAATTTTCCTGGTTTGCACAGCCTTTGGTAGTCTAGTTTTGAGCTGAAATTTTCAGTCTTCAAGCTAAGTGAAATGGTCTTTTTCTTTTTTTTTTTTTTTTTTTTTTTTGGCAACATTTGAAAGGGAATATTGGCTGAAAATTTCGACAATTGGACTAGTCAAGAAGCTAGAAAATTTTCCAGTTGTACTACATGAAGAAGATGAACACAACTAGGTTAGAGTTTTAAAGGTTCAACCATGGAGATTAATTCTCTTGGGAACCTTCCATAACTCTTCCCCAATTTTGGTCAAGAAGATACCCATTCATAGCCACTTTTGAAACCTAAATATCACAGATCCTTGCTGGAATTTTCTAGAAACAAAATTGTCTTAGACAAATTGAACATCCTAATTGATTAAAAAAATTAAGGAAAGCTAGAGATCAATGAGGGTATGAATCCCTTCGAAATTTTTGTAGGGCACAAGAGTGGGATTAGGACATTCCTATTATGTCTCCCCTAGGATAACACTCCTACTCTTCCCTAAAGCATGTAGGGCCGAAATATAGCCTACCTAGCACAAAATAAAATTTAATCATGCTAAAACTCCAATGATGGAATTTGAACTCAAGATCTAATTCCAAAGCTCTAACCACTAAACCACAACAACTCTTGTTCTTATTTTCTCTCCCAAATATTTTCCTATTTACTCCTCAAGCTATCTCCCTATTTTCACCTCAAGCAAAAATTACCATTTTGCCATTCTTACTCAATAACCACAATTAAGTCATCGAGACTACAAATCACATATCTAAAGTACATAAAATCATACAAAAATATATTTATGCATGCAAGAAAATATGATATGCATCCCAACCCCCATACTCTAAGGTTGGTTTTTGTTAGGGTTTCACAACAAAAGTCTTTGGAAAATTTTATTTGATAAGGAAAAATATTTTTCTTTAATTAAATAGTTATTTTAACTTAAAAAAAATTAATCATTGGTTATTTTCTTAAAGGCTTTTTATCGTTGACATAGAAAATATTTTGGGTTTAGAAATTTTTGTAAGTTGAAATGGAAAGCCATTTTAATTCATTTAAGAAAGGAAAAATTATTTTTGTTAAATAAAACCATGAGACCAAAATCTTGAGGAATTTTAAATAGAAAAATTTTGAAATTATTAAGTTTTTAAATTAAATAAAATTAATCGATAAGGAAAATTTTCTCAAAGGGTATAGACCTTTACATAGAAATTTTTATGAATTTAGATATTTTATTTTAAGTTAAAGGATAATTTAATTGAAATTTTTCAAATGATATTTTTCCAAGAAAACTCTTATTTAAAAAACTAAGTGGGAGAGGGGTTCCAATGGCCCCACGGCTTCCATCACGATCCTCATGAAAAATTGTGGGTCTCCTCGTGTCACATTGGGAGTGAACCCATATAGGATGGAGATACCACAAAGATCTAAAACTAATGGAATGATGTAATTAATAACTCGAGACATGTACTATAATCAGCCAGCCCACATTGGAGGTTATAGTGCGAGGTATGTCCATAGAAAATGAAAAGAAACGACCATCTCCTCGATGGAGTTATCTTCTAGATCATTATCTAGAAAGGAAATTAATTTGTGGCAATTAACACACTTAGCTTAGAAAACTGTTAACTTCCTAAGAAGCTATGCCAGTTTTTCTAAGAGCCAAAATAATCATGTTAAAGATAATAGTAATGGGGTTAGCTATTATCAAGTTTAATATGAGGATAAAGTGCATAAAATTATTTTTATTTTACAATAATAAGAATTTCTTTTAATTTTTAAAATTTTCAAAAATGGTTGGCGGAGGTTCTTTTAGTTCCTTAGCCGTTATTATCCAAGAGAATAAACTAACGGGTACAAACTATATGGACTGAAAAAGGAACCTGGACATAATACTCACAATTGAGAAGTATAAGTATGTCCTTTACAAGACCTGCCCAATAATCAAAAAAGGTTCCACTGCTGAAGAGCGAAAGGCTGAAAAGGCATAAAAGGAGGCTGGTGAGATGGCTCGGTGCTATATGTTAGCCTCTATGTCAAATGTGCTCCAATCCAAACATGAACACATGGCAACTGCATATGACATAAGCACATCACTAGCCACAATATTCGCAGATAAGAGCCGGCCCGCAAGGTAGGAGATTCTTTGAACAATTATAAACACCAAGATGGCTGAGGGAGCATCATTCAGAGAGTATATGCTCAAGATGATTACTGCTTTTGAGGAAGCAAAAGTCTTAGGGGCTGTCATTGACCCCGAGAGCTAAGTGGACATGGTTCTCAAATCTTTGTCGGGTTTCTTCACTCAGTTCAAGTTAAATTACAATATGAACAAGTTAAACATGAGTTTAACGGAGTTGATGAAAGAATTCCAGGTAGCAGAAAAGGCCATAAAACCACAGGCTAAGGCTATGATGGCTTCTTCTTCAAGAACTGGACCCAAGCCTAGAAAGTTCAAGAAGAAAAAAGGGAATGCATTACACTAGCCCAAATCCCAATCCAAAGACAAATCTAAGGGCAAATGCTTCAAATGTGGAAAGAAGGGACATTGAAAAAATAAGTGTCTAGATCTTCAGGCAAAGAAAACCCCCACATGTAATATTTTCTATCTAGAGTCTATATCAATAGTTGGATCAACTTTCACTTAGATTGTTGTTCAGGAGCCATTGATCATATAGGTAATTCCTTACAGGGGTTTAGAAAGATTAGAAGACTCCCTAAGAGCGAACATGGACTACGCATAGGAAATGGAGCACAAGTTTGGGCCCTTGCTGTGGGACAACTAGAATTTACTTTTGATTGTAATAGAATAGTTATTTTGAAGGATATTTTTTTTGTTCCTAGTTTTAGATAGAATTTGATTTCAGTTGCAAAACTAATAAATCAAGGATATTATGTTTCTTTCTATTTTGGTATAACTATCAGTAGAAATGGAGAATTTATATGTACTAGGCACATGTATGGAAATCTATTTTTCATTAATCCTATAAATAATCAATTGAATAACGCTCAATCAGAACCTTTAAATAGGAAGAGAAAGATCAATGTCAATAACTCATATCTTTAGCATCTAAGGTTAGGTCATATTAACTCAACTAGGATTCAGAGGTTAATCCATGATGGGCCTTTAGGCTCATTGAGACTGAAAAGTTGGCCTAAGTGTGAATCCTGTCTTATGAGAAAAATGACCAAAAGGTCCTTTACCCACTAAAGAAGCCTCGAGTCTTATTCACACTGATGTGTGTGGTCATTTGTCTATACCAACAAGAGGGAGGTTTGAGTACTTCATCACTTTCACAGATGATTGTACAAGGTATGGTTATATATATCTGATGAGACACAAGTCAACTTTTTTGACAAGTTCAAAGAGTTTAAGGTTGAAGTGGAGCATCAGACAAGTAAACTAATCAAAACCTTACGATCTGATCGTGGTGGAGAATACCTCATTGGTGAATTTAAGTACTACATAGTATTGTTAGGTATCTCAGGCTCATATCCTATATGGCGCAGCAGAAAATAAAAAGAGATACCATTCCAGGACCCGCATATGTGTGAAAAATAAGACATAAATAGATCAAAGATAACAGCTTTTTACTTTTGTTTAATCGTGCGAAGAACAAAATTTTTCTTTTTCAAGTCGAGGCGCGATCCAGCAATCCTCTTGATCAAACTCCATGAGAGTTGTACGTCCAACCACTATAATCACAGTGTGTGATTATCTCTAACAGTAATCCACACAAAGGATACACTCTAGCACCAAAATATTTTTGTGCTAGCAGAAAAATAAGGCGGCTAGGGTTATTTCACAAGAACAATCGAGAGAGAGAAAAGAAGAGAAGGATTTCGTATGTTGGTTTTTTGGTGTCATGCCTTAGCTAGGGTTTCGTGTGTTTCATCTATATGTTACACGAAAATCCCCTTACCAAAACTGAGAATTCTAATCCTATTAAAATTTCCTAATTGTAATTGGAAATATCAAGTTCTCACAATTACAATTTGGACCGTAAATTATAACTAATTATAATTTGTCCACAACAACTTCTCTTTCTCTCAATCAACCCCACTATGTTATCAAAAAACATCCTGAGTATATAATCCTCTATTATGTGTGACCTATTGGGTTTCTCAGTCAATTGGTAGCGAACATGAATTAATCCAAACGTCTTTGAGATTAATAATCCATAATTAATTAGAATTAATCCTATTAATTCTAATCATGATTAGTTTTTTAATTCATCAATTATTAAACCCATATTCCCAAATCATGAGTGGTATCTAGCAACACATCATGACTACCCAAGAGTTCAAGAAGTCGAGTGGCTTGATATGAACCCTTCAATAACAAACTTCAGTGCAATTAACTTCTTTCACCATACAATATCTCATTCGGTTTGGAGTAAGGAATTAGTGCCAACTCCCTCCAGAATTAATTATGGCCCGAATACAATAGTACTTGTAACAGGAACCCACTACTCTAGATGTGTCTCAATTGGAACTATTTCCAATACACATATGCCTTGGCCAAGGACTTCTCGAGTAGTAATTCCTACAAGTGGCCATTTTATTGACCCTCTCAACTACTTTCGTTTACCTCACAATGTACCTAATATCCATCCCATAGGTGACCCTCGATCAAGTTCCAAAGATTGGAATCAAAGTACAATGCTCAGCAAACAAAGTACCTTGGAAATCTCAAATCTAAGGATACTTGCAAGTTTGCTATATTGTGTGAAACCCCAACTAAAATCAACCCTAGAGTAAGGGGGTCAGGATGTATATCATATTTTATTGCATGCATAAATATATTTTTGAATTATTTTATGTGCTTTAGAATTGTGATTTATAGTCTAGAAGGCTTAATTGTGCTTATTGAGTAGGAAGGGCAAAATGGTAATTTTACTTGAAGTGAAAAAAGGGAGATAGCTTGAGGATTAAATAGGAAGAACATTTAGGAGAGAAAATAAGAACAAGAGTTGTTGTGGTTTAGTGGTTAGAGCTTTGGAATTAATCTTTAAGGTCTTGAGTTCAAATCCCATCATTTAAGTTTTAGCATGATTAATTTTATTTTGTATAGGGTGGAATATTTTCGGCCCTTGCATGCCATAAGAAGAAGTAGGAGTATTGTCCTAGGGGAGACATGAAGGGAATGTCTTAATCCTACTCTTGTGCCCTACAAAAATTCTTAAGGGATTCATGCCCTTTTTGTTCCCTAACTTACCTTAAACTTTTCATCAATTAAGCTTGATCAATTATCCAAATCCATATCTTAATTCCAAAAAATTTCAGCAAGGTTCTTTGATCTTGGAGTTTCGAAAATACCTCTTTAAGGATAGAATTTTGACTGAAAATGGGGAAGGAGTTAAGGAAGGTTCCTAAGAGAATTAAACTCCATGGTTGAACCTTCGAACTCCACTCTATAAGTGTTCATCTTCTTCATGTAGCAATCTGGAAAATTTTCTAACTACTTGGTCAGTCCAGCTTTCAAAAACTTCAGCCATTTTTCTCACTCAAATACTGCCAGAAAAATAGCCAATTTGTTCAGCTTGAAGACTGAAACCTTTGGCCAAAAATCGGACTGCACAAAGCTATGCAAACCAGGAAAAAAATTCTAGACAGTTTCGCAACTTAGCAGTCCAAAAACCAAGCTGTTTCTTCTAGCCTTCAAACCAATAATTCATCTCTATCGTTCCTCCATAAAAAAGGCTGGAAACCAGCCTTAAAGGACCCTCCAAGACCCCTTCAAACCTTCTGCAAGTCGGATGGAACATTGCAGAAAAATCAGCACAAAAATTCCAGCAAACCATTCGAATAAACAACTAGAAATTCCAGCCTTGCTCCCTCTTCAACCTTGTCCAAATAGCCACTTCAACTTTCTATGAAAATAACTTTAGACAGCCATGAACTGAACTTCATCACCCTCCTCGATTGATCTGCATGAAAGAGCTCCATAGCCACTTCTTAAATCACTCCTTCAATCACTACAATCTAGCCTTCAAATGAAATTCAAAATTTCAGCAAATTACTCCATGAAAACTTCCATGGATTAAGCCTCAACCAACCAAAAATTTCCTCCGCCAAAACACTCAGAATTTCGGCCACCCAATAGCTCCTTCAACCTTATTCATCTCAGCAAGACTTCAACAAATTCCAATCGGCCATAGCAGCTCCAAGAACCTCCATCAACCAAGCCATTCTTACCATATCTTCTACCTTAACTCACTCCCTAAATTACTTCTTTTGAATTTCAAACAACCAGCTTTCCCTCTTTTCCCTAATCTAAAATTTCAATCACAAGAATTCCTCTAACCATTCGGCCAACTCCATTCAGCAAATTTCGTCCAGCCCTCTCTCCATCCTCTCCATTTCTCCAAGAACACCAAAAACACCAGGAACACACACCATCATGCTCCAAGCCTAAGACCACTCTAAACACCTCCAATCTCTCCCAAAAACTCCAGATCACGTCTACTCACCCACTAGAGTCCATTTCTATATTTTATAACATCAAACTCTGAAAACATAATTCTGCTATCGGATCAAAAACCAAAATTTTTCTTGAAGATTCAAGAACTCTCTCAAGGTAACCATGAATGATTATGTTCATTTTCTTTCCTCTTCAATCTTTAATATAATACTCTCTCTCTCTCTCTCTCTCTCTCTCTCTCTCTCTCTCTCTCTGGCCGAAATGGTTGTTTCAACCATGGCCATTTTTTCTTCTTCCTTCTTAGTCGGATCAAGCCTTCCAAGCATGTGGATTCTCTTGAGACTTCATCAAGGTAGTCATCATTCGAGTATGTCTCTTTAACCCTCTTCTTAATTCTAAAATCATGTCTCTTGGATACTGTTAGAAAAGGATGGAATATGATTGGAGATTGAGTAGTGTTTGTATGAAGGAGTTGGGATTAGAGCATGAGGATGCGTTGTTTTATGATATTTTGTAGTTGTTGCATGATCTTCATGTCGTGAGTTAGTGTGAATGATTAAGTATGATAGATATTATGCCATCTTTGGTGAATAGGGTTTTATGTTCTTGTATTCTTGTTAAAGCCATGAATATGATTATGATTAGTAAAGTTTGGATCATGTGTTAGTAGATATAGACTTAAGCCTTTATTCATGAATTGAATGGTTTGTTGATTGGTGTTAGAGTTTATGTTCATAATTATTGTTAGCAATAGGAGAATTATGATCATGACCTTGTTGATCCTAAACTATTTAAGTTAGCCAATTTTATTACATTAATAAAAATTAATACTATATTTTCTTCCAATGATTTCGAAAACTCTAGGAAGATTTGGAATTGGATTGTTATATGAAATAGTGAAATTTTAGCCAAATAAACGATCTTTTATTAAGAATAAAATATATAAATATTATATATAATAATATTATTAAATAAAGCATTTTATGGAAATAATCATAATAGGTAAAATATTAATCTTATAAGTCATATATTCATAAATACTATTAACTTTTATTTATTATCTTTTAATCAAAATTTATTAAAATTTACTTATTATTAATTTTATTTTCTAACTATTAATTATTAATTAAGAGGATAGTAATAATTTATTATATCATCTAGGACTTAGGGTCCTTCATCAAACAAACCCTAGTTTATTTATTAATAACAAAGATTTACATTTGAACCTACAACTTATTGGTAATTATTTCACAATCCCTAGTTATTTTATTATCAAGCTAGATTTATTTTACAAAACCTTTATCGTCTAGCCTTAAAACTTAGGACATTAGGGTCATGATTGTAATAAGTTGAACTAGGATTACTTATTGAAGCGAATATAGCTTGAGTTTAATTATGGCTTGTGTCTACCCCAGGCGGGGTTAGGTCAGCTTTTGAATATCTTTGAATTAGCTCAAGCAAAGGATCAAGTAAGCTCCTGCATAAAACTTATTAGATGTAAAAAGGTTACTATGGCAAGCTAAATACAAAGTGTATGGATACCCATTTATGTAAAGGCAATTAAGGACTATTTCCTTTCTTGTTTTAGTCAAACAAATTATTTGAAAATCAACAAGCAGTTTTACTCAAACACCAAACTCTTTCTAAAACTAACTTTGTCACGGACTTTAGAAACCCTTAATTACTATTTCTAAATAAAGCAATGTTTTATCAATTTTCTCCCAAGTGGGACAATCAAACATTGAGTACTCAATAAGGGTAGGCTAGTTGTACTAGTTTTGAAGAGTAAGAGCAAGTCTTCTGGTAGGAGGCCACCTGCAGAAGATGAACTCAACTTAGAGAAGCGACAGTACTACTTAGTCATACCGGTCCGAGCTAGCAGGTTTCAGTCATGTGGACTGTGTGTTTTCGGAATGGCCAATCAGTTTGTTTGGGTGTAGAGAAGGAGGAGTATCTTACCCGGTAGGCCGTATACCTACCTTTTGTCAGTCTGCACAAAGTGTGGCATTCTGACCGTTATATGGACATGGGGCCCAACGTGTGGTAACCCATGGCCGCCCATTTAAGTAGTTGTATTTATTGTGCACCTGTATGGTTTGAAAAGAGGAAAACGACACTCCTTATTTTAACCTTATTTATTGGTTGCCGGCATTTCCTCTTATGAAATTTTACAACTGAACACTCAAAACACACACGGACTTACTGAGATTTTATCTCATCACTTTTTATGCCATGATTTCAGATCGGTCCTACTGTGGAGATGAGTAGCTAGAAAGTTGCCTTCTTGAAGACATATGTTATTTATTTTATATGTTGCTTTGAGAGATGATAGTGAACAATTTATTTTGAATTTGTTTTTGACTTTTTGGGTTGTAATAAGTTTCAATTTTTCAAGTTTTTTTTTTTTTGTGACCTAGTTATAAAGACCCCCTTGTCCTTTGGATGGGGCGACATCCTTGGCCCTATTAAGCCTAGGCTATGGGGTGTTACAAGTGGTATCAAAACCTAGGTTTAGGCAAATATTGATAGTATATGTTCTGATTTATTAAGTTCTAATCTTTATCTAACTTGTCTTGTTTATGCTGTAGGATGGTTAAAATGCTTAGAACCTCGAGGAAAGGGTAGCAGTGGCATCCTCCTTTCCCTATTTACCCGAAAGACCTACTAATACCTCAACATGCACCTCAACCTGCACCGCAGCCAGTTATTCCCTTGGATGATAACAGTGACGATGAGGTCCCGACCAATGAGCCACCTCCAATACCTGTGATAGATTTGGTTTCGGACAATGAAGATGAGGAGATTGATATTGCATATGTTCCCCACCCTCCTTGTCCCATAGTTGATTTGTCAGCAAATAATAATGATCCGGGAGAGATGGATTATGAATCTCCACCTAGACCTTCCTTCATACCTCCACCCAACCTGGTTGAGACCGAGGAGAGTTCTAGGCGACCCAGGAAAGAGCCAATGGAGGGGTTTGCTAGTGGGGCTAGGATAGACTTCACTAAGAATTTCGAGGGATGGTTATATGAGGCCAACTTTGAAGATTCTGGTGAGGACTAGAGAGGCTAAGTGCTGCTATGATTAGGATGTTTTATTTACTGCTTTCCATAAACTTCTATGTTAAGGATTTCATTTCTGTTTGTTGCTTTAATTCCAAATTTATGCAAATAAGAGTACTTAGAGTACTCTAAGGTTTGAAAAAAAATTTATGCAATTCTTTATACAAAAATTTGCATCTGATTTTCTTTTACTTAAACCTGAATACGAATGCATACTCAAAATGTTTTAAACTTGAATGCATAAACTCATCATCTGGGCATGGTTTAGAATAGCACCCTAGCGCCATGTAGCCACATCAGGCAAAAGAGTTCTAGAGGCAGAACCTGTGACACCGGAGGTTGAGACGACTCAAATGCAACCACCCAACTGGGGAAATAAGAGTGAGCCAGATTTGGAAATAGGATCAGAAGAACCTGTTGGAGTGACAATGGGGCAAGCATTCAGCAAGATGACTGAGATTCTCCAAACTGGATTTGGGATAAGAATACTATCAAGTAAGGATAAAAAAAGAGGATATCCCCAAGACGGCCTTCAACACAAGATATGGTCACTATGAGTTCGTGGTGATGCCATTCGGGGTAACCAATGCACCAGCAGTATTTATGGATTTGATGCATCGAGTGTTCCGACCCTACTTGGACAAGTTCATGGTGGTCTTCATCGACAATATCCTAATTTATTCCAAGAGTCTGGAGGAGCATGCAGAACATCTGAAATTAGTATTGGAGAAGCTACGGGAGCACAAGCTTTTCACCAAGTTTAGCAAGTGTGAGTTTTGGCTGGATAGTATGGCATTTCTTGGCCATGTGGTGACCAAGGATAGAATCAAAGTAGACCCAGCGAAGGTTGAAGCAGTTTCGAACTAGAAGCAGCTGGAGAACATCACCGAGACTCAAAGCTTCTTGGGATTAGCTAGGTACTATGGGAGGTTTATCAAAGGATTTTCAACGCTTGCATCACCTATGACCCGACTACTGAAAAAGGACTTACCATTTATTTGGAGTGAAAAATGTGAGAAAAGCTTCCAAGAGCTGAAACAAAGATTGATGACAGCACCAGTGTTGAGCCTGCCTGAGGGAGATAAGCCTTACGCACTGTATACCAATGCTTCGAATGAAGGATTGGGAGCAGTTTTAATGCAAGATTGAAAGGTGATCGCCTATGCTTCTCGGAAGTTATGACCTCATGAAGTCAACTACCCCATGCACGATCTAGAGCTGGAACCATTGTGTTCACTTTAAAGAAATGGTGACACTACCTGTACGGAGCTGAATATGAAATGTTCACTGATTACAAGAGCCTAAAGTACATCTTCACCCAGAAGGACTTGAATCTAAGATAGCGAAGGTGGATGGAATTTTTGGAAGAGTACCGTTGTCCAATCAACTATCATCTCGGGAAGGCCAACGTTGTTGCGATGCCCTGAGCAGAAAAGTCAGTATGGCCAGACTAAGGGTGTAGGAGGTTCAAGTGGTTCAGGATGTGTTGGATAGAAGAGCGAAAGTGCAAGGAGAGAAAATTGTTATTAGCAACCTGAAGTTGATACCAGATCTAAGGCAGGAAATTATTGAAGCCCAGTAAGGTAATGCAAAATTTCAGCTTTTCAAGGACAAAGAGCTCAAATGACAAGGCAGTGAATTATGGCAGGATGAAGCGGGAATTTTGTATTTCAGAGATCAATTGTGTGTACCCGGAGAGCATCAATTGAAGGATAGAATTTTTGAAGAGACTCATAAGAGCAAGTACGCCATTTATCCGAGGGAAGTCAAAATGTACTAGGATCTGAAAAGGGCCTATTAGTGGCCCAGAATGAAGTGGGACATTGTTAAGTATGTCTCGACATGTCTCACCTGTCAGAAGGTCAAAGTGGAGCACAAAAAGTTAGCAGGACTATTACAATCATTACTAGTACCTGAATGGAAGTGGGAGGAAGTGACCATGGACTTTGTTACTGGACTTCCTATGGCAAGGACCTAAAAAGACGCCATATGTGTAGTGGTGGATCGACTGACCAAATCGGCTCATTTCATACCAATGAATGTAAGAGACTCCATGGAGAAGTTAGCTCAGACTTATATGCGAGAAATAGTCCGACTGCATGGAGTGCCTTCAAGTATTGTTTCTAACCGAGACCCGAGGTTTATATCTCATTTTTGGGGCAAGTTTCAAGAATCAATGGGGTCAAGTCTGAAGTTCAGTACGACAACGCATCCGCAAATCGATGGGCAGTCAGAAAGAGTTATACAGATACTAGAGGATATGTTGAGAGCGTGTGTTCTGGATTTTAGAGATAAATGGATCGAATGTGTGCTGTATGCAGAGTTGTCGAATAATAACTATAACACCCCACACCCTAGGTACCTAGATAGGGCAGGATGTTGCCTCGTCCAAAGGACTAGGGGTCTTTATAACGAGGAATAAAATAAAATGAAATTGCTAAATAAAATTAAAAGAAAATTTTCATTAGATTCGAAAGCAAAACTTATACAAGTCCGAAAAATCAAAACTAACAAGCGTATCTTGAAATAAACTCAAAACATAACTAAATAAATGAACTGGAGCTCAACCCCAACTTCGCCCCGCTCACTGAAAGTAATCCCCTGAAATCATGATATAAAAGGTATGAGATTGACATCTTAGTAAGTCCCGTGTGTGCAAATGTCAGTTATAACCATTTCATGTATGAAAGTTTATCAATATCACAAAATCGTGTTTGCAAGCCAATCTCATCAATAACAGTCATACAAATAAGCCTTGCTTAATCAATCCAAAACAGTTCACAACAAATCACTGCTTCATCACATTCACAATTCATTAAATAGGGATTGGCAAATGATTCAACAATATAATAACATAACCCATATCATGGTTACCACCATGATAGCTTCCCAATGTATTCTTTGAACAAAGGGGCAGTGGGGGCACCACCCACTAGGTGAGATACTCCTCCATCTCTTCACCCAATACTCCAATTGTCCAATCCGGGTAAACAATGTCCACATGGACTAATATGCTAGCTCGGAGTGGCCTGACTAAGTAGTACTATCTTTTGGAGATGGCCTCCTACCAGAAGACTCGCTCTTGCTCTTCGAAACTAGTACTACTAGCCTACCCCCGCTGAGTACTCAACGCTCCCTGATTAGGGGCAGAATCATTTTCCCTTTTTCGAAAGTCTTTAATTAATTTGATTGCAAAACGTGGTTTTCATAATGACATTTTCAAATCATTTGACAAAAATGTAAGAAATCGATTTTGAGTTTGAATAAATAAAATTTAATAAATTCATTTTGAAAATAAAACATCCACATTTCCAATCCCAGTATCACAACAATCCAGTATAACTCATCATTTTTAGTCAAGGCTCAATCATTGTATTAAAACATCATATTGACATCAATTCCAAATAACATTATAAAAATTGCTTGCAAACATATAACATTTATCAAAACAGTTATGCAGGGACTTACCTGGATAAATCACAGCCAAATTCCACTCAATCGATTGCTCTACTTTCCACTCATTCCTTATCTAAAGCAAATAATCCCACAATTAGGATTCAATCATTCCATCCATTATTTCATACAACATAACTTTCCATGATTTCATTATCTACCCCTTTCATCCATGGTATTTAATTCGATAGATCACATGAATAACTTTCCTTTCCTTTACTATTCTATTGATCATAACCATGCATTGATCTAGATCAATTCATCACATGACATCTTCCATAGTAAACTAACATAAAATCATCATAAATAGCCCCATCAACATTAAAAGATCTAATCTTTTGTCTATTTAGCATGGATCTAGATTCATTATGATAAGATACTTCAATGTCATATCTCAAACATGCTTTATCTATGGCTTTCCTCAACATGATCATCAATCTAATATATTCATGCTTTCATACTAGACTCCATAGACATCCTTAAGCCAATATTTTGAAGTTTAAGTCCTTTTAAATTAATAAAGATAGGATCTTGATTACCTCTTAGCGATTTAGGCTTAAATCACGGTAACTCCTTGTTGACTAGCTTGAGTTTGATCAATAGTTGAAGAGTTTGGTTCACTTGGATGCCCTTGATCAAGTCTCACCAAAGAATAGGTAAAACCACTCCCTTATGGACGTGATTTAAGGAAGAGAAAAGGAAAAGAAGAGAGTAGGGGTTGAATAGAAGGGTTGAAGATCAATTACCTTGTAGAAAGATTCAGTTTTGGTTTTGTTCTTGGAATAGGATGGCCGAATTTTGGAGCTGGTTGAATGCTAGTTTTTTCATGAGTTTGAGGGGCTGAAAGAGTGGAGATTTTCTTGGTTTGCTGTATAGAAAAGGCTAGGGTTTTAGGTTTTGGTGTTTAAAGGAGTTTTGGTCTTGTTAGGGTTTCTTGATCACAAGAGAAAATTGTTCAGCTTTGGGTGTCTCTATGGCTGCTGAAATTTTGCAAGGAAATTAGGGTCGATTGCAGCTATGTTTGTGAAGCTAAGGGTGGCTGAAATTCTGGAAAAACAGTGAGGAAAAATCTGGATAGAATGAGAGAAGAATGCTGGTTGGTTTTGGTCTCTAAAGTGGCGAAACAAGAGAAGGAAAATAAGTCTTTGTGTAGCTGTATTTTGCTTGCTAAATAGAAGAATTTCTGTGCAGGTTTTTGCTGAGAATTTCGTGCAGAATAAGGCTGGTTTTTTGGCCAAAATTCTGAAGGAATTTGAGGGGAAATTTCTATTATTCTTTTGGCTAAAACAAAGTCCTAGATGTTTAAGGTTTTCTTGGACAACCCTAGCTAGATTTTAGAGAGTTTGATTTGAATTACACTTGCTCCAAGGGTGGCGGCAGCTTTAATGTAATTTTCCAGAATATTTGGTGAGGAAACTAGGTTATCTATTTAGGAAATAATTTAATTAATTTCCTATTTTAATTTGAGTAATTTTTAAATAACTAATAAATAGTTATATTAAGAGAAAATTCTAGTTTCCTACTTCCTTGAAGCTACCGAATTCTTTTTCCTTTTCCTTCCTAAATTTTCGAAAATCATCCTCTTATCCAAGAGATAATTATTTCATTTAAATTCACCTCTAAGCTTTTTATTTCCATAAATAAAAATATTATTTGAAAGAAGATAAAATAAGGAAATTTATTTCCTTGAAAATAATACCTATATATTTTCTTATATATATTTTTCTCTACTAGTATATTATTTAGATATTGCTAAAAGAAAATCTAGATTAGTAATATTTAAAATTCTCTAAAAGATTATGATAAGATATTAGAAACTAAAATTTAATTTGTTCTCAAATATTTTATAAAATAATTTTCAAATTAATCACTCTCCTAATTTATTTTCCTCTTCTTAGGAATTTAATTTCCTAGTGGCTATTCTCCTAGGGATTTCGGCCAAGCTAGGGAAAAATTAGGGAAGGAGGAAAGAAAATAAGAGAATGAAAAGGATTGGAAATAGCTAGGATTCAAAGTCAAGCCCGTCAAGGTTTAAATGCCAAGCTACATTTTCTTTCTAAATATTCTCCTAACAACTCCCTTGATTTCTTCCCACTTGCTTTACCCCTTTTTCTAATAAACTTTCCTCAATAAATGAAAGCTCAAGCAATCCAACTACATCAAGAATAAATTAATTCATGTAATCCACAACCAATATTTTCATGGAAAATAATTCAAATTATCAAATGCGATATAACTCAATATAACATGCATAACTTTTCCTTACTTACTAAAGATGGTCTTATATGGGGTATTACAACAACAATTATCAAGCTTCGATTGGGATGGCTCCGTATGATGCACTATATGGACGCAAGTGTCAGGTACTGCTATACTGGAGTTGGTCAGAAGATGGGCATATAAGCAAATCTGGAGAAGTCTGTGTTCAGGAAATGTTGGACAAGGTCAAGTTAATCAGGGAAAGGTTAAAAGCAGCCCAGAGCCGACAAAAGAGCTATGCAGACAATAGGCGCAGAGAGTTGGAATTCCAAGCGGGAGACAGTGTATTCTAGAGATTGACACCGAATAGAGGAATCTTGAAGCATCCAAAAGGTGGGAAACTGAATCCGAGGTATTTGGGGTCGTTCTCGATAAATGAGAGAATTGGGCCAGTGGCATATAGATTGGATTTGCCGGATGGACTTACAGGAATTCATGGCGTGTTTCATGTATCGCAGCTGAAAAAGTACAATGCCGATCCCGGTCATGTTCTGAATAATAAGCCGTTGGTATTGCAACCCGACCTGAGCTATGTGGAGAAACCCGTGAGGATATTAGACCAAAGTATCAAGACTCTTTGGAACAAGCAGATTCCGATGGTAAAAGTGCAGTGGGAGCATCATGGTACGTGAGATGCCACATGGGAAATAGAAGAGTGGGTAAAACGGAAGTATCGCGATCTGAGATAGAGGTATGCCTGAATTTCGGGACGAAATTCTCCTAAGGAGGGGAGGATGTGAAACCTCAACTAAAACTAACCCTAGAGAAATGGGGTCGGGATGCATATCAGAACTTCATCACCCACCTCCATTGATCTACACGAAAGAGCTCCATAGCCACTCCTTAAATCACTCCTTCAATCACTACAATCTAGCCTTCAAATGAAATTCAAAATTTCAGCAAATTACTCCATTAAAACTTCCATGGATTAAGCCTCAACCAACCAGAAATTTCCTCCACCATAACACTCAAAATTTCAGCAACCCTACATCTCCTTCAACCTTATTCATCTCAGCAAAACTTCAGCAAATTCTAGTTGGCCATAGCAGCTCCAAGAACCTCCATCAACCAAGTCATTCTTACCATATCTTCTACCTTAACTCACTCCCTAAATTACTTCTTTTGAATTTCAAACAACCAGCTTTCCCTCTTTTCCCTAATCTAAAAATTCAATCACAAGAATTCCTCTAACCATTCGGCCAACTCCATTCAGCAAATTTCGTCCAGCCCTCTCTCCATCCACTCCATTTCTCCAAGAACACAAGGAACAAACACCACCATGCTCCAAGCCTAAAACCACTCTAAACACCTCTAATCTCTCCCAAAAACTCCAGATCACGTCTACTCACCCTCTAGAGTCCATTTCTGTATTTTATAACATCAAACTCTGAAAACATAATTCTGCTATCGGATTAAAAACCAAAGTTTTTCTTGAAGATTCAAGAACTCTCTCAAGGTAACCATGAACGATTATGTTCATTTTCTTTCCTCTTCAATCTTTAATATAATACACACACACACACACACTCTCTCTCTCTCTCTCTCTCTCTCTCTCTCTCTCTCTCTCTCTCTCTCTCTCAACCGAAATGGTTGTTTCAACCATGGCCATTTTTTCATCTTCCTTCTTAGTCGGATCAAGCCTTCCAAATGTGTGGATTCTCTTGAGACTTCATCAAGGTAGTCATCATTCGAGCATGTCTCTTTAACCCTCTTCTTAATTCTAAAATCATGTCTCTTGGATATTGTTAGAAAATGATGGAATATGATTGGAGATTGAGTATGTGTTTGTAAGAAGGAGTTGGGATTGGAGCATGAGGATGCGTTGTTTTATGATATTTTGTAGTTGTTGCATGATCTTCATGTCGTGAGTTAGTGTGAATGATTAAGTATGATAGATATTATGCCACCTTTGGTGAATAAGGTTTTATGTTCTTGTATTCTTGTTGAAGCCATGAATATAATTATGCTTAATGAAGTTTGGATCATGTGTTAGTAGATATGGACTTAAGCCTTTATTCATGAATTGAATGGTTTGTTGATTGGTGTTAGAGTTTATGTTCATAATTATTATTAGCAATAGGAGAATTATGATCATGACCTTGTTGATCCTAAACTATTTAAGTTAGCCAATTTTATTACATTAATAAAAATTAATACTATATTTTCTTCCAATGATTTCGAAAACCCTAGGAAGATTTGGAATTGGATTGTTATATGAAATAGTGAAATTTTAGCCAAATAAACAATAACTTTTATTAAGAATAAAATATATAAATATTATATATAATAAAATTATTAAATAAAGCATTTTATGGAAATAATCATAATAGGTAAAATATTAATCTTATAAGTCATATATTCATAAATACTATTAACTTTTATTTATTATCTTTTAATCAAAATTTATTAAAATTTACTTATTATTAATTTTATTTTCTAACTATTAATTATTAATTAAGAGGATTGTTATAATTTATTATATCATCTAGGACTTAGGGTCCTTCATCAAACAAACCCTAGTTTATTTATTAATAACAAAGATTTACATTTGAACCTACAACTTATTGGTAATTATTTCACAATCCCTAGTTATTTTATTGTCAAGCTAGATTTATTTTACAAAACCTTTATCATCTAGCCTTAAAACTTAGGACATTAGGGTCATGATTGTAATAAGTTGAACTAGGATTACTTATGGAAGCGAATATAGCTTGAGTTTAATTATGGCTTGTGTCTACCCCAGGCGGGGTTAGGTCAGCTTTTGAATATCTTTGAATTAGCTCAAGCAAAGGATCAAGTAAGCTCCTGCATAAAACTTATTAGATGTAAAAAGGTTACTATGGCAAGCCAAATGCAAAGTGTATGGATACCCATTTATGTAAAGGCAATTAAGGACTATTTCCTTTCTTGTTTTAGTCAAACAAATTATTTGAAAATCAACAAGCAGTTTTACTCAAACACCAAACTCTTTCTAAAACCAACTTTGTCACGAACTTTAGAAACCCTTAATTGCTATTTCTAAATAAAGTAATGTTTTATCAATTTTCTCCCAAGTGGGACAATCAAACGTTGAGTACTCAATAAGGGTAGGCTAGTAGTACTAGTTTTGAAGAGCAAGAGCGAGTCTTCTGGTAGGAGGCCACCTGCAGAAGATGAACTCAACTTAGAGAAGTGACAGTACTACTTAGTCATGCCGGTCCGAGCTAGCAGGTTTCAGTCATGTGGACTGTGTGTTTTCGGAATGGCCAATCGGTTTGTTTGGATGTAGAGAAGAAGGTGTATCTTACCCGGTAGGCCGTACACCTACTTTTTGTCAGTTTGCACAAAGTGTGGCATTCTGACCGTTATATGGACATGGGGCCCAACGTGTGGTAACCCATGGCCGCCCATTTAAGTAGTTGTATTTATTGTGCACCTGTATGGTTTGAAAAGAGGAAAACGCCACTCCTTATTTTAACCTTATTTATTGCTTGCCAGCATTTCCTCTTATGAAATTTTACAACTCGCATACATGAATTGTTTTCCTGAACACTCAAAACACACACGGACTTACTGAGATTTTATCTCATCACTTTTTATGCCATGATTTCAGATCGGTCCTACTGTGGAGATGAGTAGCTAGAAAGTTGCCTTCTTGAAGACATATATTATTTATTTTATATGTTACTTTGAGAGATGATAGTGAACAATTTATTTTGGATTTGTTTTTGACTTTTTGGGTTGTAATAAGTTTCAATTTTTCAAGTATTGTTCTATTTTTTTTGTGTGACCTAGTTATAAAGACCCCTTGTCTTTCGGACGGGTGATATCCCCTGCCCTGTTGGGCCTAGGTTGTAGCGTGTTACATATTGAGATTATATCATTGGCACTAAATAGTTATCTATGTGATTATCTCAAAGATAAGTCATCCAATGAACTTGTTCCATTAACAAGCATCCATGTGTTAACTTTGAGTATCTCAATACTCACGACTATGAGAACCACCACCTGATCAAACCAGAAAGTCTAACACATGCTAATCTTAACACATTAATGATCTCCTGTTTCATTAATACTATGACTAGGGACTATTTAAGTGCTAACACTATACAGTGTAGTAGGAATCTCATATCATGATCTCTATCATGATTTCCTTAACACAGTGTTGTACTAGGAACTTTATCGAACAGTTATATTACTTAAAAGTAAACAAAAGAATTGTAAGGTAAATAATGGTTTTTATTAAAATAAAATCTGTCATATAGAAGCACAAGTGATTACCTCAGGGCACAATACTAACAAACTCCCACTTGCCCTTAAGCCAATCATTCATGTATCTAATCTTGAATCACTCAACATGACAATCATGTTACTTTTGGGATAGTGCTTTTGTAAACGAATTAGCTATGTTCTCATCCATGAGAACTCTCTCTATCTTTATTTTCTTAGCTGCTTCAGAAGCGGCCATGTACTCAGCTTCTGTCGTAGAGTCAGCAATAGTCTCTTGTTTGGAACTCTTCCAAATTATTGCCCCTCCACACAACGTAAACACGTAGCCTAATTGTGATTTGAAATCATCTTTGTCAGATTAAAAACTGGCATCAGTATACCCGTTTATTTTCAAATCACCTTCTCCATATACTAAGAACACATCCTTAATCCTTCGTAAGGACTTAAGGATGTTCTTTACCGCCTTCCAATGACCCTCACCAGGGTCAAATTGGTATCTGCTCGTCAAACTGATAGCACAAGATATATCAGGCTTAGTACATATCATAGCATACATGATAGATCCAACTGCCAAGGCATATGGAATCTTACTTATGTGATCTCTTTCAACTTGTGTCTTGGGAGACATCGACTTTGAAAGTCTTATACCATGTGACATGGGTAAGAATCTCTTTTTGGATTGATCTATGCTAAACCTCTTTAGCACCTTATCTATGTATGTAGACTACGAAAGACCTAGCAACCTTTTAGATCTATCTCTATAGATCCTTATTCCGAGAATATAAGTTGCTTCTCCAAGGTCTTTCATGGAGAATTATTTAGACAACCAAATTTTAACTGTTTGCAAGACAAGTATATCATTTCCTATTAGCAATATTTCATCTATATAAAGCAATAAGAAAACAATTATTCTCCCGCTAACCTTCTTGTATACACAAGGCCCATCCATGTTTTGAATGAAACCAAACTCTCTAATTATTTCATTAAAATGGATGTTCCAATTCCTAGAAGCTTGCTTAAGTCTATAATGGACCTTTGCAGCTTGCACACCTTTATACTATCATTGGATGTAAAACCCTCAGGTTGTGTTATATACACTTCTTCAGTCAGATTTCTGTTTAGGAAAGCTTTTTCACATCCATTTGCCAAATCTCATAATCATAATGAGCAGCAATGGCTAGGAGTATCCTGATGGATTTTAACATGGCTACTGGTGAGAAGGTTTCATCATAGTCAATACCATGTTGTTGACGATAACCCTTCACCACTAGACGTGCTTTATAGGTAACTAAGTTACCAACTATGTCCGTTTTCTTCTTGAAAACCCACTTGCACCCAATAGGTTTAATTCCTTTGGGTAGATCAACTAAAGTCCATATTTGGTTGCCGTACATGGAATCCATCACTGACTTTATGGCCTCAAGCCATTTGCCAGATTCTGAACTGTTCAAAATATGCTTGTAAGTAGTAGGCTCATCTTCATCTATGAGCAATACGTTATTGTGGTCACTAATGAGAAATCCATAACTCTCAAGTGCCACATGTGAAACCCCGGACAAAACCAACCTTAGAGTAAGGGGGTTGGGATGCATATCATACTTTATTTCATAATTAAATATATTTTCATATGATTTCTATGTGCTTTGGATTTGATTTTTATTGTCTTGAAGTCTTGATGGTGAGTATTGTATGAGAGGGGCAAAATAGTAATTTTTGCCCAAGGTGAAAATAGGGAGATAGATTGTGGATTGAATAGAAAATAATTTTTCTAGTGTAAATAGCAACAAGAGTTGTTGTGGTGTAGTGGTTAGAGCTTTGGAATTAATTCCTGAGGTCTTGGGATCAAATTCTAGCATAAAAGCTTTAGCTAGATTAAATTTTATTTTTGCTTAGGGGGAGTTGGTTTCGGCCTTAAGAACCTAGAACAAGGTAGTGATAATGTCCTAGGAGAGACATGTTAGGAGAATTCTCATTTCACTCTTTACTCTACTCGAAATTCTTGAAGGGAAATTCATTCTTCCTTGTTCTTTAATTTTTCTCAATGCTCAACTCATTAGTTTGATCAAGGTGTTCTAGCCTTTTTCTTTCCAGAAAATTTAGTAAAGTGCTGAGGCCTTTTAGGATCAAAATGTCTTGGTAAAAGACTACCTATGGTCTGAAAAAAATATGGAAGAGTTGTGAGGAATTCCATGAGGAAAATATCTCTAGTGAGCTTGCTGAAATTTCACTTCAAATTAGTTCATCTTCCTTCATGGCATGAGCTGAAACTTTCCAGCTTGTTGTACCTTCAAATTGTCGAACTCCTTAGCTAACATTCCCTTCCAAATGCTGCCAGAAAAATGGCCTTAAGATCAGCTTAAAACATGAATTATTTCTGCCATTTTCGGACTGCACAAAAGCAGTGCAAAACCAGAAAAAAATTCTGGGCAAATCGCTGCTTTAAGGGTCCAAAACCAAGCTGTTTTCTTCCAGATTTTGTGCAGCACCTTAGCCATGTTTTTCCTCCATGAAGAAGGCTGGAAACTAGCCTTGAATACCCTTGAAACCCCCCTCCCAGCTCGCTGCAAAATGGCTGGAAGTGGCAGACGAAAATCTGCCTAGAAAAACCACTGTGCAGCGAAATTTCTGTGCAGAAAATTTTCCAACTTGTTTCCTATTTTTCTTCCAACCGAAACACCAACCTACTTCTGTAAAAACCTTCCTTGAACCTCCATCAACAGAGCTCCATTGATCCCCCTAAACTTCTGCACGAAATTCCATCAATGGCTGTCCGAAAATCTCTCCAACAAATCCCTGCAATTTGGCTTGATTACTTTCCAAAAATTCCAGCCATCTTGTTTGGCAACCTTCCATAATCTCTTACTCAATTGACCAGGCTTCTTCTTCACCATTAAGCACCCTACTTTCGGCCACCATAAGCCTCCATAATCCAGCACTAATCCCATGAAATTCTGCTCAAACAGTCAGCCATGGCAGACTTCAAAGCTGTCCAAACAATCAAGATATTCTTAGGATATTTACTTTCCAAATTCACTTCCTAAAAATATTCTACCAAGATTGTAACAACTAACCTTTCCTTTTCCCTTCCAAATCACAGAATCAACTTCCCAAACCCTACTGAAAATCGGCCAGCCCTATTCCTCACAGAAAATTCGGCAGCCTTCCCTTCTCTCTCTCTCGCGATTTTCAGCAACCATTAAGAACACACACACTACACCAAGAACACCTACTACATTCTTACACCTAATACCCCTCCAAACCATCTCAAATCCACTCGAAAACTTCCAGATTTGATCTACACATTGCTGTGAATCCATCAACACCATTATTAACATCAAACTCCACAAATCATCTTGCTACTTTAGATAAAAAACTAGGAAATTTTGTGAAGGTCAAGAACATCTTCAAGGTAAACTTATTCTAACAACTTCATCTTCTCCAAACTTGATCTCTAATGAAAACCTATATGAATAAGCATGCTAATGATCTCTTCTTCTTCTTCTTCTTCTTCTTCTTCTTCTTCTCTCTTCTCTCTCTCTCTCTCTCTCTCTCTCTCTCTCTCTCTCTCTCTCTCTCTCTCTCATGGCCGAAATTTCCTCCCTTGGCCGAATGGTCTCTTTTTCCATGACCATGCTTTCGCCACCTCTCTTGGACAAGATTAGCCATCTAGGAGTGGAGATCTACTCTAAACTCCTTCAAGACATTCATCAATCAAGTAAGTACCTTCAATCTTCCTTGTAAACTCTAGAATCATTTCTCTAGGATGATGTTGTGAGTAGGTGGATGGTGATAGGATTTGAGTATATATATTTATTGTTGAGATTGAAGCATGAGCAATTGTATGATTGTGAAGGAGATGGGATTTATGCATGAAAGGTTCATCTTGGATGATTGTATGATGATTTGAGGGTTGATGCATGTCATAGGTAGTATTTATGAAGAAGCATGCTAGAGATTATGTCACATTTGGTGAATAGGAGTTTATGCATGATTAGATTATTGAAGCCATGTTCATGTTTATGCTAGTAATGGTTAAATCATGTCTTAATAAATTTGGATCTATGCCTAGATGCAAGATTTGGATGATTTGATGAATCGAATGATTGTGTATGTTATTGATTGTGGTTGGCCATAGAATCTTGATCATGATCTAGTTGTTCCTAAGCTAATTTTAGTTCATGAATAAAGTATCCAATACTAATTTTGCTAGTAAATTTCGAAAAACCCTAGGAAGGGTAGATTTGGAATTATTATACATATAAATGATATTTTTAGCGAAATAAATAATGATTTTTGCTAGAAAACAAAATAAATAAATATTATTAAAAATAAAGAAATCAATTTAAGCCTTTATGAAAAATATTTTTAATTAGTAAAATAATTATTAAATCAAAACCCCTTAAGGATTTACTTATTATTTTCCAAACAAGACTCATTAAATTTAATCTTCACTAGTTCTAGCTATCAACTATTTTCTAACAACTAGACTATCATTAAATCACTATTTTACCTAGTACCACCTATGACTCTTAATCAAATAAACTCTAAATTTTCCTTAACAAGATTTAAACTTTCAACTTATTAGAATTTATTTCCCATACCATTAATTATTTTAAATAACAAATTAAACTTAGCTTATAAACCTACTTATTTATTATTTTGCCTTAAAGCTTGGGACACTAGGATCATGGTAGTGGTGAAATGAGTTGATTTAAAATTGAGGAAGTGGATTGTAGCTTGAATCTGATTAAGATTTGTATTTACCCATGTGGGGTTAGGTCAGCTGTTCGAGACCTTGCTGTTATGAGCAAGAATCAGGTAAGCTCCTGCATAAAACCTATCGATGTGAAATGTTTTCCTTATGGCAAGCTAAATATGGAGTGTATGGACACTCGTTTATTTGAAGGCAATTGAGGGTTGAATTTGTTCTTACTTCCAACACTTAAATTATTTAAACATTACTGAGCAGATTTTCCAAACTTAAAACTCTTTCTAAAACTAATTGTTCCCAAAACTTTGGAAACCCTCAAATTACTAGTTTCATGAAGAGCAATGCTTTGTTCATTTCATCTCAAGTGGGAAACATCGTTGAGTACTCAATAAGGGTGGACTACTAGGACTAGTCTTTGAAGGGTTAGGGTAAGTCTCTCAGCAGGTGGCCACCTCTGAGGGGTGAGTCCTTCCCGGATAAGATGTCAGTCCAGTGAGTCGTGCCGGTCCAAGCTAGCAGTTTGTTTTCAGTCAAGTGACTGTGTTTTGCTGGAATGGACACCCGGTTGTTGTTTGGGTATAGAGAAGGAGGAGTATCTTGCCCAGTAGGCCGATCACCTACTTTTGTCAGTCTGCACAAAGTGTGGCATTCTGACCGGTTATGGGGCCCAACGTGTGGTAACCCATATCCCTTTCTTTCGAGTGGTTGATTTCATTACTTGTGTATGGCTAGATAAGCCAAAACGCCACTCTTACTTTTGACTAATGCTTGATTCTTGTCAATGTTTTCTCTTATAAAAGTTTCACACTCTGCATCCATGAACTGATTTCACTAAACACCCAAAGCACACACGGACTTACTGAGATTTCTGTCTCATCACCTTTCTATCATGATTTCAGGATGATCCTGCTATGGAGTTGAGTGGCTAGTAATATCTGCTTGGGAAGAGAATGTGTCTTTTGATTTTATGTACTGCTTTGGGGAGGTGAGAGTGAATAATTTTATTTATGGTTTTGTTTTGGAATTCATGGATTTATTCTTGAAGTTTTCTCTGGGTTGTAATAACTTTTGAGTTAAATATTATTTTTATTCCGCAATTTGTTTGTGTGACCTAGTCATAAAGACCCATTGTCCTTTGGATGGGGCGATATCCCCGGCCCTGGCGGGCTTAGGCTTCGGGGGGTGTTACACCACACGTATCCTACTAGATCTACGAGGTTCTTATATAAGGTTCATCTATTCTCTCAATAGATGCGGGGTTAGACGGTTGATCCTCGTTTGTTTGATCTTCATGAACTTTACTAAGTTCAATCTTACTCCCACTGTCCCCTTTGAGCATATGCTCCTTCTCTAAGAAGACGGCATGCTTTGAAATAAACAATTTGTTTTTAGATGGTAGGTAGAAGTAATATCCGAAAGATTCTTTCGGATATCCAAAAAACAAACATCTGTCAGACTTACTATCAAGTTTGTCTGACTGTGGCCTTTTAACAAAAGTAAGACAACCCTATACTCGCAAGTGAGATAACTTTGGTTTCTTAACAAAGAACATCTCAAATGAGGTAGTATCAACCGATTTTGTTGGAACTCTATTTAGTATATAAACAGAAGTCTCTAGCGCATACCCCCAAAACAATTTTGGTAGGTCTGCAGAAGCCATCATGGTCCGTACGATATCTAGAAGGGTTCGATTCCTTCTCTCAGATACACCATTATGTTGAGGTGTTTGTGGTGGACTCCATTAAGATACTATCACATTGTCTCTAAGATAACTCAGAAACTCTTGGCTCAAGTATTCTCCTTCTCGATCAGATCTTAGAGTCTTAATACTTTTCCCAAGTTATTTCTCTATTTCATTCTTGAAGTCTTTGAACCTTTCAAAGGCCTCAGATTTGTATTTCATTAAATACAAATATCCGTATCGTGAGAAATCATCGATAAAGGTTATGAAATAGTTATAACCTCATCTTACTTGTATTGACATTGGGTCACATACATCAGAATGTATGAGTTCTAATAACTCCTTGGCCCGTTCTTCTTTTCCTGGAAAAAGAGTTTTAGTTATTTTGCCTAGTAAATAAGATTCGTATGTGACATATGATTCATAATCAAATGACCCTAAGTTACCAAGCTTGTGTAACTTAGATACACAATTTTCGTTTACATGGCCCAAACGACAATGCCATAAATAAGAGGTGTTAGAGTTATCCATTTTAGGTTTCTTATTGTTTATATTGAGAACTGGATTATCCAAGTCTAGAACATATAAACCATTAACCAGAGTTGTTGAACTATAATGAATATCATTCAATAAAAAAGAATAACATTTATTCTTAAATATCAAATAAAATCCATTTAAGTCTAAACATGCAACTGAGACAATGTTTTTCATTAAAACTAGTGCATAATAATAGTTTTGTAGTTCTAGAATTAATCCCGAAGGTAGGTTCAGCTCGTATGTCCCCATAGCAAGTGCAGCAACCTTTGCCCCATTTGCATTACGTCGGTCCACATCGCCTTTCTCTAGCCTTCTACTGCTCTTTAGTCCCTGCAAGTTATTGCACAAATGAGATCCACATCCGGTATTTAATACCCATATCTCCTTTCTAAAGGCAGTATTTATCTCAATCATAAACATACCTGGAGAAGAAGTAGAAGTGCTTGTTAGCTTCTCCTTTTGCTTCTTATCCTTAATAGTCTCCAAGTAGGTTTTGCAGTTGTGCCTCCAGTGGCCCATCTTCCCACAATGATGGCATGGTCCTCTGGTAGCTGCGTCCTTCTTCTTCACACCACCTTTGGGCTTCATGGGAGCCTTCTTCTTCTTCTTTTGAACTTTCTTCTTAGAAGAGGGAGATTCTACCATTAAAACTGCATTAGAATCCTTCTTCATGGAGGACTCCACAATTCTGAGAAGATTGATCAACTCAGGAATGGTGGACTCAATCTTGTTTATCTGATTGTTAATCAAAAATTGTGAGAAACTATTAGGCAAAAATTGTAGAATTAAGTCAACACTTAAGTCATGATCCATTGCAAACCCAAGAGATCCAATCTTCTCTATTAAGCCCAGCATTTTTAGCCCATGAGTGGCCACAGAAGAACCCTCTACCATTTTACAATGAAATAGTTGCTTTGAGATCTCGTATCTCTCAGTTCTGGCTTGGGCATCAAACAGCTCTCGAAGATGTAGTATAAGCGATTGAGCATCCATGCTCGTGCTGTTTTTGCAACTCGGGAGTCATAGATGCCTGCATAATACATGATGTTGTATCACTATCCTCATTGTCCCTCTTATGGACAGCATGCTCATCAACATGAGCATCTTGGGTTGGTGGTGGTGGAATAGGAGCATCTAGCACGTAGAGCAACTTTTCGATTTGAGAACGATTCTCAAATTTCTATACCAATCGAGATAGTTTGATTCAGTTAACTTATTGGTTTCCAAGATGCTATGTAAGTTCAAGTTTGTTGACATGATGCAAGTGACCTAGATGTAAAGATAGAGAGCATTAGCTACTTGTATATGCACATGATATGCAAATAATTAGGACTTTAATTAAACGCATTTTTACTCCACTATTTTACTCAAACTAATAGCCCCCACTACTGATTCGGGAAAGCCCGTTAGAAGCTTTTCTAGTGGACCGGTATCCAAATTCCTCAAGAGTAACCTTGGGTTTGCCCAACAAGCCACCCTTAAGTTCATTGGTAGGTATCCAATACCAATTACATCGTATGTAACCACCAGATCATTGGTTGATTAACAGCTTTTAATCTTAAAACCTTTTGGGCTACCCCAACTTTTCCTCTAAATTTCTTTATGCTTGAGTTTGCCCAACCGGGATAAAGAATTTAGTTAAACCCGACCCATTAATCAGGAATTTAATTCTATAGTTTGAACATGCCCAATATCAAGTAGGCTTGGGTTTGTCTAATAACTTGGTCTCGAAAAAGAACTCTCGTTCTTACTATATTAATGGAAGGAATTAGGTTTAATATTAAATGAGGGATTTGTTCCTTTTGGTGATTTCATTGAATGACATGTATAAAAATCAATAAATCACATAATTGATAATCATGGTAATAAAGAGATTATGTGGTATTGTTATGGACTTTTCCTAAATTAATTTCTTTGAGCCATAAAAGAAATTAATATAGTTAACCCTATGTGTTCATGCATGATTTAAGTAGAAGGTCTTACCTTGTCGCCTTGTTTTGGTTGCCATATCCAGAATAGAATAATTCTACTCCTATCTAACCTATGTAGACTAATTACATAATTTCCTAAAGAGATAAAACCTCGAGTTAAATTCAAGGGGAGTTAGATGAGAAGAGAATTACACAAGAATTCTAGAGAAGGCAGGATACACAAGCCCTATTTCATAAAAACTAAAACTGTAAAATGTATGAACAAATATAATTGGTTTTAGTCCATAACCATCCACCATGCCATTGACTATGCTTAAACAAAATAAACATATACTTATATTATTCTAAAATCACTATTTTGGAAAAATAAAACAAGTTCTAAAATCACCATTTTAGAATAATACACTAATTTTAGATTTTCAAAATTATTATTTTGAAAAATAAAATTGTTTGTCTCAAAACTAATTTTGAGAAAATATTTTTGGGTCTCGTCTCTCATCAAATGAGATTTTCCCTTTTAAAATTCTATTTCAGAAATTTTTTTTTTTTAAACAGCTGGATCGTGCAAAACAGGGCAGAACTGGTGCCGGTTTAGAAGCTGAAGCCAGCAGCTATGTTTTGATTTTTTTTTTAGGAAAAAATTTTCCAGACACGATTTCTGCCGGCTTGGAGTCGGAGTCGGCACCGGCTGTGGTCTGGAACAATGGCGGCGATTTTTTAAAAATTTCCAGAAACAATTTCTAGTGCTTTCTTCTTTTGCAAATTTTTAGTGAGAATAATTCTCAGCAATCTTTTCTGTTTTGAAGCTCAAAACAACAACCAATTTGTTTGTTTAAACAAAATCAAACAAAAAATAGGATGAAATGGAAGGCAATAACCATGTTCAAGAAAAGGTTTTTCTGTAGAAAATTTTTAGCACCTAAAGAAAGCATCTTTCGAAATACGATGTGACTTTTACACAATCATATTGTGCTACGGACCGAACCCATAACGCTCGAAACGATTTCGACTCGAGTGAAAACGATTTTCACAGCAAACAAAGATAAACACGAATACATGAAAACAGTTCTTCATGCCAAAACAATGTCCGTAAACCATACATAGCATGGCTTTGATACCACTGTTTGGTATCTCAAGCTCGTATCCTATACAGCGCAACGGAAATAAAATGAGATACCATCCCAGGACCCGCATATGTGTAGAAAACAAGACATAAATAGATCAAAGATAACAGCTTTTTACCTTTGTTTCATCGTGCGAAGAACAAAATTTTTCTTCTTCAAGTCGAGGCGTCATCCAGCAATCCTCTTGATCAAACTCCACGAGAGTTGTACGTCCAACCACTATAATCACAGTGTGTGATTATCTCTAATAGTAATCCACACAGAGGATACACTCAAGCACCAAAATATTTCTGTGCTAGCAGAAAAATAAGGCGGCTAGGGTTGTTTCACAAGAACAATCGAGAGAGAGAGAAGAAAATAAGGATTTTGTGTGTTGGTTTTTTGGTGTCACACCTTAGCTAGGGTTTCGTGTGTTTCATCTATATGTTACACAAAAATCCCCTTACCAAAACTGAGAATTCTAATCCTATTAGAATTCCCTAATTGTAATTGGAAACATCAAGTTCTCACAATTACAATTTGGACCATAAATTATAACTAATTATAATTTGTCCACAACAACTTCTCTTTCTCCCAATCAACCCCACTATGTTATCAAATAACATCTTAAGTATATAATCCTCTATTGTGTGTGACCTATTAGGTTTCCTAGTTAATTGGTAGCGAACATGAATTAATCCAAACGTCTTTGAAATTAATAATCCATAATTAATTAGAATTAATCCTATTAATTCTAATTAGGATTGGATTATTAATTCATCAATTAATTAACCCATATTCCCATATCATGAGCGGTATCTAGCAACACATCATGACCACCCAAGAGTTCAGAAGTCAAGTGGCTTGACATGAACCCTTCAATAACAAACTTCAGTGCAATTAACTCCGTTTACCATACAATATCTCATTCAGTTTGAAGTACGGAATTAGTGCCAACTCCCTCCAAAATTAATTCTAGCCCAAATACAATAGTACTTGTAACAGGAACCCACTACTCTAGATGTGTATCAATTGGAACTATTTCCAATACACATATGCCTTGGCCAAGGACTTCTCAAGTAGTAATTCCTACAAGTGGCCGTGAGATATTCGCCCCTACTATTAGGAGTGGTGAATCCTTTATTAACCCTCTCAACTACTTTCGTTTATCTTACAATATACCCAATATCCATCCTATAGGCGGCCCTCAATCAAGCTCCACAAATTAGAATCAAAGTACAATGCTCAGCAAACAAAGTACCTTGGAGATTCAAGTCTAAGGATACTTGCACGTTTGTTATATTGAGATTATATCACTGATACTAAATAGTTATCCATGTGATTATCTCAAAGCTAGGTCATCCAATGAACTTGTTCCATTAACAAGCATCCATATGTTAATTTTGAATATCTCAATACTCACGGTTATGAGAACCACCACCTAATCAAATCACAAAGTCTAACACATGCTAGTCTTAACGCATTAATAATCTCTTGTTTCATTAATACTATGACTATGGACTATTTAAGTACTAACACTATACAGTGTAGTAGGAATCTAATATCATGATCTCTATCATGATTTCCTTAACACAGTGTTGTACTAGGGACTTTATCGAACAGTTATATTACTTAGAAGTAAACAAAAGAAACTGTAAGATAAATGATAGGGGCTAAATTAGTCATACTTTTTCTAGTTATTTGAGATTCATTTGTAATACGTTTTGTTCAATAACTAGTCATATTCTTTCATATTTGAGATTTTACCCTTGGAAAGGTATTTTGTTCTTTATTTCAGATTTTTAGGGTAAAACGAAACAAAAACGTCGCAAAACAGAGGAGAGGCAGTGTCGGCTAGGGCCCCAGAACTGGCGCTAGCCCTACACTGGAGTACACGAACTTCGAAGCGATAGAAAAATTATTGAAACAGAGCAAAATAGAGTAGAACCGGCACCGGCTCCAAGAGTTAAGGCGGCGTCGGCTACATTCTGGAACACATTGTGCAAAATTCAGAGAAAAATCGACGAACGAGTAGAGAAGCAGAACACAACCGGCGCCGGCTCCGAGAGCCAAGATGGCGCCAGCTGTGCCCTGATGCTAAGGCGGTGCTTGATTTTTTCTACACGATTTTTGGTAATCTGTGGAGTTTTAGTATCTTTCAACTTTTATTCGGCCAAGAACATGGTACCTACGAGTTTAGGCACTTCCTAAGCCTATAAATAGATGAAAAACACAAGAGAAAATGGGGGAATTCATTGATCATCATAGTAAATCACTCAATTAAAGGAGGAATTCTTCAATTTAAGGAGGGTTGTGCAAGAAAGTCTTCAAAGGAAGAAGAAGAAGGCTTTGTTTATAAGTGATTTCTTTTACTTTGTTTTCTTTTTCTTGAACAATGATATGTTAATTGTTTTATTGTAATTTAATATTGTTTTAGTAGTCATGATATTTAGAGTTATTTGATCTTTTGATTAATTGATTATTTTTCTTGGCATTTAATTGCTTGCGCATATTACGAGATTAATTTTTTTGTTCTTCCTATTAACCCACCGAGACCAAGGGGATTGATGGTGGTTTCAATTGATTAATTTCATATTTATTGTCTATTAACTCACCAGGACCAAGGGGGTTGATTGATGAGGACTGGGTAATTAAAGATTAATTGGTGTCTGTCGAGACTAAGGATTCATTGGTTAATTTCATATTTTAAATTCACCGAGACCAAAGGGATTTAGTCAAGGATTGTGTGTTAATGCATCTTTTGGATGAATTAGTTGAGACAAGACCAAGTGATTCTAATTTATCTAGGAGATAGTGATTTCATGGATTGAAAAAGAAGTGAATCTATCTTAATTCTTTATGGTGCCAAGAGAATAATTAGATATGATAACGATTAAGTTCTTTAAGATCATGTTTGTCTAAACAATGGCTTGAGTTATATACTTTTTCATCCTTGACATGTATATATTTTTAGTTTTCTTTTAGTTTATTTTCCTTTTATTTGTTTTTCACTTTATCGAGTCGGTTAAATAATAAAAGAAAGGGGATTAATGTCTACTTGTTCCTTGAGGATCGACACTCGTTTGAACCCTATGCTCGATTATGATGAGTACGCTTACTCACATGTGTGATTTGGGTTAAACATTTTAATTTAAACTTGATTGGGAATGTGCTTATTTTTATATGATTTTTATACTCAAGTCCGGACACGTCAATAAAAAATGCCTTTTATTAAAATAAAATGTGTCATATACAATGTACTAGTGATTGCCTCTATGGCACAACACTAACAGGTACATCATGGAATTATCCCAACTTTCTGCGCTAAGGACACACCAACATAATGTAGTAGCTAAGAGAAGGAATTGGATATTGATAGAAATGGTCCGAAGCATGATGTCTTATGCTATTCTTCGGGTGTCTTTTTGAGGATATGCCCTAGAAATAGCGGTATATATTATAAACTTGGTGTTTTCCAAGTCAATACCTAGGACTCCCTATGAGATATGGACTGGGCGTAAGCCAAGTCTAAATTATCTTAAGATATAGGGTTGTCTAGCTTATGTACTAATTAAGGGAGACAAGTTAGAACCAAGATCATAATTATGCTATTTTGTTGGGTATCCAAAAGGTACAAATAGTGGTTACTCTTATCTGTTGGTATCAGAGCATGTTGTTTAATTAACTTAGGGAACATGTTAGTTAATAAAAATGGAGAAGATCATTGTTTGGTGCTTAAGCCTGTGATCCTTCGCTATTTAGGTATGGGATAGGTATTGTTGTAAGCTTCACAGTAGAAGCATAGGCCTTCTGTAATTTCATGCTTTCATAGAACAATCGTGTAAACCCAATTTGGAAGGGTATAGGCGATTGTTGGTTTTGGTTGATTTCATTGTATTTGGTTTGAAATCGGAAAGCCATCGAAGCCAGAAGTTGTGCAAGAAAAACCAAGGGGCAGGTGCAAAAGCTGTGGAGAAGCTGTACAGAAGAAATTCGCAGAAAAAACTACAGGAGCCGGCGTCCAGACCGGAACCGGCGCTGGCTTGGGGTGCAGGAACCGGCGCCAGCTAGGGTCTGGAAGGCCAGTCCTGGCAATCTAGACCAGAACCGGCTTGGGGTGCCAGAACCGATGCCGGCTAGGGTCTAGAAGGCCGTCCGCGCACTGGTTTTCTCGTAGGTCCTGGTTCTGTGCGACCAGAACATGGCCGGCGCCGGCCCTGGCTTTCAAACCGACGTCGATTCCGCTTTGATACCAATTGTTAGTTTGAAATAAAACATAGAAGCATGTTGCAAAAACGGATAACAAACAAAGGCAAAGAAAAACCATGAAGAGCAGCAGTATGGAAGTATTTAAAACATACCTCTGGGTGCCTTAAACCTCTTAGGCTGTGGAAGAATGGATTGAACCTCAAGGATAGCCCCTTGTTGCTCGCTTAATGAAGCTTGCGGTTAAAAACCCGCTAACCTCCTACTTCGCCTTGTTTGCATGAACGATGAACGCCAAAGCTTTCCGGTTGTCGGAATATTCCACTGCCTAATTCTTGTTGGTGAAAACAAAAGGGTGGAGAGAAATGATCTCTCGAGAGGAGGAATGCATGGTCTCAACCATTTTCTTGTTTTGAAAACCAAAACGTTGAGAAGGAAAAAAAACCTCTCAACCTTCTTGGTGAACCAAAAGGTGAGCAGAAAATCAAATTTGACCTTCTTGATTCTTTGCTAATATAAAGAACAAGAGAACCAAAGGTCACAACACCAAGAAGAACCAAAGGTCACGAGAGAGAGAAGGCTAAGGAAAAGAAAACCAGGTTTTCTTTCTTTCCACACACAAGAGATGTGAGTCTCTATTTCCATAATTTTGAGAATTTCAAACAATTCTCTAATTGCAATTGGAACCCATGAAGTTCTCAGAATTATAAATTGGCCCATCAACTTCTCTTTTTCGCAATAAACTCCACTATATTATCAAATAATATCTCGAGTATATATTCCTCTTTAACTGAGACCAATTCCTCAATCCAAAATTAATTAAGACTTACGGGCTATTCCGAGAGCCAAAAAGACACATCGCCGCTAGCTACTAAAATGACCAAAATACCCCTGCTATATAAATAGTTGTATTTTACATTTTAAATATTTTATAATATCACTATAAGAAAATATTGACCCCAAGGACAATGCTGCATTAGCAAAGTCTCCGACCTACAGGTGTAATGACTAAAATACCCTTCTATACATTACCATATATTTAGAGAGGAAAAAGTGTACTAACACCCCTCTAAATGACATCTACCATCCTTAGGCCTCTAGTCCAATGATCCACAACTTCTTGAATTATTTTGGCTTTCCAAGGGAGCTACCCTAAAGCAAACATCCAAGTTATATTTCCCAGGGCCCTAGATATTTAGATTATTCAGACAACCACAAGGGGCGATATGGTATAGAAACTATCTTGTATAAGTTTGTCTTAACTAACTAGTCACACATACCCAACATGCAAGTATATTGGCCCTACGATAGAACCTCAACTAAAGCATATCAAAGTATATGCTTCCAACTTTGTCAGATGACCAACTCATACTCAAGTCGTAGAGTACTAATCCACGCTGTAGCAGTAGTAGTCTAAGTTTCTACCAAATAGTATTTTAAGAAACTACTACTACAGGTCATGTTCTACGTATTCGAAATACGCTTATGTCATGAAGTGAGTGGACTACTCACTGGCTAAAAGTAAGTCATTCCCCATTTGGAATTCATAACATAATAACCTAGACATGATGAAATTCTTATTCTCATCAATCGGTTAAAAACGAATGTCTATGTGTTAAGTAACCCATGATCCATACCTTACTGTGAAAGACCTCCATTCACATGGACCACTTACTTAAACACAATAGGTCTTTTCCAAATGACATTATGCACAGAAAATAATTTCACAAACGATTTCTAAAAATAAATTCTTTTATTAAAACATTTGATTTTTACATTAGAAACCTAGTCTAAGAGGGCATACTTCCCAACATTATCATCCCAAGGAGCAAAAAGTACTTGTGAGTATTAATGCTAGATACTTGGAGGATGAATAAAGTACATCCACTAAAGGTTCAATAAAGTTGGAACTCGAAGAAAAGTTATCTTCTGAATCAACTTCTCCTAACCTGATTATAGAACAAGAAGAAGCACAACCTCAAGAACCTGTACATATGGAGCCTCATCATAGTGGGAGGATATCTAGAGTTCTAGAAAAATGGACTGGAGAGGCTTTTGACCTAGTCTCCAACTATTGGGAACAAGATCGCACTAGATACGAGGAGGCTATTGCTAATACCGATACAGACACTATAGCATAAAGCAATAAAAATCGAGATTGAGTCTATGTTCTTCAATCAGGTTTGGGATTTTCTAGCTTCACCTGAAAGGATAAAATCCATTAGGTGTAAGTAGGTATACAAGAGAGAGAAGGGAGTGGATGGGAAGATGGAAACCTTCAAAGCTAGGTTTGTGGCGAAAGGGTATACTCAGAAAGAATGGATCAATTATGAGGAAACATTTTTCCCGGTAGCCATGGTTAAATCCATCAATATCCTCCTTATCATCGCATGTTATTATAACTACGAGATATAGCAAATGGATATCAAGACGACATTTTTAAATGGTCATCTTAGTGAAGACATCTATATGTCCTAACCAGAAGGTTTTATTGCTGAAGGCCAAGAGCATATGGTTTGTAAGTTTAAGAAATCCATTTATGGACTTTAGCAGGCATCCAGAGCATGGAAAATTCATTTTGATGAGACTATAAAATCTTATGGTTTTATTTAAAACGAGGATGAACCATACGTGTATGGGAAACTAGAAGGGATAAACGTGGTTTTTCTTGTACTATATGTGGATGGCATTCTACTCATTGAAAATGATATAAGAACATTGTCATCTACTAAGGTTTAGCTATCTAATCAATTCAGTATGAAGGACTTGAGTGAAGCCAGTTACATTCTTGAAATAAAACTTCTTAGAAATAGGAAGTAGAGAATGTTAGGTTTATCCCAAGCTACATACATTGATAAGATGCTGGCCAAATTCAGCATGGACTCATACAATGGGGTGTTGATCCCTTACAAATAAGGGTCATCTTTTTCTTCAAAGAACTGTCCAAAGTCTCAAGAAGAAAAGGATAGAATGAGTAAAATTTTCTATGCTTCAGCTGTGAGAAGTCTCATATATGCCATGATGTGTACTAAGCTAGATATTTACTTTGTCGTAGGCTTAGTTAGCAGATATCAGTCAAACCCTGGGGAGGTCATTAGCAGATTGTAAACCATATTCTCAAGTATCTTAAAGGTACGAGAGATTATATGCTAGTTTATAGGATTGATGACTTGGTTTCTACAGAATACACAGACTCAGACTTCCAGGTGGATAAGGATGAGAGAAAATCTACTAGTAGATATATCTTCACCTTGTCTGGAGGAGCCATTTCATGAAAGAGTATCAAGTAATCTTGTATTGCTGACTTAATCATGGAAGCTGAGTATGTGGCAGCTTCGGAGGCATCCAAGGAAGCAGTTTGGCTCTGGAAGTTTCTTTTGGAACATGGAGTTGTGCCACGAATGGACAAACCGGTTGTGATGTATTGCGACAACACTAGTATAGTCTCACAATCTAAAGAACCAAAGAACCACGAAAGGGGAAGCACATAGAGAGGAAGTACCATCTGATCTGAGATTTCATCTAGAGACGGGAAGTCGTGGTGGGACAGATTGCTTCGAAGAACAATATAGCAGATCCTTTCACAGAGTCTTTAGCCGAAAGAGTCTTTAGAAGACACTTAGACGCCATAGGGGTATGCACCTATGGACTTACTTAGTCTTAGAGTGTAAGTGGGAGATTATTGGGAGATATACCCTCTTAAACTAGGTTTCTGATGTAATTTTAACTTGTATTAATAAAAGTATTTTTCTCAAAAATTATTTGTGAAATATTCTTTATATTTGTGCATGTTTTATTGAAAAAGACCCATTGTGTTTAAGTAAATGGGTTCATGTGAATAGAGGTCTTTCACAGTAAGGTATGGACCAACACTTAGCACATAAACTACTGTTCTTGACCAGATGATGAGAATGAGAATCTTATCATGGTAAGGTTATTGCATTATAAATTCCAAATAGGGAATGGCTTACCAATGAGAAGTCTTTTCATTTCATAACACAAGCGTATTTCGAATACGTAGAATAGGACATGTACTAATGATTTCTAAAAGTACTATGTGATAGAAACCTAGACTACTACTACTACAACGTGAATTTGTACTCTATAGTTTGAGTATAAATTGGTGGTCTGACAAAGTTAGAAACATATGCTTTTACATATTATAGTCGAGGATCTTTAGAAGGACCAATATACTTGTACGTTAGGTATATATAACTAGTTAGTCAAGACAAACTTGTACAAGATAGTGTCTACACTATATCGCCCCTTGTGATTGTCCGAATGATTTAATTATACAGGACCCTAAGGAGCATGACTTAGATATTAAATTTAGGGTAGCTCCATTAGAAAGCGAAAATATTTCAAGAAGTCATAGATCATTAGACTAGAAACCTAAGGATGATGATGTCTTTTAGAGAGGTGTTGTATACTCTTTCCTAAATAAAGGCACAGCAATATGTAGAGAGGTATTTTAGTCATTTCACCTGTAGGTCGAAAACATAGCTAACGCGACATTATCTTTGGGGTCAATATTTTCTAATAGTGATATTAAAAAATATTTAAAATATAAAATACAGCTATTTATATGGCGAAGGTATTTTGGTCATTTTAGTAGGCAAGGTGATATAAATCAAATTAGGCATGAAGGCCATTTTTAAGAAGGGGGAAGAAGGACAAAATCACACTTTATGATACCATAGGTAATAGCAACATTCAAGAGAAATCAACGGAGTTTTCAAGACAATAAATTCAACAAACCCAGGTCCAAGAAGATTGTGAAGAGATGGATGAAAAAGAAAGGGTCAAAATGCGCACAACAAAAGCAACAATCTATGTGGAGGATCAAGCCAATCTTTAAACAATGATTGAAGGCCAAAGGAGTATCAAGAAGGGCTCAAGACGACCAATATTTCATTTGGAAGGTCAAGGAAACACAGAGAAATGGAACGGAGGTCTAAGGAGCGGGTTTTGAAGTGTAACAAAATAGGGAAGGACGCCCAGAGCCTACCCGGCGCCGGTCGAGAGTGAAGGACCCGACGTCGGCCCTAATTTGGAAAAAAAATAGTCGCCAGGCAGATTACACTTGGTGCCGAGTGTAGTGCGCCAAGTCCAGTCGAGTTCATCCTGGCATTTTGGCTATTTTTCATATTTTCAGCATTTTCACTTGTAATTTAATTTTCAAGACTTAGATTATATTTTAACATATTTTAAGGCATGTAATAAGGCCTAAAAACTTGAATTTAGGCCATCTAATTTCTATTCTTGTTTGCTAATTAGTTAGGATAACTTGGGGTTTATAAATACCCCATTATAGCCTCTTTTGCAAGGGAATTTAGATTTCAAATTTTAAAGAGAAAATAGAGTGTTGAACTCTAAGAGAGGAAAATTCCTCATTAGTTTTTCCTTTCAAGATCAAGCAAATGAATTAGACCCACATTTGTTTAAAGTCTCTAAAATCCTTGGGTTAATCCTACTTGTTTCTTCATCTTGGATATTGGATGGATTTATTCTTACCTAGTGTTCTTGTTAGGAAACCTAGAAGGATGTCTACTTTTCTCCATCCCACTTGTTCTTGAATTCTTTGTAGATTCAAGGGTGTTTGGATATTGAAATAATTGGCCAAATCCTATTAGAATTTAGGTTCTAGTTGTTAAATTACCTAGGGTTCTTATTTTGTGGGTATTTTGGTAGAGGATTAGGTGACCAATTCTTGAGTCTTGTTCTTGAGTCTAATTTCCAAATTTTTTGTGCTCCCGAGCTCATATCAAAGTGGTATCAAAGTAAGGTTGTGTTGATTTTTATTAACACAACTTTCTTTGGACAAAGGTACAATCTTCTTGAAGAGTTTGGTGAAATTTTTGTAATTTTCGTCACTTATTTTTGTGCTATTTTTGAATAGTTGGAACTAAATATTATACCATAAACTTGATGTTAAATTAACCCTATATATTGGTATAATGTTTAAGGAATCATTTGGCATTAATGTTTGTTGATTTTGTGCTCAAACAAGGTGGATATCTCATCTAAATCATTGACTGCAAATTTAAATCTCGTAACTTAACTTTAAGCTGATTTGTGAATTATTAAACTCTAGATTTGGGCTTCTATTGTGAAATTGCTCCTTGATGTTATATCTACCATTTGGAGTGAAATTTGCTTGTGAATTTTGAGTATTGGAATGGTTATATGGTTGAAAATTTTGAAATACCTTTAGTTATGAGGTTGCACACTAAGTACTTGATGTGTGGTCTTATATGACTTATGAATGTGTTTATATGACTACCAAAGCTTTGTTTATTGAATCCCTATAGATTTTCTTGCTTGTTAACTTAATTTTTTTAGAATTAAACTTTCTAATTGTTAGTAGCAAATTTTCTTGAGAATTGTCAAATAGCTTGGAAAACAAATTGGTGTATCTTGGATTATACCAATTTATTTCTTGGAGTTTTGAATTTCTTGTGATTTCATTACATCGAGTGAGTTGGTTGATCAAATTGAATTCTTGAGGTTGTGATAGCATCCTAACATTTGAAAATTCCCATTTGAACTAGTTGCCTACCAAGTATTTGATGAAATGCTTAAATGTCTTTACAAAGTCTTGTAAGAGTTCTTAGCTTACATTTATCACTTCTATTGAATTTAATTGATATATTTTTTATTTTTGGTAGATTAAATATTTAGATTGACATCTTCTTGAGATACTTGGGAGTGAATTGAACATTGCCAATCTTGAGTCATATTCCTTAGTATCCTCATTTATTTGAATCCGTGTGGTACTTGACTAATGTTGTCACAACACATCTTCTTGAGAAATCCTAGAGTTTGTGTGGCAACTCATTGCTTGAAATTATTGATTGATTGAGTCTCATTCTTGTTATCCATCTAATGATAGCTCAATTCATCTTAGGAACTTCTTTTTCCTTAAACCCTTGGAATTTGGTTGGCTTTAACTAGTGGAACTAAATCTTTTGGATTGGGGAGACTTCGGGAAGAACTTGAGTGTGGAAGTGAGAGTGTGGAAAAGGTAAGAGGGTGAGTTCATTTTGATAAAAGCCAAAAGAAAGTATATATGAGAGAAAAGTGTCATTGAAAGAGTGTAAACACGTGAATGAGTGAAGTAAGAAATTCCTTTTGTGTTTTCTACTTAAATTTTATGGGAACTTCTCTTGAAAGCAAAGTTCACTATGGCTAGTTGGAATGAAAGTGGAGGATACGATTACTATGAAAAGCCTTGTTCAACTAGAAGTAGTTATGGTAGGAATGATGAGTATGATTAGAGATATGAAGAGGATGACTATGAGAGCATGGGATATTTGAAAAAACATGATGAAGGACCACAAAAATATTCAAGAAGTGGGTTGCAAGGGACAAAGAGTGGTATGTAAAAAGAGAGGGAGTATGAATGCTATACTTGTTCGAGCTATACACACACTTCCTATGAATGTCCAATAAGATCCAAGCCAAGGGAAATAAGTGCATCGCAAAATTCTTCCAAGAGTGGTTTGAGAAGAAAGCAAGATTATGTATGTTCTACTTGTTAGAATTATGACTATAACACGTGTGATTGTCCAAAGAGGAAAATTCAAAGAAGTAGAGATGAGTTGCAAAGAAGTGAAGTGAGCCCTTGTACGTATTGTTCCAACTATAAACATACTTCACCTACTTGTCATTAGAAGTCCTTTAGTTTGTAATATAGCCGATTGAACAAAAGATTTGAGATGTGGGAGAAACAATATAAGGAAAAGAATAGAGAGAATCAAGAGGTTGAAAAGAGTGAACAAAATAAGTTACAAGAAATTAAGAAAGAAGAGAAGATAGAAGAAGAAGCCAAAGAAAAAGAATTGCGAAATCAAATGGGTAAGGAAAAATATAAAGAAGTTGGGGAAAGTCCATTAATATATGGGAGTGAAGACCAGCATGGGAAAAACAAAGAAGGAGTTGAGCATGATAATGATGTGGTTGATAAGGAGCAAATATGTACTAAAGATGAAGGTCCCAAAAATGCTTCAAGTAACTAGGAGTTCGGAGAGAGCTCACATCAACAAAAGAAAGAAGAAGAATGTAAGATTGTGAAAAGTGAAACACGAACACCATTTTCTAAGGAGGTCACAAAACCTAAAGAGGAGAGTAGATGGTAAAAGGGGAAAAGTGGTTGAGTAAAGAAATTCATTAATTGGTGTTGCTAGTAGAGTCTTGGGTACTTATATTATTGAGGAGATGAATGATTAATAAAGGGAAAATATTTTCTACTCAAGATGTAAAATCAATCAAAAACCATGTAGTATGATGATAGATTGTACAAATTGTGCAAATGTGATAAGTACTACATTGGTGGAAGAGTTAGGTATAGAGACCATGAATCATCCTAAGCCATACAGGCTTCATTAGGTCAATGATTGTAGTGAGGTGAAGGTAAACAAACAAGCTAAGGTTACATTTAGCATGGGGAATTATAAAGATGAGGTACTTTGTGTTGTGATGCCCATGCATGTTGGAGAGTTGTTGTTGGGAAGACTTTGGATGTTTGATAGAGATGTGATGTATAATGGTAGAAGAAACACTTATGCATTGAGCAAAGAGGGAAAGAAGTTTACTTTTCTCCCAATGCCCTCTAGTGAGGTTACACAAGATCAAAATCTTTTGAAGGAAAAATTAAGGAAAAGGAGAGAGAAAAAGGAAAGAAAGAAGAGTGAAAGAAAAGAGAGAGAGCTAAATGAGAAGAGGGATGAGATAAAAAAGTTTGAGGTAAAAGGGGAAGAGAAGAGAGTAAAAGAGCATGGAGAGAGGTAAACACAAAGTAATGTGGTGCAAAAGTGAGCCAAACAAGAGGTTGAGAAAAAGAAAATGAATGGAGGTAAAATGAGGGTGAGGGCTTGGATTGAGAAGAAAGAAAATAAGAGAGTTGTTGAGGACCCAAAGACAAATATTTTACCTTCACAAAAAATGTCTTGTTTATATTGTAATGAAGGTATCGATTCGAAGACGAATCATCTTCAAGAAGAGGGGAAAAAGGAATCAAAATAGGCATGAAAACCATTTTCAAGAAGGGAAAAGAATAACAAAACCACACTTTATGGTGCCATAGGTAAGACCAACATTCAAGAGGAATTAAGGGAGTTTTCAAGACAACAAACCCAAGTCCAAGAAGATTGTAAAGAGATGAATGGAAAAGAAAGAGCCAATATACGAACAACAAAAGCAACAATCCATGTGGAGAATCAAGCCAACCTTTAAACAATGATTAAAGGCCAAAGGAGTATCAAGAAGTGCTCAAGATGACCAACATTTCATTAGGAAGGTCCAGGAAACACAGAGAAATAGAATGGAGATCCAAGGAGCAAGTTTTAAATTGCAGCAAAACAAGGGGGACGCCCAGAGCCTACCCGGCACCGGTCGAGAGTGAAGGACCCAGCGCTAGCCCTAATCTGAAAAAATAGTCGCAGGGCAAATTACACCCGGCGCCAGGTGTAATCCTTGGACCCGGCACCGGGTCCAGTCGGGTTCGTCCCACCATTTTAGCTATTTTTCGTATTTTCAGCTTTTTCACTTGTAATTTAATTTTCATGATTTTTATTATGTTTTAACATATTTTAAGGCATGTAATAAGGCCTAAAAACTTGTATTGAGGCCATCTAATTTCTATGCTTGTTTGCTAATTAGTTAGGGCTACATGGGGCCTATAAATACCCCATTGTAACCTCTTTTGTAAGGGAATTCAAATTTCAAATTTCAAAGAGAGAATAGAGTGTTGAACTCTGGGAGAGGAGAATTCCTCCTTAATTCTTCCTTTCAAGACCAAGCAAAGGAATTAGACCCACCTTTGTTTAGAGTCTCTAAAATCCTTGGGTTAGTCCTACTTGTTTCTTCATATTGGGTATTGGGTGGATTTATTCTTATCTAGTATTCTTGTTAGGAAACCTAAAAGGGTGCTTACTTTTCTCCATCCCACTTGTTCTTGAATTCTTTGTAGATTCAAGAGTGTTTGGGTATTGAAGTAGTTGGTCAAATCCTATTAGAATTTGGGTTCTAGTTGGTAAATACATTGGGTTCTTATATTATGGGCATTTTGGTAGCGGATTGGGTGACCAATTCTTAAATCTTGTTCTTAAGTCTAATTTCTAAATTTTTTGTGCTCCCGAGCTTGTATCAAATGGCGATGTGTCTTTTTGGTCCTCGGAATAACCCGTAAGTCCTAATTAATTTTAAGTAGAGGAAATGGTCTCAATTAAAAAGAATTTTATTTATTCAGGAAGTCTAATTTATTTTTAGACTAGAATAAAATAAAAGAATAAGAGAATTTAATTTTATTATATAGTTTAATTGGTTAATTAATTATTCAGGGCCTAAGCCCAGATTGAATAATTAGAAAAATTAACCTGGGCTTAAACTAGTTAATAAAAGACTTAAATAATTATTTTAGTTCATTTGGACTCATTAATTATTTATTAAGTTATTTTTAATTGGCCTAAGAAATAAAAAATTAATGGTTATTATTTATGAGCTCATTGGGTCCAAGGAAAATAATAAATTATTTTTGACCCAATAGCTTGGACTAAAAGATTTTTTATTCATGGAATAGAAGAATTAAGGCTTAGCCGAATCTCTTGTGTTGGTAGCCTCCAAGAGTTTTGAAATATCAAAACCCTAGTGTTTTGGTTATCTGATGCTAAGGGAATAGTCGTGTATTAGTGATTGAGAGTTTTTTCCTACAGAACACACGACACAATCAAAAAAAATATACCAAAAGCCTTCTTCTTTTTTTTTTCCCTCGTTCATATTCCTTGTTCTTTTGGTTTTTCTTGATTTTGCTAATCAATAGCAAAGGTTCAAAAATTATTTTGAGACAAGATTATCCTCGCCTAAGTTGTTTTACCAATAAGTAATAGGCAGTGGAATATTTTAAGTTCTTAAGAGGATTTTGGCGTTCATGCCACAAAGGAGCAGAAGGATTGTGCGTGAAGAGCCAGAAACATCATCCCACGAGCGAGGGGCAACTCCTGTGATCCAATCGACTTCTCACAGCCAAAGAAAAATTTACGACGCAAACATATCAATTAAACTCTTCCGTTGTGCATGTCATTTTTTTTTTTTTTTGTTCCTAGTTTTATTCACTACATGCATGACTTCTGTGTGTTTTCGAAGCATTAATTCTAACACATATAAAATTATTTTCTCTATAAGTTAAAATTTTAAATAATTGATTGTTTATTTAGTTTTCAAGGACAACACCACTATGCCACTAGAAGGACGTAGCATCACAATGAAGATGCTTTGTGCTGCTTGGAAGGATTATAAGTCTAAGTTGAAACAGAGATACTACACTCCTTTCCAGACAAGTACAGAGACTATTCTTTGTGGAGATAGATGAGTTGACAAAAATCAATGGAGGATGTTAGTTGATTATTGGCGATGGGAGAATACGTAGGTTATATGTATAAAAGTTTAATATTTTTCCCTGTTATAAATGTGTGCATATATGTGATAATTATTACATACTTATTTTTTATATTAACTATTTTAGATATTCACAGGCGGAAGCCGAGCGAAACAGACAAAATTGATCATATATTATATATCCACCGGTCACAGGAGGCATGCCATATTCTGTTATATAGGATAAGGTATTCATTTTCTCATATACTCCATTCATTTGAATATTATTTAATTTGCTTGAAAATTCTGAAAAATCTTTACAGATGGCCTTACAAGGCTAACCGACATCGCAATATGATATGTTTCTTGCGACACGAAGGTGGCATGGTCAGCAGGTTGATGGTTTAACTGCAGAGATTATTGTAAGGAATTTTCAACGATTAATTTTCTTGAATTATTAAAATATAACACATATAATTCATTTACCTACTTTAAATTTTATATATTATTTCATAATTTTGTAGGACCAATTAGAGGAAGAATGACAGGCACTGTTTGAGTCTAAGCGCACTGAGGATGCGAAAGATCAGATCTTCCAATGCTTGTTTGGTCCTAATACGAGATGTCGTGTGAGGTGCAAGGGAAAGGGACTTGCCCCCACCTCAATCAGTCAATCATCCACTTGTGCTGCCAATAGTGAGGAGGTTGTCAGAGCTCAGGTTTATGTGCGTATTTAGAGTTGTGAGAAATTATGCGATCTGAAATGCAAGCTGAGACACAGCGTGAACAAGAGGTTTACGAGTCACGTATAACAGCACTTTAGACTACCATGGAACCATTATCTCACAGATTTGATGTACGTGCATTTGCTACAGTACCTATACCACCATCTAGTGCATCTATGACATCTTCAGGTGTTGGTTCTACTTCTTGACCCGTTGGATCGTGTGATGTTGACGAGACTACACGTGATGACTGACATATTCTCATTTTCTTCTTATTTGACATGTACTACTGTTTCTAATAGATTCTTTGGCATTTCTTACTTGTTATATATGTAGTATTACTTCTCGTATGGAGTTTATGGATTATTTATGATTTTAATGTTCAAGAGATTGATTTTGATTTATTTGGCATTAAGTAAATTATGTTTTATTGTGATTAGTGTTGAGAGTTGAACGGATTGTATTTAGTTTGAAATTGTAGGTCAATATGGCTAAATACCAAGCAACCATTTTTTTAAAAAAATCACTAATCAAATACGATGGCCACACAACCGTCGTATTTGAGACTAAATACGACAATTGATAACCATCATCGCCGTCATATTTGCTAATTCATACGACAGCTTGGACCAACCAACCTTCGTATTTGTTAATCAAATATGACGGTATCAACCGTCACATTTGTCAACCAAACCGTCGTATTTGTTTAACAAATGCGATGGTTTTCTTCGCTATTAAGATGGTTTGCCTAGCTGCGTCTTTAAACCTTTTGCACTTATTAAATACGACTCTTTTGTAGGGCATCGTATGAGGCAAATACGATAGTTTTGTTGCCGTTGTTGAACAAAAACGACCAAACTTTATACAATGTTCATAGAGTCGTCATTTAGCCATCGTAATTATTATCAAAGATGACGATTTCTTGGCTGTCGCATTTGATCAGTTTTTTAGTAGTGATGGTTCGTACCATGTCTAGAAGGGTTCAATTTCTTCTATCAGATACACCATTATGTTGAGGTGTATATGGTGGAGTCTATTGAGATAATATCCCATTATCTCTAAGATAACTTGAAACTCTTAGCTTAAGTATTCACCTCCTCGATCGAATCTTAGAGTTTTAATACTTTTGTCAAGTTATTTCTCTACTTCATTCTTGAAGTCTTTGAATTTGTCAAAGGCCTCAGATTTCTATTTCATTAAATACAAATACCCATATCGTGAATAATCATCGATAAAAGTTATGAAATAGTGATAAACTCCTCTTGTTTATATAGACATTGCATCAGTATGTATAAGTTCTAATAATTCTTTCACCCTTTCTCCTTTTCTAGAAAAATGAGCTTTAGCCATTTTATCAAGTAAACAAGATTTGCATGTGCCATATGATTCATAATCAAATGAACCTAAGTCACCAAGCTTGTGTAACTTAGAAACGCGATTCTCATATGGCCTAACCGACAATGCCATAAATAAGATGAGATTGAGTTATCTTTTCTTTGTTTCTTATTGTTTATATTAAGAATTTCATCAATCATATCTAGAATATACAAACTTTTTTATCAAAGTCGCATTTCCATATTAGACACCATTTAATAAAAAAGAACAACTTTTATCCTTAAATATTAAATAAAAATCATTCATGTCCAAACAAGCAACTGAGATAATGTTCTTAAGTAAAATAGGTACATAAAAATAGTTTGTAAGTTCTAAGACTAATCTGGAAGGCAAGTGTAGCTCATAAGTCCTCATAACAAGTGCATCAACCTTTAGTCTATTTGCAGCGAGTAGGTCCACATCGCCCTTCTTAAGCCTTTTACTGTCCTTTAGTCCCTGAAAGTTGTTACAGAAATGAAATCCATATCTGGTATCCAATACCCATATCTCATTTCTAAAGACAGTATTAATCTCAATCACAAACATATCAAGAATAGAAATAGAATTGCCCGCAAGCTTCTTCTTCTCCTTCTTTTCCTTAACGGTCTCCAGATAGGACTTAAAAGAAACTGTTCCCTACTCATCTCCCTCTTTGTTTACCAATCTAATCTATACTATATATTTATACTATGAGGTCAAGTTTTCCAGCCCTATCCCACCACCAGCAATTTCACTTCCAATGGCCCATTCTGCCACAATGATGACATGGGTCTTTAGCAGTTGCCTCCTTCCTTTTTACACCACCTATAGCTTAGTAGAAGTCTTCTTCTTCTTCTTGGGAACTTTATTTTTAGAAGAGAAAGATTCTACCATTATAACTACATTGGATTCCTTCTTCATGGAGGATTCCGCAGTCTTGAGAAGATTGATTGGCTCGGGTATAGTGGATTCAATCTTGTTCATTTGGTAGTTTATCACAAATTAAATCAATACTTAATTTGTTGTCCATTACGAACCCAAAAGACCCAAGCTTCTCAATTAAGCCCAATATCTTTAGCCCATGAGTGGCCACAGAAGTACCCTCATCCATTTTAGAATGGAACAATTATTTTGAGATGTCATATCTCTCCATTTTGGAATGTGCATCAAACAGCTCTCGAAGATGTAAAACAATCGAGTAAGTATCCATATGCTCATACTATTTTTGCAATTTTTGGGATCATTGACACTAGGATCACACAGGATGCTATGTCACTATCCTCTTTGTACTTCTTGTGGACAGCATGAGCATCTTGAGCTAGTGCTAGCGGAATAGGAGCCTTTATCACATAGAGCAAATTTTTCGATTTGAGAATAATTTTCAAGTTTCTATACCAATCCAGAAAATTTGACTTGGTAAGTTTGTTAGTTTCTGAGATACTACATAAGTTTAGATTGGTCGATATGATGCAGATGACCTAGATGTAAAAATAGAGAAATTAGCGAAATGTATATGCACATGTAATGAAAATAATTAGGTCTTTAATTAAGCGCATTATTATTCCATTATTTTACTCAAATCAATAGCCCCTACTATTGATTTAGGAAAGCCCGTTGGAAGCTTCCCTAGGGATCGGTATTCAAATTCCTCAAGAATGACTTTGGGTTAGCCTCTTAAGTTCAATTGTTGGTATCCAATACTAATTACATTGAATGTAATTAATAAATCATTAGGTGATTAACATCTTTTAATCTTAAAGTATTTAAGCTAACCCAACCTTGCCTCCAATATTCTTTATACTTGGATTAGCTAATAGGGATAAAGAAATTAGCTAAACCTAACCTATTAATCAAGAATTTAATTCCATAACTTGAACATGCCCGATGTTAAATAGGCTTGGGTTAGCCTAATAACCTTATCTCGAAAAAGGGCTTTCGTTCTTGGTATATTAATGGAAGGCATTAGGTTTAATATTAATTGAAGGATTTGTCATATTGGTGGTCTCATACATTGCATACACAATATTAACATATTCATCCATAGCAAAAATAACAATGTGGTTTGGTTATGGACTTTACTTTATTAATTTTCATGAGCCACAAAGAAAATTAATTCGGTTACCCTAAGTGTTCATGCATGATTTAGAAAGAAAGTCTTACTATCCTCCTTTTAGTCTTGATCACCTTCTTCTTGACTTGTAATAAATTATAATCCTATCAAACCTATGTGATCTAATTACACAAATCCTAATAATAACCTCGAGTTGCATTCAAGGGGAGTTAGATGAGAAGAGAAATTGCACAAGAAAAATAGAGAAGGCAGAACATGCAAACCCTATTAAATTTAAAACCAAAGAAATAAAATGCATGAACAATTTAATTAGGTCCATAGTCCATAACCAAACCACCATGCTAATTTCATGCTCAAAACAAAATTAAACATAGCTTATAATTCCAAAATCACTATTTTAGAAAAATAAAATAAATTCTAAAATCAAATTTTAGAAAAATAAATTCTCTAGTCCCAAAATCAAATTTTGGGAAAACATTTCAAGTGATTTTTGAAAAATTGATTTCCGTGGGCCTTTTGTGAAGAACCTGAAAAAGGGGAAAATAATAATATTTTTTTATTAAATACATATAGCAGCTCAAGGGTATAAAATATACCCAAGCCGGCCATGGCGTGGGTTATAATCTTGCCTAAGCCGTGGCTAGCTTCCAGAAAGCCACCTGCGACATAGGTTAAAAAAAACTTTTTTTTTTATGAATTCTTCTCAAATTTTTTCATTGTCTACTCCGATGATTACAGAAGATAATTCCTCTATTAAATGCCAAAGAAACATAAAACTTATTCAAATATCCAACTTTCGTTCATCTTTTCTAAGGAACAGACATTCTGTTCACTAAAACAAAGCCAGAAAAAGAACATCTTCTTCGCACAGACAAATTTGCAGAAACATATTTCTGCACAGAATGAAAACTGTAATTTTTTAGAAAATAGGTTTTCTTGAAACACAATTCAACAAGTTTTCTGAATCATCACTGTAATCGTTACAGAAACAATAAACGTCAACCCGCAAACCATAAAAACATTTTATTCAAAATCTATAAATCAGTGCATTCAAAATACACAACAAAGACCCAAGTGCATGAAACAATTTCGCAGAAAAACAGTGACTAGCATGAAACGATTTCATGGGAAAACAAAATCTATATAACACATATAAGGGGCTCTGATACCACTGTTTATCACTCGATCATGCTATCAATATCACATGGCAGAATAAAAATCCAAGTAACCACCTAAGGATCTCTTATATGTGAAATACAGATCAATAAAAAGGTAAAAGAATATACCTTTACAGCCTTTGGCATCGCCACTGGTGTTTAAAATTTCTCCTTGCTGATGGCGTGATCCAGCAATTGATCAAATGAGTATGTTTTTCTTGTAGTTCGGTCATAACCACTACAAACCGAGAGTAGGCTTATCCCCAACAGTATCCACACGAGGATTCAAAACTCAAGATCATCTTACTCTAGTGCTAACAAGAAGTGATAGGCGGCCAGGGTTTTAGTGAAGAAGGAAAAGAAGAAGAATACACAAAGAGCAGTTTTGCATTTCTGTGTTTTTGTTCTCAAACCCCACGAAACTGCAGCATGTATATCATATTTACATGCATGTGGTTTTTTAGATTCCTAAAAAGGAATGCTTTGATTATAATTAGAACCCAAAAGCTTTCATAATTATAATCTGGCCCATTAATTATAACTAATTATAAATTGACCACAATAACTTCTTCTTCTCACAATTAATCCTATAATATTATCAAATAACATCTCGAGTTCTTAATCTTTTATTGTGTGTAACCTATAGATTTTTCGATCTATTGGCAGCTGAAATATGAATTAATCCAAATATCTTTAGGATTAATAATCCTTAATAATTAGAATTAACTTATTAATTCTAATCATAATTGATTTATTAATTCTCTAATTAATAAATCCATATTTAGCAAATCATGAGCGGCATCTAACAATACATCATGACTATCCAAAATTCCAAAAAGTCAAATGGCTTAACATGAACCTTTCAATAGCAAATATTAGTGTAATAAACTCCTTTCACCATACAATATCTTATTCGACTTGGAATATAGAATTGCTGTCAACTCCCTCTAGAATATTAATTAATTTTGGCTTGAATATTTTAGTACTTGTTCCCGAAATCCATTACTTATTATGTGTATCAATTGGAACTATTTCTAATACATAATCATCATAGCAAAGGACTTCTCGAGTAATGATACCTACTAGTGGCTGTGAAATATTCGCTCCTACTATTAGGAGTGGCGAATCCTTTATTGATCTTCTTAACTATTTTCATTTACTTCACGTTGTACCCAATATCCATTTCACATGCAGTCTTGTTGGGACTCTAGAGATTGGAATCAAAGTACAATGCTTAACAAATAAAGTACTTTGGAGACCTCAAGTCTAAGGATACTTGCACATTTGCTATGATGAGATTCTATCACTGGCACTAAATAGTTATCCATCTAATTATCTCATAATTAGACCATCCAATATACTTGTTCTAGTAACAAGCATTCATGTGTTAACTTTGAGTATCATAATACTCATGGATGTAAGAACCACTGCCTAATCAAATCAGAAAGTATAACACATGCCAGTCTTAATGCATTAATGATGTCCTATCTCATTAATACTATGGCTAGGGATAATTTAAGTACAAACATTATCCAATGTAGTCGAAACCTCACATCATGATCTCTATCATGATTTTCTTAACACAGTGTTGCACTTGGGACTTTATCTAACAATTATATTCATACGAAAGTATAGATAAAACAAATTGAAAAATAAAGAATGCATTGTATTATTAAATAATGTGCAATATACAAAATATATGTGATTGCCTCTAGGGTATAACACTAACAAATATGCTATGAAGGATGTGATTACTTGTTTGTCGATGAGTAGAAACCAAATGAATAAAAGTCTAGACAATAGCAAACTATCTCATCAAGATAATTCATATTATTGTAAAGTCACTAATTACTCAATCCACTGAGGAAAATAATGCAGAACAACTATCACAAGGTGTTGATTACAAGAAATGGAGAAAATTATCTGTTGGTCCAGTTATCTTCGTACTCTAGAATCGGTATAGTATCATCCCCGTCAAAGCTTAGTTAGGTTTGTGTTTTGTTCTGCTGGATGATTTAATTAGGATACATGACATGTTTCACGTACCTTAGTTGTAGAAGTATAAACCTGATTCGAAGCATGTACTTAATGAGGAACCATTGATTCTATAACCCAATCTGAGTTATATCGAGAAGCAGGTAAAGATTTTAGACAAAAGTATTAAGACACTTCGAAATAAGTAGATTCCTATTGTGAAGGTTTTGTGAGATTGTCATGGTACACAAGATGCTACTTAGGAGAGTGAGGAATGCGTGAAGCAGAAATATCAAGAAATTCTTTGAGGTATGGCCTAGTAAGAATACTGGGGGCGAAATTCTCATAAGAGGGGGAGAATGTAATACCCCACCCTAAATGCCCATAGAAATGGGAGATTATATGGGCCATATAGTATGAGTATTTTTGCATATAGATATATTTGGTAGTGGCATGAATGAATTTTTTTAAGCATGATTGTAGAAGAATTGTTATGCTTTGGAATGTTTGGGATATCACTTTATAAAATAATGATGGATAGAATATTCTAGCATAAAACTATTAATTGTGATATATATATATATATATATATATATATATATATATATAAGAAAATGTAACTAACTCTAAATTGTGTGTTTAATTATTGGGTAGCGATTAATTAAATAATTTAACTATTTACTAGTTGTTAAATAATTACATATCTAAATACATTTATAATATATTGTGTATTTACTATAATTTATTAAATACTCATTATATGTTTATTTTATTTATTTATTTATGTTTTAATTTTAAGAAATATTAAAATATTAAACTAGCAAGACTTTTCTCTTATTTTAATTAATTTATTTGGAGAGAAGTTGAATTTTCTTAATTTAAATATTTATTCTATTTAGGAGAATATTTTGAGGAAATCGTTAGGCTTTTAGAAGTCTAGTAGCTACCACTTAGGGGTAGGATAAGAGGAAAAACCTAATTCTTGTATATTTGGGAAATTAACTTGAAGGGGATTTATTATTTCTAATCCTTTTTGGAAAAAAAAATTGGAGAACATTTTTTCCTTATTTCCTCTCCTTTGTGCCGCCACCTAACACTCTAGACCCTCTAGGATTTTGCCTAATTAATTAAAGGAAGCTTTTACTATATAGAACCTAAAGAAACTAGAAGTTTCCTTAATTCTTCTTTTTTTTTTTCCTTCTATTTCCTAAACCTAACATAATTCACCTATAAAAACCTATCTAAATAAGATTTTTTAGACCTAAAAATCCCTAGCAGCTTGTCTCTCTCTCTCTCTCTCTCTCTCTCTCTCTCTCTCTCTTTAAGGGATGGCAACGGGGCCGGGCTAGGCCGAGGACTAGAAATCCCAACTCTACCCCTGCATACCTCTTATTTTTCCATCTCCGTCACAGAAAAATGTGAGGATCCCCACCCCCAATCCACCAAGGACAAAATTATCTCCAATCCCGACCCAGCGGGGAAGCGGGGGCCCGCTTGGACCCGAAAAATTTTTTAAAGATTTTTTTCAAGAAATTTTTTTTGCCTCTGATATGTTTTTATTCAAAACTTTTTAATCATTTTGAAAACTTTCATGGTGGTTTCTAATGGTTCACATATTAATCATATTACTAAATTAGTAAAAGTAAAATTGATAATTGATAATTTTTCTTTTTTTTCTTTTTTCCTCTTCTCTTCTATTTTTTTAATTTTATATACATATATAATCTACCTATATATATATACCATATATAGATAATCTACCTATATAATGGTTCTCTTCTATTAATATATATTTTATGTGTGTGTGTGTATACATGCTATGTAAATTATATAGGTAGATAATTTACCTATATAATAATATATAATTTACCTATGTATAATTATATAATTATATATAATGTTTGACTGCAAGAAATCACAGGAAAGCAAGCAAACAAGACAAAAATGTAAACCTTAACATACATACGTACTTATGTACGTACGTACATATACGTGTGTGTGTGTGTGTGTATGAAATAAAAAACTCTTTTCGTATCACAACAAGAGCCAAGCTATTATCTATATCCTATCAAATGCTTAAAGATGCACTTTGCTTTCTTATTTACATCTCGTACGCCGGAGGTAGGAAACGATTACAGGCTGTGCTTTGGGATACTGAAGGAGTCTAGGGAAGTTACCTGTTTGCAGAACACAGGTAGGTTAGGGCTAAGATGCTTGATAAAAGTCCTAAGGTGTGACCCGGTATCTTCAAAGTCAAAGAGAGACTCAGGTATGGAAGCATAGTGAACCCTTTATAGTTTGATAGTATTAATTATAACGTAACTCTTGGTGTGATATAATCTTGCTTATGATTACAATTTCTGTATTATCTTTATATTCCCTAGATTTTGTTATAATATTTCAAGATAATTTAAATAGAAATGTCCTTATATATATACATACATATATATAATATATTTACATAGCAATATATATATATATATAATACATAATATATATATGTATATATATATATTGCTATGTAAATATATTATATATATATATATGGTATGTATACATATAATATAATACATAATATATATAATCTACCTCGATATGTGTGTGTGTATATATGTATATATAATATAATATACTATAATAGATAAAAAATATATAATGTAAAATATATGTGGGACGGACCGAGGGCGGGGATCATGCAATCCCCTCCCCGGGTTGGCAAGCTAAGGAATAAAGCCCGCCCCCCGATACCGTCTCCACTTAAATCGGGGAATCTCCAACCCAACTAGGCTGGGCCTAGCCTGGTCCTAGATTTAAGCGGGGATATTTACATCCCTACTCTTTCTTTTTCTCTCTCCCTCCCTCCCCCCCTCCCTTAGCACACAAAACCCTCTCCCCTCTTGCCAAAAGTTTAATTAATTTGTTGCTTATGGAGAATTTCTGCATAAAATCACAATTTTGGAGCACCATTTTTGGATCGATTCTTTGTTGATCTTGGTGATAACGGAAGTTAGGAGACACCCACTCATCCGTCTAAGGTTGTTCAAATTATGTGTAACAAGAGGTAATGACTAAAGTCATTTCTTTTCATTGATTTCCTTGTTGCCGCCATTGTAGAGGGAAAATTAGGATTTTGGGGTTTTGAAAATTGCGACATGTATTCCTTGATTGAAAAATTATGATTATCATCTAAACATGCTTAGACATTTAAAAAGAAACCACTTTTCAAAAGATTTTTATGAAAGAAAGCACTTTTATCCTTTACCTATGAAAGTTGGAATTTTTGTGATGATATGCTAGTTGTAGGATTTAAAGCAAAATAAAATAGCAAAGTGGTTTATTATAGTACAGCCTTTTGATATTATAATCTTGAAATGATTAGAGTATGTTTTATGTTAGAAATCATGCAAGAAAACCCTGGGACAAAACCCAGCAATTTTTGAAAAAAAAAAAAAACTGAAGGAATAGAGTGCTCTGTTTCTGTTGTATAGTCAGATTGATGCCATTATTTTGGTATGATAAATACTGAATTTGAAGAAGGTCAAAACAAACAAAATGTAGATTTATGTGTGTAAATACTAACTGTAAAATTTCAGAATTTTCTAATGAGGTAATTAAAATTTACGAAATTTTCTTTTATACTGGATATGTGTTGGGCAGAATACTGATATAGTGAAAAATAATTTTTTGAGTGCAAATAAAGTTTGGGTTTTTTGCAAGGCTAGTTATATTCTATTCTATATGAGTTTATGTATGTCTCAATAAAAATTGAAGTTAATCCAAGGTGTTTGCATGTGACTTGTACTCTTAAAAAAAGTGAGATAAATGTTGGAATTTGGGATGAGCCTAGAATTTTTTAAAGAAACTCTCTATTATTAATTTGTATACCTCTATATGTGTAAGAATTATAAGTATTGACATTTAGGGACGTAGTATCGGTTTAGACAGGGATTTATTTGAAGTTTTGCTTGTGACATGTGGAAGGGGAATTAATTATGTAAGGAATATGATTTCTTAAGATATTAAGAGTAGGTTGTGACTTATTTATTTATAACTTTTAGACTTGGAAGATTGTCAAGGGCAAGGATCCACTCATTGGGATTAATAAATTAATTTGTTATACTAAGGTAAGTTTTTGCATTAAAATTGTTTGTAAAATATAGCAATTATAATATTGTCAAGTGTTACGATTTGCCATTGGAAACACATGTTTTATATTAAAATGTTCAACATGGCTAGTTTTCTTACTCTATTGCAACTCACGCACCGATTTCTTAAACAAAAGGAATTTCAAAACAATTCACTGGTCTTTTGCACTAAATGATTTAATCAAGGCTACCAAATCATGCTGGATATTTTCTTTTTGATTACTATTTGATGCTAATGAGTTTTCTTGATGCAAAAACGTTAAGTACTCGATAAGCATAGGCTTCTAACACTAGTCTAAGAATGAGTGAGCTAACTTTCCCCCAAGCGACTACCTCCGGGAGGTGAACTCGTTTTTTATTAAGCAATAGTGGTATAGAGTAAGGCCTATCTGAGTTAGCAACCAGTTCGAAGTGGAACTGTATTTTTTTAGAATGGACAATCGGTAAGTTAGAGGGGTTTGGAAGAAGGAGAAGTATCCCCACCTAGTGGGTTGATCACCCACTATATTGTGATATAAGATTTCACAGTACAATGTCATGATGTAAGGTTTCATAACTCAAGATTATGATGTAGGGTTTCACAGTCCACTTTATTGTTGAGTGGTTGATTTCCTTGAAATAAAGTTATTCACTGAGAATACAAATTGAAAATGTCACTCTTGTGTTTAAAACTATTGATTATGATTGCAATTGTATTTTTTGGATTTCAAAATGCATATCACGTAATTGTTTCAAATAAACACTTTCACACACACAGGACTTACAAGGAAATTTATTTCTCACATTATTTGTGCATATTTTCAGGTCGTGAGCATTACTGATAAGGTCGGAATTAGAGTTCAAGATCTTATACTTTACATTTTTAGAGACAATGTCTTGTGATTTTTCATTTTGAGACTCTGTAAAAGTTTTACTTGAGGTATTTCTTTGGATAAGTTATTTATTTACCTAATTATAAAGACCCCTTATCATTTGGATGAGTCGATATCCCCACCTCTTTTGGGATACGGAGGTACCGAGGTGTTACACTTAGAATCCAGAAAAGGGGCGGGTGCAGGTCCTTCAGGAGAGAGAGAGGCAGCATCGGGTTTTTTCTATTTTGTCTCAAAAATTGCTCTGTTTTACTTTACTTTCTCCAAAAAGTGGCCAGCTTCGACTCTTTCATAGAAACCGGCATAAGGTCCTTATTGGAATCCTCCGATTTCGTTCACTTTTTATGCAATTCCCAACAACTCTCTAAGGACAACTCTTCCAAATCAATCCTACACAAAAGTTCATTAAAAGTAAAGAGAATGAATAGTTATTTAACTAAAAAATAATACAAATTCTACATAAATGACTAACAAAATATAAATAAATTCTAGCCCTATTATATAATAATTATATTTCGATGAATTCCTAACTAAGAATATATTATCAGTTCTTTGGTATTTAAGCTTGGCTTAGACCTCCCCATTTTCCTTGGGTAATCCATGTGAATTCTATTTTACTAAATAATCTCGTATAATGATTATATTTCGACGAACATCCTTGGCATGTTGTAATGAAGTAAAAACTAAGAACCTTTCAAATACTTTCAGGCGCTCCTCTTCTCACAACCACAATGGCTCAAAACATTTATCCCTTGGCATCTTCTTTACTTTACTTTATCACTAGGTCGATGCCTGTGCGTTGCACGGGAGTATTGATAATGTTATGTTTTATTTTGGTGAAATGAATTTTTGCAAAAATATGTATTGTAAATTTTTATTTATTTTAAAATTGAATTGTCAAGATATTATATTATATTGGTTTACTGTTTATTTTTTTAGTTAATTTTTTTTTTGTTATAATATGTGTGTAATAGAAATCTTGTAACAAATATTAAGATACTAAGTTTTGATAAATGATGAATTGGGTTCTCACTGCCAAATTCCTTTCCCTTTTGGGTTCTCATCAGGCTGCCAAATCTAGCTAAATTGCACCTCAAATGGCACTATGGTCATTCATGACTTTCCCGTTCAAGAGATAAATGAAGACAGCATAATGGTCAATGTTCAAGCCCAGTGTGGCCGTTCCATTAAAACAATCCACACTCTCTTTGGTCCTAACTATGCTCCTACGTCACACAATGGAATTCTTATGTAGAACTGCACCATTCCCTTAACATCATGTTTGATACCAACCACGATGGTTCAAACTCATTTTGAGTTGCTTGATTATGGTGCAAAAAATAATAGTAATATCAGCTGTTACTCAGAGCAGAACAAACAAAGCCAATTCATCATCTATTAGAACTTGGCAAAAAGTCAGTGTAACTCACTCCGCACGGCTCGGCTACTACAGAAATCTTGTAACAAATATTGAATTATCACTGATGGCTTCCAGGCTTCTGTAGATGGTATATGTTTTCTACATGAAGTGCCAACCTTATCTCTGCATAACAAAGAGATTTATTCACACAACATAGCACATCAAAGTTCAATCTGAAAGAAGACAGCAAAAGCTTCCAACTATAAACACTAAATTTCTAGCCAGCTTTGATTAGTAAAGTGGCCAGCACAATTGCAGCATTATCTTTATGTTTCACAAATTTCATGAAATCAAGAAGAGTTGCAGACCCAATAGAAAGCAAAGATAGCATATTTATCCTTCTGGAGGTACATTCTAGAGGAAATATATCAAATTATGCCAAGTAGTAGGCCATACCTTGATCACTATACTGCTGTTTACACGCAGGGCACTCAAATCCAAATTTTGGGATGCAAAAACTATATGAAATGGGGGGGAAAATAGAAGAATTACTAATACTAAACAAAAGAAAGACAAAAGGTAACTAAAAGCTTGTAAAAGAACTAATCGGTTCTAGATAACCAAGCAAGTGTCTTATTTCCAGAACATATGATTGCAAGGGAGCAAAATAGGTTTATTCAACAAGCTTAAGCTGCAAAACCAACATACAATAATGTATCTTTGATTAATTTCTCATTTTGTAACCTCTGCACTATAATTCTTTTTCACAAAACAAAAAACCCTCAAGAAATGAAAAAGAGATATCACACTGTAATTATTGTTACATACAAAGGTAATGTGGGAAAGAATTGCCAATACCAGAGTGGGCATTTGAGCTCGACACTCAATTTTTGCAAATGGAGAGTTGCAAACTTCCTTGCTTTCTTCATCAACTTCCCTATCTAAATTCAAGCTTGGAAAACACATCATTTATTATTGAAGTTGGGAATAGAGCAGCACAGTTTTTCTGATGCACTAAGAAAATTTACAACCAAGAAGCAGCGAGATTATATGCAATAGCAACTGATCTTGGCCAGCTAGCAATTTGAGGGTAGTCTGCCAATAAATATCCACAAAACAGAAACTTGAATAAGGAGATAATGTATTGGTGTAAACATATATATCTTTGTATCAACAAAACTCAGAGGATATATTACAGGAAAGTAAAAAGGCAGACATTATAATTTTGTAAGAATTATAATTTCAGACACTTCAATATTAGTTTAGATAGAATTATGTGGCCAAAGGTATCAAAATACTATTGCAAGTGATGTTCTGCTCATGCCAATTTAAAATATTACCTTAACACAACAAAAGCTATCATTTGTCATTTTTTTGGTGTAATACTGAATGCATCATTCAAAGATATGAAACATTCAATATCAATATGAAACAATTACATAAGTCACAATAAATATTCAGTTGCATAATCTAGAATTCTGCTTAGCTTCACTGCTCTTATTTGATAAAACCAATGGCCTTCAAGAATGCACCCAAAATCTTCCCACCATGTGATCCCATGCCGTTCCATGATAGCTTCAAGACTGAATCAAAGCTTTCAATACCATATTAGGCCGTAGCCTCAGCCAGAGTAGAAAGAGAAAGAGCTTTAATAGTTCTAACCTTCTGGTTCTCATCATTCAAAGCATGTTCTATATTCTTGATCAGTTGTGTCAAGATAGCACAACCGATCAAAATAGCATCAGTCCTCATATTAGGCCTAGGAGTCTTATCCAAGAAGGGATCATTCCTCTCTGGAGATATGACTCGATTCAATCTCCTCCATCGATAATCATCCTCCTTATCAATAATCTTATTGGGCTACTTAAATCCCGAAACTTCATCCTCCTCCCCTGCTCTCAGGACCTCTTTGCAATCCTGCTTTGGGCCAGTAAACAAAGCCATTTTTCATGCTATCTCATTCTCTGTAGCATCTCCCACATCATCCTCATCATTCACAGGTATACACTTCTCATAGCCCTCAAACCAATTAGCATTGTATAAGTCGGTATCAAATGTCACGGAGGTGAGCGAGGCAACTTGCTGCTCCATTTTATTTCTCTCGTCATGTGCTCCTTAAATCTCACTTCCATCATTGTTCATTTTGCAATTTACTTAAACGCGAAACAAACCCTAAGCCTAATTCTAATTTTTCATTACAGAAACACAACTACTACTCTAACCTTTAGAGATACAATCAATGACAAAAGTGCACCACACCCGACACAAAGGAATACCATAGAAAACCCACAAAAATATAGCAACAATTAGTCTAAAATAAAAGAGTCAGAGGTAGAAACTCACATTCGATGTGGAAAATTGAGTCTGGTAACTACTACTCTGAGCTTTAGAGACCACACCAGACACGCAGGAATACCATAGAAGACCTACCAAAATATAGCAACAATTAGTCTAAGCTTAAAGATAGAGATAGAAACTCACCTTCGATGAGGAAAATTAAGTCTGGTAATAAGGACTACTAAGATTAGAGTTTCGAATTAGCAGAACCTCTTGGGATGGGATTGCGTGTTATGGATTATTCCAACTCTTTTCGTCAGTCTTCGTTTTGTTGTCGGAAATAACAACGGCCAAGAGCACCTTCTCGTCCGGTAGGAGGTGCACCAACAGACAATGGAAACGATCGCTACTATCATAGACACACCGCCTACCACTATTATTCACACCGCTAAGACTTTGTTCTCTCTTCCCAATAGCAGACTCGCACTCCTTCAGGGCCAACAGTGGCCAAGCAGACGCTAGTGCAGATGGAGCGGGAGACAAAGTAAAAGAGGCTATGGTGAACATCCTCGAAGATGTAGCTCACGCCTTTAATGGAGGATGGTCCATCTTCCAATTCGAGATCTCAATGCAATCTTGTGTGGAAGACCAACAAAACAAACAAAGTTCAACAATAATCCCAAAAAATGTAAGAAATTCGAAGCATCTGCTATAAATATAGTAGTAAATCTGAAGAAATTAAACTGAGGAACAATCCTATAAATATCCCACTTCATTCTCATAAAAAAACTCCTCTAAAGACAATAACAATCAAACTAAACCCACGAAGTAAACCTAAAATCCTAAGATCAATATCCATACCTAGTTAATATACCTAAGAAAAAACCTAAAGGAATACTAAAAAAATACTTCACATATATTTTTCTGGTAAAGTCATCAAGAGCTCAAAAAAAAAAAAAAAAAAATCTAATTCACTTAAATTTGTTGAGGTGTCAAACCCACATGACTTTACCCCCAACTTTACATATTATTAATTTAAAAAACATTTATGAGTAATAAAAATAAATGTTTCGAGTTATTTATGGATACATTATGCGCAATTATCGTTATGAAAGAGTTGATAAAATCAATTATTTATTAAATTACGGTTAAGTTTAGCATGAAATCCTTTTCTTATATTAGATCCGATAAATCTAGGGCAAGTACACTAAATTGGTGGTGATAATATAAATATCTATTCGAATTCGGATATAATTAAAAAAATTCAATCTATTTAAATTTATTCCATCTAAGTTCATTTATTAAATAGATTTAACTAGATGAATATGGATAAATTTTGAATGTATATTTATTCATGACATCCATTTATATTTTTTTTATCTATAAATAAACATCTTCTTTTATCACTTCATCACTTAAATCAATATACACATATTTTCTTTTACTACTATATCACCTTTATTAATTGGAGATATTAACAATAAGATTCATATGTTATTTGAATTCATTTTCTAAAATGGTGGATGTTAGTTTTTTTTTAAACTTTCAAATAGATATTCGTTTAAATCTATTAAATTTGTCGAATTTAAATAGACACCAAATTAAGATCATGGACTTGATTTTAATTATCTATATCGATTAATCTAGAGGGTGGCAATAGGAATTTATATTTAATAAATATCCAAATCCATTTATTAATAAATGGATATTATGATCAAAATTAAACTAATGGATATAAATGGATAATGTATTTAATTTCTACTAATTTGGAATCCAAAATATCCACTAAAATATTAAAATTTAACTAACATCCACAATTTAAGCAATGTGTTTTATTAACATAGTGTTTCACTGCTAGTCTCATTACTCATCTCTTTATGCATTTCACCAAAACGTGTTTTACTACTAATCTTTTAAAAAAATGTTTATTTACTTAATTTGAGTGATAAAGTTGATAATGTATGATTATTACTACTAATCTTTTTAATTAACAAACATAAAATATTTATTTATTTGATAAAAATATAAACAAATAAATGAATATTCAAAATCTAACTAATATAAAATGAATTGAACTCATTTAGTTGTATCCAAAATTAAATGAATATTTATACTTTCACCACTACATTTATTTATATATGAATTTGAAAGTATTAAGTTGTCATCCAAATAAGCCAATTCACATCCAGAAACTACATTTGGAAAATTCACTAACAGCCAAATCTCATTATCTTAAAAAAGAGGGTTTTTTTTTCCTTAAAAAATTATATTTTGGACCCAAAGCAGCGGGTTGGGTTATCTCGTCCACTATCTGTTGCCTGCCGACGTCAACCAGTGATTTCAGCTCCTGCAGATGCCTTCCTGCCCTTATTGCCACCGCAAAGTCACCACAGGGGTACCACCGTCTTTTTGGCTCTCCTTGCTTCTCTTTCCTTTACTTTTCCGTCTCTTCTTTCCTTGGTTCGACCCGGTTATTCCAGGATCGGACCATTCAACTCGTGGTGTATCCGACCCGGAAACTATCCCTTCATCATATGTTCTGTAGAACCCATTCAAAACCCAACAGCTAATTGCAAATAAGTTCTCAGGAAAGGATAACCAATTCCACTCTTTCAAAAATTTTCTTCCTATTGCAACTAATAATTCACTTCTTTACAGTTTTTGTGCAAAATAGTTTGGTGGGCTATTAGAAATGGCCTCTTCTCTATCTCCTTCTTGGCTGCCATGCCAAGGTCTCTCTTTTTTACCACCAAGATTACTTGCAGTTCTGAAATGACTTCATAGGAGCCCTTTTTTGGTTTGTAATTTTGGTATTTCTTATTTTATTTTGATTTTGCAGATAGAGGAATATCTAGAGGGGCTGTTTATCTTGATCAGACAATCACTAGGAAGTTCCATTTCCAGTGTTTTAAGGTTTGTTTTTATATTCACATATACTTTGGTGCTTATATACTGTGCAGAATTTGGGATTTGTAATGTGTAAATAGATGTAGTTTACATTTATATGGAAGCAACCTGGAAGTATGAACTCTGAAAATTGAGAATCGAAGGATAAGGAGGAGAACGAAGAGCTCAAATTTTAGTTTTAAGGATATTTGGGTTTTAAAGAACAGAATGCATGCAAGGAAAACAGGTAGTCACTTGCAAAAAACTTCAGCTCTGTAATTTGTATTTATTTATTTTTTTTAAAGAAAATCAATAACGAACTACCTTGTTGGAGCCTTCCAATCTATTTCTAACGTCTTTCAAAACACCAGATGCTTTAGTGTTTGAACTTTATGAAGTTCATGACTTGACAAATTTGGGGTTTGAAATGTTACACATCAAATTCTTCTCTAATCTTTCAACAGTGAGAGTTTTGTTTACTTGCTTTCTTTGTTTCTATAAATTGCGATTGATGACTGCATTTCTATCTTATCAGTTCTGTGAACATTAGTGGTGGAATTACATAACAAGTGGGTAATTATTAGTCAAATTCTGAATCTAATTCAATTTGAAAACTGTGATGTTTACTTAAACACTGGGGTCGTGCTTCCCTTTTTTGCTTACTTTTCCCATATGTTATAGGCACATAATGCAATGTGCATTACAACCATACCCTTATCTCCTCCACACCCTGCCCCCATACCATTTTCCCTAAACCTATACAAGGTTTGTGATTTATGGTTCCAATTTCCCCAAAAGAATTGTCTGCTTCTGCATCAGAGTTTACTGTTTGCTTCTGTAACTAGACTTTTTGAATTATAGAACTTAACTTGCTAAAGGCTTAGCTAGTCTGGAACAACTGAAAAATCAATTATTTTAGAATATCTACAGACTTTTGAGCTGGAAAAGGACTAGAAAATGATGGATGATGTTAAAGTGGAGAACTGGAGATGGAAAAAAGTGCAAATTTTCGGAATATTCTAGTCAATGAGCAAAGTGAAAGTTGTGCAACACTTTATCCTCTTGTGCTAAGTCATCACATGCCAGCATACTTTTGGCTCAGCCAAGCCAGTATCCATCCCCTGCTACCTGCTTGAGAAAAAGCACACTGCCTTGGAGAAAAAATAATATGGTGATGTCTTTGAGGTTTTTTATGCGTTTGAGACTTAAGATGAAAAAGAAAAAGGAGAATTTGCAAGGCTTATGTGATTCTATGGATTGGACAATATACTTGTCTGTGTTGAAAATTATGGTCATGTAATATATATTATCAAATACCAAGGTTTGAAACAAGAGATTTACGGAGGTATTCTGAGATGCATGTTTTGCATTATTGAAGAGATTAACATATTGCAGTTGTATCCACCTTTTTCAGTTACTCTACCTAAAATGTTAACGGTGCTTTTTCTATTCTTGGGCATACCAGAATTCTTTCTCTGGATCGTTTCTCACTTTGGCTTGGAAGTTGAATGTGGGACCAATCCATCCAATTAAGAGAGGACCTTTGCTTCCATGTGTAAAATGTGAGAATTCTGACAAAGAAGGGAGTTCATTTGAGCATGTATCTATTGAGCGTGCTCCATACTATAGTTATATGGACTCCACATCGGGGCAGATTGAACCTGCTTCTGGGGCTCGTGCAAGTATTCCTGGAGAAGAATACTGGCCAGAAGGGACTGCTAGCCAAGTGAGAGCTGCGCGGGCACCTGAACCTACTGGTGTGTCGACTGGAAGTCCTTCTTATGGGAAGAAACCTGGCAGTCGGAGGAAAAGGTACAAACAATCAGTTGCTGCTTCTGGGACAGCTGAAACAAGTGCTGTTCTAAATGATCCTGTGGAAGTCGAGAGTCACGATGACACACCAAAGGAACCCAAAGAGACATCATCGGAGTTTGTTGTCTATCAGACAGAACCTCAGGAAGAGTACCTAACTGGATATGATCTGGACAAGAAACTTGGACGACCTCATCCCTTTATTGATCCAAAAGCAAAGAAGCAAATCAAAGAGCCACTTACAAGTGAAGAACTATGGTGGAACTGGAGAAAGCCGGAAAAGGAGCAATGGTCCAGGTGGCAGAGGCGGCGTCCTGATGTTGAAACGGTTTGTCCTAAAACCTCCACAACAAATGTGTATTATGGGGTGAAAGTTTAAAATTAATAGCTGACATGGAATAACTTGACTTTGTTTTTCTGAAATATGACGTGGAAAATGGCTCCTTTGGAATGCTAATCCTGCTAAAATAGAGATGTTTCTCCATTCTATGTATTTTGTTTTGTTGGAGAGGATGCATCACTGAGATAGGTATTATATCAGATTGAATCAAAGACCTTCTCTGTGCTCATCTTGTTTAAAAAATGATTTATTTACACCATTGGTTTTTGTGGATTGGGATGGGGATTTCAGGTTTTTCTGAAAGCTATGGCAGAGACTGGGCAGGTAGAGCTTTATGGTGAACATCCAACGTTGACTGAGACCTCACTTTATAGAACAAGGCGACATCTATACAAAGAGGAAAGGTAAAAGAATACCTAGAGCTTTATTATCTGTGCCTCAACAACTTACTTTATGTTTGATTCTGTATTCTCCTAGTATGTTTAAGAGTGCCTACAATATCTAACTCCATACATCTGGTATGTTGGTGCATCGGCTATATTAGTTGCATGTTACTAAAGAAACAAAATTTAAAAATATTTAAAGCTTGAATGATCAATTAAAATTTGATTAAGTGATACATAAAATATGTAAGAGTAGAAGCTGCTTAAAATCTTTGAGGATGCCACTTTTTAATCTTGCATGACAGCTTTAAGTTAGCTGAAAACTTTGCCACCTGATATTTATTGTGTTGAACTTTTAATCTTGGACATAATAAGCTCCATATTTTGAGATCTTAATATTTTCAAAGAAAATGGAATCCCATATCATAAAAGGAATGCAAGTTGAGGCAGCCTTGACCGTGGTGGGGAAACTGACCGTTGATTTTGGCCAACCTCAACACCAAGAATCGGTTTTTCTCGTTGAACTAAAACAATACTTGGCAGTTAAGATTGTAGTTGGTCAACTGGCCAACTGTTGATTTTTTTTTTTTTTTTTTTTAAATTTTCTGTAGAATTTGTTAAGATGTAAAAAGTGTGAAAATGATAAAAAAAAAATGGTTAACAATAAAATATATAAAAATAAAAAACTTGAACTTAATTTAGTTTCCTAAAAATTTTTATTATCCACATCCAAAAATTCGGAGAAGTCCCACCGTACATTTTCTTCTTCACAATCTTTGACTCTAGTCTAATCATCTACACATGATTGAACTTTAAAGGTCTCTGATGCCATTGACGAGTGAGTTTTGCATGAAATGTTACCTCCAACACTAAAAGTTTGTTCTACCACAATGGTTCAAATGAAAACAAGAATCTCCTTAGCCATTAGTGCTAGAATAGAAAATTTATTTCTATTTTCGGCCCACCACCACAAGATATCGAATATTTCACCTATCATTATACTCCAAAGAACAAGTTAATTATAATTCAAGTTTTGTCATGGAACTTGAGCACCTTCTCAGTCGCTTTGACCTTTCTAACATAAAAAGCCTTGCTTTGTTAATTCTAGAATATCCTGATGTTGAAACTTTAGTATTTTATTTCTGGCCAACCTCAACACCAAGAATCGATTTTTCTGGTTGAACTAAAACGACAGTTGGCAGTTAAGATTATAGTTGGTCAACTGACCAATCGTTGATTTTCTCTTTTTTTTAAATTTTTTAAATTTTTCATTAGAATTTGTTAATATGTAAAAAGTGTGAAAATGATTGAAAAAAAGGTTAAAAATAAAAAGCTTGAACTTAATTTTAGTTTCCTAAAAATTTTTGTTATCCACATCAAAAAATTCGGAGAAGTCCTACCATACATTTTCTTCTTCACAATCTTTGGCTCTAGTCCAATCATCTGCGCATGATTGAACTTTAAAGGTCTCTGATGCCATTGATGAGTGAGTTTTGCTCGAAATGTTACCTCCAATACTAAAAGTTTTTTCTACCGCAATGGTTCAAATGAGGACAACAAGAATCTCTTTAGCTATCAGTGCTAGAATAGAGATTTTATTTCTATTTTCGGCCCACCACCTCAAGATATCGAATATTTCACCTATATTAGTATACTCCAAAGAACAAGTTAAATAAAATTCAAGTTTTGCCATGGAACTTGAGCACCTCCTCAGTCATTTTGACCTTTCTAACATAAAAAACATTGCTTTGTTAATTCTAGAATATCCTGATGTCGAAACGTCTATATATTGAGTTGTTTGAGCGGCTAAATCATTCCTTTTAGAATATTCATGATATAACTCAAAAAAGTATTCTTTACATTAACCATTGTATAAGAAACATCAGGAGGGTATGTAAGATTTTGAGTACTATTTCTTCTTCTTCTTCTTCTTCTTCTTCTTCTTATTACTTGTGGTTGTTGTTATTGTTATTCTTATTGTCGTCGTCGTCATTGTTAAGTAATCTTGTAAACACGTAAGAGAATTGTAAACCATCAATTCTCTTACGTGGATCAAGAACACTAGTGACTAAATTAACATTAGGTATTTGTAAATAATAACTATTTAGATCTCATAACATTAGTACACGGAGACAAAAGACTATTACTAGAATATTCATTAAAAATACTTCTAAAACACACCATAAATTATAAGTAGTATCATTTCGTGTTTTTAAATATTTAAAATACCTTCGCAAATATTGTATTATTGAGGAAATAAATTGTTAGAAAGGAATATTCTAAATGAATTAACAAATTGACTGTTGAGAACTTAACATATATATATTGCATTATTGAGGCAATAAATATGTTAGAAAGGAATATTCAAAATGACTGTTGAGAACTTATTTAAAATATGAATTGTTAAATGAATCTTATATATATATATATATATATATATATATATGTGCAAATAGAGATGTTAGAATACATTTTATTTCCTTAACAATGGAATGTTTGCAAAGGTATTTTAAAAATATTCAATTGATGCTACTTCTAATTTGTCTAGTGTTTATTATCCAACTTGACAATTAGTTATTGAAGAATTTGTTAATGATAGGAGTATTTTTAATGAATATTCTAGTGATACTCTTTTTGTCTCTTTGTATTACTGCTATGAGATTGGTTGAAATAATATTTAGAAATACTTGATGTTAATATAGTTGCTAATGTTCTTGATCTACGTATGAAAATTGATGGTTTACAAGATTACTTTACTTGTTATTATCACTCTCTATTTAATAGTAGTAGTAGTACTCAAGATCTTATATATCTCCCAATGTTTCTCATATAATTGTTAATATAAAGAATATTCTTTGTGAGTTATATCATGAATATTCTAAAATGTATGGTTTAGGTATTCAACCAACTCAAAATATTGAAGCTTTGACGTGCCTATCTTCTAAAATTAACCAAATAAGGTTTCTTAAAGGTTAAAATGGCCGGGAGGGTCCTTAATTTCCACGGCGAAACTTGAATTATATTTAACATGTTCTTTGGAGTGGAATAATATAGGTGAAACAGAAACATTTGATATCTTCAGGTGGTGGGCCAAAGATGGGAATTCTCTATTCTAACATTAATGGTTAAGGAGATTCTTGTTGTTCTCATTTCAGCTGTTCCGACAGAACAAGTTTTTAGTGCTGTAGGAAATATTTTGAGCAAAACTCACTCATCAATGGCGGCAGAAACCCTTGAAGTTTAGTCATGTGTAGATGATTGGACTATAGTTAAAGATTGTGACCAAAGAAATGTGTGGCCAAACTTTTTCGAATTTTTGGACATGAACACCGAAAGACCTAGAAGTATAGTTGATGGCACTAGAGACCCTTGAAATTCAGGTATGTGTAGATGATTGACCGTGAACAAGAAAATGTGCGGCCAGACTTTTACGGATTTTTGAACGTGGACACTAAGGGAACTACAAGTACATTCGAGAGTGATGACTATTAGAGAATTACGAGGGTTTTGATTCCTTTACACCCTATGAGGATATGTAAACAACTTAATTTTAGGAAATTAAAATTAAGTTCAAACTCTTTTTTATATATTTTATTTGTTGCTTTTTTAAATCATTTTTACGCTTTTTACATCTTAACAAATTGTAAAAAAAGATTAAAAAATTAAAAAAGGAACAAACTGGAGGTTGACCAGTTGACCAACCATAACCTTAACTGCCAACTGCCAGTTCAGTTCAACTAGGAAAACCTATTCTTAGGGTTAACCATTGGGATCCGGCAACTGCTGGTTTCCCAACTGTGGTCAAGGCTTGTTGTAGTCGCATTCCGTATCATTTTTTGGGTTTTACTTTTTGTCCAATGAACTGCTATTTTACCACTAGATGTTTCAGGAATTTAGGGAAATACTTTTATTTGGGTGCATTTCATGTGCTAATAGAATTTGGGATGCATGTGACGGGAAGAAGATGTCCTTTTCTTATCTCAATCTTTTAATATTTCTCAAGGCATTCTTTGCATTGATGCACAATTTACCTTTTAGTTGGTTTATAACCTGTCCATACAGGAAAAAGACTCTAAAGTAAATTGATCAGAGATTTATTCATCTCTTAATATCACAAATCATCTGAATTTTCCAAACCAAGACATTGTCCCATTACTAGGGCCAACCCTAGGGGAAGTTGGTATGGCTTCTTTACATATGGTTCTAGCTTTCTTTATATATGATTTCTTATGCATTCATGTTATTAGAAAAATTTCCATTATTAACCATTATGTTAACTGTAAAATCAGTAATTTGGTTGTCCTATATGTTTATGGCCTGATTTCTTTTAGTATTATGTTTTGGTGGCTGTTCATGGCTAGCCTGAAGCCATTTCAGTGGCTTGCATTGTTAATAAGCAGGCATGAAACTACAGAGATTTTCTTGCTAGATTTGTCTTTGAAATATTGTTAAAAAATACAATTGATATCTAGAATATTGCCTTAAATATATTTCTCCAAGATTCACCCTAATACTTTTGTGCCTAATTATTCATTAGAATCCCTTTGTAATTTCAAAGCCTTTCCAATAAACTCATTTTGCTATTTTGACTTCAAGACATCTTTCCTTTATCAGATAATCTTGAAATGGAAGGTAATTAAAGGTTTTATGGAAATTGCAAGAAGAATGGAATTGAAAATTGCTACTGTGTACTTTAATTTTCTTTATAATCTGATTATCTCATTTAGATTCAAGTAAGCCATTGTAAACAGATAGGGGTCTATGCTAAACCCCCCACCATAATAGGTGGTATTTGACACACAACAACAACACTAAGCTTTAGTCTTAAGAAACTTGGGGTTGGCTACATACACTAATATAAGATTACGTGTGGTCATTCACATGATCCTCTCTCTTCACTTCTTTTTATCTATCATCATACTCTCATTCAAATCTAACAGAGATATATCTCTTGTAATCACTTCTATCTATATAGTCTTAAGCCTGCCTTTACCTCTGACCAACCTATTATGCCTCCATCCTTCAATCCTCTTAACAAGGGCTTCCCTCGGTCTTCTTTGTATATGTCCAAACCAACGCAAGCGGTTTTCTCTCATCTTGTCTTCAATGGATGCCACTCCCACTTTTTCTCGAATGGTCTTGTTCCTTATTCTATCCTTTCTAGTATGTTCGTAGATCCACCATAACATACGTATTTTAGTTACCTTCATTTTGAGAATATGACACTTTTTAACCGCCCAACATTCCGTACCATATAGGCAAGGCAGGTCTTACAACTATTCTATAGAATTTTCCTTAAGGCTTAAAGGTATATTACGATCACACAAAATACCAGTCGCATTCTTCCATTTCAACTATCCAGCTTTAACTCCGCGTGTCACATCACCATCAAGCTCTCCGTTTTTCTGAATAATAGATTCTAGATATCGGAAGCAATCAAGCTCTTTCTTTTCTTTATTTTCTTTCTGAATAATAGGTGGTTTTTGACAAATAAAAAAAATGTTAAGTCATTGTATAGCTTTTTATATTACAATGAACATACTAATTGATCAGTTTTACAGGCTGCAGGCTGAAAAAGAAAGATTGGAAAAAATTGGTCCAATTGCTTATTACTCAGAATGGGTAGAAGCTTGGAAGAGAGACACTTCACGTGAAGCTGTTCAGAAGCATTTTGAAGAGACTGGTGAAGATGAAAACACTCAACTTATTGAAATGTTCACATATCAAACTGATCGAGAATACCGCATAATGATGGGTACTGATATCCGTATTCGGCGTGATCCTTTAGCAATGAAAATGCAAGACGATCAAATAAAACAAAGTACTCACTTTTTCCCTTTATGATCTCTCTTGGTTTGAGCTTCTGATAGCATTTTGCTTCACTTGGGCTGAATATGGCCTTCGGAAGTGTATAAATTTGGGGCCGGAATTAAGTTCTTCCTTGACTCTGTTCTTTAGCTGCTCCCATCTTTGTCAACTTTTAATTGCTTTTATTTATTTTCTAGTCCCAGTTATCTATTGCTGCATAATTCTGATATTCTCCGTGTTTTTTGCACTGATTGATTATTTAGTGGCATTTTGAGGTACAAGGCTCTGAAGCCTTAGGAGGGGGAATTTTTGGCATCTTTCACAACCTTTTACAGTGTTAGGAGTTGATAAATCACTTGCTCCTTCCCCCCTACAAAACAACATGGATAGAGTTAATTAATATTAACTTTTTCTGAGAGAAAACTTTCCTGCTTGATTCTACCCTTGCATCTATTCTTATTGCAATGTTTGATAATTCTTTATGTGCCTCACATCTAGTCTTTACAGGTAAAGGATAAGAATAAATGTTTTTGCTTCATTTTCTCCTTTTGCCATTTTGGGAGAATAGTTAAATATGGTCCTTTGCATTGTGTGCTTTTGTTCTTTAGTTAGATTGTGAATTCTCTAATCTCATATCAAATATTAAATAGTTTTGAATCATCAAATTTTTTCGTTGATTTTCCCCCCTTAAGCTTTTTGTGTGTGTGTGTTTTAATAATCTTCTGCCTCTTGCAGTTTGGGGTGGTGATCCAGTTTATCCAACTATTAATTACATCCAGGATCCAGATGAAGTGATCGATTTTAGGGGTCCAGATTTTCATGAACCAACACCAGATATGCTGGCTTATCTGAAGGAGGTTTCATGCTAGTTACTTATACTCGGATCTTACATTGTTGTTTAAATATAGTAAATGCTTGAATCCTATTTCATTTCTTTGCATATACTAACTCAGGTAAGGACCAATTAGGTTGCAAATATATGCATTAATATGACAATAGGTATGGTTTACCTTTCGTGCGTGAAGTTTGTTTGCTGTAAAAGGCCAGGAAAAGTTCATTTCCTTGAGGCATTTGTAAAACATGCTTATATGTTTCTGTAAATTGTTGGACATCTATGCTTGGTAGACATCATTTTTTGTTGTGATATGGGAATTTGGGACATTTCCATGTTGTGTGTGTACATGTCTGTACGTATGATTGTTACCTAAACAGCATGCTCATGTCTCTTAATAATTAGTGTAAAGAACTACCAAAAGTTATAGGCAATGGAATTGGTTTACAGAAGCAGAACATTGAGAAGAGCAAAGATCTTGAATTTGTCTAACATTGAATGATGGTATTGATGCTTTTAAGAGGACAAAAAAAAAAAAAAAAAAAAAAGAAACTAGTAGTTCTTAGTATTTCATAGAAGTGAACTACATCTTATATGGAACAGTTATTTATTCAATGTTTGTATCATTAAATAAAGATGGATTATTTTTAAAAGTATGAGAATGCACGAGTTAGATCAAGAGGACTTGACAAAGAGGGTGGTGGAGCTACAATGCAAGTTATTTTCTTTTTAATTTTGAGAGGGGGCACAAAATAAAATTAATGAAATTATATATTAAAAAACTTTCATTTTCTCTTTCTACAGAGGGTAGAGAGGGCAGTTGCTGACCTGCTGACCCCCGGGGTCCGCCACTGGGTTAGATTGCTTCATAGGTGGACGACAAATTTAAGGAATGGATATGATAATCAATGACAAGTCTGGCCTAAAGTTTTTTTTTTTTTTTTTTCTTGGTTGAGCTGTAACCTTTTCCACATCAATGATTTGCAGCTCCTGATTAGATTAACAGGAGATTGCTTACCAATCTTAGTGAACCAATTATATATAGTGATTATAGAATTTTTTGTTGAGCAAAGCATCAGTGGTTAGAGTTTAACGTAATTACTTTTAGCTATCTGACTTCTATTTAGATACAAATGCTAAGTTTTTCATCTTCACTATGCAAAACTTCCTGATCAGCATGGCAAAATTATATCACGAGAGGAACTGGAGAAAATTCTTACTAAAGAGAAGACAGAGGAGCTTGAGGTAAGGGGATTATTCTTTTGCATCATCTCTATGCCTTTGTCCAACTTCTGGAAGAAATCTTACTGCATAAACCTCACCTTTTTAGAATTTTTTTTTTCAATTTTTAATGAATACAATGTAAAATGGGTTGGTTTGCTCCTTCATAGATGACCTAATTGATTAATAAGTTTGTTGTTCGTTATCAAACATGCAAGTAAACTGCTATCACAAGTGAGTACTACCATGTTCTTTGCACTTAAAGACCCTGTTTATTTACTGAATCTAAGTTTCTATATTGTTTCATATAAAACTGCATATTCTGTTTTGGCCCTCCAAGTAGCTGTGTCAGAATCAAATATAGATGGTCTAGCTCTTTCAGTTGATGCAATTGATACACACAGGCAATACAGTGTAAGCTTGGAAAAAGGCAGCATTAGCCTTGTAGATGCACATTATACTGACTTGGCAAAACTATATAAAAGTATGAATAAAAACTTCAATTAGGCATCAGACAAAAACTTTACAAAAGAGTCAAGAGCGGGCAGTTTCTGACATCCAAATTGGTAGTCTATCTTCAAATTTTGTAAAGTAGACTACACCTTCTAAGCCTGCTCACTTCTTTGAATTCAAATGCTCCAAACTACACTTGAAAATTCCAAACTATGTTCCTTTTTCTAGATCCAGCAAGTTTCCAGCTTTTGACTGTTTCCTTCATGGAACCAGGCATCACCCAGTTGATGACATAAAAGAAGAGCATTCAGAAAGCTGCCATGCCACATCATCATGCAACAACAGATTATTTGCATTTCCATCACTTCTTTTTGCAGGAAACACCAGTTATTAGATATTCATTTATCCTTTCTGAGATAAACCCCCATCAAAATAGATTCTTAAGCAAAGAAAGCAGTTTTAATTGGTGCTTTAATGTTCGAAACTGCCTGCCACTGGAATGTATGCTTGTTTGCACTATTAACGATGGGATGTCTCAAGTTTGAACTTTACTTTTCCATCTACTTCTCATCGTTGTGTTAAATATTATGCCTGTAAATGCCCGGAAAAATTAGATGAACTGATTCCATTTGCCAAGCATGAAAGTTGTGTCTAAATGTTGGAGCCCGCATGGTCCAATCTTCTTCAAAATCATCAATCCCCACTCAAAATTGTTTGTCTGGCAGTGCAGTACATAAGTTGGTAAACTCTCATCACAGATGGGTCTCTGCACCATGTATTGGTCTAGTCTCTGATATGGTGTCCACTTCAACCATGAATTTTCTGTGTCTAAAGAAGATGTTCAGCGACTCATAATACCCTTCTATAATCTGGCACAATGTGATAATCTTACCTCTTCAGTAAACCAGCCTCCTGGATCTTTTCGTACTTGCACTCTATTACCCTTATCCAAAAGTGACTAGTTTAAGACAGCGATCTCCAAAGCCATTTCCCTTGTATTATTAAACCATGTAAGCTTTCTGACCCCAAGACTCCATTCTTGTCTTCCAGTTGGCCAAGTGATGTTTGTGCTTGTCTTTGCCCTCTCCCAATGGGACCAGATTTTCTCAAATCTATTGACTATCGAAACTAGCACGGTGAAAAGAGACAAAAATATGCAGGCAGATTAGAAATGTTGCTCTTCAGAAGGGTTAGTCGTGCTCCTTTTGAAGAAACTTTCTTTTCTGAACAGGTGATTTCCTTTCGAATCTTTCTACAACTGAGTTCCAAACTGGCTTTGATTTGAAAGTAGTGCCAAAAGGCACCTCCACGTAAGAAGGCAGTCTTCCTTATGGCCAATGACTTAGACTGAAACGTCAGAGTTCTCTATGGCACGAATAAGAAGAAGCTCGATTCTAGCCGGAATTCCCTATGCAAGTAATATTTTAGGAAGTAGCAACAAAAGATCTGGTTGCAGATAGTTTACCTATTTGCACAATGAATGATACTATGTGTACAACGGCCTATCAAAATGTTCTCAGACCCTTGGTTTTGCACACACAATTGAGACTCTTCTTGACCTATGATTATACTAATTTCAACTTGCTGTCTAGCTGGAAATTCCTTTCTTTCAACTTAACACTTAGTGTTGTGCCTTTCGGACAGATGGTAGATATGGATGAAGCTATGGCTCGAGCTGTTGATATTGGTGAAAATGAGGTGAGATTTACTTATAAATTTAAATTTCTTGTGTGGTGGTTTTCTTACTTCTTCAGTTAGTTGTAAAACAAAATTATCATTTGATGTTTCTTCAAGGATGATGGAGATGAAAGTGAGATAGAAGGTGATGATGAAGAGGGAGAGAAGATAGATCGCAATTGGAGTGTGTGGAAAAGTAATCCTGAGCTTCGCAAATCTAAGGTGATTAAAGGTTTTCATAAAAATTTATTTCTTTTTCATATTGCATGCTGGCCCTATTCTGATTTTAGATAGACCAATTACTCTAAAAGATATTGGCTTCTAATTCTATTTATATATTTTGAAACTTCATTTATTTTTTGTCGTGAAAGATAGTTATTACGGAAAACATGGATCAATCTTGAAAAGTTTAAAGGAGTTGCTAAAGACAGAGTTTGAGCATATATTTCATATTAACCATTTCAAATCCTATTGACATTGGTAACTTAAGGACTATGACGCTTAGAGCACCTTTGGTTCATTGATAATTTATTTGGTTTCATTATTCTTTCCATTTATTTGGGGTTGGTTTCAACTCTTTTTTTTTGTTTTTGTTTTTGTTTTTTTTCTGTTGGGTGGGGGGTGGGGGGGGAGGGTGTGGAAGATCTTTGTTCGTAGGCCTATGTAACACCCTGCTACCTACATACCCCAAAAGGAGAGAGGATGTCGCTCTGTCCAAAGGACAAGGGGTTTTTATAACGAAGTAAATAAATAATTCATCCAAAAAAATATCTCAAATAAAACTTAAACGTATTACAACTCAAGTAAAACCTATATAGAGTCTCAAAACGAAAATGACAGAATATTGTCTCCAAGCAAAACAACTAAAATATAAAGTACAAGATCTTGAACTCTAGTCCAAATCTTGACAATAGTGCTCACAACCTGAAAACATGCACAAAATTGTGAGAAGTAAATTTCCCAGTAAGTCCTCTGTGTGTGAGAGTGTTCATTTGAAACAATTTTGTGATATGCATTTCGAAATCCCAAAAGCGCAATTGCAATCATAACAATAGTTTTAAATACAAGAGTGGCGTTTTCAATTTGCATTCTCAATAAATAATTTTTTTCAAGGAAATCAATCACTCAACAATAAGGTGGACTCTAAAACCCTGCATCATAATCTTGAGTTATGAAACCTTGCCTCATGACCTTGTACTGTGAAACCTTGCCTCATGACCTTGTACTATGAAACCTTGCATCATAGTATGGTGGGTGATTGGCCCACTGGGTGGGAATACTCCTCCCAAACCCCTCTAACTTATTGGTTGTCCATCCCAGAGAAATACAATCCCACTTGGAACTGGTTGCTAGGTCGGACTGGCCTGATTCCATACTACTGTCGCCTAATAAAAAACGAGTTCACTTCCCGGAGGTGGTTGCCTGTCAGAAAGCTAGCTCGCTCCTTCTTAGGATAGTGTTAGAAGTCTACCCTTATTGAGTACTCCGTTTTAGCATCCAAGAAACTCATTAGCATCAAGTAGTAATTAAAAAAAAAAAAATATCTAGCATGACTTGGTAAACCTTGATTAAATCATTTAGTGCAAAAGTCCAGAGAATTGTTTTGAAATCCTTTTTGTTTAAGAAATCAGTATATGAGTTGCAATAGAGTAAGAAAAACTAGCCATGCTGAATATTTACAATTTTAATGCAAGAACTTATCTTGGTATTGCAAATTAATTTCTTAATCCTAATGAGTGGATTCTTGCCCTTGACAACCTTCCAAGTCTAAAAGTCATAAAATAAATAAGTCACAACCTATTCCAGATATTTTAGGAAATCATATTCCTTGTGTAATTAATTCCCCATTCTCATGCCACAAGCAAAACTTCAAATAAATCCTTGTCTAAACCTTTACTATGTCCCTAAGTGTCAATACTTATAATTCTTACACATAGAAGTATGCAAATTAATAATAAAGATTTTCCTTAAAAATTCTTGGGCTGATCCCAAATTCCAGCATTTGTCTCACTTTTCAAGTGTACAATTGACATGCAAACATCGCGGATTAACCTCAATTTTTACAAAGGCATACCTAAATTCATATAGAATAGAATAGAAGTGGCTTTGCACAAAAACCAGACTTTATTTGTACTCAGAAAATTATTTTTTGTTACAGGAGTATTCTGCCTGGCACAGATCAGCATGAAAGAAAAATTCGTAACTTTTAATTTCCTAATCAGAAAATTCTGAAATTTTACAGTAAGCATCTACACACATGAAGCTATGTTTTCTCTGTTTTGACCTTCTTCAAAGTCGGAATTTATCACACCGAAATAATGGCGTCAAACTGACTGTACAGGAGAAACAGGGCATTCTGTCCCGTCAGTTTTTTCGAAAATTGCTGCTTTTTTTCCCAGGGTTTTCTTGCATGATTTCTAACATAAAACATACTCTAATCATGTCTAGATTACAATATGGAAAGGCCCTACCATAATAAATCACTTTGCTATTTTATTTTGCTTTAAATCCTACAACAAGCATATCATCACAAAAATTTCAGCTTTCATGGGTATAGGGTAAAAGGGCTTTCTTTTATAAAAATCTTTTAAAAGGTGGTTTCTTTTTTAATGTCTAAGCATGTTTAGATGATAATCATAAATTTTCAATCAAGGAATACATGTCACAATTTTTAAAATCCTAAAACCTTAATTTTTCCTCTATAATAGTGGCAATAAGAAAATCAAGGAAAAGAAACAACTTTGGTTATTACCTCTTGTTTTGCCTAATTTGAACAACCTTAGAGGGATGATTGGGTGCCTCCTAGCTTCCATTACCACTAAGACTGTTAAGGAATCGATCCAAGAATAGTGTTCCAAAGTTGCGATTTTATGTAGAAATTCTCCGTAAGCAACAAAATAATTGAACTTTGGCAAGAGGGTAGAGGGTTTCGTGTGCTAGGGAGAGAGAGGAAAGAGGGAGAGAGAGAGACGACTGCTAGGGATTTTTAGGGCTCAAACATCTGATTTAGATAGACTTTTATAGGTGAATTATAATAGGTTTAGGAAATAGAAGAATTAAGGAATATCTTTTTTTTTCTAGGTTTTATCTAAAAAAGCTTCCTTTAATTAATTAGTCAAAATCGTCGAGGGTTTGGAGAGCTAGGTGGCAGCACAAAGGAGACGAAATGGGGAAAAAAAATATTCTCTAATTTTTTCTAAGCATTAAAGGATTAGAAATAATAAATCCACTTAAAGTTAATTTTCCAAATATACAAGAATTAGGTTTTCTCCCTTTTCATACCCCTAAGTGGCGGCTACTAGGCTTCTAGAAGCTTAATGATTCCCTCAAAATATTTTCTTAGCTAAAATAAATATTTAAATTGAGGAAATTCAATTTCTCTCCAAATAAAATAAAATAAAATAAGAGAAAAGTCTTACTAGTCTAATATCTAAATATTTCCTAAAATTAATACCTAATCAAATAAATAAAATAAACATATAATGAGTATTTAGTAAATATATAAAAAATACACAAATATATTATAGATATATAGACATATGTAATTATTTAACTACTAGTAAATAGTTTTGTAAATTATTTTTATTTACCACTACCCAATAATTAAACATACAATTTAGAGTTTGCTACATTTTCTTATATATGTTTATGTATATATTTATATTTCTTTCCCCAATTAATAGTTTTATGCTAGAATATTTTATCTATCATTATCTCATATAGTGATTTTTCAAACATCCCAAAGCACAACAATTCTTCCACAATCATATTCAAACAAATTCATTCATGCTATGTCAAATATTTCTATATGCAAAAATGTTCATGTTATATGGTCCATATATTCCCCCATTTCTAGGAACATTTAGGGTGGAGTGTCACAGAATACGCATTTAACGTTAGCTGCTGCTTGTTGTAGGCTAAACCTCAAAAGGACAACATGTCTCTCGATGAAGCTATTGATGATTCTGAGAACTTGACGGACTTTCTTATGGACTTCGAAGAGGAGGGGTAACTATTCTGTTTTGATTTTGTGGTTCTTAGGGTAAGCTTGTAGAAATATGACAAAGAAAGTCTGAAAATTAATTCATTGATTATATATTTATTTATACAATCCAAAGTATCTATCTATTCATGCTCCTCTACATGTACGTTTTCCTTGTAATTTGATCTTCCTAGGTCAACTAACATATCAAAATTTTCTTATTTTCTTGAAACTTTTACCCATATTACACTGTTAACGAACAGATTCAACTACATTATGGACAATGAAGCTTGGTGAATTTCTTAACCTTGCTTTCCTGATACATGATAACATAAACGGAAGTTATTTAAACTCACGTGAACCTGTGATGTAGAGCCTCATTGTCTCATGCAATGGCCAACGTATGCACAAGAAGAAGACTCCTAAAAGCACAAATTGAACCTATCATTTAGCCTTAGAATTGGGTAGCAACTCCTTTGGTTTTCACTCGCCTATTCTTGCTTGCTTCAAAATCTTCTTAGTTAATAGAAAACCATATGATCTTGAACTTCCACCAAAATTTTTGGAGAAAATATTAAATGGGGTTTCTGATAGTTTACCAGACTGGATAGCCTGTATTTTACTTGATACTAATTTTTTTCCTTGCCGATCAAGATTATACATAGAATGGACTGCTCATCATCTTCACCATTAGAGACTAAAAGAAATTCTAGAAAGTTTAAAACACTTATGGGAAATAGTATATGATTATGTGATAGGCACTGTCTCTCTGTTATAGGATTGGGAACCCTTCATATTGGATCTGCAGTGTTTGTGATGGAAATTAGCCAGGAAAGTTAAGTACATGCAACTTGCTATCCATCTCAAATGTATTATCTAGGTCAATGCCTTAATATGTGGAAGTATGTCATCAGCAAACAAAGCAGGGGCATACTAGGGTGATATTTGAACTTATTTCCTCATTTTCCATTTTTATGTGATTCTTAAAACCAGCTAAAACTCTAGTCCTGAATCTTAAGAAGACATCATACATCATATCCCACTTATTCTCTCATGATTTTCCCTTTCGGGTGATTGATTGTAATCATGGAATTCTTGTTGAGCTAGCATTAAGTGACCTGTTGAGGCTTGGGGAAATTTGGTTATTGTCAATTGAATCAGGAGTGATATTCTGTGATGTTGAAGCAGAATGTATTCCAGACAGATTTTCAAGAACGAGAGAGAGAGCGGAAAGTCCAAATTATGTGTAATTACTCCTTGAAAGTATTTAGAAGGCATTGTGAAATTCTTTCCGGTCTGAAGCAATACTGCTCTTAAATCTAAGTTGAAGCTACAGTGTTGTAACTCTCCGTCTCTATATAGTTAGACACACATATTTGTGTGTGTAGTTTTTTGACCCATTTTGCTAGTAGACCGTTTACATTCTAGAAACTAGATTAAACATATTGCATATATTTAATTTCAGGTTGCTCTCAGTAACGGTGTGGAATCATATATCCATTTTTTGCCTTTATAACACCATCTATGAATTGAATTTCTGAACCATTTATAAGCAGTTTCGTCATGCCACGGTGATTGTTGTTTTGCTTGAAGGGATTCTGTGCACCAACTGGATATGTTCTCACTGGAAAAGGTTACTTCGTAGCCATTGCATGTACATCCGGAATTTGAGAAAATATGGGTCTGCCATGAGATCCTAGGCTGTTGTATTATGAATGAGTCTAGTACGAGAATGAATGAGTGGAGAGAAATTTGTAGGGCTTCTGATTCAAGCTTCACCATATTCATCGGGGAGCTGTTGAGCCTAAGTGGGGTATCCTCGGGCAAAATAGAGAAGTAGATTAGTAGTTGAGAGGATCTTTGTAACAAAAGAGGAAGACACAGTGCAGGAAAACAGAAAATGTTCATATTTTCAGGTACTGTACTTGGATAAAAGATTATGAATGTGAGGTAGTTTTTGCTTGGAATAGAAATTGGAACAATCTAGTTTGAAATGTTTGGAGACGCATTAAGGTTTACAGTCCCATATGGAAATCTTCGTTTTTATTTTTGCCAGTGTAGACAGTGCTTCTAAGTGAGTGGGAGATTGGGAGCTTCTGCTTGCAAGGGTGACAAACCAAAAGGAATTTTCTTTTTGAATGAAAAATAACCAATTTATTACGCAAAGATACTAGAACAGCAGGGTACATCTATAAGGGTTTTCACCTTTATCTTTAAGAAAGAAACATGATTATCTGTAAGGTTTGACAGGATCACCAATATTTGAAACTTTCGACAACAAAAAATTCTTCACTTAATTTTAGTTAGTGGCTGGTAATATTGTTTTTTTTTTAATTAAATGATAGTATTGTCTTACGTCTGATAAAAAAAATAGTGTACTTAATTAATTTTCTCTCAATTAATTCAGTATTTTCTCTCTCCTCTCTATTCTTCTGTTCTTGGCATCTTCCTTTTCTTCTATAGTGTTCTCTTTCTCTCTCCTCACTCTCCTCTCTCTCTCCCACCAAAATCTTCCCCGTCTCCTCTCTCTTAAATCTTCTTATTCTTCTCTCGCTACTTTCTCTCCCATCTCTCCCTTTTCCCACCTAGAATTTTCCTTCTCTCCCAATCTTCCTCGCTATGCAATTTCTAGTAATGAGATTTTAGGTATTGCCATAGTACTCTGCTAGTTTCTCCATGAATGCGCAGACCTCTTTGGCATTCATATCAGTTCCACCTATAAAGATTGATTTTCTAAACGTGAATCCAAAGATTCAATCCTCTTAACTCAATTGGACTATTTTCTTAGGTGTATTGAAATTTTTATGTTCTTCAACTTACACAATCATGTCAAAGAAAAAGGTCAATTTCATCTATATATAATTATCTCTAATAAAGCTATTCACATTCTTTATTGAACAAATGATATCACGTTACTTCACTAATTAAATAGTATATTAACTTTAAAATTTAATATCTTATGTGTTTTGAATTACTTATATTTAGATGAAATAAGCGATTTAATGTTTATATTTTGAATTAACTTTCAAGAATACTGTGGTAGTAAATAAAATATTTGTGAATATTAAGTAAAACATATTATGACTTTTGACTTAAAATTTTTTCACAAAGGACGTGTTACACTAGGAATTAGTTAGAATTTTTATTAGTTAAAAAAGAATTACCTCGGCTAATGTATTATTGAAAAAAAAAAGAAAAAAGAAATATAACGAGCTATAAAAATTATAAATAAATTAACCAATGTTAATCTTTCATAAACTACATTTTCAAATACTTCCTCTATCAAAAAAAAAAAAAAAAAAAAAAAATTATAGAATTAGATAATCATCTTGCTTTAATTTATCAAAACAAATGAAAAAACCTTTAATAATAAAAATTTGGTTTTCTTTTTACATACTTTTAATCCTTTATTGTATCCATCTTTATGAAGTCAACTACATGATAAGGAAAAGACCGATAATTATCTTTTTCTTTTAAAAAGTTGCGATATCATGAACAAGCCATTCTTAACTCACAAGTGTTGCACGATCATATTATTATATTGCAACTCCTAAGACAAAAATTAACATCCAGTATTAAACTCAACCCGATAAGTAAGTTTATCTTTATCAACCATTACTCAGCAGCCTATTTTCACTATATCACATCCCATTCACTAAATACCCTTTATTTGGCCAAAGTATTTCAGACGAAGGGAAGAAAATTTTATTTTTTGAAAAAGTTTTGCTTTTTTAAAATTGGAATTATTTCCTATTGTAAGACTTTCTTTATAAAATTCTTTTAGTCAATAGTCATACAATATTTTTTACATATAATATTCACAAACATTTCCTTTATTTATTCTTGAAGGTTAGTTCAAAATATGAATATTAAGTTGCTTTTGGAACTAAATAAAAATAAGTCAAAACATGCTCGTAAGATGTTCATTTTCAAAATTAATGTACTATTTAATTAATGAAGTAACATGATAATAGGAATTCGCTCAATCATCAAGGTACATCTAAAGAAGAGGGATAGAGAACTAAGCCTCATTCTATGGCTTCTTAGAGAACCTCAAACACAAGAAAGTTCATGGAGGATTTCATGTCAACAATGCCTACAAACCAAGAATCAAGAAGATTGTCAAGAGTTGGGTGCCAAAAAGAGGTCCAAGAGAAGCCAAATGCGTTTAACAAGAATGGAGTGCAAAATAGAGGTTACATGGCTTGATGCACGACCATGCATCAAGCCATCATGATGCATGACCCATGCTGAAGTTGTGATTTGGCAAATTTTTGCAGATGTGTAGATTGCAGGAGATCATAGCTTGTTTTCCTTGCTTAGTTTTTGCTTTATTTTTAGTTCTACAAATTATAATATTTGTTAAGCATTAAATATATGTTAAATGGGTGTCCTAATGGTAGGGTTTGCAACCCTACATAGCCTAGGTTTTGTTTTTTATATGTACATCATTATAGCAGTATATAAGTAACTTAGTTGATATTTTGTGAATTAAAAATCTCTTTGAGAGCTGGCTCTTCCTATAAACATCAAGACCATCTTAGGGTTCTAGTTCTTACCTTAAATTAGGTCTCTAAACCACTAAGGATAGATCAATTATCTCTCTGATCGTAGTCTTAGAGTCTAGTTCCTCTAAGGTTATCCTTAGGAGACCTAATCGATTGCCTAGTTTATCCTATGTTAATTGTTCTTGGCTTTGAGCTGGGTTAAGAGTGATTGGGTGTTGATATAGTAGATTCAATTTATAGAAATTAGGATTCTAGAATCCTTGTTATCCTAGGGTTCAAGTCTTTGGATTGAGTAATTGCCCGTTCTTTAATTTTTTCAACAAGAAATCCCCTATTTTGAATGATCAATTATATTCTTGTCTTATACAACAATTGAGCTATAAATTTCAAGTGTAAAAGACCACTCCCCCCCCCCCCTCCCCAAAGGATTCATGTCAAATTAGTAGTAGAGTAAGGAAAAGTTTTGAATCTAATCAAAACTTCGGTTGCAAGAAAGTTTTATGCACAACTGACAAAAAATAGAGCAATCTTAGAACTAAGAAAGTTGCCTACAAAAGGTTATCTAAACCTTAGTTTCTCTTGAAAATTTCTTACGAAATTGACTTTATAATGTTTATATAATTAGCGAATGGTTTAGGATTGTGAATTGTGCTTAACTGAGCCTCAATTTGCTTGAATTTTGAGATATGTTGAGCTCTGAAAATGAGCATGCCATGTGTGTGATGGTTAGTTTAAGTTGAAATGTAGCTTTGAATTGTGATCAAATCTCTTGTGAACACTACTTATTGTTGATGAAATCTTGAATTCAAATGTCATTGGGGAATTACTTGATCAATTGAACCATTTGAGTTGTTGCTCTTTTTGTTCTTGTATATGGAAATCTATAACCATAATATTCTTTATTCTAAAATGCTATGATCTTAAATTCTTATTTTTGTCATTAACTTATTCTTATCAATTGCTTCTTATATGCTCTTTTCACTAGTTGAACTCTTTATTTCATTGAAATATTCTTGAATTGACTTGTCTTTTGTTACCTTTTTGCTTGTACTTCTATCTAAGACTCCAAATTGGTTGTCCTTAGAGGGCTAGATTGACTTGTCAAGTTAGACTAGCTCCTAAGCAAGTTGGGAAGATTTTATAGAAAGAACTTATTGAGAATTTGAGTGATTAAAAAAAAGGTAAAAGAGTGAGCTCATTCTTATAAAAGCCAAAAAGAGAGTGATACACAAGGTTTGAGTGATCATCAATCTTGAGTTATACACATAAGGGAGCATGTGAGGAACTTCTTTCTTCTTTTCTAATCAAGTTTTGTAGGTAAATACTTCTTGAAAATTCCCAAAAGTAATGGCCCAAGGAGATCAATTTCATTTGTGAGCAACTTTTGAATCCCTTCATGTAAAAAGGGATGATAAGAGAAAAGATATTACGGAGTTGCAATCTAACCACAACCAAGCCTCTACAGTTACCTAAAGAAGAGAGTAAAGATAATAAGATAGTCCTAGAAAAAGAGATGAGTACAATACCACTTCCCTATTGTATGAACAAAAAGGCAAAGTTTAGGATAAACACTCTTATAGGGAATATCATCAAGCACCACCGAGGGGAGGTGGAAGGAAGAATTGAGGGGAAGTAGAGGTAAGATGCAATATGGAAATGAGGGAAATAACATGAGGCGGCTAGAAAGGAACTTTGAGGGGGCATTTGAAAGGGAAGAGGGAGCTTATGAAGAGGGTTTTGGAATGCAAAATAGGGGAAATAGAAATAGAGGGTGAAGAAGAGAGGAGGATGAAAAGGAAATAGAGATAAAGCACATAAAGATTAAAGTACCTATATTTCAAGGGAAGAGTGACTCGGAAATGTATTTTGAATGAGAAAGAAAGATGAAAATTTTATTTGATTGACATGAATGTAGCTATAGGATTAAGGTAAAATTGGCAACATTGGGGTTCTCCAAATATGCCGTGGTTTGGTGAGAACAAGTGATGACTTCATGGGCATTGTTGAAAAATCTAATGAGGAAAAGGTTTATGCCCAACCATTCGTACAATAAACTCTTTTAGAGGTTGCAAGAACTCAAAGAAACAAAAGTATGGAGGATTACCACAAAAAAATGGATGTAACCATGATGAGAGCCAACATTGTAGAGGATGATCGTGCTACTAGGGCTAGACTTTTGGGTGCCTTGAATGGAGAGACTGCAAATGCGGTGAAGCTTTATTCATATGAGACCTTGGAGAAGGAGGTGTATATGGCAATAAAAGTTGAGAGACAACTCAAAAGTAGGGCATACACCAAGGAATTCCAATTGTATCCCAAGGAAACCACATACATGGTGTGCGTGAGCGAGTATGTAGAATTCAAATCAATAGTGTCCCACTTACGCACAAGTTTTACAAAATAAAATACCAAGTCAAATTCACACAACACACACATATAGGCAAGTGTATCTATCGTATAGCAAATATTTCATTGGAAAGTATCGAAGAATCTTAAGAACCATGGCAATTATCCCTACTTCCTTCTTTTCTCATTGTTTAGTCAAATTGAAATGTGAAGTATAATTAACTAATTACACTAGGAAACCTATCATATTCTTACATAAGAATGAGTCACAAGTTCATCAAGGGATTAAAGCCATGCAATAAAAAGAATTCCCCCATTAAACACCTTAAAGATGAGTACCCACTTAGATCCATAAATTCTAACTTTAGGCACCGGTGCGAGTCAAAAATCAATCTCACTCACTCTCGAGTTATGAGCTATCTAATCCCTATTTTTATTCATTGGTATCTCTACCTTATCAACCAACTCCAAGGAAGCATTAATTACCACTCACAAGTCCAAATTATTCGGAAGCTACAAAATCCCTATCACTAGGTAATTTATAAACCTATTGGTTATTAGCACTAATCTCCAACATCCCTCTCGGATTAATCAAAGATGACAAATATTAAATTAGCTAAGTGAGTGTTTCAAATTTTAACACCATCTCTCGAAATCATTAAGGTGGAACAAATAATTGAAGAAAATTAATTAAAACCCAATTCAACCAAAATAACACAATAAACACAAATAACCAAATATTATAAAGCAAAAATCATAGATCCAAATAAAATACATTAAACCAAAGCATAAATTAGGGTACAACCATTCATTACAATTAAAAATATTAAATCTTACTACAAAAATTGACAAGTTAGATTTACAAAAAGGGGGAAAAGAAAACTCATTGAAAGCCATCTTCTTCCTCTTCTTGAGATCTCCTTCAATCTTCTCTTCTTCCTTCTTGAATCCCTTGGTCTTCCTCTTCCTCTTGTGTGCAAACTCTCAACTCTAGGGTTCTTGTTAAGAAATCCCAAGTTCTATTTACTTGTTTTGATGCTGTAAAGGGGGTTTTAGAGCCAAATCTCGTGGATATTCAAGAATTCGCCGAACAATGAGTTTTCTATGCAAATGGGCAGCCAGGTAAACTTCCTTGGGCCGCCATGTTCTCCAGAGAAGAGGCAGCTTAGGGAGGTTCAACCTCCCTGGGCCACTAGATCCCTAGAAGACATGTCTCTATGTTGTCTTTTGGCAGTCCAGGGAGGTTCTACCTCTTTGGGCCACTAGGTCCCTGGAAAACATGACTTTATGTTGTCTTCTAAGGCAGCCAAGGGAGGTTGAACCTCCTTGGGCCGCCAACGTTTTGGACTAGGCATCCAAATGATATCTTCTAGGTGGTCTCTCTAGGCCACTAGGCTTCTATCCTACTCTTATGTTTTTGTTCCTTTTCATATTCAATTGATATTTTTTCATTCCATAACAAAAATAAGATGAAAAGGATGTGGTAAATAGTAATTTGAGTACGAATTTATCATAATTAAGGCACAAATATAATAGAAACTATGTATATAATGAGTGCCCATCACATACCCTACACTAAAGCCTTTTCTTGTCTGCAAGCAAACAATGGAATACCACAAGTAAATAACTTTTCTTCTTAAAAAGAATTTTTTTACAAGCTAATATTTGATTTTTGTAAATAGTTTAGCTAAAATGGTAAAGCTATTGTTTCTCTTTTGATCTACGAATCAAGTCCAACACCTAATTAGCCAAGCCAATTTTTGTATAAACTAATATATTATGATAGATATGACTAAAACCATTGAATTTTAATTAAACAAATTTATGCTTATTCAATGTGTTTCATCCCGAATCTTTAGGTTTCAAAAGTAAGTGATTTGATTCATATAGGCTATACTTAATAAGTTAATTTAAAGTTCTATGATTTCCTAACTAGTAAAATCCAAATAGTAAACAGAAAATTGGTACATCAGCTCACTTTTGTAGGGTAATGTAATTGCCTAATAAAGATAGAAAATAAAGATTTTCAATTCTTACATTACCTTCTTTATTGTCTTATTTTTTTATTCATTTTCTTTTTCTTTTAGTAAGATAATGCAAATGCCTAGTAAAAATATGTAGTAAGGATTTTTCAGCTTTTACATTACCTTACTCCATTTTTTTTTAATTTTCTTTTGTTTCTTTTGAAAAGGTAATATAAATGCCTAGTAAAGACGTGTAGTAAGGATTTTTCAGCTTTTGTATTACCTTGTTTTTACTCCAATTCACATTTACTTAAACCTACATTTCACTCATAATATATGAGTTTCTTCAAAAACAAACTCATCCAAAATGGTTTTCGACCAAATTTTTATGCAAAAGGAAATATAATACAAAATACCGTCAGAGCCAAACGTATCCCAAAAATTGAAAATATTTAGCCCAATTTTTGAAATTGCATGCAAATCATCAAAAACCACAAGAAAATTTTCATAATCACAATAAAAATTTGAAGGGAATATTAAATAACCCTTCACCCATATTTATAGTGGACAATGTCTTCATTAGCCAATAATATTACAATAAAAACATCAAAATTGAACTAAACTGAATAAAAGGAAAAAAGGTTAGTAATACTCCCTAAGTGATCGTAGTCCTTGAAGAAGAGGAAATTTTTGTCATTCATGAAAATTTTGTTAGAAGAAGAGAGAAACTAAACTGGCAAAAAGAAATGCAGTAAATTTCAAATGTAAGAAATAATATAACATAATAAATAAAAAGCTAAATCATAAATAGATCCCTAAAAGCTAAAGTTAGAAATGCCCTTTTCCAGAAGTAGATGGCCCAACTCCTCTATGTAGTCCCTGCTTCCTAGACACAACATCCTATATATTCTCCAAATATTATTGTTGTTTGTGCTGCATCTATCTAATGTCAACTTGAGAACCCCTCATGGCTCTCTGGCCCATCCATATTTGGTCCATTCTATCCTCAATATGTGCCCACGACTAAGAATGCCTTTGCAATTGCTCCTCTTAGTTCATTTTCCAATGCTACTCATTCTCCATATGAGTTCTTTGTTGTGCGAATCATTCACTATGTTAGAGTTGAGTGGCATGTACACCACTTTGTCTAGCTCTTAAGTTTGCCATCTCCGTCTATAATTGCGCCATAGCTGTCCTCACTGCAACTTGAAAATCATCTAGACCTGTATGTTGTGCGGCTTTAGATTTCAAGGCATAAGGAGGTTCATCAGTTTCAGATTCCTTTTTTGTATCCGTGTCCCTTACTTCCCTTGGTGTTAGCCATTTTTGAGCATTTTCATCATATACATAGCCCATGTTCTTTAGTGTCCAATCAGAAATGACATTATTGGGCCTTGTTGGAATAACTAACTCCCTAGAAAGATCCACCCCAAAATCAAGTAGGATTTGGGTAATGACCAATAGTAGTACAAAAGTTTTGGAGGATTTACCATAAACTATCACCTCATGCATTGCAAAAATAAGGATAGGTGCTAGAGGTATGGGCTCAGAATGCATCATTTTATAGGCCCAATAGACATCAATCACTCTGGCTTATTTACTACACACACCTTTGGACAAGCATTAAACCCAATCTAATAGACAATCAAGCGCAGGTAGGGTGGTAAAATTTTGGTGTTCAGAATGAGGGATTGTGTAGTGCGAATGTAATACAAACCCATGTCTTCCTTTGCCTTTCTAAACTTGCACTCAGTGTCCGAAGGGATTCCTCCTGTTAAAGGAATCTACAATGACCTATTTGCCCTCATCCTAAATGTCTAAAATTTGAGCCAAAGATTACCTCATGAGACCTTAACAGTGTTATCTATGTGGGTGAAATCCCCTTGTTTCTTGTCGTGCATATTGACATAAAATTCCTTAACCAATTCGGGGTAATAAGGGCCCTCAAGTCTAAGAATTGGTCTCCTACCAAGCTTAATAAACATCTGAGAAATTTTTAAAGCCCTATCCAACCCAACTTCGATAGCTTTCTCAACTACTATTTTATTCGAGGCTCTCTTGGCAAACCAAGTAGCACAGGCATCATCGACAAAATATCTATGAGGGGTAGGGTTTGTGCTAGTGTTATGTCCTAGAGGTAATCACTTGTATATTGTATATAACATATTTATATAATAAAGGCATTCTTTATCTTATCAGTTTGGTTTTGTTAGTTCTAAGGGCATTCTTCTGTGCTTTAACTTATGAGAAATATTGATGAGGATTAACTTGTGTGACTTATATGTGATAGGACATGTTTGACTCCAATTCTTCTAAAGGTGTGCAAATGAAGCTGCTAAGCAACTCTTGAGCAATGGAATTCAAGTCAAGTATAACTTCAACTTAAGAGCTTACAAATTGTGAAGTCTTTGTTAACTTCAACTATATACTAAGAATCATTGTTAAGGTATTACTTGTAAAATTCCTACGTCTCTTTACCGTATGTTCAATTTATTTTTACCTTGAAACACACAAATAAAATGATTTCAAAGAGTAGATCTTCAGATGTTTGGATTGAGTAGTTTGGATGGACCTCTGAATCCAAAACTCCATCCAATACTCTATAGCATTTTTTAAAATACTTTTGCTTAAAAAAGTGCCATTTTGAACTCACATTTTGGATGGACATCCTTCCACATTGTGAATCTAAAACTCTGGAAATCCTGACAGAAAGTAACTAGCCGTTGGGACTTTGGGTTTAGCTCCTACAAAAGTCTTTAGAACTCGATTTTGAAGTAGATTTTTGTGCTATCTTTCTCAGAAACACCTTTACACCTCAAAATACAAAAATCACCCTTTTCATTTGTGCTTCAAAGTGAAATAAAATTGTTACAAAGGTAAAAAGTGTTGGTGCTTATCTGCTCACATTTTGCTCAAATCTGTGAGCTATTTCTGTAATCTTTCTTTCAATCTGACTTGTATAAAGGTTGAGGAGGTAAAACCCAATTGGTGTGAGCCTTGATTGTTGTGATTAAATTGAACAATATTAAATAAATTCTTAAGGAGTTTTGATTAGGAGATAATAGTTAAATTTTTAGTAATATATATTCTACTCATTGCAATTATTTTCATAAAGGCTTTAATTGATCTCATTATATTAAGTAATATATACATATATATATATATATATATTATTTTTCTAGCAAAAATCATTATTTGTTTGACTAAAATATCCTTTATATATATGACAATCCAAATCTACCCTTCCTAGGGTTTTTTTTTCTTTTGAAAATACTAAGAGAAATTATTTTATTGAATATTTTATTCATGAAGTAAAAATTTGTTTGGGGACAACCAGATCATGATCAAATTCCTATGGCTAACCACAATCATTACATACACAATCCTTTAATTCATCAAGTCATCCAAATCATGCATACAAGCATAGATCTCCATTTATCAACACATGATCTAACCCCTACTAGCATAAACATGATCATGGCTTCAATATTAATCCATCATGAATATAAACCCTATTCACCAAAGGTGACATAATCTCCACCATACTTCATCACATATACTACTTATGACATGCATCAATCTCAAATCATCATATAATCATCCAAGACAATCCTTCCATGCATAAGTCCCATCTTCTTCACAATCATACATATATTCATACTTCAATCTCAACAATATATATATATATATATATATATATATACTCAAATCCTACCACCATCCACCTATTATCATTATCACCCTAGAGACATGCTTCTAGAGTTTAAAAGAAGGATTGATGGTACTTACTTGGTTGATGAACGCCTTGAAGGAGTTTAGAGTAGATCTCAACTCCTAAGTGTCTAACTTTGTCCAAAGGAGATGGCGAGAGCATGATTATGGAGAAGAAGTCATCCGGCCAAGGGAGAGGAGTTTCGGCCGTGAGAGAGAGAGAGAGAGAGAGAGAGAGAGAGAGAGAGAGAGAGAGAGAGAGAGAGAGAAGAGAGAGAGAGAGAAGAAGAGATCATTAGTATGTTTATTCACATAGGTTTTCACTAGAGATCATGTTTGGAGAAGATGAAGTTGATAGAGTAAATTTACCCTGAAGATGTTCTTGTCCTTCACAGAAATTTCTGCTTTTGATCCGAAGTAGTAAAATGATTTGAGGAGTTTGATGTTAATAATGGTGTTGATGGACTCACAGCAGTGAGTAGGTCAAATCTGGAAGTTTTTTAGAGGATTTGAGATGGTTTTGAGGGGTATTAAGTGTAGGGAAGAGGTAGGTGTTCTTGGTGTAGTGTGTGTGTTCTTGGAGATTGAGAGATTTCGAGAGGTTGTTCTTGTGCAGCTGCCGAATTTTTGTGAGGGATAGGGCTGGCCGAATTTCTGTAGGGTTTAGGGAGTTGTTTCTCTGATTTGGAAGAAAAAAGGAAGGGTTAGTTGTCACAATCCTTGGAGAATATTTTTAGAAAGTGAATTTGGAAACTAAATATTCTAGGATATCTTGATAATTTGGAGAGCTTTGAAGGTCTCCTATGGCCGATTGGTTGAGCAGCTTTTCTGAGGAATTGAAGCTGATTCAAGGTGGCTTATGGTGGCTGAAACTAAGGTGCACAATGATGAAGAAGATGTCTGGTCATTTGAGTAAGATATTATGGAAGGTTACTAAACAAGGATGGCTGAAATTTTGGAAACCAATCAAGCTAAATTGCAGAGATTTGTTGGAGAGATTTTCGGACAGCCATTACTGAATTTCGTGCAGAAGCTTGAGGGAAACAATGGAGCTCTATTAATGGAGGTTTAAGGAAGGTTTTGACAGATTAAGGTTGGTGTTTCGGCCAGAAGAAAAATAGGAAACAAAGTTGGAACTTTGGACTGCCCAGCATTTCGCTTAATAGGAATTTTTCTGGGCAGAATTTCGGCTGCCACTTCCAGCCAATTTGCAGCGAGTTTTGAAGGGAATTTCAGGGGTATTCAAGGCTGGTTTCCAGCCTTCTTCATGAAGGAAAAACATGGCTAAGGTACTGAACAAGATCTGGAAGAAAACAGCTTAGTTTTGGACTCTCAAAAGTGTTTTTCGTACAGGAATTTTTCCTGTTTTGCTCCAGCTTTGAGCAGTCCGAAATTGGTCAAGAATTTTCAGGTTTCAAACTGATCCTAAAGACCATTTTTCTGGCAGCATTTGGGAGGGAATGTTAGCTAAAAATTTTGACATTTTGAAGGTACAACAAGCAGGAAAATTTCAGCTCATGCCATGAAGGAAGATGAACTAGTCTAGAGTGAAATTTCAGCAAGCTTACTAGAGGGATTTTTCCCCTTGGAATTTCCCACCATTCTTCCACATTTTTTAGACCATGAGAAGCCTTTTACTAGGGCATTTTGATCCCACAAGATCACAGAATTTTACTGAAATTTCTGGAAAGAAAATGGATAGAACATCTTGATCAAACTAAGAAGTTGAAACCTAAGGAAAACCAAAGATCAAGAGAACAAGAATTCCCTTTAGGAAATTCGAGTAGGGCAAAAGAGTGGAATGAGAATACTCTTGGCATGTCTCTCTTAGGACATCATCCCTACCTTACTTTAAGCTCCTAAGACCGAAATTTCCTCCACTAAGCAAAAATAAAATTTAATCTAGCTAAAGCTTCTATGATGGAATTTGAACCCAAGACCTCAAGAATTAATTCCAAAGCTCTAACCACTACAAAAAAACAACTCTTGTTGATATTTTCACTAGAAAATTATTTTCTATTCAATCCACAGGCTATCTCCCCATTTTCACCTCGTGCAAAAATTACCATCTTGCCCCTCTCACACAATACTCACCAACAAGACTTCAAGACAATAAAACCCGAATCCAAAACATATAAAAATCATATGAAAATATATTTAACCATGAAATAAAATATGATATGCATCTCAACTCTCTTACTCTAAGGTTGGTTTTGACCGGGGTTTCACAAAAGAGGTTGGGAGCAAAACCAAGTGTGGTGATCCTCTTGTGTAAGATTGGTGTCACCTACCACCATTGAGTTAGGAAAAGGTTTTTAGTGAGTGGTGTTGAAATCCATAAGTAAGTTGGGGGTAAAAGGAACTATCACTAACCCCCATGGACCCAAGAAGGTATGGATACCTAAAATCACTCATTCATCTTGTATATAGGAACATTTGTCGGGTAAGATGAGCTTCACAAAATGATTTTTGGACAGTGAATGTTCAAGGCACATGACTGGAAATGCGGGACTGCTAGAAAATATTCAAGCTACAAGTGATGAATTTGTCACATTTGGAGACCAAAAAAAAAAAAAAAAGAAAGAAAAAATACTTGGCATAGGTAATATTGGTAAAGGAACTTCAACTATCATCAAGCAAGTGCTATTAATTGATGAATTAAAGTATAATCTTCTTAGTATCAGCCAAATATGTGATAATGGATGCAAAGTTGTTTTTGAAAAAGATTCTTGCATCATCATGGATAGTTCCAGCAATAAGACTATTCTTGTTGCTAGCCGTGTTGGAAATATTTATGTACTTTATCTTGATGATCTTGTGGCTCATGATAGTAGATGCCTCTCTATGAATGATAATGACAACTATCTTTGGCATAGAAGGCTAGGTCATATATCTATTGATTTGTTAAACAAATTATCCTCAAAGGAATTTGTTAGAGGACTGCCCAAAATGAGATTTGATAGAAATCGATATGTGATGCTTGCCAATTTGGAAAATAAACAAAAACCTGTTTTAAACCTAAGAAAACAATTTCAACATCAAAACCTCTTGAACTCATATACATGGATTTGTTTGGACCAATGAGGACGGCTAGTCTTGATGGTAAGAGGAATGCTTATGTAATTGTGGTTGACTTCTCAAGATTCACTTGGATTTTATTTCTTGCTCAAAAGAATGAAGCCTTCTTTGAAATTTCAAAACTACTCAAACGTGTTCAAAATTTCCTTGGTTGCAAATTGATTTCAATTAGAAGTGACAATGGTAGAGAATTTCACAACCATAACTTCACTAAATTCTGTGATAAAAGTGGTATTTCACACAATTTTTCAGTTGTAAAAATTCTTCAAAAAAATGGTGTGATTGAGAGGAAAAATAGAACCTTACAAGAAATAGTAAGATCAATGCCATGTGAAAATTACCTTCAAAAATATTTTTGGGTTAAGGCTATGAATACAGCCTGCTATATTGTCAACTGTGTTATGCTAAGACCTTTCTTAAGAAAAACTCCTTTTGAACTCATATTTAACAAAGTTCCATTTATTTCATACTTTAAAGTTTTTGAATGCAAATGTTTTGTCTTCAATACTCGTAACAATCTTGGAAAATTTAATAGCAAATCTGATGAGGCTATATTTCTTAGATATTCTTCCAACAAAAAGGCATATAGAATATACAATAAAAGAACCCTATGTGTGGAAAAATCCGTACATATTATGTTTAATGAATCAAATATATATTCTTCTAGAAATGACAATGACGATATAGGTATCTCAAAAGAAAAGGGTAGTGAGCAGCATATAGCTCCTCCACTTGATATTCATGCCAAAAAAGAGGAATTAGAAGAACAACAAGCTGAAGAAAACAAACAAAAGACTGAAGAGCCCACGAATCAAGAACTGCCAAGAGATTGAAAATACAAAACTATCTATCCAAAAGAGCAGATTATTAGTGATCCTAGTTGCGGAGTCAAAACTAGACGGTATTTTGTTGATAATTTTGCTCTACTTTCTAGCACTGGACCTAATTGTATTGATGTAGCCTTGATAAATTTTGGATTATGGCCATGCAAGAAGAGCTTAACCAATTTGAAAGGAATCAAGTTTGGAAACTTGTCCCTAGACCACTTGACCATCCCGTAATTGGTACCAAGTGAGTTTTTAGAAACAAACTTGATGAGAATGGTATTGTTATTAGAAATAAAGCTAGATTAGTTACCCAAAGATTCAATCAAGAAGAAGGCATTGATTATGACGGAACATTTGCTCCTGTTGCTTGGCTAGAATCAATAAGAATGTTGCTTGTATTTACATTTTTTAAAGGTTTTCTACTATATCAAATGGATGTCAAAATGCTTTCTTAAATGGTTTCATTGAAGAAGAAGTTTATGTGGAGCAACCTCCTGACTTTACTCATGAACTTTTTCCAAACCATGTCTTTAAACTCTCCAAAGTCCTTTATGGTTTAAAACAAGTTCCAAGAGCATGGTATGAAAGGCTTAGTGATTTTCTTTTTTGAAAAGGTTTTTCAAGAGGCTTAGTTGATACCAAATTATTTATCAAATCTAAAAATTATGATAATATCTTAATTGTGCAAATATATATCAATGATATTATTTTTTGAGCTACTAATGATTCTTTGTGCAAGAAATTTGTCGAGACAATGCAGTAAGAGTTTGAAATGAGCATGATGAGAGAACTTAACTTCTTCTTCAGTCTTCAAATCAAGCAAACCAAAGATGGAATTTTCTTAAATCAAGCCAAGTATGCCAAAGAACTGCTAAAAAGGTTTGGTATGAACAAAACTGCTAAAAAGGTTTGGTATGAACAAAGTAAAAGAAATAAGTACACCTATGAGAACATCATTAAAGCTTGATAAAGATGAAAAAGGTAAGAAAGTAGATGAATCAAAATATAGAGATATTATCAGAAGTATCCTTTATCTTACTGCCAACATGCCTGATATTATGTTCTCAGTGTGTCTTTGTACTAGATTTTAATCATGTCCAAAGGAATCTCATCTATATGCTGTAAAACGGATCCTTAGATACTTAATTGGAACACATGATTATTGCTTGTGGTATCCTTGAACTAATTCATTTTGATTTTATAGGATATACGGATGCCGACTATGCCGGTTGCAAGGTTAAAAGAAAAAGTACCAGTGGACACTCTCAATTTCTTGGGCACTCCCTTGTCTCTTCATATAGCAAAAAGCAAGCTTGTGTCTCCCTTTCAACAACTAAAACTAAATATACAGCTACAGGTAGTTGTTGCGCGCAAATTTTATAGATGAAAAACATTTTTCTTGACTTTGGTTTAAATTTTAATTGTGTGTCTATCTTATGTGATAATATTAGGCTATCAATTTAACCAAAAATCCTGTTCAATATTCTAGAACTAAGCACATTGAAATTAAGCATTATTTTATTAGAGATTATGTGCTTAAAGGTGATGTGTATGTTGAATATATTTCAATTGATGAACAGCTTGCAGATATCTTCACTAAACCTTTGGCCGAAAATAGATTTAATCATCTGAGAAGAGGTTTGAGAATTATCAAAATTATGTAACTGACAACTTTGCTAAGGATTTGTTTGTTCATTCTTGTAGAACTTCTGAAGATACACCTTCGAATAGAGATTTTAGACGAAATATCTGAGAAACATGAATCCAAAATTCCCTCAACAGAACATCTTTTATTCCGCTTTATGGACAAACTAATTTGGACTCAGTCCAAATCTAAAATATCAATAAAATAGCAGTAGTCCAAAATTCGTGAAAAGCCCAATTGTTTTTGTTGTTCGGATGAAAAAGCACATGAGTCCAGAAGTCACTTTTTGAATTTTTAAATGTCTGCGCTTTTCAAAAAGGGTGATCCTATCTCTGTTGAAATCTTTGATTAAGGGTACTTGATTGTACTTATCTATTCATGAACCTAGGAAATCACAAAAAGCTACTTTTCCTCTCTCCTTGAAATCTGAAACCGCCATTGATCTCTCTATTTTCTCTCTCACTTCGTTTCTTCACCCTCTCTACTGAAACAAAAAATCTCTCATCTTCCTCTCTCTACTACCTTGGCAAAACTACCAAAATCAGATAAAAGAACTAAACAAAAGACAAAGAAGGACCAAAAAAAGCAAGGGAATAACTAAGACGAAAGCTGTTGCCATCACAAAATCAGACATCAAACAGAAAGGAAAGAAAATCGTTGCTGAAGAAATAGCCTTGCAATCTAACTCATCAACAGAGCTTCCTGTACTAGAAAGCTCTGAGACATAGGTACCTCGATTTCTCGATCTGAAATATGAGTCTGAATTTAATGTCTAGCTATCTAGAAATAGGACTGTGGTTTATAGGAATCAAGTTGATGCAAAGGCTTTTCTAAACTTTTCTAACATCTTGAATATATTTGAGAATCTTGGATAGGGGCTTTGCTGTCAATAAACGAGAAACTATACACCCCTCTGGTATGGGAGTTTTATGCAAACTTGAAAAAGGGAAGGTTTGAGGAGACTGGGGGAGGTTTTATGGTGCAATGGTGCACTTCTAGAGTAGGCTTAGTAAACATGGAATTTGACCATCGATTGTGAATCGAATTTTTTGAGTTAGAAATGGAGGGATCCAATTTTTTTGAAATGAACAAATTTCCAGAAGAATCAGACCTATTTGATTTGGTAATGTTTAAGGCAAGGTTTACTGGAGAGAAGAGTTTTTAAAATTGAAGTGATAGAAATTCAAAGTGGTTGAATGGTCCTGGAAGGGTTTTGCACCATATGGTGTTGACTATGGTTGCTGCATGTTTTGGGCATAAAACATCTGTGAGTTTCATGCAAATGATACTGATGTTGGCCCTGTTTGAGGGAAGATAGATCAATTTTGGTTTTCTGGCAATTAAGCTTATGCTTCAGTCGAGAAATACATCTCACAAGGTACTACCATACGACAATCTCTTGACCAAAGTCTTTAGGCATTTCAACGTAAATTTAAGTACTTGTGCACCTGGACATCTTAAGGCAAATGTGTACAACATGGAATCCTTTGAGAAAATGGGATTTGTACAAGTAAACAAAGAATGAGTCTTGCTTAGAGGTGTGTCAGATGAGGAAAGAGAGAAGCTGTTAAAAATTAAGGTCGAAAGAAAAAGAACTGTACCTACTACCTAAATGGGAACGAAATGGAAGTTTGACATAGGAGAAGAATCCTCAAACAAGGCCAAGTAAAAGACTAAGAAAAGTGGTCTGACTCAAAGCATCTAGAATGCTTTAAACAACTTGGCTAAAAAAAATGATGGATTTTGGACAGAAGTTACGACTGAGCTGCATAATTTAAGAATTAGATTGAGCAATGTGGAGGAAAAGAAAGTGGAAAACTCCACTAGGGAAGTCCATGATGGACAAGTTCCTTCTCAAGAACAAACGACTAGAAAAGAGACTGCCTCTTCTCAAGTTGAAGAAGTGACTAATAAACAGACTGAGTAAGAAGTGTAAATGGAATAGGAAAAGAAAACAGAGGAAGTAGAAGAAAGTGAGAATGATAAAGGGAAGGAGAGAGAAGTTCCCACAACTGTTGCCCCTACAGCTGAAATGCAAGCCCCCAATGTGAAACCCCAGTCAAAACCAACCTTAGAGTAAGGGGGTTGGGATGCATAGCATATTTATTTTCATGTTTAAATATATTTTTATATGATTTTATGTGCATTGAATTTGTGTTTTATAGTCTAGAGGGCTTGATTATAATTATTGAGTGAGAAGGGCAAAATGGTAATTTTTGCCTGAGGTGAAAATATGGAGATAGCTTGGGAATTAAATAGGAAAAGAATTTTAGAGAGGAAATAAGAACAAGAGTTGTTGTGGTTTAGTGGTTAGAGCTTTGGAATTAATTCTTGAGGTCTTGGGTTCAAATTCCATCATAGGAGCTTTAGCTTGGTTAAATTTTATTTTTGCTTGGGAAGTATCATTTTCGGTCTTAGTGGTGTTTGGAGTAAGGTGGAGATGTTGTCCTATGAGAGATATGATAGGAGTCTTCAAATCCCACTCTTTTGCTCTACACAAAATTCCTAAGGGGAATTCATTTCCCTTGATCCATAATTTTTCCTATTTCTCAATTCATTAGTTTGTTCATTTTGTTCAAGCCAATTTTATTCTAGAAAAATTCTAGCAATGTGCGGTGGCTTTGAAGGTTCGAAATGTCTTAGTAAAAGACATCATATGGACCGAAACAATGGAAGAGGGGGAAAGATTTCAAGTGAATTAAATTCCTTACTGAACTTTCTAAAAATTCACTCTAGCTAGGTTCATTTCCCTTCATGCTTAGAACTGAAATTTTTTCAGCTTTGTGTGACTTCAAGGTGGCGAAATACTTAACCATTATTCCCTCCCAAATGCTGCCAGAAAATGGCCCTTTTGATCAGCTTGAAATCTGAATTTTCCTGGCCATTTTCGGACTGCACAAATACTGTGCAAAATCAGAAAATTTTCTGGGCAGATTCGCAGCTTTAGAGGTCCGAAACCAAGCTGTTTTCTTCCAGTTTTTATTCAGCACCTTAGCCATGTTTTTCCTCCATGAAGTAGGCTGGAAACTAGCCTTGAAAGCCCTAGAAATTCCCCTTCAAAGCCTCTGCAAATCGCCTGGAAAAGGGTAGCCGAAAACTGCCTAGGAAATTCCAGCCTTGCGAAAATGCTGTGCAGAATTTTGTCCAGCTTTGTTTCCTAATTCAACCCTAGCCGAAACTCCATCCTTTTTCTGCACAAACCACCCTTAAACCTCCATTAACTGAACTCCATTGTCCTCCCTAAGTTCTACACGAAAATCCATCCATGGCTACCAAAAAGATTTTCAAAAAAATTCTGCAATCATGCCTTGATTTGGATACCAAAATTCTAGCCACCATGATTTAACAACTTTCCATAAAATATACCTCAAACAACCAGGCCTTCCCTTCACCATTAGAATCCTTAATTTCAGCCACCATTAGCCTCCTTCAACCAGCCTTTATCTAGCCAAAATTCTGCACAAGCAGTCGGCCATGGCAGATTTCCAAGAGCTCTTCTATAATCAAAGATATTCTTGAATATTTAGTTTTCAAATTTGCTTCATAAAAATATTCTTCAAGGATTTTAACAACTAACCTTTCCTTTTCCTTTCCAAATCAGAGAATCATCTTCCTAAACCCTACAGAAATTCGGCCAGCCCTAGTTCTCACAGAATTTCGGCAGCTGTAAACTACAATCTCACAAATTCCTTCAACCTTCAAGAACACACATACTACACCAAGAACACCTACTTCTTCCTTTCACCTAATACCCCTCCAAACCACTTCAAACCTTCTCTAAAATCTCCAGATTTGACCTACTCACTGCCGTGAGTCCATAAACACCATTTTTAACATCAAACTTCACAAATCAACTCGCTACTTCAGATCAAAACTAGAAAATTCTGTGAAGGTTCAAGAACACCTTCAAGGTAGGTTTGTTCTAACAACTTCATCTTCTCCAATCTTGATCTCTAGCGAGAATATATGTGAATAGACATGCTAATGGTCTCTCTCTCTCTCTCTCTCTCTCTCTCTCTCTCTCTCTCTCTTGGCCGAACCACTCACTTACTTGGCCGAATGGTTTCTTCTCCATGGCCATTCTTCCTTCATCTCTTTTGGACGGATTTAGGCATCTAGGGCTTGAGATTCATTTGAAACTACTTCAAGGAATTCATCAATCAAGTAAGCCGTTTTAACCCTTCGTTTAAATTCTAGACTCATGTCTCTAGGATGATGTTGATAGAAGATGAATCATGAATAGGGTTGAGCATATATTGTTGTGATGAGTTGAGATTGAAGCATGAATATATGTATGAATATGTTGGAAATGGAATTTTTGCATGAGTTGCTTATCTTGGTTGAATATATGGTGTTCTAGGGTTTGATGTATGTCTCCATGATCAAATATGCTAGAGATTATGTCATCTATGATGAATATGAATCATATTATTGTGTGATTATTGAAGATATGATTATATTTATGCTAGTAATAGTTAGATCATGCCTTAGTAAGTCTAGATCTATGCTTATATGCATGATTTGGATGATTTGATGAATTGAAGGATTGTATATGCTCATGATTGTGGTTAGCCATAGAAATATGATCATGACCTAGTTGTCCCTAAGCTAATTTTTATTTCATAAATAAAATATTTCCTAATATGATTTTGCTAGTAATTTCGTAAAAAAACCCTAGGAGGGGTAGATTTGGATTATTATATATAATAAGGATATTTTAATTAAATAAATAATAGTTTTTGCTAGAAAAATAATATATATATATATTTATATAGATATAGATATTATTTAAAATAATGAAATCAAATAAAGCCTTTTATGGAGATAATTATAATTAGTAAAATATTTATTACTAAAAATTTAATTATTATCTTTTAATCAAAACCCATTAAGAATTTATTTATTATTTTTCGAGCAAGACTCATTAAATTTATTTTCAACTAATTTTAGCTATCAATTATTTTCTAATAACTTAATTATTAATACATCATTATTTTACCTAATATAACCTAGGACCCTTTATCAAATAAACTCTAAATTATTTTAGCGAGATTTAAATCTTCAACTTATTAGTATCGATTTTTCAAAACACTAATTATTTTAAATATCAAATTAGACTTAGCTTATAAACCCTTTTTATTTATTATTTGGCCTTAAAGCTTGGGACACTAGGATCATGGTAATAGTGAGTTGAGTTTGTTTTATTTGTGAAAGTCGATTTTGGACTTAATTTTCTTTTGGAATGATCTAGAAAGTGCTGTAATTAATTTATATGAACTCTTTGATAGATTTAGAAGATTGTCAAGGATAGGGACCAACTTACTAGAGTTCATACCCTAAGTTTAAGGATAAGGTAAGTTCCCTTGCATTCATGAAATTGATTTTATTTTATTATCTTGGTTTGAAAGTAAGGTTGGTGAGTATCTCTTGCAAATACGGAATTTTAGCACGGTAGCTAATTTTGAAAACCTCTATATTTGGAACCTTCTTATTTTGGAAACTTTCTACATTTGGAAAACTTCTAGATTTATAAATTTTTAAAATGTGTCAGACATGAATTTGGAGCCAAGCATCAAACATTTTGATTTGTTTTGATATGCAAGAGATAAATTTTTGGGCATGCATCTAATTTTTGAAAATCACAGCATGACTTATTTGAGCATGGGGCTCCTCCACTATGAATTTGTGGAATAAATTATTGACTTAAAACCATGCCTTCTAAAATTTTTGTACGAGTTGAAAAATGTTGTTTGGAACTGTATTGAGCTAATTTTGTAGGTTCCATTTTGGAGCTTTATGAATTGTGAAGATTGAATAACGTTGAGTACTCAATGGGGGCTAGGCCTTTATACTAGCCTTTGGTTGGTTTGGGGATATCTCTCGGCAGGTGGCCACCTCCGAGAGGTTGACTCTTTTCGCTCAGAGTGTCAGTATAGAAGGTTGAGCCGTCCTCAGCTAGTGACGGGGTTTTGGTAGAACCGACGGCCGGAAGTGGGACAACCGGTTTGGATTGAGTGAGAGAGGGAGGAGTATCTTACTCGGTAAGATGTACACCTGTCGGGGGTCAAGTGCTTCACCTGGTGTGAGAGCCACCGCTGTGCCCTGTCAGATTAACTTGGTTGCTTTAATTGATGAGCTATTTTCGTGGAACTGTTCTAAAGTGTCATTGAAATTTTATTCAAAGCTCAAAATCTTTTAATTATTCATATCTTTCCAAACAGAATATTTTAAGAGCATTTTGCTCCATGACTTCTCACTGCTATCTTCCAAAAAGTGAGAGTTAAATTTGTAAAGAAGGCCTGACAAGCTTTTGATATACTGCTAGTGCATGCATCATGAAAAGTGTTTTGTCTTTTTAGCCCAACTCACACACGGGGCTTACTGAGATTTCTATCTCATCACTCTTTTTACCATGATTTCAGGTCGATCCTGCTGTGGGGATGAGTATCTAGTGTTATCTGCCTTGGAAGAGAATGTTGTCATTTATTCTTATATATTGCTTTGGGGAGTTGAGAGTGGATAATTTTTATTTATGGATTTGTATTTGGGAATTCATGGATTTATTCTTAGATTTATTCTTGGGATATAATAAAATTTTGAATTAAATTATTATTTTAATCCGCTACTTTATTTGGGTGACCTAGTTATAAAGACCCCTTGTCCTTTGGACGGGGCAACATCCCCGGCTTTGGCGGGCCTAGGTAGCGGGGTGTTACACCCAAGCCAACTATAATTGGTAGCTTCTCTAGAAAATGCTAGAAGCATGTGGTAGTTAAGAGAAAGCGTAGCAGAATTGCTGGACAACATTCCAAGAAGGATGCTGGGACTAAGCCTATGACTATCCACATTTCCTAACTTGCCAATCATGAGTGCTGCTTGCTGACCTCCTATGCCTGAACAATTTTATTATTTTCTTTTGATGAATAATTTTATGATTTTTGCTCTAGAGTTTGAACAATTTTTTAATTTTTTGCCTAAACAATTTTATTTTTTCACTAATCTACTTCCGATCCTCTTGATTATATACTTAATCTCTTGATTAGGGATTAATAATATGCACTCTATCTCTGTTTTCTCTCTAATGGATCTCTACACCATATCATTGTTTGATCTCTTATTATGTCTCTCTTGCATTTTGATTGATAACAAAAGGGGAGAAAATATTGGTTTATGAGGATTGTGAATTGAATATATTGTGGTTGTCAATTGTGAATATATTGTGGTTATAGAGAATGTATTATTGTGACGAATATATTGTTGTGCCTATTGTGAATTATGAACATATGGATTGTGATTGTGAATGGTTTGAGAATGCAGACTATGAAGAATTGGGTGACTTGATGGAGACTATGATTGAGACGTTGTTGTCGTAATAGACCAAGGAGATTAAAGTGTGGGTATGAGTTCATTTTGCATTCTGACTGATTGAGAATTGGCTGGATGATTTGTTCTGACTATGGTTGTGATATGCACTTTGCTAAATATTTGGATGATAAGGATACCTGAGTAGACATTTATGAAATCTGTGTGGTTTCTTTTTGGTTGCACAGTAAAATCCTTGTGTTGATTTTCCTTGAGAAAAATAAGTTCGATCAATTCCAGGAAAATCATTGATCTTTACTCTTGAGATTTTCTTTTACCCTACACATACTCAGGGGGAGTTTTAGACCATCATTTCTTCAATATAAAATAGCAGTCCAAAAATGACTCTTTAAAAGGCTAGCTTCTGCTTCATTTTATCCCATTTTGGATGCCTTTTTTGGAAGTCTAAAATCTTGAAATCCAGTCTTATTTTTAACCGCACTTTATAGCTAACGTCACGTTATCCTCTGTTCATATATGCATGTACATAGGGGGAGTATTACATCTTATGATATATCTTCTACACTCCTTTATGTACATAACTATACATTTTTTTGTGACCTTTATGCGGTTATTTCCCTGTGAAATAGTCCTTTTATGGAAGGAAGGAGGATAGGAGGTAGGTTGGGTCATAGGCTCATTGAGCCTATGTTTGTTAGTTCATCCTTAAATTCTCTTATCCAAATCTTATAATCACTCATTGAGTTCTATAATGAAACAATGCATCTTTGTTAAAAAAAATTTCTTATTTCTCTTAGTCTAACATGTCCGTCTTGTATGTATAATTATTTTCATAGCACAATACCATCAAGTTTGTCATCAATCAAAAAGGGAGAGATTGTTAGCCCTAAGGGCATTCTCCTGTGTTTTGATTTATGATAAACATTGATGAGGATTAACTTGTGTGACTTATATGTGATAGGATATGTTTGACCCCAATTCTTCCAAAGGCGTGCGAATGAGGCTGCTAAGTAGCTCTTGAGCAATGGAATTCAAGTCAAGTATAATTTCAACTTAAGAGCTCGCAAATCGTGAAGTCTTTGTGAAAGAACTATAGACTAGGAATCATTGTTAAGGTATTACTTGAAAAATTCTATGTCTCTTTACCTTATGTTCAATTTATTTTTAGCTTGAAACACACAAATAAAATGATTTTAAAAAGTAGGTCTTCAGATGTTTATATTAAGTAGTTTGGATGGACCTCTGAATCTAAAATTCCATCCAATACTTTGTAGCATTTTTCAAAATGTTTCTGTTTAAAAAAGTGCCATTTTGGACTCACTTTTTGGACGGACATTCTTCCACTTTGTGAATCTAGAACCCTAAAAATCCTGACAGAAAGTAATTAGCCATTGGGACTTTGGTTTTGGCTCCCATAAAAGCCTTTAGAACTCGATTTTGAAGTAGATTTTTGTACTATCTTTCTTAGAAACACCCTTACACCTCATAATACAAAAATTTCCCTTTTCATTTGCACTTCAAAGTGAAATAAAATTATTCCAAATGTAAAAGGTGTTGGTGCTTATCTGTTCACATTTTGCTCAAATCTGTGAGCTATTTCTGTAATCTTTCTTTCAATTTGACTTGTATCAAGGTTGAGGAGGTAAAACCCAATTGGGGTGAACCATAATTGTTTGATTAAAAAGGTTGGGAGTAAAACCAAGTGTGGTGATCCTCTTGTGTAAGATTGACGTTACCTACTACCATTGAGTTGGGAAAAGGTTTTTAGTAAGTGGTGTTGAAATTGTTAAGTAAGAACTTAAGGTAGTGGATGTAGATCATTTGAGGATCGAACCCCTATAATCCTTAAGTCTTTTCTTGTGCTTTTTGCCTAAATTTCTTCACTGCATTTTCACTGTCTTCTAACCTTAAATGTTGTACCTTTTTTGCTAAAATAAGTGGCTTATTTGTGGCTTTTGCACTCTGATTTAAACCTGTCTTTAGCATCTCAACTACCTATATATATTTCATAACATTTTGTGCTGATTTAAAAGACTGCTGCCGCACTCTTGAAATCGCAAAGCACTCTTGAAGTCGCGAAACATTTTTGCTATGCAGTTCAAATTTTTTAGGGGGACCAAAATTTTTAATTTACATTTGTTTGCCAAAAACTTTATTCACCCCCTTTAAGGGTTTTCAATTTTATTTATACTTCATGGGTATGTAATATTATATAAAGTCCTTAACCAAGTCGGGGTAATAAAGGCCTTCAAGTCTAAGAATTGGTCTCCAACCAAGCCTAATAAACATCTGAGAAATTTTTAGAGCCCTATCCAACTCAACTTTGATAGCTTTCTCAACTACTATTGTATTCGTGGCTCTCTTGGCAAACCAAGTAACACAGGCATCATCCACAAAATATCTATGAGGGGTAGAGTTTGTGTTAGTGTTATGTCCTAGAGGTAATCATTTGTATATTGTATATGACATTCTTTATCTTATCAATTTGTTTTATTTATACTTCATGATAGAGATAAAGTCTCAAGTGCAATACTGTGTTAAGAAAATCATTATAGAGATCGTGATGTGAGATTCCTACTATACTAAATTGTGTTTGTGCTTAAATTATCCCTAATCATAGCGTTAATGAGATAGAACATCATTAATGCATGAAGATTAGCACATGTTACATTCTTTGATTAGTTCAAGAAGAAGTTCTTATATTCGTGAGTATTATGATATTTAGGATTAACATGTGAATGCTTGTTATCTGAACAAATTCATTGGATGACCTAACTATGAGATAATCACATGAATAACTATTTAGTGTAAGTAATAGAATATCATTATAGCTAATGTGCAAATATCCTTAGATTTGAGATCTTCAAAGTACTTTGTTTACTAAGCGTTGTATTTTGATTCTAATCTTTGGAGTCTCATATGGGGCCTCCTATAGGATGGATATTATGTACAATGTAAAGTAAACGAAAGTAGTTGAGATGGTTAATAAAGGATCCATCACTCCTAATAGTAAGGGCGCATATCTCATGGCCACTTGTATAAAATCATTACTCAAGAAATCCTTAGCCAAGCGGACTATGCATTGGAAATAGTTTCAATTGATACACATATTGAGTAATAGATTCTGGAACAAGCATTAATAAATTCGGATTAGAATTAATTATATTCTAGTAGGAGTTGGCACTAATTCCATACTCTAAAATCAAATGAGGTATAGTATGATGAAAGGAGTTTATTGTACTAATATTTTGGTATTGAAAGATTCACATCAAGCCACTTAATTTTCTAGACTTTTGGGTGGTTATAATGCATTGCTAGATGTCGCTCTTGTTCTGCTAAATATGAATTTATTAATTAGAGAATCAATAAATTAATTATAATTAAAATTAATAAGTTAATTCTAATTATTAAGGGTTATTAATTCTATAGTGATTAGAATTAATTTATATTTTGCTACCAATAAACCAAAAAAACCTAATAGGTCACACACAATAGTGGAATTTGTACTCAAGATATTATTTGATAATATTTTGAGGCTAATTTGTGAGAATAAATATTAATCATGGGTTAATTATAAAATGTTATAATTAGTTGGATAAAATTATAATTATTTAAAAGACTTATGGTTGAATTATAAACTTGTTATAATTCAAGAGGCCTAATGATAGTTATAAAAACTCAAGCCCATAATTTTGGAAAAGGCAAATTGATGCTTTTGGAAAGCATCAGGGAAAAAGGATGAAGGTTTCCTAAAGGGTTTAGGAAATAAATAGATTATATTCAATTCCTAAAATATTTCGGAATAGAGAAAAAAGGCGGTGGTTTTTATAAACAAAGCACGCCATCCTTCCGTGTAGATTTCTAGTCGATCTTTTCCCTTTTCTTTTCGAAGGAAATTACAGAAGCCTTTCTCTCTTGTTTTCTTCTCCAAAATTAAAACCCTAGCCGTTATATTATTTTTGTAGTAAAAAATTTTGGTGGTTTTTGAATACATTCCTCGTGTGGATCAATATTAGAGAAATTTCTATACTTGGAATTTTGATAGTTTGTGCTTGGACAAATGTTATGGAAGGGTACGTGCACGGAGAAAAATATTAAAAGCTACATTGTCAAGGTAACGGTTTTTCTTCTCTCTCCTAACCCGTTTAATTGTATACGAGTGATTTCTTTGAGTGGATTTCGTTTTAATTTTTGCTGTGTATAAATTGTTATTGCATGATCGAAATTCAACAGTAATATTAAAGCCATCTTGTATATGTTTTACGGGTTTATTATTAGTTTTGAAATTGTTTCAAAAATAAATTTGTTATTGTGAAATTGTTTCATAAATATTCTAAATTTTGAAATTATTTCAAGATTATATTTGAGTATATGAAATTGTTTCACAAATATTTTGATTTTGAAAATTCGTTTTAGTGAGTTGATTTTAATCGTTGTGATGTTGATCACACCTACTTCTTAATAGAGATTAACATGTTTTTCAATATCAAATTCAACAAGGAAATTTGTTTCTAAAATTGGATTGAAACAGTAGACATAAAAAAAAGGAACGAAACGAAAAAAAAAATAGTCCAGTAACCAGACGGCCTAGGAAAGCCTTCCTAAACTACCTAGGGAGCAACCTAGGCGGCTTAGGAAGGTCCTAGGCCAAGGTTCTAGGCAGCCTAGAGAGGATCCCAGGCAACCTAGGGGTGTTTAAAAAAAAAAATTGTGTTGTTTTAACTCACAAAAGTTTTCTTTTTCAAAATAAACCCGAATAGTTTCTAAAATAAGATTTTGGATCTATTATTATTTTGGAATAATATATTTTATGTGTATTTATTTTGCTTAATATATTTTAACCATATTTTGGCATATTAGCTTGGTTATGGATTTAGACTAATTAATTTTGATTAATTAATATTATGTTTTGCAGTTTTATTGCTTTGTTTTAAATAAATAGGACTTGCGTATCCTGCATTTTCTATTATTCTTGTGTAATTTCTTTTCAAAACATACATGAGCACATAGATTTGACCAAAATTAATTTCTTACTTGGCTCAAAAAAATTAATCTAGAAAAGTCTATAACCAAGCCATGTAATTGAGTCTATTACGATATTGTCAATGTGTTAATATATATGCATGAAAAATGTATGAGACCACTAATATAACAAATGACTTAATTAATATTAAACATAGTACGTTCCATTAAAATAGCAAGAATAAGAGCTCTTTTCAAGATCAAGTTGTTAGGCTAATCCAGGCTAACTTGACATCGAGCATGTTCGAGTTATAAAATTTAAATTCTTGATTAATGGATTGAGTTTAACTAATTTTTTTTATCCTGATTGGGCTAACTCAAGCATAAAAAAAATTAGAGGTAAGATTGGGCTAGCTTAAAGGCTATAAAATTAAAAAATGTTAATTACCCAATGATCTGATCATTACATTTGATGTAATTGGTATTGGATACATACCATTGAACTTAAGAATGGTTTGTTAGGTTAACCTAAGACCATTCTTAAAGAATTTGAATACCAGTCTACTAGGAAAGCTTCCAACAGACTTTTTTAAATCAATAGTATGGGGCCATTGATTTGAGTAACATAGTGAAATAATTATGCACTTAATTAAAGACCTAATTATTTTCATATCATGTGCATATACATTTTGCTAATTTTTCTATCTTTACATCTAAGTCATTTGTATGATGTCGACCAATTTGAATTTATGTATCATCTTATCGAGTTAAAATTTTTGGATTGGTATAAACACTTGAGAATCGTTCTCAAGTTAGAAAAGTTACTCTACATGTTAGATACTCCTATTCCATCACCACCAGCCCAAGATGCTCCTATTGATGAGCATGCTGTCCATAAGAAGCACCAAGAGGATAGTGACATAATATCTTATATCATGCTAGTATCAACGACCCTTGAGTTGCAAAAGTAGCATAAGCATATGGATTTTCAAACCATTATCCTACATCGAAGGGAGCTGTTTGATCAGCAAGCTAAAATAGAGAGATTCGAGATCTCAAAACAGCTGTTCTGATCCAAGATGGCTAGGATGCTTCTGTGGCCACTCATGGGCTGAAAATGTTGGATTTGATTGAGAAGCTTAGGTCACTTGGGTTTTTAATAGATCATGAATTAAGTGTCACTTAATTTTACAATCTTTGCTAAGTAGTTTTTCACAATTTGTATACTGCCCGAGTTAATCAACATTATCAATATTGCAGAAACTCCCTTGAAGAAGGAAGTCAATGCAATTTTGCTGGTAAATTCTTCCTCTTCTCAGAAGAAAGTTCCCAAGAAGAAGAAGAAGATTCCCACTAAGCCCAAAGGTGGCATGAAGAAAAAATGAGGCAGTCCCCAAAGGCTCATGTCATCATTATGACAAGATGGGCAATTAGAGGCATAACTGTAGGGTCTACCTGGAGACCATCAAAGAGAGGAAGGAGAAGGAGAAGCTCGCAGGTACTTCTACTTCCACTCCTGGTATATTTATGATTGAAATTAATACTGCATTTAAAAATAAGATATGGGTATTGGATATCGGATATGGATATTATTTATGCAATAATTTGTAGGGACTAAAGGATAGTAGAAGGCTTAAAAAGAGCGATGTAGACTTACGTACTGCAAATGGAGCAAAAGTTGTTGCACTTGCTGTGTGGACTTATTATCTACACTTTCCTTCTGGATAGATTTCACAACTTACAGACTATTATTATATATCTGTTTTACTTAAGAATATTACCTCAGTTACTTATTTAGGCATGAATGGTTTTTATTTCAAGAATAAAGGTTGTTCTTTATCACCAAATATATCAAATATGATACTGTAACTTTGATAAATGGTTTGTATATTCTAGACATGAATGATCCTATTCTCAATATAAATAACAAAAAAACAAAGAAAAGATAACTCAATCTCATCTTACTTATAGTATTGCCATTTAGGCCATAAAAATAAGAATCACGTTTCTAAGTAACACATGCTTGGTGACTTAGAGTCATTTGATTACGAATGGCACATGCGGATCTTGTTTACTTGGAAAAATGACTAATACTCCATTTTCTGGAAAAAGGGAATGGGTGAATGAGTTATTAGAACTCAAACATATTGATATATGCGGCCTAATATCAATACAAATAAGAGGAGGTTATCAATACTTCATTATTTTTATTGATGATTATTTACGATATGAGTATTTGTATTTAATGAAATACAAATTGAAGCCTTTAACAAGTTCAAAGACTTCAAGAATGAAGTAGAGAAACTACTTAGCAAAAGTATTGAAATTTTAAGATTTGATCAAGGAGGTGAAAGAGTTTCAAAGTTATCTAAGAGATAATGAAATATTATCTTAATAGATTCCACCATATACACCTCTACATAATAGTATATCTGAGAGAAGGAATTGAATCCTTCTAGACATGGTACGAATCATGATGGCTTCTGCAGACTTACCAAAATTATTTTGGAGATATGCACTGGAGACTGATATTTATATACTAAACAGTGTTCCATAAAAAATGGTTGATACTACCCGATTTGAGTTATACTTTAGTAAGAGATTAAAGTTATCTCACTTGAGAATATAGGATGGCACTACCTTTGTTAAAAGGCCGCAGTCAAACAAACTTGAAAGTAAGTCTGCCAAGTGTTTGTTTGTTAGATATCCAAAAGAAACATTCAGATATTACTTTTATCTCATTTTCGAAACTAAAGTGTTTGTTTTGAAGCATATCGTCTTCTTAGAAAAGGAGCACATGCTTAAAGGGGATAGTAGGAGTAAAATTGGACTTAGTAAAGTTCAAGAAGAACAAATAAATATGGATCAACCATCTGAACCCACATCTATTAAGGGAATAGATGAACTTTCGTCTATACAAGAACCTTATATGTCGAGTAAGACACGTGTAGCTCCTGAAAGATTTAAATTTCTCATAAATGACTATAATGACGTATTGTTCATATATGAGGATGAGCCTACTACTTATAAGCATGTTTTAAATAGTTTAGAATTTGACAAATAGCTTGAAGTCATGAAGTCAAAAATGGATTCGATATATAACAACCAAGTATGGACATTGGTTGATTCACCCAAAGGAAGCAAGCCTATTAGATGTAAATGGATTTTCAAATAGAAAATTGATATAGATGGTAATGTAGTTACCTATAAAGCACGACTAGTTACTAAAGGCTATCGTCAACAACAAAGTATTGACTATGATGAAGCTTTCTCGCCAGTTACTATGTTAAAATCCATAAGGATATTCCTAGCACTTGCTATCTATTATGATTATGAGGTATGACAAATGGAAGTAAAAATAGCTTTCCTAAATAGAAACCTAACTAGTGTACATGATACAATTTGAAGGTTTGACATTCAAAGATAGCACAAAAGTGTCAAGTTGCAAAGGTCTATTCATAGACTTATACAAGTTTCTAGGAGTTAGAACATCCATTTTGATGAAATAATTAAAGAATTTGGTTTCATTTAAAACATGAATGAACCTTGTGCATACAAGAAGGTTAGTAGGGGTGCAGTCATTTTCCTATTACTTTATATGTATGACATATTGCTAATAGGAAATGATGTCTTGGTTCTTCAATCTGTAAAGAATTGGTTATCCAAGAAGTTTTCCATGAAAGACCTTAGAGAAGCAACTTATATTTTAGGAATAAGAATCTATAGAAATAGATCAAACAGTTTACATATATAGACAGATTGTTGAAAAGGTTCAGCATGGATCAATTCAAAAAGGGATTCTTACCCATGTCTTATGGGGTAAGCATTTCAAAGTCGATGTCTTCTGAGACACAAGTTGAAAGGAATCACATGAGTAGAATTCTATATACTTCAGCAATTAGATCTATCATATATGCTATGATATGAACTAGGGCTGATGTATCATGTGCTCTCAACTTAACGAGCATATACCAATTTGACCCTGGAAAGGGTCATTGGGTGGCTGTAAAATATATTCTTAAATACTTGCAAAGGACTAAGGATGTATTCTTGGTATATGGAGAAGGAGATTTGAAAATAAAATGGTATATTCATGCCAGTTTTCAGTCCGATAAGGATAACTTCAAATCATAATGAAACTACGTATTCACGTTAGGTGGAGGGGCAGTAAGTTGGAAAAGTTTCAAATAAGATATTATTACTGACTCGATGATTGAAGTCGACTACATTCCCGCTTTTAAAATAGCTAAGGAAGAAGTTTAGATCAAGAAGTTCGTGATGAAACTAGGAGTGGCCCCTAGCATTGTTGATTTAATACATTTGTATTGTGACAACAATGAAGTCATTGCACAAGTAAAGGAACTACGATCTCACCAGCAATCTAAACACATACTAAGACGCTATCACATGATCTGAGATATCATAGATAGAAAGGATGTAGAGATAAGAAATAGTTCTTACGGATGAGATCATAGAGAACCCGCTTACTAAGGCGCTGCCCCAAAAGAAATATAATAGATATGTTGAGTCATTCAATATTCGATACATGAATGATTGGTTATAGTGCAAGTAAAAGTTTGTTAGTGTTATGCCCCAGAGGCAATCATTTATATAATAAAGGCATTCTTTATCTTATCAATGTATTTCATTTACACTTCATGTGTATGTAACTATTAGATAAAAGAGATTGTATACTAGATGTGAGATATGAGATTCCTTCTATACTAGATTGTTTTGTACTTAAATTATTCCTAATCATAGTATTGATGAAATAGGACACCATTAATGCGTAAAGACTAGCATATGTTATATTGCTTGATTAGTTTAAGCAGAGGTTCTCACTATTGGGGATATACTTTAAAATAATTTGTATTTATACTATTGTCGTTATATATTTTGTAATAATATGATGTATTTCTTTCCATGAATAATGCATTTAGTTTTATGATCATCAAGTATGTGACATAATAGTAAAACCATATAACAAATAGAATGACTATTCTTAAATTGTCCCTGATCGAGTATTATTAGAGGAATAATAATAAATTAAGATTAGTATGTTTGTGACTTGATGGTTATGTTTTACTAGTCATAGATATATGGGATATCAAGTCAAAACATAAATAAATGTTAGAGAATATTGTATTGGATATGATTCACTGTGAGAGTACTTCATAGGACATGTTATAAGTACTTTCTAGCCATAATGATATTAGAAGTCCTTCGACCTGAATTCATCATAGTTTCCTACTTGATAAATTTTATACCTTGATGTTGTCTAACGTTATCTTTAACCAGATAATAAAATTAGACTACAGTTGGATATATAATAAACCAAGGAGAGGAATATGATTGAGAGTGAAGGAATTTGTCCCTCTTATTCTTAGGAGAGATGTCCATGGGCCCCTTGATAAGTTAGATTGTTAAAATACATGACCGTGCTCAAACATATCAATTTGAGATATTAATATCATTTATTTGAACAGTTTACTATGAGATCAAGAAATAGCTGATTAAGCTTAATAAAGATGACATGCTCCATACCTTATGCTTAATTTGGATATCGTGTGATAAAAGGACTAAATATAAAGTTTTGGTTTGGTTCAAAAAGATCACTGATCTTCATTTAACTTGGATAGTTATAATATTTTGCTAGAAATTGCTTATAACTTGTGGGCCATTTAAATGTAATTTGGGCACACTACCAGTGTTTAATAAACCTATAGTATCACACATTAAGCGAAAGCGTTATGTTATTTTTCTAGTGACTAGATTCAATGTATTTGAAAATGTGTCTAGGTTCATCGAACCTAAAAAAGAGACCGATACAATGAATCTGGAAATATGTCCATATTTGATGTATCTGGAGGATGTCCAGATTATAAGAATCTGACTCCGTAAATTAATTAGTTAAATTACCAAGATAATGGTAGAATCTTATCATATCCTTTTTAATTTAATTTGAACTTAAAATAATGTATGATAAGATATTATGAGAATTGGACTCCAAGAAGTTTGTGTAGTTTTAAAAGAAAACCATAGCTGTCTTCTTGTGGTAGACTTCTCATAAAATTTTTGTACCTCTATAACCAGAAATTTAGCTTTTCAAAACCCTAGGTGCTAGCACTCCTGGGTAAGGAACTAAGTTTGCCATGTGTATCCGATAGAGGACGTCCGCGTATTGCAGCGTGTGGTGATCGTCCAAAGTGCACATACGCCTAGAAATTTGAAGGCAGAAGTCTTGCTTTCGGCAATACATATGTAATTCTGTAAACTCTTGATCGACCTAAATCGTTTGGCTTGGGTCCTCGGAAGGGATTCATGAATGTTTTTCGCATTTATGTGTCCACAAATCCTAATACTCACATTCGTAAGTATTATAATATTCAGGATTAATATGTGAATGCTTGTTACTTAAACAAGTTCATTTGATGATCTAGCTATGAGATAATCACATGTATAACTATTTAGTACTAGTAATAAAATCTCATTATAGTAAATGTGCAAGTATTCTTAGACTTGAGATCTCCAAAATAATTTGTTTATTAAGAAATATATTTTGATTCTAATATTTAGAGTCTCATCTGGGCCCACACATAGAATGGATATTAGGTACATTATAAAGTAAACGAAAGTAGTTGAGAGGGTTAATAAAGGATTTATCACTTCTAATAATTGGGGTGTATATCTCATGACCACTTATATGGAATCATTACTCGAGAAATCTTTGGCAAAGGCGACTATGTGTTGGAAATAGTTTTGATTGATAAACATGTTGAATAATGGATTATGGAAAGTACAAATAAATTCGGGTTAGAATTAGTTATATTCTAGTAGAAGTTAACACTAATTCTATACTCTAAAACTGAATGAGATATAATATGATTAAAAGAATTTATTGCACTAATATTTTACTATTAAAAGGTTCACGTCAAGCTACTTGATTTTATGGACTTTTGGGTAGTCTTGATGCATTGCTAGATGTCGCTCCTATCCTGCTAAATATGAATAATTAATAAATTTATCCTAATTAGAATAAATAAGTTAATTCTATTTATTAAAGGTTAGTAATTCTATAGCGATTAGAATTGATTTATATTTTGCTTCTAATAGACTAGAAAAACCTAATAGGTTACACACAATAGAAGAATTTGTATTCAATATATTATTTGATAGTATTATGAGGTTAATTTGTGAGAAGAAATATTAATTATGGGCTAACTATATAATTAGTGGGGTGAAATTATAATTATTTAAAAGGCTTGTGGTTGAATTATAAACTTGTTATAATTTAAGGAGCCTAATGGCAATTATATAAACTCAAGCCCATAATTTTGGAAAAGGCAAATTGATGCTTCTGGAAAGCATCAGCGAAAAAGGACGAAGGTTTCCTAAATGGTTTAGGAAATAAAAAGATTATATGAGCTTCCTAAAAGATTCAGGAATAGTAAAAAAAGGCGGTGGTTTTTGTAAACACGCCATCCTTCTGTGTAGATTTCTAGTCGGTCTTTTCTTGTTTCTTTTTGAAGGAAATTACATAAGCCTTTCTCTCTCATTTTCTTCTCCAAAATTAAAATCCTAGCTGCTATATTATTTTTCTAGTAGAAAATTTTGGTAGTTCTTGAATATGTTTCTCATGTGGATCAATACTAGAGAAATCCCTATGCTTGGAATTTTGGTGGTTCGTGCTTGGACAAATTTTACAGAAGGGTTTTGTGCGTGAAGAAAAACTTTAAAAGCTACGTTTTTGAGGTAACAATTTTTCTTCTTTCCCTTAACCCGTTTAATTACATACGAGTGATTTCTTTGAGTAGATTTCGTTTTAATTTTTGCTGTGCATTAATTGTTATTGCGTGATCGAAATCCAATGGTTTGATTCCTCAGGAGGGGAAGCACGAGAAGAAGAGGCATCTCCTTTCTTTCTTTTAGGTAGAAGGTTTTTAGTCCTAGGTATTGTAAGAATAAAAGGCCTTGAAATATGATCAACCCAAAAAAAATGTAATTCTTCTCAAAATATCATAAATAAATCCCACACATTTTCTCAACCCAATAATTCAATAACAAGCCAATTTTCCTCGTTCAGCAACAAATCAAAAAATATCCTTTCCACTAGTTCAACACAAATTATAACATAATTCAAAAAGTATCCTTTCCACCATTCATCCGCAATCAACATGATAATTCTCAATATAGTCTACAATACAAAATATTCAACAAATTAAGCTCAACAACAACAATAATGATTCAATTTTCAATTATCACAATTTAATATTTTCCATAAAATGCAAATATTCCAATAAAAGCACAAAAAATATTAAATGTGGAAATTAGAAAAAACACTCAAAATAAACATAAATATCATTTAGACATTTTTCTAACTTAAATTCTTCAAGAGAAATTAAAGAGAAAGGATAAGAGGTCACCATATTGCATTTTCATGAAAATGACAAAACTCTATTTCTTGAGATCTTGAAGCAATATTCTTGAAGGATTATTGTTCTCCTTGCCTTGATATAGTGCCTTCACTTTTTTGATGCTTCAAATTAGTGCAAAAATTATAATTTTTGATGTTGTAGGTGGTGGTGAAAATGATGGAGATCAAAGAAAAAGAAAGAGTTTTTGGAGAAGAAAGTTGAAGGAAAAGAAAATAAGGTTGAGGGGGTTTAAACATTGGTGGGAAAACTGGTTGAATTTAAGAAGTAAATAAATAGGTAAGGGGAGGAAGAAGGCAACGCAGAGAAGGAAGGGAATGGAGGAAGAAATTAGGTGAAGAACAAATAGATGAAAAAAGGGAAATAATGGAGAGAAAAGACAACAAAAGTTGCTAAAAATCTGGGGAGGCCGACACTAGGCTGCCTAGGGAGGTCCCTGGGGCCCTTTAGGTAGCCTAGATGGTCCCCCGAGCAAATGTTCAGAAGCCTGGTGGCCTAAGGAATTTCCCTTAGGTTGCCTAGGCTTTTCCTTCTTCAATTCGGTCTTTTTCTCTTTTTTTTACAATTAGACAAATATATAGATATACACATTAAATTAAAGATGTAAATTCTTGTAAAAAAAGAAAATTAAAGAAAAAATTAACTCTAAAAAGGAATCAAAGTATACACAAAACAAAGCACAAAGATAGTGCATTAAATTTGTCAATGCAAATCATCTTCAAGCACTTCAAAAATTGAAAATAAACCATAAGAAAAACTAACACACATATTGGAAATAACAAGAGAGCAAAAGAAAGCAAAATAAAAATTGTCTAAAAATGATAGCAAACTCGAGAAAGAAATCACTACTTCCTATGCTCATCTGGTAATTTGCTCTCGGTGTTTCCTAATAAAGTTACACTTTGTCTTTCCGTGATTAGCTTAGAGAGCTAGCCAATTTCGTTCTCCAAATTTTGAATTGATGCTTCTTGATTGCGCATAGATGCCTTGACCTCTTGAAAGCGCGAGTCAGAGAGGAGACCAACTTAGCTACCAAATCTTCCAATGAAGGCTTTTGTAGATGTTGAAGAGAAGAAGGTGCTTGATAAGGGAGAGGCACTTGAAGCCTAGATATTGTGCTAGCTTAAACACCTTAGGGAAGTGGTTAGCCTTATCCTTAATTACTCTATGAGAAGTTATGGTGCTTACGCCAACCGGGATTGTAGGTGTTGTTGTAGGGGTTGTTGCCTTGACGTGCATTTCCTACATAATCCACTTGCTCTACACTTTGCTCACCCAATGAATGCATAGCTTAACACTCTTGGTTAGGATATCCACTCCCACAAAAATCACAACTCATGACATGTGTTTTTGGAGCAATATTCATCTTCTCAACTTTCTTGGTCAATACTTCCAAAGCATCTATTGTGCATCCCTTATGCTCGAGCCCTTGGCTTTGGTTTTCCCCAAGAATAGCTATTAACGGATAAATTCTCAATAATACCCCGTATTAAGCCACCTTTATTATGTGGGGAAACTCATGCATGTCATAGCATTTTTATATTGCATTTGGTAAATTGAATTAACTTCATGAAAAATATGAGTTTCATTAGTTTGTTGTTTTATGAATTAATTTGTTCTGATGTGGTTGTGATATTTGAGTTAGTTGAGTTTTTTTTTTTTATTAGAAAGAAGATGAAGCAAGTGAATAGGAGTTCAGAGAATTTGTTAGGGGATTATTTACACAAATGTTTTTGTGGTTTAGAGGATAATGCTTGGTATTTAATTCTTGGTGGGCTTGAGTTCGAATCCTAGCTATTGCAAATCCTTTCCTTCCTTTTATTTTCTTTTCTCTAATTTTCCTAAGCCTCGGCCGAAATCCTTCTAGAGTAGCCGCCACCTTGGAGTGCAATTTCTAAAATTTAGGAGTGTGATTTATCTTGGGAATTATTTTATAAATCATTTGAAAATAAATTAAATCATTATTTCTAATATCTTATCATAATCTTTTAGAAAATTTTAAATATTACTAATTTGGATTTTTGAAAGCTATATCTTAGCAAATTATTAGGAGATAAAGAATATAAATAGATAACTTATTTTCTTCAAAGTAGCCACCACTTCTTAAGGAGATAAGTCTCCATATTTTAATTTTCTTCAAATAATTTTTAAAATAAAAATAAAAGGATAAATGCTGAATTTTAAATGAAGCATTTATCTTTTAGAATAGGTGTTTTCAAAATTTGGGGGAAAAGGGAAAGGAATTTCGGTTTGGCTTCAAGAAAAAGAAAACCTGATTTTTTTTCCCTTAAAAAATAATTATCTAGTAGCTATCTAAATTTACTCAAATTAATATAGAGAATTAATTAAATTATTTCTTAAAAAAATAAACTAATTCCTTCAGAATTTTTTCTGGAAAATTTCCCAAAGTTGCCGCCACCTTAAGAGCTATTGGAGCTCAACTTAAACTCTTCAAACCATAAATAAAGTTATTCAAGATAACCTTAATCAATTAAGACTTTGTTTTAGCAAAAAAAACACCAGAATTTCCCTTCCTTTCCTTCAGAATTTTGGCCACAAGCAGCACCCATTCTGCACGAAAAACTCCAGCCAAAACTTGTACAAACTCTTTCTAGTCATTGAGCAAAAACACACCTACACAAAGACTCATTTTTCATCTCTCATTCTCGCCACCATAGAGACTGAAAACAACCTATTTTCCTCCCTTGTTCTATCTAGATTTTTGGTCATCCTAAGCACCAAAAGAACAGCAACAACAACCCCAAACTACTGCCCAGTTTCGATAATCACAAAAAAGGTCCAAAGCTTTTCAACTTGTTCTTATGATCAAGAATCCATAACAAGATAGGACTTCTCCAAACACCTAAACAGCAAAACCTAATCTTTCTATTCAGCAAACTGCAAAAATTTCCACCCTCTAAACCTCTCAAACCCATGAAACAAATAGCATCCTGCCTACTCAAAATTTCAGCCAGCACATACTTAAACTTCACCAAAACCGAAAAACCTCTCCTAAGGTAAGCAACTATTCAACCCTTCATCAACTTGATTCAATTCGTCTCTTCTTTTGTCTCCTAAATCACATCTAAAGGGGCTGATTTTCTCCCTTTCTTAGTGAATCTCAATCAAGAGGAATCAAGGAGCACCAATCCTCTCTTCTTCTCAAGTGAACTCAACCCGTTATCAAGGAGCCATCTTTGTTCTTACTTGAGTAATGCAAAAGGGTATTCTTAGGACTCAATCCTTACTAATTTAGATGAGTTTGATGTTATAGTAAGATGATTATGTATGAAGCTTAGCATGAAAAGCATGAATAGATGAGATAGTTGAGTTTGATGGTACAATGGTTGATTTAGGCGAATATGGTATACAATATAGCTATATCTTGTTATGTTAGGCCTAGATCTACTGCATGTTAGTTAAAGATGAGATCTTGTGATGCAAATAGGGATATTAAATGGATTTGATGAAAGATGAATATTGGAGTTATCATGTTGATGGCTTGATTTGATTATATGCATGCTTGATGATGAGTAGCATGGTAAAGGAAAGTTATAAATATGATCTAATGAATTAAATCATCTAGATACCATGGATGAATTAGGTGATTAGTGAGATCATGAGAATTCATGTTGCATGAAATAGTGGATGAATGTTTGGATTCTAATTATAGAATTGTTTTTTTTATATAAGGAAAGAGTGGAAGCAAGGGCAATAAATTGAGTTAGGTCTAGCTGTTGATTTATCCAAGTAAGTTCCTGCATAACCGTTTTGATAAATATTACATGTTTGTAAGCATTTTTCACGATGTTATTTGAAATTGATGTCAATATAATATTTTGACAAGAGGATTGAAATGTTGGTTGAACATAATGAGTTATACTATGCAATTTTGATACTTGGGTTGGAAATATGGATGTTTTACTTTCTAAATGAGTTTGTCAAGTTTTAACTGCTCAAATTGAAAAACGATTTCTTACCATATCACTAAACAATTTGGAAATGCTATTATGGAAAAATCACGTTTTTCTGTCAAGCTAATTATAGAATTTCAAAAAAGGAAAAATGATTCTGCCCCTAAATAGGGAGCATTGAGTACTCAGCGAGGGTAGGGTAGTAGTACTAGTCTTGAAAATGATTCTGCATTTTGACAGGAGGCTACTTCCAGAAGATGAACTTAACTTGGAGAGGCAACAATACTACTTAGTCAGGCCGTCCGAACTAACATATTGGTCCATGTGGACATTGTTTATCCAGATTGGACAATTGGAGTGTTGGGTGTAGAGATGGAGGAGTATCTCACCCTAATGAGTGGATCTTCCACTGCCCATTGTTGAAAGAATACATTGGGACGCTATCATGGTGGTAACCATGATATGGATTATGATACTATTATTTGAATCATTGCTAATCTTTACTTAATGAATTATGAATATGATGAAATGATAATTTATTGTGAAGTATTTTGGATTCATTGAGAAAGGCTCATTTGTATGACTGTTATTGATGAAATTGACTTGCAAACACGATTTTGTGATTTTGGTAAACCTGCATGCTTGAAATGGTTATACTTGACACTTACACACATGGGACTTACTGAGATGCCAATCTCACACCTTTTATATCATGATTTCAGGGGAGGGCTTATATTGAGCAGGTTGAAGAAATAAGCGATGATCGTCCATTTGTTTATTTTATTTTGATTTATATTTCTTTCTAGAGATGTTTGTTAATTTTGAACTCTCAGACTTGTATAAGTATTTCCCTTGAATTTAATAAGAGTATTTTATTATTTTATTTAGTTAGTTTTTTTTATTTGTTATAAAGACCTCTAGTGTGAAACCTCACCTAAAGCCAACCTTAGAGTAAGGAGGTTAGAGTGTATATCATGTCATTCTGCATAAAAATATACTTTTTGAATGATTTTATGTGCTTTAGAATTGTGATTTATAGGCTAAATGGCTTATTTATTCTTATTGGGTAGGAAGGGTAAAAAGGTAATTTTGCTTGAGGTCAAAATAGGAAGATGGCTTGAGGTTTAGATAAGAAGAATATTTGGGGGAGAAAATAAGAACAAGAGTTAGAGTGGTTAAGTGGTTAGAGCTTTGTGAATTAATCTCTAAGGTCATGAGTTCAAATCTCATTACTTAAGTTTTATTCATGATTATCTTAGCTATGTTTGAATTTTTATTTTTCTTACATTCCTTAAAGATAGGAATGTTGTCTTAAGGGAGACATGAAGAGAATGTCTTGACCATGTGATAATGTCGTAAAAAGAATTCTAGAGGAATTCTTGTTCCTTTAATTTCTCTAGCCTTGTCCTAACATCTTCATAATTTAAATTATCCATAATCTATTAATCTCTTCTTTTAATTCCAAACAAATTTTGTGATAATCCCTTAGCAATGGAATACGAAAATCAGCTCTTGGGGATAGGGGATTACCGAAAGTGGGAAGAGGAATTAGGATGGGTTCCCAGGAGAAATGAATCACCATAGTTATACCTTCAATCCTACCTTCGCGTTGTTCATAATTTAGTAAAGGAAAATCTGGAAATTTTCTAGAATTTTTGCAGAATGGTTTTTAAAAATTTTAGCCAACAATCCTACCCTATTTGCTCCCAGAAAAATGGTCATTTCATGTGAGGTTGAAGGCTGAAAATTTTATGCATTTTTCAGACTGCACAAACTTTGCAAAACCAAAAAAATTTCAGTAGCAATTCGCTGCTTTTGAAGCTGGAATTGAAGCCACCTTTTGGTCATCAAATCAATTGGAACTTCCTCTATTTTTTTTTCCCAGAAAGAAGGCTGGAAAACCATCCTTAAAAGACCCTCAAACACCCAAGAAAAACAGCTGCAAATCGGGCCCATAAATGCAGAAAATTCTGCACAAAAAGCCATCATCATTCAAAGCATTCTTGAGCAATGAAAACCAGAAAATTTCCAGCTTGGTCTCTCAATGCCAAGGCCGAAAAACACTATTCAAACCTCTAAAAATTGGACCTTGTTCATCCGTGGACTAAACACCATTGACCTCCACACTTACCTTAAGTGTTTGGACTCTATGATCACACCTCAAAAAGCTCCTAAGATCACTCTATCCAAAGTTCATTTGAACTTCAAAATAATTCCAAAATTTTTGCTCCATTAAAACACCCTTGTAGCAAGTGATTAAACTAGAATTTCTCTGCCATTTTAGACTGAGTTTTGGCTAGCTTAATAACCTGAACAACCTCCATTCGTTGTAGCAAGACTATCTTGTTCAGCCTACACTATTGAAGAGCCAAGAGACCTCCTATGAAGAACTACCATTAACTAATCTTCTATCTCAAATAACTCCTCATTTTCCTCTCTTTGAATTTCAAAAAAAAAACTGAACACTCTCTCTCCTTCTTGCTAAAGACCGAAACTCCTAATTGCACAAGACTATTCGGCCAACAATAATTCTAGAATTTTGCAAGCCTTTTCCCTTAAACTCTCTCAAAACACCAAGAATACCAAGAATACCAAGAACACACACTTAACCTCGTCAAGCCTAAACCTATCATAAACAGCTCCAATCACTCTCAAATAATCTAGATCTCTCATACTTAATCCCTAGACTTCATTTCTGGTCTTTATAACACAAAATCACACAAACTAGAATTTTCGAACGGATCAAAATAAGCTTTTTTCTTGAAGGTCTCAAGAACATAAAAAAGCTAAAACAAGAACAACCTTCTTGTTCTTCCTCTTCTATTCAATTATTAATATTCCATCTAATGCTCTCTCTCTCTCTCTCTCTCTCTCTCTCTCTCTCTCTCGGTCGAAATGATGTTGGCCAATCATGGCTGTTTTTTTTGGACATCACAAGACTCTCAAACGCGTGGACCTTTACTAGTCTTCATCAAGTGATCGTCTATCAAGTATTTTTTTTCTTAAATCCTCTTTTTAATTTCTGAATTCATGTCTCTTAGATGTTGATAGGAAGATTGAATATGAATGGGGGATTAAATATATGTATGTGGATGAAGGGGATGGAGTTAGGATATGGGGGTTGATATATATATGATTAAGCTATATGGAATTTTCTTTTGAATCAATATGTGTTCCTCATGTTTAATGAGATTTATGGATGTTTGAAGCATGTTAGATGTTATGACACCAATGGTAATTAGGCTTTTATGTTAGTTTCAACGAAGCCATGAATGATAATTATGCCTAGTAGGAAATGAGCCATGTGATAGTATGTGTTAATGCAAGTGTATGTTCATGAATGGATTAGCCTATTAGTTGATGTTTGGGAATGTGTTCATGGATCCTTTCTTGCAATAGGAAATCATGGTGAAAGATTATGTTCTTGTTAATCCTAGGTTATTTTTATTAACAAATTTTATTACTTTAATTAGAATTACTACTATATTTTTCTCTATGAAATTCGAAATTGCTAGGAAGATTTGGAATAGAATATTAATTAAAATATTAATATTTTATTAGTCAAGTAAATAATATCTTTTATTTACAATAATATATATATGTGTATATATATATATATATATATAATATTAGAATTAATTAATATTAAATGACCTTGTAGACCATAATAATTAACCTTACTAAAACATTTACCTATATCCTTAAATATTATTTATATTAAAATTTATTTATTAATTATTAATTAAAAATTAAGTATAATTAATTTATTATTAATTTTATTATTTATTATCTATTAATTAAAAATTAAAAATTAAGTGTAATTTATTATCTATTTATTTATAATAATACTATTTAAATATTACCATTTACCAATATTATTTAGGACTTAGTATTATTCAATATTTAACACTAGTTTATTTATTAGCAACAATACTCACAATTTATTATTTGAAACTGGAACTTATTAGTATTTATTTTAGAACCCCTAGTTATTTTAACCTATCAAGCTAGATTTATTTTATAAAATACTTTATCAAACTAGCTTTAAAACTTAGGACATTATGGTCATGGTTAGTCATGGTTAGTCATGGTTGTAGCTAGTTGAACTAGGAATTATTTATGTAAGGCAGATATGGTCTGAATGTTATCTTATGCCTTGTGTTTACCCCAGGTGGGTTACGTTGACCTTGGAAGATTTTTGAGTTCAAGAAGAGCAAAGAATCAGGTAAGCTCCTGCATGGAGTCATTTGAATACCAAAGTTAATGTAGCAAGCCAAACTCAATGTGTTTGAACATTTGTTTTGTAAATGTATTTAAGGAAAATTTTCCTTTTTATTTCAGTCAAGCAAATCATTTGAAATTAAACAAGCAGTTTTACACAAAATGCTAAACTCTTTCTAAAACCCAAAATTTGGCAAGAATTTTAGAAACCATAATTACTATTTCCAAGTAAAACATTGTATGATCAATTTTTTTCCAAGTGGGACAAGCAACGTTAAGTACTCAATAAGGGTAAACTATTAGGACTAGTCTTTGAAGGTTTAGGGAAAGTCTCTCAATAGGTGGCCACCTCTGAGGGGTGAGTTTTTCCTGGATAAGATGCCAGTCCAGTAGGTCATACCTGTCCGACCTAGCAAGTTCAGTCAAGTGGACTGTGTGTTTTCGGAGTGGACAACCGATAAGTTTAAGGTGTAGAGATGGAGGAGTATCTCATCCGGTAGGCCGTACACCTACCTTGTGTCAGTATGCTCAATGTGTGGCATCCTGATCATTATATTGTCATGGTGCCTAACGTGTGGTGCCATGGCTACCTCTTTGGAGTGGTTGTATTTATTGTGCACATGTATCTTTTGGGAAAGCAAAACACCACTCTTCCTTTAAGACATTTATTTAATGCTTGCCAGTACTTTCTCTTATGAAACTTTTGCAACTTGCATACATGAACTGTTTTACCTGAAACACTCAAAGCACACACGGGCTTATTGAGATTTTTATCTCACCACCTTTTATATCATGTTTTTAGGTTGATCTTGCTGTGAAGGTCCTTAGCTAGAATGTTGCCTATAATTTTGAAGACTCTATTATTTTTCTTATGTATTGCATTTGAGAGACAGGAGCAAACAATTATTTTTGAATTTGTTCATGTATTGTTGGGTTGTAATAAGTTTAATTTTGAAGTATTTATTTTATTTTATTTTAAGTGACCTAGTTATAAAGACCCTTTGTTCTGTGGACGGGGAGACATCCTCGGCCCTAATAGGCCTTAGTAGTGGGGTGTTACAGCTGGTCCTCTGGACGGGGCGGCATCCCGCTCTATCTGGGTATGTAGGCAGTGGGGTGTTACAAGTGGTATCAGTGCCTAGGTTTAGGCAAATGACATTATTAAGTAGTATCTATACCCTAGGAATTGAGATTCATTAAATAGTGTCTGAACTCTAGGGATTGAGATTCAGTTCTGATTTCTTTATGTTTCTTTTATAGGATGACTAGAAGAACCGCAGTTGTGACCCGAGACTGGCCATTTATGTGCAGTCCCGCGAGTGGTAGAGGATCTAGCCTTATACCTATACCAGATTCCTTGTCATTTGAGTTGGAGACGGAACCTGAGGGTGGATGGATTCCCAGTGAAGATGAGGTCGACTATGAGCTACCCATAATGGAAGACTTAGGGATAGAAGAAGGACCTGAAGATCCGGTGCCTGAGATACTTGCACTTAAGTGGAATGAGGGCTTGGCAGAGTATGAGGGTGATGATCAGGGGGAGATCGGAGGTGGATGAGCACTTGATGATGAGAGTGAGGATGAGCTGGGAGGACTTAAGGTTGAGGGAGAAATAGGAGAGCTCAAGGCAGAGGTGATTGGGGAGGAGGATAGAGTGGATACACCCGCGATCCTATCTATAGAAGTAGGAACCCCGACGTTGCTGGGAAGTGAGTCTTATGAGTCGGAGTCTGGGAGGCCTAAGAGTGCGCTGATGCTGACTATGGAGAAACTGAGGGATACGGAGTTGAGAGCCAAGCTGGGGGTAGAGATACTGGAGAGTTTTTGTTAGGGCAGCCTAGGAAGAAGCATAGAACCTTTGGTTTTGCAAGAGATTATGATGTAGATTGCGACATAGATCACACCAACAACATTGCGAGATGGCTAGTGGAACCTCCTTCAGAGACTTCTGAGGATTCCAGCAATTCTAGTGATGCTTAGAGCTCTAGGACCCTTAGTGCTTATTCTTTATTTTGAGGCATTTGTTTATTTATTTGATTCAAAATTTTTTCTTTATTTCAAATTTTGTGTAACCGAAATAAAAAAGGGGTACCTAGTAGGAACTGCCTTATTCTGTGCTAATTTGGAATTGGTTAATAAAATATGATTTATTTGATTTCTTTATCCTGTTTGGAGCATTATTTGCCAAATTTATTTTTAGATGCATGCCATGAACTTTCCCTTAGTAAGGCTTATATTATGTGGAAATAGATGGCACCAAGGCGTGGAACTACTACGCGGGGAAGAACCATTCGGGAGAGTGAGTCATCAACTCCTGAGTTCGAGCAGACGTGTCATTCCACCCTAGTAGTGGAAAAGGAACTCGAGCAAGAGCGGGAACTGACATCTGGAGGATCCCGAGAGGTGATCATGCAGCAGGCCTTCGACAAGGTGGCTGCCATTCTTCAGAACTTGGCCGAAAAAAGTGGATAAGGTGGATAAGAAAGTGCCTAGGGGGTGAGGATGAGGCTCTAGAATGATTCCTGAAGTTCTAACCTCCAACGTTTTAAGGAAAAGTGGAACAAGACAAAAAGGCGGAGTAGTGGATCGAGCAAATGGAGGATATCTTTGCAACTCTTCAATATACTAAGAAAAGGAGGGTGAAGTTTGCTATATTTAGGCTGAAGGGACCTACTTGAGCTTGGTGGTAGCGAGTCCAGGAGGGCTGGGAGAGAGAGGATAGCGACTGGACATGGGAGAACTTCGTGGAGGCATTCCGAGCAGAGTATATACTGTGATGGATAGCGGAGAAGAGGTAGGACGAGTTCCAAACTCTCAAGCAAGGAGGGATGAACTCGGTATGCTGCACGGTTTACCTAACTGTCCAAGTATTGCAAGTGTCTAGTGGATACTGAGCAAAAGCGGACACGTCAATTTGTGAAGGGTCTCAGGCAAGATTTGAGAAAGGCACTAATACCATCTCTACCGGTGATATATACAGCCATAGTAGATGCAGCGACGCAGACAAAAAACGAGGACAGGAACCGACCGATGAACCGGCCATTCCAGCCGAGCCGACCACCGATGAGACTCTCGACTTACAAGCGACCCGCCGGTCTGATATAGTGGGGAAATAAGGGAAAGCAGGCCAGGACAGTACCACTAGGTCCTATGTCGATCGTGCTGATGTGCCGGAATTGCGGGAGGCGAGGTCATGCAGAAAGGGATTACTGGTCAAGGGGAGTGATGAAGGGATACTTCAATTTTGGGGACCCAAACCACCTGAGGAACAACTACCCAAGACCACTTAGAATAGGACAAGGAGCTTTGACTCAACCAGCTGGGGCAGTTAGAGGAGCACCTGCTGGGGCGACTGGAGGAAGAGGCCAAAAGCCTCAAGTGAAAGCTAAGGTCTTTGCTCTGAACAAGGAAGATTTGGGGTTGATTCAACAGTAGTTGAAGGTACACTTTTTGTACAAGGTCACTCTATTTCTATTTTGATAGACCCCAGATCGACTCATTCATATGTGAACGATAAATGTGCATGCCGATTGGGTTGGGACGAGGTAGAATTGCCTTATACTATGCTAGTGAGTACACTATTGGGAAGGCAGATAGATGCAAGTAAGGTAGTGCAAGGGTGTGATCTTGTGGTTGGGAAGGAGATTTTGAAGGCGGACCTCATAATCCTACCCATCAACGACTACGATCTAATTCTGGGTATGGATTGGTTAGCGAAGTATGGAGCAAGAGTGGATTGCAAGGTCAAGATAGTGTAGTTTGTTAGACATGGATGCGATGTATTAGAGTTTAGCGGGAAGAAGGTGAGGAAGTTGAAATTCCTGATAGCAGGAGCAAAGGCGCGAAAGATGTTGAAGAAAGGTTGTATAGGTTATTTGGCTTATCTAATCAACAAGCCCAAGGATTGGTGTACTTTGAAAAGCACCGAAGTGGTGAAGGACTTCACAGATATGTTTCCGGCCAAACTCACTTCTCTTTCACCTTCCCGAGAAGTTGAGTTCACTATCGATCTAGTTCTTGGAGTTTAGTCGTTATCGAAGACTCCTTATTGGATGGTGTCCGCGAAATTGAAAGAATTGAAGGAGCAGCTAGAAGAATTGGTTAAGCAAGGGTACATAAAGGCTAGTACATCTCCTTGGGGAGCCCCAGTGTTATTTGTCAAGAAGAAGAATGGGACGTTGAGGTTGTGCATAGACTATAGAGGGTTGAATAACCTCACGATCAAGAACAAGTATCCTCTGCCCTTGATTGATGAGTTGTTCGATCAGTTGCACGGCTCTTGTTACTTCTCCAAGTTGGATTTCCAGCAAGGTTATTATCAAGTGCAAATTAAAGAGGAGAATATTCCCAAGATAGCCTTTAACACTAGATATAGGTACTACGAGTTCGTGGTGATGTCGTTCGGAGTAACTAACGCACGCGCCGTTTTCATGGATCTTATGCATAGGGTTTCTCAGCCGTACCTGGATAAGTTCGTGGTGGTGTTCATAGACGATATTTTAATCTACTCGAAATGTCCCGAGGAGCATACGGAGCATCTGAAGTCGGTACTGGAGAAATTGAGAGAGCTTGAACTTTATGCTAAGTTTAACAAATGCGAGTTTTGGTTAGATTCAGTGGCCTTTCTTGGTCACGTGATATCTATAGATGGAATCAAGGTGGACCTAGCAAAAGTCGAGGCTGTCTCAAATTGGAAGCAACCAGAGAGCGTAATCGAGATCAGGAGTTTTCTTGGATTGGCAGGATATTACCGTCAGTTTATCAAGAACTTCTCTACACTAGCGATGCCGATGACCTGATTGCTAAGGAAGGGCGTGCCGTACATCTAGTGTGAGAAGAGCTTTCAAGAGCTTAAGGGGAGATTGATGACATCACCCGTGTTGAGCCTACCTGAAGAAGGTAAAGCCTATTCCTTGTATATGGATGCTTCTAAGGAAGGTCTAGGGGCAGTTCTGATGCAAGACAGAAAAGTTATCGCCTATGCATCGAGGAAGTTGAAGCCGTACGAGGTGAACTATCTGACGCACGACTTAGAGTTGGTTGTAATAGTGTTTTCTTTGAAGAAATGACGACACTAATTGTATGGAGCGAAATATGAAGTCTTCACGGATCATAAGAGCTTGAAGTATATATTCATGCAAAAGGACTTGAACTTAAGGCGGAGAAGATGGATGGAGTTCTTGGAGGAATACAAGCGTCCAATTAACTACTATCCGGAGAAAGCGAATGTGGTAGTTGATGCGCTGAGTTAGTAGGTGAGGGTGGCTAGCTTGAGGGTGCAAGAGGTTCAAATAGTACAAGAATTCTTGGGCAAAAGGTAGAAGTAGGGAAAGGGAAAATTAGTTTAAGCAACCTGAAGTTGGAGTCTGAGCTGAGGCAAAAGATTGGTGAGGTGCAGTGGAATAACCAAGAATTTCAAACTTTCAAGGGAAAGGAAGTTAAGAGAGGAAATAAGGAATTTCAGACAGATGAAGCGGGAGTGTTGTATTTCCGAGAATGACTATGTATACCGAACGACCTAGTATTGAAGAGAAAGATAATGGATGAGGCTCACAAGAGCATGTATGCTATTCATTTGGGTGAGGTGAAGATGTACCAAGATTTAAAAAAGGCCTTCTGGTGGCCGGGAGTGAAAAGGGATGTTGCGCAATACATCTCTACTTGCTTGACGTGTTAGAAAGTAAAAGAGGAGCATAGGAAGGCAGCCGGATTACTGCAACCATTGCCTATTCCCGAGTGGAAGTGGCAAGAGGTGATGATAGATTTTGTCGCCGAGCTGCCGATGTCAAAGTCTATGAAGGATGCTGTACGGGTTGTAGTTGATAGGTTGACCAAGACCACTCATTTTATCTCGAAAAATGTGAAGGACTCTATGAAAAAGTTAGCTAAGACTTATATTTGGGAAGTGGTTAGATTGCATGGTGTACTATCGAGTATTGTATCCGACAGGGATCCCAGATTTACCTCGAGATTTTGGACCAAATTTCAAGACTAAATGGGAACGACTCTGAAGCTCAACACTTCTACTCATCCGCAAACAGACGGACAATCCGAAAGAGTCATCTAGATCTTGGAGGATATGCTTAGGGCTTGCGTGTTAGATTTTGGGGATAAGTGGCTAGATTGCATACCTTATACCGAGTTGGCCTACAACAATTGGAATGGTACCCTATGAAGCGTTATATGGGCGGAAATATCAAGTACCATTGTATTGGGGTTGGACAGAGGATGGTCAAATCAGCAAGTCTGGGGAGGTGAATATTGAAGGGATGGCAGACAAAGTAAAGGTAATAAGAGAGAGGCTAAAAGTCACGCAAAGTCGACAGAAGAGTTTTGCTAACAATAGAAGAAAGGAGTTGGAGTTTCAAGTGGGAGATCAGACTTTTCTAAAGATAACGCCTGGCAGAGGAATTCTGAAGCATCCTAAAGGAGGGAAGCTGAGTCCTAGATATTTAGGACCATTTTCGTTGATTGAAAGGATTGGACTTGTAGCATATCAGTTGAAGCTGCCAGAAGGGCTAGTAGGAATTCATGATGTGTTCCATGTGTCCCAATTGAAGAAGTACAACCCTAATCTAGAGCATGTATTAAATGAGGAGCCATTGATTCTTCAGCCTGACCTAAGTTATGTGGAGAAACCAATTAAAGTTCTGGATCGCAGTGTCAAGATGTTGAGGAATTAGCAGATACTAATGGTGAAGATTTTATGGGATCATCATAGTTCTCAGGACGCGACGTGGGAGACTGAAGATTGGGTGAGGAGGAAGTATCCAAGTTTGCTTTAGAGGGACAACACCCTGAATTTCGGGACGAAATTCTCTTAAGGGGGGAGGGGATGCAATACCCTGTATTAAGCCATCTTTATTATGCGGGGAAAGTCATGCATGTCATAGCATTTTTATATTGCATTTGGTAAATTGAATTAATTTCATGAAAATATGAGTTTCATGAGTTTGTTGTTTTATGAATTAATTTGTTCTGATATGGTTGTGATATTTGAGTTAGTTAAGCTTTTGTTTTATTGAGGAGAATTTATTAGAAAGAAGATAAAACAAGTGAATAGGAGTTAAAGGGAATTTGTTAGGGGAATATTTACACAAATGTTGTTGTGGTTTAGTGGATAATTCTTGGTGGGATTGAGTTTGAATCCTAGCTATTGCAAATCCTTTCCTTCCTTTTATTTTCTTTTCTCTAATTTTTCTAAGCCTTGGTTGAAATACTTCTAGAGTAGCCGCCACCTTGGAGTGCAATTCCTAAAATTTAGGAGTGTGATTTATCTTGGGAATTATTTTATAAAGCCTTTGAAAATAAATTAAATCCTTATTTCTAATATCTTATCATAATCTTTTAGAAAATTTTAAATATTACTAATCTGGATTTTTGAAAGCTATATCTTAGTAAATTATTAGGAGATAAAGAATATAAATAGATAGCTTATTTTCTTCAAAGTAGCCACCACTTCTTAAGGAGATAAGTCTCCATATTTTAATTTTCTTCAAATAATTTTTAAAATAAAAATAAAAGGATAAAGACTGAATTTTAAATGAAGCATATATCTTTTAGAATAGATGTTTTCGAAATTTAGGGAAAGAGGGAAAGGAATTTCGGTTTAGCTACAAGAAAAAGAAAACCAGAATTTTTTCCTTATAAAATAATTATCTAGTATCTATCTAAATTTACTCAAATTAATATAGGGAATTAATTGAATTATTTATTAAACAAATAACCTAATTCCTTCAGGAATTTTTCTGGAAAATCTCCCAAAGCTGCCGCCACCTTAAGAGCTATTGGTGCTCAACTTAAACTCTTCAAACCCTAGGTAAAGTTATTCAAGATAACCTTAACCAATTAGGACTTTGTTTTAGCAAAAAATAAAAAAAAGAATTTCCCTTCCTTTCCTTCAGAATTTTGGCCACAATCAGCACCCATTCCGCATGAAAAATTCCAGCCAAAACCTACACAAACTCTCTCTAGTCATTGAGCAAAAACATAGCTACACAAAGGCTCATTTTTCTTCTCTCATTCTTGCCACCATAGAGACCGAAAACCACCTGTTTTCTCCCTCTTTCTGTCCAGATTTTGGGTCATCCTAAGCACCAAAAGCACAGCAGCAATAGCTCCAAACTACTGCCCAGTTTCAGTAATCACAAAAAAGGTCCAAAGCTATCTAACTTGTTCTTGTGATCAAGAATCCATAACATGGTAGGACTTCTCCAAACACCCAAACACCAAAACCTAGTCTTTCTATTCAGCAAACTACTCAAATTTCCACCCTCTAAACCTCGCAAACCCACGAAACAAACAACATTCTGCATGCTCAAAATTTCGGCTAGCACACTCTTAAACTCCACCAAAACTGAAAAACCTCTCCTAAGGTAAGAAACTATTCAACCCTTCATCAACTCTTTTCAATTCTTCTCTTCTTTTCTCTCCTAAATCACATCTAAAGGGGCTGATTTTCTCCCTTTCTTGGTGAATCTCGATCAAGAGGAATCAACGAGCACCAATCCTCTCTTCTTTCTCAAGTGAACTCAACCCGTCATCAAGGAGTCATCTTTGCTCTTACTTGAGTCATGCAAAAAAGGTATTCTTGGGACTAAATCTTTAATGATTTAGATAAGTTTGATGTTATATTAAGATGATTATGTATGAAGCTTAGCATGAAAAGCATGAATAGATAAGATATTTAAGTTTGATAGTACGATGGTTGATCTAGGCGAATATGGTATACAATATGGCTATATCTTGTTATGTTAGGTCTAGATATTGCATGTTTGTTAAAGATGAGATTTTGTAATGCGAATAGGGATATTATGTGGATTTGATGAAAGATGAATATTGGAGTTAGTGTTGATGGCTTGATTTGATTATATGCATGCTTGTTGATGAGTAGCATGACAAAGGAAAGTTATAAATGTGATCTAATGAATTAAATCATCTAGATACCATGGATGAATTAGGTGATTAGCGAGATCATGAGAATTCATGTTGCATGAAATAGTGGATGTAATGTTTGGATTCTAATTATAGAATCATTTATTCTAGATAAGGAAGAAGTGAAAATAAGGGCAATCAATTGAGTTAGGTCTAGCTGTTGATTTATCTAAGTAAGTCCTTGTATAACTGTTTTGATTAATATTACATATTTGCAAGCATTTTTCACGATGTTATTTGAAATTGATATTAATATGATGTTTTGACAAGAGGATTGAAACGTTGGTTGAACATAATGAGTTATACTATGCAATTTTGATACTTGGGTTGGAAATATGGATGTTTTACTTTCTAAATGAGTTTGTAAAGTTTTAACTGCTCAAATTGAAAAACGATTTCTTACCATATGACTAAATAATTTGGAAATGCTATTATGGAAAAACCACATTTTCAATCAAGATAATTATAGAATTTCAAAAAAGGAAAAATGATTCTACCCCTAAATAGGGAGCGTTGAGTACTCAGCAGGGGTAAGGTAGTAGTACTAGTCTTGAAGAGTAAGAGTGAGCATTTTGGCAGGAGGCCACCTCCAGAAGATGAACTTAACTTGGAGAGGCAACAATACTACTTAGTCAGGCCGTCCGAGCTGGCATATTAGTCCATGTGGACATTGTTTATCCAGATTGGACAACCGGAGTGTTGGGTATAGAGAGGGAAGAGTATCTCACCCTAATGGGAGGATCCTCCACTGCCTATTGTTGAAAGAATACATTGGGACACTATTATGGTGGTAACCATGATATGGATTATGATACTATTGTTTGAATCATTGCTAATCCTTACTTAATGAATTATGAATATGATGAAATGATAATTTATTGTGAACTATTTTGGATTTATTGAGCAAGGCTCCTTTGTATGACTGTTATTGATGAAATTGACTTGCAAACACGATTTTGTGATTTTGGTAAACCTGCATGCATGAAATGGTTATACTTGACACTTGCACACACAAGACTTACTGAGATGCCAATCTCACACCTTTTATATCATGATTTCAGGGGAGGGCTTATATTGAGCAGGTTGAAGAAATAATCGATGATCGTCCATTTATTTATTTTATTTTGATTTATATTTTTTTCAAGAGATGTTTGTCAGTTTTGAACTCTTAGACTTGTATAGGTATTTCCCTTGGATGTAATAAGAGTATTTTATTATTTTATTTAGTTGGTTTTTTTTATTTGTTATTTTGTACCTTGTTATAAAGACCCTCCGCCCTATCTGGGTATGTAGGTAGTGGGGTATTACGTTCTCTATCAAATCCCTCAATTCTTCAGGTTTCTTGGATGAAATATTCTCTCCCGATAAAGCATCTAGAAGTAGTTTCATAGCAAGGTTAAGTCCATTATGGAATGTAAGCATTTAGAAGCCTAGGTGTAACACCCCACTACCTAGGCCCATCAGGGCCGGGGATGTCGCCCCGTCCAGAAGACAATGGGTCTTTATAACTAGGTTACATAAAAATAAAATAAAATAAAGACTTTAAAATTAAACTTATTACAACCCAAAAGATAAGTACCGGAACAAATCCAAATAAACTGTTTGCAACAATCTCCCCAAAACATCACATAAAGTAAATAACATGAGTCTTCAAAGCATAGGCAACATCTAGCTAATGACCTCCACAGCAGGATCTTCCTAAAAACATGGTATAAAAGGTGGTGAGATAAGAATCTCAGTAAGCCCGTGTGTGCTTTGAGTGTTTCAGGTAAAACAACTCATGTATGCAAGTTGTAAAAGTTTCATAAGAAAAAGGTGCTGGCAAGCAATAAATAAGTGTTGAAAATAAAGAGTGGTGTTTCACTTTTCAAACTATACATGTGCACAATAAATACAACCACTCAAATGGGTAGCCATGGGTTACCACACGTTGGGCCCCAAGACTAAATAGCAGTCAGAATGCCACACTTTGTGCAAGCTGACAAAAGGTAGGTGTACAGCCTACCGGGTGAGATACTTCTCCATCTCTACACCCAAACTTACTGACTGTCCATTCCGGAACACACAGTCCACATGACTGAAACTTGCTAGCTCGGACCGGTATGACCTACCGGACTGGCATCCTATCCAGGAAGGACTCACCCCTCAGAGGTGGCCACCTACTGAGAGACTTACCCTAACCCTTCAAAGACTAGTCCTGGTGGTCTACCCTTATTGAGTACTCAACGTTGATTGTTCCACTTGGGAGAAAATTGATCATAATCCACTTTATTTGGAAATAGCAATTAAGGGTTTCTAAAAGTCTTGTCAAAGTTGGGTTTTAGAAAAAGTTTAGCATTTTGTGTAAAACTGCTTGTTTAACTTTCAAATGATTTGTGTAACACCCCATGACTACGTACTCTAAAAGGGCGGGGATGTCGCCCCGTCCCGTAGGACACGGGGTCTTTAGAATGAGGTATAAAATATAAAGGCAATCTCCAAAAGGATCAACTTAGATAAATAAAGAAATATTCTTATTACATCAGGCTCAACTCGGAGCAAAATGGAATAAAACAAAATATTGTTTAGAAGCATAAGCAATAAATGTCTCCTAGAATGGATAGAGAAAATAGCAAAAGCTTCAACTATTACATGCCCCGCTGACTCAGCACAGTCTATCCCCTGAAAACATGATGTAAAACGGTGTGAGAATAAATCTCAGTAAGTCCTATGTGTGCACATGGTGATTTAAATAGTTCATGTATGCAAAGTGTAAAACATTTGTAAAAATAATTTGGCAAGTCATAAACAATCTCTTTTCGCAAGGAGTGGGGTTTTTCCTCAATGTCACACTTTGTACAAAATAAATCCTCCACTCGGACAAAAGTCATGTCACCACACGTTGGGCTCCATGAGAACAAATTGGCCAAGGCACCACACTTTGTGCACCTTGTCCGGACCAGATTACCACACATTGGGCGTTCTGATCAAGGTGAGTGTACAGCCCACCGGGTGAGATACTCCTCCATCTCTACACCCAACAAAACCATCCGGGTGTCCATGCCGGGAATATAAATAATACCTTTCAGGCATAATGCTAGCTCGGACTGGCCTGACCAACCAACACTGTCGCCTTTTCAAGCAGAGTTCATCTTCTGGAGGTGGCCTCCTGCCAGAAGACTTACGCTAGCCCTCCAAGACTAGTATTGTTAGCCTACCCTTATTGAGTACTCAACGAACATATCCGTCAATTCCTGATTCAAAATATTTCCAAACCTTGGCTTTGTAAAACGTGATTTTCTTTAAAAGAGATTTCTAAAAATTTAAGGAAAAGAATAGTTTTCTTGCTAAAAATCGTTAGTTTGACAAAACCGTTTAAAGAATAAATATCCACGTTTACAACCCAAGTAAACATAGTTTAACAATAGCTTTACAAAGCTTCACAATATGGACTTGCCATCACAACCTTTAACAAAACAGTTTGTAAAAGGACTTACCATCACAATGTTTAATAAAAGAGTTTATGTAAGGACTTACTTGATATGCCTCAGATAAATGCGATAAATTCACAGCTGGCTTTCCTCAATTATCCTCCTGATCTAAACCATATAATATCATGATCAGGGTTTCAATTAATTCAAACATGCTCTAATCCCATTTATTTTCATAACAATTCTCAATCTCCTATTTAATTCCAAGTAAGCTATTCAATCCCCAAAGATCAAATACTACGACCACATGTTTATCTCACTAATAAACACCATTACACTTTACTTTCGACATCAAGGGAGGGTATTCCCTTACCTTGCGACTACCGGGTAATGAGGTCTCGATGCTCCTATGGTGATCGTCCCGAGTTCGCTTGAGAAGAAGAGAGAAGCTACCTCCTTTTCTTCCGTTGACTGAAAATTTAGAAAGAAGAGGAAATCAGCCTCTATAGGGCGTGATTTAAGGGTAGAAGAAAGAGAAAAGAATCATTAGAGAAAACGGCATCAAGAGGTTGAAAGGATTTGTGCTCACCTTAAGGTGTGTTCGATTTTTGCTTGGAATAACTCTTGTGGTTTCGAAAATATGCGGAGAGAAGTTGCTGAAATTTTCGTATAGAATGGAGTGGGTAAACAGTTGTTATGATTTAAAGTTGGAGAAGATTGGTTTAGGGTTAGATGGTGATGTTTAGATAGACTCCTAATGGCTTTAGGTTTCTTGGACAGCAAAGGCGGAATTTCCAGCTTGCGCGCGTCTCGTTGCTGCCGGTTTTTAGGTGAGTTTTATGGAGGAAAAGATTCTGCAATTTTGCTCCTCTATGCTAGCCGAACTACTGCTCAAAGGAAGGGCTGAATGTGTTTAGAATTTTGGGCCAAACAAGGAAGAGTTTGAGTGAGTTTTGATGACTGAAAAATCCTGTGCAAGTGTTGTGAAAATTCTGTGCAAGTGTAGCAAGTTTTAGACTGGTTTGGCTGCTATAATTCTACCGAAATTTCCAGAGGAAAATTGAGGGTTTTGGGTGCTGAAAATAGCTTGTTCAGCTGGGGCTTTTCAGTGAATGATGTGTGCAGAATTTCGGTTGAAGTAGGAACACAAAGCTGGCCGAAAATCCTGCACAAAGCTGTTCGAATTTTCTGTGTATATGCTGGACGAATTTCAGTGTTTTTGTGTGAATAAAATTCTGGTTTTGTGCAGCTAAGGTAGTTGAATTGTTAAGGAGTGTTCTAGGTGTTTTGAGCTAGGATTTTCAGAGTTGGATTGTAGCTAAAGATGGCTGGAATTTCGGACAGCTTGTGTTGATACAAGGCTGCCGAAATTCAGCTAGGAAAAGGAAGAAATCCTAGTTGAATTTGGATTGAAATAAAATTTGATTTTATCAAGGATTTGGATAGGATTTCCTCTAGTCCTAGAAGAGTTTGGATTGAGCTAAAGGTGCTCCAAGGTGGTGGACAAAATCTGGAAAAATTTCCAGATTATTTCCAGCTTATGGTTTTCGAAAATTCAAGGGAACAAAAGCTGAAAATAAAACAAATTTCATCCTTAGCTAAAGTCCTTGAAATTAGGAGTTAAATATAGAGTCTTACTCCTATGGAAGTGGCGTTTAAACCTAAAGAAAATATCTAAGACTTTAGTAAAAATAGTTCTCTAAAACAATTAAATAAATAAAAGGTTTATGGCTAGAATTCTTCAAGAGGTGAAATAAGATTTTTCCCTAATATATTCCCTAACTCTAATATTCATCAAGAAGAGTTTTATACCAATTGAAATTCTTCAAAGTGGCTCCTATCTAGGGTTTTTTTCAAAAATCCTAGGGAACACAAGCTGAAAATTAAAGGTGAACATTATTCACATCAAAGTCCTTGAATTTAGGAAATAAATATAGAGACTTATTTCATTGGAGTAAAAATACTAAAAGTTCTCTAGGATAGCTAGATTCTTTTTCAGCCAAGATAAGAAATGGTCTAAAGAACAGAATTTCAAGACGAGAAACTTACTTCACAAAAGGTAGGATTCGAACTCGGGTCACCAAAGGAAATCACCAACCTCCCCGCTATTCCAAAACAACTCCAATGCTAATTTTTCTACAAGAAGTTCTTACCACCCCAATACTCATCATTCCAAATCGTCGACCAAACCTCCCTTAAACAAGTCTTTAACAACACAACTATTTCACATCAATTAATTCAAATGCAAGAGCAACGGAAAAATTCACATGCATCCATGCAAATAAAATTATTCTAGCTACCACATAAAATGTAAGATGCTATGCAATGCATGACTTTTTCCCATAGTCAAAGGTGGTTTTGGGCGGGGCATTACAATTTGCTTGACTGAAATAAAAAGGAAAACACAGTCCTTAATTGCCTTCACAAAATAAATGTCCATATACATCATATTTGGCTTGCTACAATAACTTTTTGGTCTTCACAAAACTCCATGCAGGAGCTTACCTGATTCTTTGCTTGCTCAACTCAAAAGTCTTCCAAGGCTGACCTAACCCCGCCTGGGGTAAACACAAAACATAAGGTCACATTCAAGCTATACCTGCCTTTCATAAATAATTCTTAACTCAACTAGTTACAACCATATTTAACCATGACCTTAATGTCCTAAGCTTTAAGGCTAGATGCTAAAGAATTTTATAAAATAGGGCTGCTTTGATAAGTTAAAATAACTAGGGGTTCTAAAATAATTGCTAATAAATTATAGACTCAAATAATAATTCTTGAATGTTATTAATAATAAATAAACTAAGGTTTGAATTTTAAATAATATTAAGTCCTAAATAATTTTAATAAATGATAATTTAAAAATAGCTTTATTATAAATAAATAATAAATTAAATAATTTTTAATTTAAATAATTAATTAGTAATAAATAAAATTAAGAATAAATGAATTTTATTAAATTTTTGTTTAATAAAAATATTAATAGTCTAATTAAATATTCCAATCCAAATCCCCTAGTGTTTCGAATTTTTGAATGAAAATATAGTAGTAATTCTAATTTTTTTGTAATAAATTTTGTTAATGAATATAACCTAGAATTAATAAGAAAATAATCTTTTATCATGATTTTCCTAGTGCTAGAAAAGATTCATGATCACATTCTCCATCATCAAACAATAAACCATTCCATTCATGAACATACACTTGAACTATCGCATACCATCACATGGCCAAAATCCTACTAAGCATAATCATCAATCATAGCTTCCATGGAGAATAAGAACATAAAAGCCTAATCACCTTTGGTGTCATAATATCTAATCATGCTTCAAACATCCATAAAATTCATTAAGCATGAAGAACATAAATTGATTCAAAAGGAAAATACATACATCCTAGTCATATACAACAATCATCATGTCCTAACCCCAATCCCTTTATCCACATGCATATACTCAATCTCCCAATCATATTCTATCTCCCTATCAACACCTAAGAGACATGATTTCAGAATTTAATAAGAGAGATTTAAGAATGAATACTTGATTGTCGAGTACTTTGATGAAGACAAAAGAAGGTCCACGCGCGATGGAGTGTCTTGAATGGTTCAACGAAACAACATCCATGGTTGATGGTTTGATCAACCATTTCGGTTAGAAGAGGGAGAGAGAGAGAGAGAGAGAGAGAGAGAGAGAGAGAGAGAGAGAGAGAGAGAGAGAGCATTAGAAAGGTGTATTAAGAATTGAATGGAAGAAGATGAATAAGAAAGTTGTTCTTGTTTTACCTTGTTGATGTTCTTGAGACCTTCAAGAAAAAGTTGATTTTGATCCGGTTGAAAATTCTTGTTTGTGAGTTTTTGCGTTATAAATACCAGAAATGAGGTTTAGGGATTAAATGGAAGTGATTTGGAGTATTTGAGAGTGATTTGAGGTGTTTAGGGTAGGGTTAGGCTTGAAGAAGGTTAGTGTGTGTTCTTGGTGTTCTAGGTGAAAATGGAGAGAATTTGGAAGAAGTGCTGCACGAATTTTGGTAGAAGGCTGGCCGAATGGTATGGAATGAATGAGGGTTTCGGTTTTCAGCAAGAAGGAGAGAGGATGATCAGATTTTTTTGAAATTTAAATGGAGGAAATAGTGGAGATGTTTAAGGTAAGAGGTTAGCTATGGTGTTTTGATCAAGAGAGGTTTCTATGTCTTTCAATGGTGCCGGCTGAACAAGGGGTTTTTGCTGGAATGATTAAAGGTCAATGTTGCTCAAGGCTGGCTGAAATTCAGTCTTAAATGGCAGAGGAAATTCTGGTTTATTTGCCTAATACAAGAGTGACTTTAATGGTGTAAAAAGCTGAAATTATTTGAAGTTCAAAAAGTGTTTGAATGGAGTGATCTTAGGAGTGTTTTGTGGTGTGGCTATGGAGTCCTTATGCTCAAGGTGAGTGTGGGGTTAATGGTGTTCAGTCTATGGCTGAGCAAGGTTCAATTTTACAGAGGTTGAAGGTGATTCTCGGCCTAGGCTAGAAGGGAGCAAAGCTGGAAAAAAAAAAAATCTGGTTTCATGGTTGTTCTTAGTTTCGAAGGTTGCAGATTTTTTTGTGTAGAATTTCTGCACTCACTTGGCTCGATTTTCAGAGGGTCTTCTGGTGTGTTTGAGGGTCTTCCAAGGATGGTTTTTCAGCCTTATTTCTGGACAAATACAGGGAAGTCTTGCTGGCTTGAAGATGAGCTAAAAACAGCTTCATTTCCTTGATTGGAAGTGGCGAAATGCCCAGAATTTTTCCTGGTTTGGTGCTGTTTTGTGCAGTCCGAAAATTACACAGTTTTTCCAGCTTTCAAGCCACATGAAATGACCATTTTCTTGGCAGAAAATGAGTGGTTTTACTGGCTGAATTTTAGAAAAGAAGGTCTGCAAAATATCTGGAAAATTTCCAGATTTTTCCTTCACTAAGCTATGGACAACATGAAGGTGGAGTTTTCTTTCATGGTGATTGATTTTCTGTTGGAAACCCTTCCTATTTCTCCTCCTACTTTCGGCCAACTTCCCAACCACCATAGCTGATTTTCGAATTTCATGGTGGAGGGGTTATCACAGAATTTTTTTGGAATTTAAAAGAAAGGATTTAATGGTTTTGAATTATAAAGATGTTAGGACAAGCTAGTGGTAATAAAAAGGACAAGAATTCCTCTAGAATTCTTTTTAGGACATGAGGATAAGATTAGGACATTCTCTTCATGTCTCCCCTAAGACAACATTCCTATTTCCGTGAAATACAAGAAAACAAAAATTCAAACTTAGTTAGGATAATCATGATAAAAGCTTAAATGATGGGATTTGAACTCATGACTTTAGAAATTAATTCACCAAGCTCTAACCACTAAACCACACTAATTCTTGTTCTTATTTTCTCACCCACATTTCCTTCTTATTTAATCCTCAACCTTTCTTCCTATTTTGACCTCAAGCAAAATTACCATTTTACCCTTCCTACTCGATAAACATAACTAAGCTTTTTAACCTATAAACCACAATTCTAAAGCACATAAAATCATTCAAAAACATATATACTCATGCAAAATAATATGATATGCATTCCCGACCCCCTTACTCTAGGGTTGGCTTTAGGTGGGGTTTCACACTAGGTCTAGCTCATAGTGGGGACACTTTCTCCATAACTCCTTCTAGCTATCATTCAATGTCTTACCCTCCATTTGAGCAAATAAAAAGATATCGTTTCTAAGCTTAGCAGTACGGGATAGGGGAAAATAATCTGAAAGGAATTTTTGTTCCAAGTCATCCCATGTAGTGATCGAATCAGGAGGTAAGGATTTAGCTAAGATTTAGCCCTATCTCGGAGTGAAAAAAGAAAGTGCATTAGTCTTATAGCATTTTCGGACACACCATTCAATCTTTAAAGTATTGCATATCTCAAGAAAGCTCGTAAAATGTGTATTGGGATCCTCATCAGGTAGCCCATCAAACTGCATTGTTTGTCACACCATTTGGATGAATGAGGGTTTCAACTCATAGTTATTGGCATCTATCTAGGCCTCAGGATACTAGACTTTGTTCTATGGGGTGAAAGTCTTGTGTAGTCTCCCATGGTTTGCCTTTATTTCTATTGCCATTTTCATTTCCTTCTTGAACTTCCTCTCCATGAACTTCAACATGACCACCAAGATTTGCCTTGTTCTCAAAGTTTGATGAGTGAAAAAAATACTCCTTCTCCTTGTGTAATACTTCTCTCATTCCTTAGTTTCCTAGTGTTCTTTTTATCTTTGGATCAAAATCTACAATAGACTTTGAATTCTCCGACTTATATACAAGAAGAAATATCTTTCAAGCAAAAACACAAAACATAATTACTTCCAAGATAACCTCCAAATCTCAAATCAAAACTCAAAGTCAATAAGAGAGCAACAACTCCAAATCTACAAAATGAACAAAGTTTAAGCATAATCCTAAAAAAGTTCCAAAAGACAAATTCGTAAATCATGTCCATGCACCATAGATCGTATTCAATTATCCACATTCAAAAATCTTGTTTTCAAGCAAAAAAAATAAAAATAAAAAAATCATCTCTTATAGCACTAATAAATTCCATGTCTAACACAACCAAATCATCAAAATAAAATATAGCCAAAATCTCCCAATCCAACAAATTCTCTATAACCATTCTCAATCATTTAAAGAATAAAGTATAAATAAGTCAATATCTCAATGACATCACTCAAAATCCAAAAGAATAAAATTTACAACAAAAATAATAAAAGAATTCTCAAGTACAATTTTAGTCAAAATAAATATACTCACAACAAACATACAAATAACTACTCACTATCAAGTTAGTGCTATATACAAATAAAGACATAATTATAAGGCTAAATTAATCAGAATTAAAGTTTTTAGAATATTGTTAAAACTATTCTCGGCAACGGGCCAAAAACTTGATGTACTATATACAAATATAGACATAATTACCAAGCTAAATTAATAAGAATTAAAATTTTAGAATATTTCCATAAATAATACCCCGACAATGGCACGAAAACCTTGGTGTGCACGTGTGAGTATATAGAATTCATATCAATAGCACCCCACTTTCACACAAGTTTTACAAATTAAAATGCCAAGTTAAATTCACATAACACACACATATAGACAAATACACCTATCATGTAGCATAGATATCATTGGCAAGTATCAAAGAACCTTAGAGAACGTGGCAATTATCCTTACTTCCTTCTTTTTTCGTTGTCTAGCTAAAATAAATATGTGAAGTATAATCAACTAATAACACTAGGAGACCTATCATGTTCTTACACAAGAATAAGTTACAAGTTCATCAAGGAATTAAAAAGAGTTGAAAGCTATTTGACAAAAGGAATTCCCCATGAAAACTATGTAACATAAGGAATTCCCCCATTAGACACCTTAAAGGTGAGTAACCACTTAGATCCATAAATTCTAAGTCTAAGCAATGGTGTGAGTAAAAATCAATCTTACTTTTTCTCGAGTTATGAGATCCCTAATCCCTATTTTTGATTAATTGATATGTCTACATAATCAACCAGCTCCAAAAAGGCATTAATTACCATTCACAAACCCAAATCATCTAGAAGCCACAAAATCCCTATCTCTAGGCAATTTCATAAACTCATTGGTTATTAACTCTAATCTCTAACCTCCCTTTCAGGTTAATCAAAGATGCCAAACATTAAATTAGCTAAGTAGGAGTTCAAACCTTAACCCCATCTCTTGAAATTATTAAGGTAGAATAAATAATTGAAGAAAATCAATTAAAATCCAACTCAACCAAAATAATATAACAAACACAAATAACCAAATACCATAAAGAAAAATCATAGATCCAAGTAAAATACATCAAACCAAAGCATAAAATAAGGTCAACCCGTCATTACAATTAAAAAAAAAATTAAATCTTAGCACAAAAATTGACAAGTTAGATTTACAAAAAAGGGGAAAAGAAAACTCATTGACAAGCCATATTCTTCCTCTTCTTGAGATCTCTTTGTGATTCATGTTTTTTAGTGTTGGAAAAATTAACAACAAAGGGCCACAATTTATCAAGTTTTAATTAAAATTCTAACCACTAAAACTACACATACGGGAAAGTATACCCATTATATAGTATAGAAAATAGCAAATATCGAGTCCAAGGGAACTTAGGCTCCCACCTTGCTTTACCCAAATCATTATTGTTTAACCAATAAAAAAAAAACATAAATAACCTACTAACATAATATACTAGAGAATAAATCAAGTTCATCCAAGAAAAGTCACAATGAATATTAAGGAATAGGAATAAGGAGAAAAGACATGTAATGAAGAAATCCTTCAAATCTATGTCAAGAAAAGAAAATATCTTAAATCTATTAAGTCTTAATTCAAATACCAATGAGTTCAAGATCAATTCCACTCTATCTCGAGTTATGAAATCCTATTCTTAGCTTAAACAAAGGATTTCTCTACCTCCCTAATTAAATTCAAGAAGCATTAATATTAACTTAACTAAACAATTAATGTTCTTACCTCTAGATGACACTAAAGTCTTTATGGAAGAAATTGATAACTCTATCTTTAGGTGAAATTAATCTCTCTTTGATTACCTAATATTTACTCTTAACCTTTCTCTAGAGTTAATTAAGAGATAATAGGTATTGAATTAATTAGTTGGTGCCTCTCTCCTAACCTCTCTCTCACGTTCATTAGAAAAGAACCAATCAATTGAACAAAACAATAAATTCAAGTAATCAAATATTTAGAATTTGGAATCAATAGATCAAAAGAAATCTAATCCAAGAATGTAAACTTAGGGTTCAATCCTCAAATACAATTAAAATATGATAAACTCAGATTGTCAATAAATTACAAAGAAGATAAAAAGAAATCACTAAATAGACAAGTAAGCTTTCTTCTTCTTCCTTGAAACCTTCTTGATTAGCCTCCTCTTCTTCAAGAATTCTCCTTTGATCCTCCTTAATCTTGGTATTTCTCTAGGAGTTTTCTATGGATATTATATTAAAAAACTAAAAACTACTTTGTACAATGTTATTCTTTTGTATTTATAGGAACTTAGATTGTCAAAAAGTGTATACAAGAATCCTAATTCGTTCCCAAATCAGTTCCTAAAAGAGTTCTAGCAGAAGTTACCAAATTCTATATTGAAAAGAATTTCCACTGACATTGCATCAAGATGGAGCCAACTCCAGTTCTGATGCTTGGGTTAGCACCAACCCAACTCTGTCCGCCTCTGAAATTACTCTGTTTTGCCCCTATTTTCCAGAATTGAGCCAGGACCGGTTCAAACTCCTTAAGACAGTGCAGGGTTAGTTTGTAATCTCACAATTAATCTACAAATTCTTTAATTTCTGTGTAAAATCAATGAAAAACCTTTCTACAGGCAAAATATCAAAATGTAAGGGAATTGACTAGTTATTGAATAAAAAGATCACAAAATTACCTCAAATAGCTAGAAAAATATAGGTACATTTAGGCACTACCATATTTCTCCACACTTAAACTTTTGTTTGTCCTCAAGTAAATAAAAATTTAACACACGAATCAGATAGCTTGTTAACCAAAATGATTTTTGTGAACATGGTTAATATAGTAAAGATAGTGTCATTCTTTATACTAAAGAATTCAACCCAACACTTATTTAATTAATCTAATTTCATGTAAACTCATGTATTCAGATAGATATCACCAAGGCCCTTGAAGTTAAGTTAAACAAGTTCATATCCATTCATTGTATTTCACCCAATTCCTCAAGTCAAGAATTCAAACATTGCAATTCATATAAATTAGGGATAATAATCAAATCAAGTTTTATAATTTCAAACTACTACAATCTGAGTAACAAACTATGGATATTCTCACTATTCTTTCTTGGGAATTCTCACTATTCTTTCTTGGGAATTCATAGCCTCAAATGAGTGAATTTCTCTTCACTAACCGTATTGGTCCCCTTAATTTTTCAAAGCATTTTTTTTTCACTCGCACTCTTGTTTTCTCTCATCTCATTTTTTCATTTCATTTCCTTTTTTCATTATTTTTTCATTTTTTCTTACCAAAATGGGCACATTCATCCCTTTCTGCATTATTTTTTCCAACACATTTTTTTTTTTTTTGTCTCAACCTCACCTCTCACCCTATTTACTTAAACTTAGAATAAGGACTAGTCTAGAAAATCATAGTACCAAAATGAACCAAAATTCCATATTTACATTTCATCACAAAATCAACATTAATCCTTAAGAAACAAAATCTCACAACATATACTAAAACATAAACAATCTTAATCCAAAATTTCAAAACAAAGCTTATATCACACAAAATATACAAGTTTGCATAAAACCAAAATCAATCAAATAAGTCTTGAACCAAATTCCCATGCCAATTTAAACAATAATAATACCCATAATAGTCAAAATTTGCAATTTCGCTTACAAATTTTTAATATCTTTAATTTTTTTCAATTTGTTTATCAATTTAGCTCAAAATTTCAAGAAACACTACGAAAATTGATAAAAACTTGGACAAATATTATCACCAAGCTACTCCCCTACACTTAAACTAGAAAATGTACTCATTGGTAAAAAAATAAAACAATAAAGCACATCCAAAGGGACCAAAAATAATAAAGGGATAGAAAGTTAATCAATACTCCCCAAGTGCAATAAACTCCCTTGAAATGTTTAAACTTAGATGAAAAAGAAGAGCGTGTCCAAGAAGAATTTATTTAATCCTGCAAAACAAAACAGACCTAAAATCACAAAAGAAAATAATAGGAAAATAAAACACTTGATATGTAAATTTTGGATATATAAAACCATCAATTTTAAATTCATCCCTTAATCAAGTTTTAATTAAAACATTAATTCCAAAATACACATATGAGCAAGTATACTCATCGCAAGCATAGTACAGGGAATTAACGAGTATCGATCTTCAAAAGAACAAGTACACACTAATCACTTTTTTTTCATTGTTTAACCGACCTAAATAAAGTGAGAAAAGAATAAAAAGAAAAACTAAAGAAACATATACAACTCAAGGATGTAGGTTTATACAATTTAGACAAGTCTCCTAGAAAACATAACAATGAACCAATTAGTAATTCTCTCAACTAATTATCATCTTGGAATCATGAAAGAATACAAAGTAAAACTCAATCGTCTTACAATTCATGATTCTACGTAGGTAAATCCCACTTCATGTCCCAATCCATGGAATCCTATATTTTGATTATATTAACATATTTGCAATCAAGTTAATCCTAACCAAAACATGCATTAGACTTAATTTCTTATAAACATGAAAATAGCTAATAACCCTTTGCTCAAGGCCAAATTAACTAATCTTTGATCACTTAGTCCTATAATCTTAACTTCATCGCTCAATTCTATTAAGATTAGACAAATACAAAATTAATACAATGAAACTTCTAACATCGTCGTCTCAAGTCAACTAGAAGAACTTGCATTAATAACCAGTGAAATCAAGTAATCAAACACCAAAGATGACAAAGAATGGATCAAATAACTAAATTAACCCAAAATCATGAATCTTAAAATAATGTTAAATTACAATGAAAACATTGAATACATCATTGCTAAAGAAAAAGAAAAGAAAGAGAAAAGAAATCACTTATAGATAAGCCTCTTTCTTTTTTCTTGATGACTTCCTTTGAACAATCCTCCTTGGCTTGGGTGAATTCCTCCTTGAATGAGAAAATATGAATTTTAGCTCTTTAATTCACCTCTCTTGGTTGTATCCCCAAACACATGTGTTCTCTTATGTTTTTATAGGTCTCTTAGATGCCTAATTCGTGGCTGAGGAAGTCTTGACCGAGTAGGAATAGAAAAATACCAAAGTCCTTAGATAAGCCTTAAATCTGTGTACAGAATTTTCTCCTCCAGAACATACCTGGTGTCGGGTACCTTCGACCCACCTGGTGCTAGGTACACTCTGTTCGTTCTCTATTTTGCTCTGTTTTTTGTCGTCTTTTCTTTAGCAAGCAGAATGGGCCCGGCGCCAGGTACACTTGCCAGACCTGATGCCAGGTCTGTTATGAAAAAACTACTTGAAGCTCATTCAATCTCTGCTGCTAAACAGAATGTACCCGGTGCCTGGTCTATTGGCTGGGCTTGGAGCTATGTATATGCTAGTTTTATGCACTTTCTGCTCGATTCTTACTTAAATTTACACATATTTTTCAAAAACACCTTTTACAAGCAAAATGTCCAGTAGGAAGGAATATGACTAGTTATTACAACAAATGTATCTTAAAACACCCTCAAATAACTAGGAAAATAATGGTGATTTTAACCCCTATCACATATCCCCACATTTGAACATTTGCTTATCCTCAAGCAAAACACTTTTATCCAAGAAATATTATTAAGTTAACACATGGTTTTCTTCTCATTCCAAAAGTTTCTTTATCATAGCAAAGATCATGTCTTCCTTTCAAACTTAAGATACAACCCTTGTCATTCATACCCTTTTGAAAACAATTTCAAAATTTTAAAACATTGGCTAAGACATCATAAAATTTTTGAAGTCCAATTAATCAAGTGCATACCTTAGTCTAAGAAAGTTATTTCACTTTTCAAGTAAAAACATAGATAACATGAATCATATAGGTCAAGCCATCTACCAACTCAAGCCTTATGAATCCAAAAATTGCACACTTAAGTTATGATTTGAGGAAAGCACTCAAAATATTTTTTCTCTTAAAGTTTTTCAATGACTTAGGGAATTGATAGCCTCAAGTGTATGAATTTCTCTTCACACACCGTGTTGGCCCCCTTTACAGTCATCACTCATCATTTTTTCAAGAATTCTTTTTTCTATACTCTTGCTCGCCTTTTTGCCTTAGGGATAGCCTCAAGAGAGTGCACTGAATACACTTGCTACTTCTCCCCATATTGACCCCCTTTTTAGTTAAAGGTCTTCAAATATCATTAATAAGAATCTTTTCTGTAATTCACACCAGTAATGGTATTGTTTTCACTCAAAGTTTTTTTTTCTCAACTCAAATGACCTTTTTCAACATTCTCCTTAATCTTTCCTCTCAAGGATCTTTTGTACAGCTCATATTTTTTTTCTATCATAACTCAAAGCTAACAATATTTAAACTCATAATACAAAAGTTAGCTAATAAACTCTTCCCATATTCATCATATCTTCTATATTTTAACTAGATAGGTCAAATAATATTCAAACATCAATTCATAAATAAGATTAATCATAATTCTCAAGTCTTGACAAATATCTTATCCAATAAAATCAATTTTCATCAAATTTCACCTAATGAATGACAAAACTCATATCCAAGGAAGAAAAAGAATTACAACCTTGCTTAACAATGAAACCACAGAAATTTTTGAAAAAATTATCACAAATCACAACCTATATTCATCAAATTCATATAGAAAAGTATTTCAACCTTTATTCTTCCCTCCACACTTAAACTGGTCATTGTCCTTAATGGCCAAAGATAAAACAACAAAAGTACAGTTAAGAAGACTAAGATGAAGAAAGAAAAAGAATAAAGTGAAGAAAATACTTCCATTTCTTTGTTGTGCCATCATGTTGAATACATCTCAAGGAGAGATCATTACAGGAGTACCTACTAAAAGAAAAGAAACAAAAGAAAGAAAACATAAATCTAGAAAAAGAAAATTAAATAAACAAGATGAAAAAGAAAAGAAACGAAATGGCACCTACAAACTATGAAATGTCATTAAAATAGAAAAGAAAAAGAAATAACAGAAAATAAAATACAAAAGAGTGAGTTAAGAATCATCCTCATCATCATCATGATCATCGGGGTCATCCCCGGCAGCTTCGCGACTGGAAGATGCACCAGTAACATGTTGGATCAAAGTGGCCAGCGTTTGATCTTGGATGTCCTGGCAGTGTTGAATGTCAGCAATGGAATCGCGGAGCTAGAGGAGTATAGTCATCTGGCTCTCCAGTTGGGCCTCCATGCGTGCCTCAAAATCAGGGCGCGAATGAGAGCTAGTGGTACGAGAGGCTAGTCTAGCAGGTGGCACCTCTTCCTCTTCCTTAGCAGGGGGAAGCTCCTCCCGTCTAGGGTACTGCACCTCATATGGCCTCTTCCACCCCTCACATAACAGCAATACCCACACTGAACTAAAGTATGCTCCGTCATGAGGTCACGACCAGTAGTGGGCTTACTCAACTCCCCATCCAGTCATAAAGGTTTTCGGCCTCTAATTGTTGGAAAGTAAAAATGTCAGTCTTAAGTTTGGAAGTTCTAGCTGGTGGAAAATATTTAGCCAAGAATTTTTCAGCTAAAACGTTCTAAGTAGTAATGGATCCGGTGGGCAATGATTTTAGCCATAATTTCACTCGATTTCTCAAGGAAAAGGGGAAGAGTCTTAGCTTGATGGCACCCTTAGAAATACTATTCATCTTAAATGTGTCACATATTTCTAGGAAACTTGTAAGGTGGGCATTAGGATCTTCCTCAGGTAGCCCATCAAACTGAACCAAATTCTGGATCATTTGGATCACACTGGGTTTTATCTCAAAGTTATTAGCCTCTATCCTAGGCTGAGCGATACTAGAGCCTGTACCTGAGATTGCTAATTTTACAAAGTCATTCATCACCTGCCTGTTAGCTCTGCCGTTTCCAGCATCATTGGGTTGATTTACCTCCATTGCTCTCCTCACCCTTTCACTTATAACCTTTCGGACCTTAGTAAGAGTTCTCTTGATTTCCAAATCAACGTCGACTATCTCAGCTTTGGATCATTTGGTCATAAACTAAGAGCAAGGTCTACATAAGACAAAAAAGTTTTGAGATTATAGAATTTACAAGTTAAACAGTTAGGGTATATTTACAATTTAAGTTATAAGAAATTACACATGTAAAGACATTAAAATACAAGTATACAAGAAAACAACATATAGCACCTAGTCATACAAGGATCATATTTACATGTAAACATATTAACATGGTTAAACTAACAAAGTCCAAGCTTTAATGATATTATTCTCCCGCAATGGCACCAAAAACTTGATGCGTAAATTTTGGGTATATAAAATTATCAATTTTAAATCCATCCCTTAATCAAGTTTTAATTAAAACATTAATCCCAAAATACACATATGAGCAAGTATACTCATCGCAAGCATAATATAGGGAATTAACGAGTATTGATCTTCAAAGGAACAAGTACATACTAATTACTTTTCTTTCATTATTTAACCGACTTAAATAAATTTAGAAAAGAATAAAAAGAAAAAACTAAAGAAACATATACAACTCAAGGATGTAGGTTTATGTAATCTAGACAAGTCTTCTAAAAACATAACAATGAACCAATTAGCAATTCTTTCAACTAATTATCATCTTGGCAACATGAAAGAATATAAAGTAAAACTCAATCATCTCACAAGTCATGATTATACTTAAGTAAATCCCACTTCATGTCCCAATCCATGGAATCCTACATTTTTATTATATTAATAGATTTGACAATCAAGTTAATCCTCACCAAAACATACATTAGACTCAATTCTTTATAAACATGAAATTATCTAATAACCCTTTGCTCGAGGCAAAATCAACTAATCTTTGATCAATTAGTCCTATTTAACTTCATTGCTCAAGTCCATTAAGATTAGATAAAAACAAAATCAATGCCATGAAACTCCTAACATCGTCGTCTCAAGTCAATTAGAAGAACTCTCATCAATAACCAATGAAATTAAGTAATCAAATACCAAAGATGACAAAGAATGGATCAAATAACTAAATTAATCCAAAATCAAGAATCCTCAAATAATGTCAAATTACAATGAAAACATTGAATACATCATTGCTAAAGAAAAAGAAAAGAAAGAGAAAAGAAAGCACTTATAGACAAGCCTCTTTCTTCTTCCTTGAAGACTCCCTTTGAACAATCCTCCTTGGCTTGGGTAAATTCCTCCTTAAATGAGAAAATCAGAATTTTAGCTCTTTAATTCACCTCTCTTGGTTGTATCCCCAAACCCTTGTGTTCGCTTATGCTTTTATAGCCTCTTGGATGCCTAATTCAGGGCTAAAGAAGTCCTGACCAAGTAGGAATATGAAAATACCAAAGTCCTTGGATAAGCCCTAAGTCTGCGTACAGAATTTTCACCTCTAGAACATACCTGGCGCTGGGTACCTTCGACCCACCGGCGCTAGGTACACTCTATTCTTCCTTTATTTTACTCTATTTTTTGTCTTCTTTTCTTTAGCAAGCAGAATGGACCCGGCGCTAGGTACACTTGCTAGACCTGGTGCCAAGTCTGTTCTGAAAAAATCCCTGAAGCTCGTTCAATCTCTGCTACTGGACAGAATGTACCCGGCGCCTAGTCCACTGGTTGGGCCTGGAGCTAGGTACATACTGGTTCTGTACACTTTCTGCTCGATTCTTACTAAAATCTACATATATTTTCCAAAAATACCTTTTACAAGTAAAATGTCCAATAGGAAGGAATATGTCTAGTTATTACAACGAATATATCTTAAAATACGCTCAAATAACTAGGAAAAGAATGTTGATTTTAACCCCTATCAACACACTAAAACAGAAGAAAATAAATTAAATCAAAAGACTATTGAAAATCCTAAAAAAACAAATAAAGACATAACTTACTCCCCCACACTTAAGATGAAAATATTTTCCTTATTTGGGGAGAAATAACACCTAACAACTAAAAACTAAACTAGATAAAACAAAACAATAACATAAACATGTAAATAAATCTAAATTCAAAACAAACCCAAAACAAAGATACAAACTCTTTCCACTCGTCATGCTTCCTTATCAAAACCTTATAAAAGACATTAATACTCAATGAAAAATTTAGGCATGATGAATATAGAAAGAATGAGAGTTTTAGAAAAGGGTAAGGGACATAGAAAACATTAGAATCAATGAAAGTAAATTCATAATCCTTAGTGCCTTGCAACTCTTTGGAAATATAAATTACTTTGTCAACAAATGAATGCAAATAGTATATAAAGAATGCGTCAATCTTGCCAATTAACCCTTCAAAAGAATTGTCACAATGAAACTTCCCTTTTAAACCTAGTAATGTAACACTTAAAGATGGAACTAAGAAATCCTTACTTTGTAATGTGTAGTCTACAAAAACTAAGTTACTTCCCTTTGAATGGGGTGAAGGGTAAAATCTATTAACATCCTCCAAGGATTTTGTATGATATATCATTGAAAAATCTAAATTCTTGAGGCATGTTAAACTCCACACGTCACCATTTGGACCATTGTTCTCCAAAAATTGAATGAAATCTACAAAATTATATGACAAAGAGAAATTAAAGTTAGAGCATAAAGTAGAATCAAATACTTCTCTTATCATATTGTTCATATGTTCTTCATGGTCGCTCTCTTCTTTGTCACATTTCGCAAAGTTCGCATGCATCGGTTTTGCTTTTTGTTGAGAAGCTGGCACTGCCTCCTCCAATGTAGTTGCACTGGTTCACTTCTGTATGCTATCCCATATTTTTCTATGAAAATTTTGTTTTCCAACTGACTTTGTACTAGTACTACAGGGGTCACCATCGCAATATCCCATTCATTGGTAGAAACTCCCTCTGGAATCTCCTCAATTATCCCTTTGTTGGCTCAATCATTGGGAAACTTCTTTATATCACTTAATGGCAGCATTTTTGTTCTCAACAAAGGAATTTATGGATGCATCGAGTGACATCTCACTCAAAACATCAACGTGAACTTGAAAATTGTACAAATTTATTGTCAATGAAATTCCTTTGATTTTACACCTATGGCCATCTATGTCTCCATAAATAACCCGCCATGATGATAAGTTTTTTTTTTTTAAATTCACAAAAAATAGAAAAGCTAGTAACAAGAAACATCCAAGAGATACAAAAACATAAAAATCAAGAAGAAACATACAAAAATAGAGAAAAGTTAGTGGTAGTTAAAAATACAACAATGGCTAAGTTAACAAGACTTGAGTATTTTTTATAGTACCCATTCCCAGCAACGGCACAAAAAACTTGATGCGTGTTTTTTAGTGTTGGAAAAATTAACAACAAGAGGCCATAATTAATGAAATTTTAATTAAAATACTAACCACTAAAACCACACATATGGGTAAGTATACCCATCATATAGTATACGGAATAGCAAATATTGAATTCACAGGACCTTAAGCTCTCACCTTACTTTATCCAAAGATTTATTGTTTAACCAATAAAATAAAGAAAATAAAATAAATAACCTACTAACATAATATACTAGAGAATAAATCAAGTTCACCCAAGAAAAGTCACAAGGAATATCAAGGAATACAAAAAAGGAGAAAAGACATGTAATGAAGAAATCTTTCAAATCTATGTAAAGTAAAGAAAATGTCTTAATTCTATTAAGTCCTAATTCAAATACCAATGAGTTGAAGATAAATTCTACTCTCTCTCAAACTATGAAACCCTATTCTTAGATTAATCAAAGGGTATCTCTACTTTCGTAATTAAATCCAAGAAGTATTAAGAATAACTCCATTAAACAATTAATGTCCCTATTTCTAGGTAACACTAACACTTTATGGAAGAAATCAATAACCCTATCTCTAGGTGAAATTAATCTCTCTTTGATTACCTAGTCTTTACCCTTAATCTCTCTCTTGAGTTAATTAAGAGATAATAAGTATTGAATTAATTAATCTGTACTTCTCTTCTAACTTCTCTCTTGAGTTAATTAGAAAAGAATTAATCAATTCAACAAAGTAATAAATTCAAATAATCAAATATTTAGAATTTAGAATCACTAGATCAAAAGAAATCCAATCCAAGAATGTAAGCTTAGGGTTCAACCCTCAAATATGATTAAAATATGATAAACTCAAATTGTCAATAAATTATAAAGAAGAGAAAAAGAAACTACTCACAGATAAGTAAGTCGTCTTCTTCTTCTTCTTCCTTGAAACCTTCTTGATCAACCTCCTCTTCTTCTCCAAGAATTCTGCTTTGATCCTCCTTAATCCTGGTGTTTCTCTAGGAGTTTTCTAAAGATATTACATTGAAAAACTAAAAACTACTATGTTCAATGTTATTTTCTTGTATTTATAGGAGTTTAGATTACCAAAAAGTGTATTCAAGAATCCTAATTCATTCCCAAATTAGTTACCAAAAAAATCCTAGCAGAATTTGCCAAATTCTGCATTGAAAAGAATTTTTACCGACATTGTATTAGGATGGAGTCGGCACCGGTTCAGATGCTTCGGCCGGTACTGGCCCAAATCTCTCCGCCTTTGAAATTGCTCTGTTTTGCCTCTATTTTCCAGAATTAAGCTAGGGCAGGTTCAAACTCATTAGGGCGGTGCCGGATCAGTCTAGAATTGTACGATTAAGCTCCAAATTCTTCAATTTCTACATAAAATCAAAGAAAAACTTTTCTATAGGCAAAATATCAAAATGAAAGGGAATTAACTAGTTATTCAATAAAAATTTCACAAAATCACCTCAAATAGCTAGGAAAATATAAGTACATTTAGGTCCTATCACCTTGCAATCTTCTCTTCTTCCTCCTTGAATCCCTTGATCTTTGTCTTCCTCTGTATGCAAACTCTCAACCTTAGGGTTCTTGGTGAAAAGCCCCAAGTTCCATTTACTTGTTTTGGTGCTATAATGGGTTTTTAAAGCCAAATCTCATGGATCTTAAAGAACTCATTGAATAGTGCGTTTTCTATGAAAGTGGGTAGCCTAGGGAAGTCTAACTTCCTTGGTCTGCCATATTCTCCAGAGAAGAGGAGGCTTCTGTCCAACTCTTCTATTTTTACTTCCTTTTCATCCTTTTTCATTTGCAATTGATATTTTTCATTTCCTAACAAAAACAAGATGAAAAGGGTGTGATAAATAGTAATTTAATTAAGAATTTATCACAATCAAGGCACAAATACAAAAAAAAAAAAAAAGTATATGATGAGCACTCATCAATACATCAATTGTATATTTAATCAATGGCCAAATTTGAGGGGCGAGTCACCTAAAATATAATTCAAGGACAATAACAAGCCGAGAGAAGAGTGGGGAAGAGATAAGGTTAAAGCTATAGAGAAGCCTCCAAGAAGTAGGGACATCAAATGCTTTAAACGCCTACAGTTGAAGGATCGCGGGAAAAAAACGAAAACTATTTTCTTGTGGAATTTTTCGGTGAACAATAATGACACACGAAAATCCCTTTTAATTATTAGCTTTTCTTTTTTCCTTTTTAGTAACAAAACAGCCACCTATATTTCTTTGCTTCCATTTTCCTTTTTCTTCTTTTACATGGCTACTTCCATCAAAACCCTTATGGGCCATGCTCTCTTAATTAGTCCAATGACTAATTAAATAGCTCTCTTATTAATTAACTAATCCACTTGGGTCTAATATTATAATTATCCAAGATAATTAATAAATTAATTAATTAAATTACCTCTTTTATTAATTAATTAAACTACTTGGGCCCAATATAAAATTATCCAAGATAATCAATTAATAAACTAATAATTAAATTACCCCAATGAATTATTCTAGTCCAAATAATAAATAATTAGACTCCTAGAATAATTCTTCTAATAATAAATTCACACAATAAGCCTATATAGTAAATAAATTTACTAAGGTTATTTGAGCTACTCTGGGGACCAAAAGACATATTATTCTTGGTTACTAAAATGACCAAAATACCCCTGTTAACAAATAGATGTATTTTAATCATTTAAATATTCTATTTATTACCATATGAAAATATTGACCCTGAGAATAATATTGTAAGTGTTGTGTCTTCGACTTACAGGTGTAATGACGAAAATACTCCTCTATGTAACACCCGCCATTGAGATAGGAAAATAGTACTAACACATTTCTCAATTACATCTACTATCCTTTGATAACTAGTCCGACAATCCATGACTTTCGGTACGTATCCATTTTTCACAGGGAGCTACCCAAAAGTGTACATACTTAGTCATGTTCCTAGGGCCCTGAATTATTAGATTATCCCGAGCAATCACAAGGGGGGTGATTTTTTCACGTAATGAAGCATAGAAACTCTATTGTATAAGTCCATCTTAATTAACTAGAGTCATACACCCAATGTACAAGGTTATTAGCATTGCGATAAGACCTCACCCAACATACATCAAAGTGTATAAGTCCAACTTCACTAGACCACCAACTTATACTCCAGTCCTAGGGTACTCATCTATGCAATAGCTGCGATAAATCAATCTTTATTTATTTTAGTACTTTGATAAAGATTATTATTGCGTGGTCCAGTTCTACGTATTCCAAATACGCTTACACTATTAGTGCGAGTGGACTACTCACTAGTTAAAGGTAAACCATTCCTCATTTAGAAATCATAGTGTAGTGATCTAAACCTTGATAAAGTTCCCAACTTCATCAATTGATCTAGAATAATTTTTCACTTATGTGTTAGTAGCCCATAATCTACACCTTACTGTGAAAGCACGACTCAATCATATAGATTACTTACTAACATAGTTAGACCTTTAATGTGCGAATATATATAAACAAAAAACCATTAATGAATGAAGCTTTTATTAATTTCTAAAATACAGAAATACATAGTACATTTTGGACATATATTCCGACAATCTCCCACTTACACTAAATAGACTATAATAGTCCATATGCACCTACCTCTGTGACATCCAAGTATCTTTTGAACACCTTCTCTGTTAAAGGCTTGGTAAATGGATCCGCTAGATTGTTTGTTGAGGAAATTTAATCAATCACTATCTCCTATTTCTGGATGAATTCCTAGATGAAGTGATACTTCCTTTCAATATTCTTGCCCTTCCGATGGTTTCTTGGCTCCTTACATTATGACACACCAGAATTATCACAATATATTATTATAAGCCTATCCTTATATGCCAGAACTTCAAGTTCTGTGAGGAACTTCTGGAGCTTGCCTGCTTTTTTAGAAGTTTCTGAGGCTGTTGCATACTCAGCTTCTATGGTAGAATCAGCAATAAAAGATTGTTTGACACTCACTCTTCCATGAAATAGCCCCTTCAGACAAAATGAAGACATATCTACTAGTCGATTTTCTTTTATCTTTATCTGCTTAGATGTTGGGTATCTCAGGCTCGTATCGTATACGGCGCAGCGAAAAATAAAACGAGATACCCTCCTAGGACCCGTCTATGTGTGGAAAATAAGACATAAAGAGAGTAAAGGTAACAACTTTTACCTTTGGGTGATCATTCGAAGAACAAAAATTTTCTTCTTCAAGTCGAGGTACGATCCAGCAATCCTCTTATGCAAACTCTACGAGAGTTGGACGTCTAACCACTATAATCACAGTGTGTGATTATCTCTAATAGTGATCCACACAGAGGATACACTCAAGCACCAAAATTTTCTGTGCTAGCATAGCAGAAATAATAATGGCGGCTAGGGTTCTCTTGTTTTCAGCAAAACGAGAGGGAGAGAGAAGAAAAGAGAATGTCAAGTATTGCTGGGATTTTTGTGTGTCTCAACATCAAGCTAGGGTTTTGATTATATATATATATATATATATATATATATAACCGAAAAATCCTGCTAAAACTGATAAAATTCCCTAATTGTAATTGGAAACATCAAGTTCTCACAATTACAACTTGGACCACAAATTATAACTAATTATAATTTGTCCACAATCACTTCTCTTTCTCCCAATCAATCCCACTATGTTATCACATAACATCTTGAGTATATAATCCTTTATTGTGTGTGACCTATTATGTTTCCCAGTCAATTGGTAGTGAACATGAATTAATCCAAACATCTTTGAGATTAATATTTCATAATTAATTAGAATTAATCCTATTAATTCTAATCTGGATTGATTTATTATTTCATCAATTAATAAACCCATATTCTCAGATCATGAGCGGTATCTAGCAACATATCATGACCACCCAAGAGTTCAGGAAGTCAAGTGGCTTGACATGAACCCTTCAATAACAAACTTCAGTGCAATTAACTCCTTTCACCATACAATATCTCATTTGGTTTGGAGTACGAAATTAGTGCCAACTTCCTCCAGAATTAATTCTGACCCGAATACAATAGTACTTATACCAGGAACCCACTACTCTAGATGTGTATCAATTGGAACTGTTTCCAATACACAATCACCTTGGCCAAGGACTTCTCGAGTAATAATTCTTACAAGTGTCCATGAGATATTCGCCCCTACTATTGGGATTGATGAATCCTTTATTGACCCTCTCAACTACTTTCGTTTACCTCACAATATACCCAATATCCATTCTATAGACGGCTCTCGATCGAGCTCCGGAGATTGGAATCAAAGTACAAAGCTCAGCAAACAAAGTACCTTGGAGATCTCAAGTCTAAGGATACTTTCACGTTTGCTATATTGAGATTATATCACTAGCACTAAATAGTTATCCATGTGATTATCTCAAAGCTAGGTCATGCAATGAACTTGTTCCATTAACAAGCATCCATGTGTTAACTTTGAGTATCTCAATACTTACGGTTATGAGAATCACCGCCTAATCAAATCAAGAAGTCTAACACATGCTAGTCTTAACGCATTAATGATGTCCTGCCTCATTAATACTATGACTAGGGTCTATTTAAGTACTAACACCATCCAGTATAGTAGGAATCTCATATCATGATCTCTATCATGATTTCCTTAACACAGTGTTGTACTAGGGACTTTATCGAACAGTTATATTACTTAAAGTAAACAAAAGAAACTGTAAGATAATAATACCTTTTATTAAAATAAAATGTGTCATATACAATGTACAAGTGATTGCCTCTAGGGCACAACACTAACACTAGAAACCTAAATCCATGTAACCTATAGGAACTAAGTCATCAACTCTGTAAACTAGTATATAATCCCTCGTTCCCTTTAGGTACTTGAGGATATGCTTTACAGCTTGCTAGTATTCTTCTCCAGGGTTTGACTAGTACCAAGTAACCATGTCTACTGTAAAGCAGATATTCGGCCTAGTACAAAGATGGCATACATGAGACTTACTACTGCTGAAGCATAGGGAATCCTACTCATCTTCTCCTTTTCTTCATGTGTCCTAGGACACTGCTTGGAAGATAAAGTCAATTTTTACCCCTTTACACTGATCCATGCTAAACTGAGCCAGTATCTTGTCAATATAAGCTGATTGGGATAAGTCTAGCACTCTTTGCTTCCTATCTCTAAGAAGTTTTATACCAAGAATGTAGCTAGATTCTCACATATCCTTCACACTAAATTTATTTGATAGCCAAACCTTTATAGATGACAATGTCCCTACATCATTTCTAATGAGTAGAATGTTATCTACATAAACTACCATAAAGAACACATTATTCCTATCTGACTTTCTATAAACACATGATTCATCCACATTTTGTATAAACCCACAAGACTTCACAGTCTTATCAAAACGCATGTTCCATGCTCGTGATGCTTGCTTAAGTCTATAAATGGACTTCTTAGGCATGTAGTTCATATGTTCTTAGTCTTTCGCAACAAAGTCTTCAGGTTGGGACATATAGATATCTTTGCTAAAATGACCATTAAGAAAGGCTATCTTGATATCCATTTGTTATATCTCGTAGTCATAGTAACATGAGATGTTCAAAAGAATACGTATGGACTTAAGCATTGTAACAGGTGAAAAGGTATCCTCATAATAGTTTTCTTTTTTCTAAGTATAACCTTTTGCAACCAACCTTACTTTAAAGGTTTTCATCTTTCCATCCACACCTCTTTTTCTCTTGTATATCCACTTACACCCTACAGGTTTAATCCCTTCACGTGTGGTGACAAGATCCCAGACTTAATTGAGGTACATAGACTTAATCTCAGCATCCATTACAGTTTGCCATTTGTCCACATCAACATTAACAATAGTCTCATCGTATCTAGCGAGATCTTATTCCTGATGGTTGGAGATAACCTCAAAGGCCTCTCCACTCTATCTCTCAGGAACCTTAGATATCCTCCCACTACAACGCGGCTCAGTCTGTATGGGAACATATGGTCGTGTCTCTTTTGGCTCCTCAATCGGGGTGCTAGAAATTGAGGCGTCAATCAACTTCTTTTCCAACTCCACATTACTCAAGACCTTAGCTGATATACTTTGTTAATCTTCCAAGTACTTAGCATGAGTACTAATAAGTACCTTTTTCTCTTAGGGATGATAAAAGTATCTACCCATTGTTCCTTTTGGATACCTTATAAAGTAGCATAATTTTGATCTTAGGTCTAGCTTACTTCCTTTAGTTAGTACATAAATTGGGCTTTTGTCCAATCTACATCTGAAAAGGTATCCTAGGCACTGACTTGGAAAACTCCAAGTTCAGAATATATATTGCTATTTCTAGAGCACATCCCCAAAAAGAAAGAGGAAGAGTTGCGTGGTTCATCATGCTTTTGACAATTTCCATCAAAGTTCTATTTTTTCTCTCAACTACTCTATTCTGCTGGAGTCCCAAGTGTAATTAGTTGAGATATTATGCTATGATGTGCTAAGTAGTCTCTAAATTCATCAAGGAGATATTCTCCACCACGATCCGATCTTAGCTCTTTAATTAGTTTACCTGTTTGGTGCCCCATCTCAGCCTTAAACTCTTTGAATATATCAAAAGAATCAGACTTATGCCTTATCAAGTAAACATAACCAAAATGTGAGTGATCATCTATGAACGTGATAAAGTAATTATAACCTCCTCTAGCTGGTAAAGACATAGGATCACAAACATCAGTATAAACTAACTCTAATATTTCCTTGGCCCTTTTCGCCTTTTGAGTAAAGGACCTTTTGGTCATTTTACCCTTAAGATAAGATTCATACTGAGGCCATTTCTCTAATTCCAATGAGTCCAAAGATCCATTTTGGATTAACAACTAAATCCGATTAGGATTTATATGTCTTAATCTCAAGTTTCATAAATAAGAGTTGTTTGATATGGCCTTTTTCTTCTGATTATTAGGTCCCGTTTAAGTATTATTTATTTGATAATTAATAGGATTAATATAGAAAAAATTCTCATATTATTTTCAGAACAAATAATATTTCCATTTATATTGATTGAAATACCAGAATGAAAAGAAATAGAATATTATTGATTGATCAATTTAGAAACTGAAACCAAATTCTATTTACAACTAGAAACATATAGAATATCTTTCAAAATTAAAAACCTATTACAATTAAATAATTGCTCTAAGTCTCCCACTGCTTCAGCCTATACTTGTGCCCCGTTGCTGCCCACTCTAAGTTCATGCTCTCCTCTATTGAGTTACCTTATCTTGTTGAACCCCTGCAAAGAGTTACAGATATGGTCAGCAACTCCAGAATCAACAATCCAAGTGAATGATGATCCAACCATCAAATTAAACTCTAAGTAAAGAGCAATACCTGAGAAGGACTTGGCCAAGAAGTCTAGGTAATCCTTTTTGAAATGTCTCTTCTTACTATATTTGAATCACTTGCCCTTGGTCTTGTCCCTGGGCTTAGATGGATCGGGCTTGGATGCCTTAGATTAGGCCCTTACATTGTTTGGGCCTTTTTTTTTTTTTTTGAACTTCTTGGGCTGAGGCCCAGTTCTAGAAAATGAACTAGAATGAGTAACCAAAATCTTTGAGTCAGGCTTCATAATTTTTTTGGCAGCCTAAAGTTCCTTCATTAACTCTGGCAAAGACATACTCAACTTGTTCATATTATAATTTAATTTGAATTAAGAGTATAATTTTGGCAAACTTTCAAGAACTATATCAATTTGGCTCTCAGGATTGATTTGGAAATTTGGGATAAAAAGGGTTCCGAAAATGTAGTGGCTAATCATCTTTCTAGTATGACTAAAGTTCATGAGGTGGTTCCTATTAATGAATCCTTTCCTGATGAGAATCTCTTTGCACTAATGCCATCTAGCACTCCCTGGTATGCAGACCTTACAAACTACCTAGGCAGTAACATTCTTCCCTATGAGTTGAATTTCCAACAAAAGAAAAAAATTATTTCTGATGTCCGACATCACTTTTGGGATGATCCTTTTCTATACAAAATATGTGCTGATAATGTGATCCCGCGATGTATTCCTGAGGTCAAAGTGCATAACATACTTATCATTGCCACACTGGAGAGGTTGGAGGACATTTTGGTCCTATAAGAATAGTAGTAAGACATTGCAATTTGGATTTTAGTAGCCCACTTTGTATAAGGATTGTTATAACTTTGTTTGTTCTTGTTGTGAAACCCCAGTCGGAACCAACCTTAGAGAAAAGGGGTTGGGATGCATATCATACTTAATTGCATGTTTAAATATATTTTTATATGATTTTATGTGCTTTGAATTTGTATTTTATAGTCTATAGGGCTTGATTATTATTATTGGGTAAGAAGGGCAAAATGGTACTTTCTGCTTGAGGAGGAAATATCAAGATAGCTTGAGGATTAAATAGGAAAAATATTTTAGAGAGAAAATAAAAACAAGAGTTGTTGTGGTTTAGTGGTTAGAGCTTCGGAATTAATTCTTGAGGTCTTGGGTTCAAATTCCATCGTGAAGCTTTAGCATGATTAAATTTTATTTTTGCTTGGGAAGGGGTATTTTCGGCCTTAAGAACCTTAGCATAGGGCAGAGGTGTTGCCCTAGGGGAGACATGATAGGAGAACTCTAATCCTATTCTTGTGCCTACTCAAAATTTCCTAAGAGAATTCATTTCTTCTTGATCTTTATTTTCTCTTAATTCTCAATTCATTAGATTGGTCAAATTTGTTCTAGCCAATTTCCTTCCAGAATTTTCAGTAAAGTGCTGTGGCATTAAAGGTTCAAAATGTCTTAGTGAAAGACATCTTATGGTCTGAAAATGTTGTAGAGATGTGGGAGATTCCAAGAGAATAAATCCCTCTAGTGAACCTTCGAATTGCACTCTAGCTAGGTTCATTTTCCTTCATGGCATGAACTGAAATTTTTCCAGCTTCTTGTGCCTTCAAGGTGTTGAAATTCTTAGCCATTATTCCCTCCCAAATGCTGCTAGAAAATGGCCCTTTGATCAGCTTGAGATCTGAATTTTTCTGCCCATTTTCGGACTGCACAAATGCTGTACAAAACCAGAGAAATTTCTGGTTGAGTTCGCAACTTTGGAGGTCCAAAACCAAGCTGTTTTCTTTCAGTTTTTGTTCAGCATCTTAGCCACATTTTTCCTCCATAAAGAAGGCTGGAAACCAGCCTTGAAAGACCCCTAAAATCTCTTTCAAACTCTCTGCAAGCTGATTGGGAAATGGCAGCTGAAACTGTCCAGAAATTCCAGTACCTTGTGAAAATTCTGTACAGGAAAATTTCCAGCTTTGTTTCCTAATTCATCCCTGGCCGAAACTTCAGCTTTCTTCTGCACAAACCACTCATAAACAGCTATGATCAAAACTCCATTGTCTTCCCCAAAATCCTGCACAAAAATCAGACATGGCAGCTCGAAAATCCCTCCAGCAAATCTCTGCAATCATGCTTTGATTAGATACCAAAATTCTAGCAACATTAATTTAGCAACCTTCCATAAAATGTTCCTCAAACAACCAGAATTATTCTTCACCATTTCACTCCATATTTTCGGCCACCATTACTCCTCTTCAATTAGCTTTCATCCAATAGAAACACTGCACAACAATTCGGCCATAGCAGCTTCCCAAAAGCTCTCCAATTATCAAAGATATTCTTGCTATATTTAGTTTCCAAATTTGATTCCTTAAGATATTCTTTTAGGATTTCAACAACTAGCCTTTCCTTTTCCCTTCCAAACCAGAAAATCATCTACCAAAACCCTACAAACAATTTGGCCAGCCCTAATCCTTCAGAATTTCGGCAGCTTCAAATCAAAACCTCTCTACTCTCTTCAACTTTCAAGAACACATAGCACACCAAGAACACCTACTCCTTCCTTTCGCCTAATACCCCTCCAAATCACTTCAAACTTCTTCTAAAAACTCTAGAATTCATTTACTCACTGCCACGAGTCCATCCATACCATTTTTAACATCAAACTCCAAAATTCAACTTGCTTTTTTGGATAAAAAACCAGAATTTTTGTGAAGGATCAAGAACACCTTCAAGGTAGGTTTATTCTAACAACTTCATCTTCTCTAATCTTTGATCTCTAATGAATATGTATATGAATAAACATGCTAATGGACTCTCTCTCTCTCTCTCTCTCTCTCTCTCTCTCTCTCTCTCTCTCGGCCGAACCTCTCTCCTTCTTGGCCAAATGGCTTCTTCACCAATGGCCATGCTTTCTTCATCTTCCTTGGACGGATCTAGTCATCTAGGAGTTGAGATCCATTCAAAACTCCTTTAAGGTATTCATCAATCAAGTAAGCCTTTTTAATCCTCCTTTTAAATTCTAGATTCATGTCTCTAGGATGATGTTGATAGAAGATGGATTATGAATAGGGTTTGAGTATGCATTGTTGTGATGAGTTCAGATTGAAGCATGAATATATGTATGAATATGATAGAGATGGGATTTATGCATGAGTTGATTATCTTGGTTGAATGTATGGTGTTTTAGGGTTTAATGCATGCCTCCATGATTAAGTATGCTAGAGATTATGTCATCTATGATGAATAGGATTTATATTCTTGTGTGATTATTAAAGCCATGGTTATATTTATGCTAGTAAAGGTTAGATCATGCCTTAGTAAATTTGGATCTATGCTTATATTCATGATTTGGATGATTTGATGATGTGAAGGGGTGAATATGTTCATGATTGTGGTTAGCAATAGAATTATGATCATGACCTAGTTGTCTCTAAGCTGATTTTATTTCTTCAATAAAATAATTAATATTATGATTTTTGCTAGTAATTTTGAAAAACCCTAGGAAGGGTAGATTTGGATTATTATATATAATAAGGATATTTTAGTCAAATAAATAATAGCTTTTGCTAGAAAAAATAAAATATATAGATATTATATAAGATGATGAAATCAACTAAAGCCGTTTATGAAAATAATCATAACAAGTAAAATATTTATTATTAAAATTTAATTATTATCTTTTAACCAAAACCTATTAAAATTTATTATCTTTCAATCAAGACTCATTAAAATTTATTTTCAACTAATTTTAGCTATCAATTATTTTCTAGCAAATAATTATTAAACCACCTAGGACTCTTCATCAAAAAGACTCTAAATTTTTCTTAGCAGGATTTAAATCTTCAGCATATTAGTACCTATTTCCCAAAACGCTAATTATTTTGAATATCAAATTAGCCTTGGCTTATAAACCTTTTTATTTATTATTTGGCCTTAAAGCTTGGGACACTAGGATCATGGTAGTAATGAGTTGAGCTAGTTTATTTGTGAAAGTGGATTTTGGCTTGAGTTTGATTGTGATTTGTATTTACCTCATGCGGGGTTAGGTCAGCTGTTGGAGACCTTTTATTGTGAGCAAGAATCAGGTAAGCTCCTGCATAAAATCTGTTTGATGCAAAATGTTTATTATGGCAAGCCAAATGTATAGTGCATGGACACTTATTTCTGTAAAGGCAATTGAGGATTGATTCCTTTATTATTTTAGTCAAACAAATTATTTAGAAATCAATAAGTAGATTTACTCAAACTCAAAACTCTTTCTAAAACCGATTTTAACAAAGACTTTGGAAATCCTTAATTGCCATTTTCAAGTGGAACTATGTTATGTTCATTTTCCTAAAAGGGGGATACGTTACGTTGAGTACTCAATAGGCGTAGGCTAGTAGTACTAATTTTGAAGAGCAAGAGTGAGTCTTCTGACAGGAGGCCACCTCCAAAAGTTAAGCTCAACTTAGAGAAACGTCAATACTACTTAGTCATGCCGGTCCGAGCTAGCAGTTTTATTTCAGTCAAGTGACTATGTTATGCCGGAATGGACACCCGGTCGTTGTTTAGGTATAGAGAAGGAGGAGTATCTTGCCCGGTAGGCCGATCACCTACCTTTTGTCAGTCTGCACAAAGTGTCGGCATTCTGACCGGTTATGGGGCCCAACGTGTGGTAACCCATAACCCTTTCTTTCGAGTGGTTGATTTTTATTGATTATGTGTGGCTAAAAAAGTCAAAACACCATTCTTACTTTTGACTAATATTTATTACTTGCCAATATTTCTCTTATAAAGATTTCACACTTTGCATCCACGAACTGTTTTCACTGAACACCCATAGCACACACGGACTTACTGAGATTTCTATCTCATCACCTTTTTACCATGATTTCAGGTCGATTCTGCTGTGGGGATGAGTAGCTAGTGTTATCTGCCTTGGAAGAGAATGTTGTCATTTATTTTTATGTATTGCTTTGGGGAGTTGAGAGTGGATAATTTTATTTATGGATTTTTTTTTCTTTTGGGAATTAATGGATTTATTCTTGGGATGTAATAAATTTTAAGTTAAACTATTATTTTTATTCCGCTATTTTATTCGTATGACCTAGTTATAAATCTCGCTTGTCCTTTGGACGGGGCGACATCCTCGGCCCTGGCAGGCCTAGGTAGTGGGGTGTTACACTTGTGATAGGTGCTAATGGAGCGGAAACATATCTAAACAAAATGAAATGCCTCTAACAAATTTTTTTGTGGTAGAACTATTTGATGTTTGGGGCATAGACTTCATAGGCCCATTCCCTAAATCATTTTCAAATGAATACATCTTGGTGGTTGTTGACTATGTTTCCAAATGGGTGGAAGCTATTGCTACATCTACCAACAATGCTAAAATGGTGGTAAAATTTCTTCAAAGAAATATTTTTATTCGTTTTGGTACACCCAGAGGACTGATTAGCAATGAGGGCACACACTTCATAAATAATTAAATGGAAAAATTACTGAAAAAGTATGGAGTTACTCATTGGATAGCCATCCCATGCCATCCTCAAACAAGTGGTCAAGTAAATGTGTCTAATAGGGAAATAAAAAGGATTCTCGAAAAGACTATTAATACCTCACGAACTGATTGGTCTTTAAAATTAGATGATGCATTTTAGGCTTATAGGACTGCATTTAAGACTCCCATAGGTATGACCACGTATCGTCTAGTTTTTGGAAAACCTTGCCACTTGCCCGTTGAATTGGAACATAGAACTTTCTGGGCCTTAAAGAGTTTAAATTGTGATTTGAAAGCTGCAGGTGAATAGCGAGCATTGGAATTGAATGAGCTAGCAGAACTTCGTCTAGAAGCCTATGACAATACTCGCCTTTACAAACAATGAACCAAGAGGCTTCATGACCAGAACATTCTACGGCGTGAGTTTGAAGTTGGGCAATGAGTTTTACTCTGTAATTTGCGGCTTAAACTTTTTCTACGTAAGCTCAAATCTATATAGTTTGGCCCATTCAATATTACTAAGGTATCGCCTTATGATGCAGTTGAGCTTTCTAATGGGTCTATGGGCACATTTAAAGTGAACAAGCAGAGACTCAAGCATTATTTTAGTGACAATCTGGAGAAGAATAAAATGAGTTACATGCTTCATACATTTACATAATCCAGTCCAGGTAAGGCGTCATTAAATAAAGAGTGGATGACGCTACTCCATAAGAAAGGTTATCTTTTCTTGGTTTGCATCCTAATGCATGTTGTTTTCTTTAGAGTTATTATTTATTTCCTATTCCTCTCCCTTTTCATTCCCTTTTTCCTTCAATTGATGATGTTCATAGCCCCGGACTGATTTCAAATCCAGTCATCACTAGAAATATTTCAGCACCAGGTTCTATTGAATCCCGCACAGGATCCTTGGCCCGGACACCCCTAAACTCCCCCAGAAAATTTTTGGCCCCTATTTGCCTTAATTCCACTGTCAGATTCACAGAACCCACTTTCAACCCATGTTCCTTTTCTGACACCCAATAGAAAGTTTCTAGCACCAGAAGTCAGCAATTTTGGCACGGGAATCATCGTGAACTCATTCCGAAGCCGGAATTAAGGCCGAGCTCAATCTGGTGCGGGAATGAGCTCGGTTGCCCAGATTCTATAACTCCTCCATTCAAGCACCAGTTTCCAGTCTTTGAAGCACACACAAATTGCCCACATATAGAGAGTCTCCAGCGCCGGACTACACTCAAGTCGGCATGGGAATGTGGTCGTGGTTTATACAAAACACTACCCCAAATCCCTTTGTAGGTGCAGAAAGTCTCCAAGTCCCTCACACGATTTGGCTGTCCATTCTCTTTGCTGCTTTACCACCGGAACCGTGCCCGGAGTGTTCTTACCGCTACCGTCGTTCTGCTGCCAAATACTGTAATTGGTAAATGTGTTCTTTCTCCCTCACTTGGTCTTGTTGTTTCCTATGTTTGCTCTTAAGTTTGTGTAGCATGGGGTGTGTTCCTACTACATAGGGTGCTCTTTATATATCTTGTATGATGTCCATTTATTTTGTGGGACTTTTGGCAGTTTCTTGACATAAACTTGTGGCTGTGGGGCAATATTGATGTGATTATGGGTTGGGTTCCATACTCGTGTGCTCTAACTCTGGTCTTGACAGTGTCGGCCTCGTTTGTTTATTATTTTCTTTTGGGGGGTGTTGTTGACTGGTGGCCTTAGGGTAATTTTGGATGAATTGAAGGGGTTTTCATTAGCTTTCCAATGATCACTCTGTTTAAGGGTCCTTTATATTTTCTCAATCCTTGTCATGGCTAGTGGGGCAGGTGCTAGGTGTAAAAATGCCACAACTAGACGTACTCAACCATCTTCATCTACCCCACCAGTCACTCATGTTTCTTCTCCCACTCTTTTACCCCATTTTCAGAATGAGGTTAGTAGGGCATGGTATGACAAACTCAAACGATGCAAGTTGATCATTGAAAAAACCATCCATTCTGAGGTTGATGTTTCTTTTCATTTGCTTGCTCCTTTTCGATGCCTAGGGTGGGAACCACTTCTCCATCTTCCTCCTTATTACTACCCTAAGTTAGTGCATCAATTCTATGCTAACATTGAGGATAGAGGTATCCGGGTCATTGAGATTCACACTAGTGTTAAGGGCATTCCCATTATCGTGTCTCGTTCCACTCTAGCTACTATTTTTCACTTTGCTGATGATGGTGAGGATATTCACTTTGGTACTGACCGGCTGTATATCGATTTGAGCTTCAGTCTTCTTCAAACTCTAGACTTGTTAGGTGTCCAAGTATTCCTCGCCCATCTAATCCTGAACGGGCATCTGTTTATGCGCATGACCTTAGTCTCACTAATCGCCTTCTTACTTATCTTGTGAGCTTTAATATTATGCCTCACGCCAGTAGCCTCAATAAGATTAGGAATTGTGATGTTCATATCTTATATAAGCTTCTCAATGGTATGGGTGCGGCTCCTGCACCTCTAGGGAGTGTGATTGTTCGGGAAATACTAGCTTCTACCGGTACTGCAAGCCCTACCAAAGCTTTATGTTTTTCTCGCCTCCTCTCTCATATCTTTGAGGCTTCTACTATTGATGTCATTGGAGAGTTAAAAGAGGACACCACTTCTTCTGATATCTTGAGTATGGCCAGTATTTCTAGTCTAGGCTATTCCCGCTCCGCTACTAGTACGTAGCACTATAAAGGCCAACCCTTTCCTTCTGGGCCCCTATGTCCTTTTGTGCCCTCTTTATCCACTACCCCTTCTCCTTCTCCTCACCCACCACTACCTGCTCCTACTCCTCTTGTTCCTTTGGCTTCGTCTACCAATTCTTCCCCAATACCTACTGATTTGACTGTTCTTTTAAGACATGTGTAGGCTCTACTTTTGTAGCTCCAGCAAGGACAACAACACATTGTCACCCACTTAGACCGCTAAGAATGCATGCTCACATGCCTGTACCAGCACACTTTTCCTGGTGAACCCCTTAGTGGCCCCACTCATGTTTCCAATGATGATGCGGTTGACTCGGACAGTGCTGACGATTCTGATTTTGCCAATGGGTCCGATGGTTCTGATGGTCGAGTGGCCTGATGCCCTCTTGCCATGTGCCCTTCATGACAAGGAAGTTGTGTTTTCTTTGTGTTTCTTTTTTTCCCCCTTATTTTTGCTATAATTGCTATCATTGAGGACACTGCTAGCCTTAAGTATATGGGAGGCATTACATTTTTCATGTTTCACTTGTTTGGTGAGGAGATTTTATTGTTAAAATTGGAACTTGGTGATTTTGGAGTCATCTTCTGTGAGGATGGTACTTTACCCTTGTGTATTTTTCCTACAATATTTTTGAATGGATTCAAGATCTTCTTGGTATATGTCTCTGGTTTGTGTTGATAAAGCGTGTGTTCTTAACTACTTGTAACTGAGGCTTGGCTCTTTTTGTGGTATATGTCTCTAGTTTGTGTTGATAAAGTATGTGTTCTTAACTACTTATAACTGAGGCATGACTCTTTTTGCGCACCATAGACCCTTATAGTGTATGCAAATACTTTACATTATTTTCAAGTTAGATTTTCTTGAAAATTCTCCTATTGATACTTCTAGAACTTATTCTAATACATCTCGAGGCAAAATAAGAAGGTAGTCATGAATTTGCTTAGAAATGACGGTCATATGCCTTCTTTGGACAGTTTGAGCCTTTTAAGCTTATCTTATGAATTATCCCTAGCACATTTTGTTTGTGCCTAAATGTATTTAATTCTTTCATGAACCAGTGAATATATTGACCTATTATTCATTCCAATTCTTTTATTGCTCTATGGGATAATGGTACAGGTTTGTGAAAGAACGTTACAACTTTAAGTAGAAAGATGTTGAAGGAATATCAGGACTGGTTTACACTGTTATTTTATGTTGGGTTGCTAGCCTCTATTTGCCTTGAGTACTATTATCTTTGGGGCCATATTCAATGCTATGTGGGGAATTAGAATTGGAAATGTATTGCCACCATGGACTTTGTGTATCTTGTGTGACCTTGTGTATCATATGTAAGTGTTGAAAAAAATGCTGAAAAAAAACAAAAACAAAAACAAACAGCATTTCATTAAAAAAAAAAAAAAGAAGAAGAAGAAGAAGAGCACAAGTGTTGGTCTAGGCAAGTTGTAAGGTCATCATAGTAATGAATTTTCACAATATTGAAGGTTGTGCAACAAGTGTAATGGTGAGGATGCAAAGCATGCATCTTGATTATAGTATGAGGATTTGGGAATCGAATGTTGGTATGTACTGGGGCAAGCAAAGGATTAGAGTTTTTGCTATGATTTGCTATCACCTTTTTCTTGCAAGCTCTCTTCTCTTTGTATGTCATTATCTTATATATTTCGATTGTTAGTCAACTCCATAGCCTTACATTACAAGTGCTAAAGTCCTACCTGATCTAAGTGGAATCATAATATGCCTCAATTAGTGGAGAAAAAGTATGAAAAGTAAGCCTATGGAATGTATATTTTATTTCAACGTAACCCTTTAAATGACTTGAGAACATTGTTGAGTATTTGTTTTGCACTGCTGGGTACTACTTCACTAACACAAGTCTTATGTTTGTTATGAGGAATACTTGAGCATTTGTTTTATTAGCATAAACAGGAAAAGTATTTGAGATATGATCTTGAAGCCTTATATGGTGACATTTTGATTTAAACATGGTTTTGCTTAGGGACAAGCAAACATCTAAGTGTGGGGGAGTTTGATGTATGTTGGGTGATTTTTGGATAGATCATATTATAATTTAATCCAATATGAGGTTTATTTGGACAATTTACTCTTTTTTGTGGTTATTTGATTTTTCTAGGGACTTGAATGAAAAAACACACAAGTTGCGGGGTTGAAGAAGCAAATTTTGAAAGATCTCATTTGGAGAGTTCAATCAGGGGCCGGATTCATCAATCAGGGGCTGGATTGAAATTTCCAACGGATTCTAGCAAGGATAAAAGCCGAAGGAGCGAATTTTGGAGGATTGAGCAATTAGAGACGACTTTTGTTCTATTTCTTTAACATTAGCTTTAGGTATTATCTTCCGAGGATATTTTGGTTGTAATTTTGACAAGGTTTTTCAGTGTTTGACACATATTGGAGGCTACTTGTGGACAAACTTGGAGATTGTATTAGGATACTATGATGTTATCTCATACCTTCTCCTTTAATTTGTTCTTGAATTTCTCTTCAATGATGCATTAATTTTTTATTCTAAGGCCATGATGTAGCTAGTATTGATTATTATATTATCTTATGATTCTATTATTTGAAGGGTGTTACCAAGTATTTGCTTGATTATTGTACTTAAAGCATTTGAGTGCCTGATCACCATTCAAATTGATTTATCATTAACTAGAAAAATTCGAAAGATGACTTAGTTAATTAGGATAGATAATCAGACCACAAATTACATGTGATATGAAAATATATTTATATGGTTTGTGTAATCATTATAATGTCATGTCTAGAATGCATTTCTTTAAATTAAATTCAACATAGAAATATAGTTGGGCTACTAGAAGGAATAGAATTAATATACCTTGAAAATAGATATTGGTTAATGTTCGACATTGATTGATTGGCAAAGTACACTTTCGAATAGCAGGTCGCTTTGATAGTATAATAGTTAATCTAGTGAATTCATGTATCTTAGATCATCTCAGTACAATCTTTATCCGGAAAAAGTGATAGCTTAATTATTTCAATTTAATTCTCAAAACAACAATCATTGAAATCTTTGTTTTCTTTTAATTCAAGTTAGAATTGATTTCATTGGAAAGAATTTTAATTTCTAATCTCTGTGGGATGACCTTGTTACTATAAACGAGATCTAGTACACTTGCTAGTGCTCCGAATTGGTTATCATTCATCTTTCATTATTTCTTTGGATTGAAATCATAAAATTTCCATTTTTTCTTCACAACCCAACTTTCCAATCCACTTGATTTGTGCACGATTTCTTTAATTGCTTAGCATTAGATGTTTGCTCGTGTATTGGAGAACAAAATGGTATGATTTTTCTTTTATTTTTATGGTTGAGTATGGAGTTTTTGCTATTTTTGCCTTATTTTTGGCCGAAATTCAATACCTTTGCTTGTTTGATTTGGATTGATTAAGTTTGTGAATCCATTGTGCATGGACTAGCATAGGTTAATGTTTAATAATGTTATTTTTTTTTATCTTAATTCATATTGGATATCTGTATGGCTATTTTGGCACAAATCTATTAATATTATTTTTATCCTTGAAAATGGACATTCTTTACGATTGGATTGAGTTTATTGTGGTGGTATGTTGTTCATGACATTATTACATTCTAGAATTAATGATTTGACGGTTCTTATATTGATCATAATCCCTATTGTTGATTATTCATTGTTGCACTGAGAACTCCTGTTAATATTATGCTTGGATTGTGGAATTGTGTTTTCATTGTAGGCATGTAAAGAAGAGTGGGATTGGTGAATTGAATTGGTGTACGATTTGTGGAGTTGGGTGTCTATTGATTTTTGTTTGGTTGAGAGTTGTGTTTGTATTAAGGGTTGTGGCTTTATTGTGAATTATGGTCTACTCCTTTCCTCTTGTCTTATCTTTTCTTTAAGTGCTCATATCATGTCTAGACTAAGAAGGATGGGTCCACGTTCCAAGAAGTCAAAAGCCTCATCTTTTTTTACTTCTTCTTTTGAGCCATTTCCTGCACATCCTACCTATTTTGTTGAGCCTAACTATTAGATTTGGTACTAGAGCCTTGTTAATAATAAGATCACAGTGGAAAAGACCTTCAAGCCATCCCTTAACAGTTCTCTTCAATTATCTACTATGTTTAGGAGATTGGGATGGAAGGCTATTATTAAACTTCAGGAAGTTTATTATCCCGTGATAGTCAATGAATTTTATGCCAATATGTAAGACAAGAAAAAGAACAACCTGGAGACTATTTCTATATAGTTAAGGGGATTCTCATTGAGTTTGATAGGGCTAGATTAGCCACTATTCTGACTGTTAATAATGAAGGACCCTGGGTAACTGTGGACCATCACAACTAGAGGATTATCTCTAATCCTCAGTGGAACTTTAATGACATTCATCAGGGAACGGGCATGCATAGGAGAGAACCCATTACTTCACCTGGTTATTTCTCTAACAATGATCTACAAGCTCAGTTGAGAGCCCTAGTCTATATCTTTGCTTTTAATGTTGTGTCTAAAGTTGGTGAATTCAATGAGGCTAGAGTCATCGATTTGTATATCCTTTCTAGTATGATAGATAGTTAGACTATTCCCCTCACTCTCTTGATTATCTAGTCCATAAGGGATGTAATATGTTCTTGCCTTTCCTCCAAAGCCTTTGTTTTTCCTTTGGTGGTCATGCGTAACCTTCAGGCTTTCGGAATAAGTTGTGATGGGGAGTTGACTGAGACCACTTCTGAGAGAGATGTAGCGACTGAGTACATACTAGTTTAGTGCGAGTACAAGTATGATGAGAGAGAGAGACATCATATGAGATCATTTGAGGTTCAACACTCTGGGATGGAGTAGATGCCTTCAGATGATAAGGAGGAGTAGCCCCCACAGCCTCGAGCACGTGCCAATAGTTCAAGATCACAACCTAGTGCTGTGTTTGAGACTGAGATATGCACCCAGATGGAGCAACTTAGACTCGAGATGGAGACTCAAATGACTATTGTTCTCCAGGTTAGAGATTCTACAGCTGATATGCATAGACAGTAGGATGCTCAAGAGCAGCGATTGCATTGATGCAGTAGTTTCCTAGCCAGGCAGGAGGAGCTTCTACTAGTCATGCTATGGGTGATAGTATAGTTGAGGCTAGTGATGATGAGGAAGAGACTGATGATTGAGATCCTCCTTTGATCACTTTTATTTCAGCCTTATTTTTCTCTTTACATTTTCATGACTTTTCTTAGGATTTCTTTTTTCTTTTTCTTTTGTTTTACTTTTATGTTTAGTTTCTTTTTCTAGTTTTATGACTTTTTTTTTTAAATTTAGGTGACTTACGATTATCAAGAAAACATGTTCTTTGGATGGAACTCAACTCTTTTGTGGAAATTCATGATTATGGAAAGTATCTCTTTTTCCAATCTTCTTCCTCTTTATTTTTCTTAGTCACTTGGTTAGCCTTTCTTGTTATATTTTGGGCCATTGACGATAATGTCCAATTTAAATGTGGGGTAAGAGTTCAATTCTTTCAAGTGCAACTTTTTTAAAATTCTTGAAATTTTAAAGCTATTTGGGATAATTTCTTTGATTTTTGTATGAAATTGGCTTGGTTTGCTAATGATGAGGTTATGGCTTTCTTGTTAACTTTGGATAGGGATTTTTCATTCAATTGGTTGGATTTTGTTGAAGTAAATCTATGTATTGCATTGAATATTACTAAGTCTTGAAATTTTAAGTTAGCCCTAGTTATGCTTTATTATTTGAATTTTGTTTCATTCCTTATATTTGAGTATAGATGATATGATGAAATATGTGACAAGTTGTTGATTAATTCTTGTTTCATGGTATTTAAGTTTACTTTAACCTTGAGTTGTGAATAAGGCTTGTAACACCCCGCTACCTAGGCCCAACAAGGTCGGGGATGTCGCCCCGTCTAAAGGACAAGGGGTCTTTATAACTAGGTCACACAAATAAAATAGCAGAATAAAAATAATAACTTAACTTAAAATTTATTACAACCTAAGAATAAATCCACGAATAAAACCATGAAATCCCAAAAGAAAAACAAATCCATAAATAAAATCATCCACTCTCAACTCCCCAAAGCAATACATAAAAATAAAAGACAACATTCTCTTCCAAGGTAGATAACACTAGCTACTCATCCCCACAGCAGGATTGGCCTGAAATCATGGTAAAAATGTGATGAGACAGAAATCTTAGTAAATCCGTGTGTGCTTTGGGTATTCAGTGAAAATAGTTCGTGGATGCAAAGTGTGAAATCTTTATAAGAGAGATATTGGCAAGCAATAAACATTAGTCAAAAGCAAAAGTGGCGTTATCCTCTTTTTGAAACCATACAAGTACGCAATAAAATCAACCACTCAAAAAGGGTGGTCATGGGTTACCACACGTTGGGCCCTATGTCCGCATGGTCAGTATGCCACACTTTGTGCATACTGCCGGTCAGAATGCCACACTTTGTGCAGACTGACAAAAATAGGTGATCGGCCTACCGGGCAAGATACTCCTCCTTCTCTATACCCAAACAACAACTGGGTGTCCATTCCGGCATAACACAGTCACTTGACTGAAATAAAAACTGTTAGCTCGGACCAATATGACTAAGTAGTACTGACATTTCTCTAAGTTGAGATTATCTTCTGGAGGTGGCCTCCTGCCAGAAGACTCACTATTGCTCTTCAAAACTAGTACTACTAGCCTACCCTTATTGAGTACTCAACATAACGTATCCCACTTGGGAAAAATGAACAAAACATAGTTCCACTTAAAAATGGCAATTAAGGTTTTCCAAAGTTTGGGGCAAAACTGGTTTTAGAAAGAGTTTTAGATTTTGAGTAAAACCGCCCCTTGATTTGCAAAAAAATTATTTGTCTGAAAGGAGAATGGAAATATTCCTCAATTGCCTTTACAGAAATAAGTGACCATGCACTCTACATTTGGCTTGCCATAAAAAAAATATCATTTTTCATCAAACAGGTTTTATACAGAAGCTTACCTGATCTTTGCTCACAACAAAGGTTTCCAACAGTTGACCTAACCCCGCATGGGGTAAATACAAACCACAATCAAACTCAAGCCAAGATTCACTTTCACAAATAAAAGTAACTCAACTTACTACAATCATGTCCCTAGTGTCCCAAGCTTTAAGGCTCGATAATAAATAAAATGGGTTTATAAAATAAATCTAGTTTGATATTAAAATAACTAGAGTTTGGAAAATAGGTACAATATGTTGAAGGTTTAAATCTTGCTAAAATAATTTAGAGTTTATTTGGTGAAAAGTCCTAGGTGGTACTAGATAAAATAATAATTTATTAATAATTAATTGCTAAAAAATAATTGATAGTTATAATTAGTTGAAAATAAATTTTAATGAGTCTTGCTTGAAAAATAATAAATAAATTTTAATAGGTTTGATTAAAAGATAATAATTAAATTTTAATAATAAATATTTTACCTATTATGATTATTTTTATAAAAGGCTTTATTTGATATTATAATATCTATATATTTTATTTTTCTAGCAAAAACTATTATTTATTTGACTAAAACATCCTTTATATATATAATAATCCAAATCTACCCTTCTTAGGGTTTTTTCGAAATTACTTAGCAAAATCATATTATTAAATATTTTATTCATGAAATAAAAATTAACTTAGGGACAACTAGATCATGATCATATTTTTATGGCTAACCACAATCAAGGACATATGCAATCCTTCAATTCATCAAATCATCCAAATCATGCATATAAGCATAGATCTAAATTTATCAAGACATGATCTAACCCATGCTAGCATAAATATGATCATGGCTTCAACAATCCAATATGAATATAAATCCTATTCACCAAAGGTGACATAATCTCTAGCATACTTCATCACAAATACTACCTATGACATGGAGTCATGCATTAAACCTCAAATCATCATACAATCAACCAAGATAATCCATCCATGCATAAATCCCATCTCATTCATATTCATACATACATTCATGCTTCAACCTCAACAATATATACTCAAACCTTATCTGCAATCCATCTTCTATCAACATCATCCTAGAGATATGAATCTAGAATTTAAAAGAAAGATGGAAGGCACTTACTTGGTTGATGAATGCCTTGAAGGAGTTTAGAATGGATCTCAACTCCTAGATGTCTAACTTTGTCCAAGGGAGATGGCGAAAACATGATCATGAGAGGAGAAGCCATCCGGCCAAGAGAAGGGAGGTTCGGCCATGAGAGGAAGAGAGAGAGAGAGAGAGAGAGAGAGAGAGAGAGAGAGACCATTAGCATGTTTATTCACATATGTTCTCACTAGAGATCAAGATTGGAGAAGATAAAGTTGTCAGAACAAACTTTACCTTGAAGGTGTTCTTGAACCTTCACAGAATTTTTTTGTTTTGATCCGAAGTAGCGAGTTGATTTGTGGAGTTTGATGTTAAGAATGGTGTTGATGGACTCAGGGCAGTGAGTAGGTCAAATCTGGAGATTTTAGAGAAGGTTTGAAGTGGTTTGGAGGGGTATTAGATTAAAGGAAGAAGTAGGTGTTCTTGGTGTAGTGTGTGTGTTCTTGAAAGTTGAAGGAATTTGAGAGAATTTGATTTGCAACTGCCGAAATTCTGTGAGAGCTAGGGTTGGAAATTCTTTGATTTGGAAGGGAAAAGGAAAGGCTAGTTGTTACAATCCTTGAAGAATATTTTTGGGAAGCAAATTTGGAAACTAGATATCACAAGAATCTCTTTAATTATGGAAGAGCTTTTGGAAGTCTGCCATGGACGAATTTCTGGCAGTGTTTTGGCTAAATGAGAGCTGGTTGAAAGAGGCTTATGGTGGCCAAAATCATAGAGTATAATGGTGAAGAGAAGGTCTGGTTGTTTGAGATATATTTTATGGAAAGTTGCTAAACTATGGTGGCTGGAATTTTGGTAATCAATCAAGCATAATTGTAGGGATTTGTTGGAGAGATTTTCGGACAGCCATGGCTGAGTTTCGTGCAGAAGCTTAAGGGGAAAAATGGAGCTCTGTTACTGAAGGTTTAAGGAAGGTTTATGCAGAATAAGGTTGGTGTTTCGGCTGGAAGAGAAATAGGGAACAAAACTGGAAGATTTTCCTGCACAGAATTTTCGCTGGGCAGAATTTTCTGGACAGATTTTCGGCTGCTATTTCCAGCCATCTTGCAGAGAGTTTGAAGGGGAATTTTAGGGGCATTCAAATCTGGTTTCCAGCCTTCTTCATGGAGGAAAAACATGGCTAAGGTGCTGAACAAAATCTGGAAGAAAACAGCTTGGTTTTGGACTCTCAAAGTGGCGATTTGTACAGGAATTTTTCCTGTTTTTGCTCCAGCTTTGAGCAGTCCGAAAATGGCCAAGAAATTCAGATTGCAAACTGATCCTAAAGACCATTTTTCTTGCAGCATTTGGGAGGGAATATTAGCTAAGAAACTCGACACTTTGAAGGCACAATAAGCTGGAAAATTTCAACTCATTCCAAGAAGGAAGATGAACTAGCTAGAGTGAATTTTAGCAAGCTCACTAGAGGGATTTTTCCTCTTGGAATTTCCCACAACTCTTCCACATTTTCAGACCATGAGAAGTCTTTTACTAAGACATTTTGATCCTACAAGACCACAGCACTTTACTGAAATTTCTGGAAAGAAAATGGCTAGAACAACTTGATCAAACTAATGAGTTGAGAAATAAGGAAAATCAAAGATCAAGGGAAAATGAATTCCCTTTAGGAAATTCGAGTAGGGCAAGGGAGTAGAATGAGGTTACTCCTAACATGTCTCTCTTAGGACATCATCACTACCTTACTCTAAGCTCATAAGGCCGAAACTATTTCTCCCTAAGCAAAAATAAAATTTAATCAAGCTAAAGCTCCTATGATGGAATTCAAACCCAAGACCTCAAGAATTAATTCCAAGGCTTTAACCACTAAACCACAACAACTCTTATTCTTATTTTCTCTCCCAAATATTTTTCCTATTTAATCCTCAAGCTATCTCCCTATTTTCACCTCAAGCAAAAATGACCATTTTGCCCTTCTTACTCAATAAACATAATCAAGCCCTCAAGACTATAAAACACAAATCCAAAGCACATAAAATTATGCAAAAATATATTTAAACATGCAAATAAATATGCTATGCAACCAAACCCCCCTTACTCTAAGGTTGGTTTCGACTGGGGTTTCACAAGGCTAGTGAGGAAAAGTGCATGTCCTTTCAAGAAAAAAAATTAAATACTTTTATTTTTGAAAAGAAAGAATTTCTCTGCTGAAAAGGGTGTTAATATAAAGAGAAATAGCAAGTATTATTCGGTGCACTCTCTTGAGACTATCTCGAAGGTAAAAGAAGGCAAAAAAGGACGAAAGAAAAAGAACAAAAAGAGAGAAAAAGAAAGAATGATGACTATAAAGGGGCTAATACGGTGGATAAAAAGAAAGTCAATCACTTGAATTTATCAATTCCTTAAGTTTCTAAGTAGAAAAAAAAAAGAATGGAGTGTTTTCTTATTTTGCTACTTGAGGTTATGCTAATTTGATTCTATGATGCTTGAAGTTGGTTAAACACTTGAATTCTATGACTTATGTTGTTTATGTTTTAGCTTAGAGGGTGGAATAAGTTTTTTGTAATGAATATGAGCTTGTTTAACTTAACTTTGAGGTCCTTGGAGATATTTGGTTTAATACACAAGTTTGAAAAAGAGAAGAATTGATGGAAGAAAGGAATCAAGAGGTTGAGATGGTTTTTACTTACCTTAGAGGGTGATCAGTTTCTTGCTAGGAGTTGTTCTTGGGATTTTTGAAAATTGTAGAGAGGTTCTTGCTGGAATTTTTCATGTAGAATGGAAAGGGTAGTTGGCTACTGTGTTTTAAGGTTAGAGAAGATTGGTTTAGGGTTAGATAGTGGTGTTTAGAAAGACTCCTAATGGCTTTAGGTTTCTTGGACAGCAAGGGCAAAAATTGCAGCTTGCTGTGCACCTTGTTGCTGCCGACATTGGGAGGGTTTAGGAGGAGAAAATATTCTGCAATTTGCTCCCTTATGATGGCCAAAATATTGCCCAAGAAAAGGGCTAAATGTGTTTAGAGTTTTTGGCCAAAACAAGGAAGAGTTTGAGGAGGTTCTGGGAGCTAAAATTCTGTGCAAGAATGCCTTATGTGCTGTGCAAAATAACTGAACAAAAGGGAAGAAATTCTGGGTTGTTTTGGTTGTGGTTCTGCTGCAAACTAGAGAGGAAAAGTGAGGGATTTTGGTGCTGAAAATTGGCTTAATCAACAGAGAGTTTTGGTGTGCTTTGGAGTGTAGAGTTTCGTGTGTTAGAGGGTGCAAAGCTGGCCAAAATTTCCTGTACAAAGCTGGCCGAATTTCTAGTTCATAAGCTGGCCAAAATTCTGGAATTTTAGTAAGTAAAATCTGGTTTTTGTGTGGCTAAAGTAATCTAAATTGATGAGGAGTGTTCTAGGTGTTTTGAGCTAGGGTTTGAAGTGTTGGACTGCACCTAGAAGTGCTGGAATTTCGGACAGCTTGTGCTGGCACAAGACTACCGAAATTCTACTAGGAAAGGAAAATAAAGCCTAGTTGAAGTAGGATTGAAATAAAATCTGATTTGCTAAAGAATTTTGGATAAGATTTCCTAGTATTGGAAGAGATTGAGTTTAGCTAAAATTCCCTTAAAAAGTGGCGGCACTAGCTGAAAATTTTTTCAGATTTTTAGCTAAGGTTCTAGGTTTAAAATCAACAAGGTTTTCAACTAGGAGAATAACTCTTTAATTCCAACTATCCCTTACAAAATCTAATAAGTTAAAATCAAGCTGGAATTTTAATTTTTCAGCTATTGTTTTTCGGCGAAGACATGAAGAAGTCTAGGGAGAACAATTTTCAAAAAGAAAGCTAAGATTCGTAAGAAGTAAAATTCGAACTCGGGTCACCAAGGGAAATCACCAACCTCCCTGCTATTCCAAATCAATTCCAATACTAATATTTCTCTAAGAAATTCTTTCCACCCTAATTCTTATCCTTCCATCTCCTCGACTAACCTGCACTTAACCAACTCTTAAACAACACAATTGTTTCTCACCAATTAATTCAAATGCAAAAGCAACCTTGAAAATCACATGCACCCATGCAAGAATAATTTTAAGGTAGCTCGTGAAATGCAAAATGCTATGCAATGCATGACTTTTTTTTCCCCATAGTCGATGGTGGTTTTGGGCGAGGTATTACATCCCCTCCCCCTTAAGAGAATGTCGTCCCAAAATTCGGATTTCATACACTTAGAGCATATCCGGATACTTCCGTCTTAACCATTCTTTCGTTTCCCATGTTGCATCTTGTGCTCCATGATGATCCCAAAGTATTTTCACCATAGGTATCTGCTTGTTTCGAAGGGTCTTGATACTCCGCTCCAAGATCTTGACTGGTCTCTCCACATAGCTCAGATTCGGTTGCAACTCCAACGGTTCCTTATTAAGTACATGACTTAGATCGGGGTTGTACTTATTCAACTGAGATACATGGAAAACATCATGCATCCCAGCTAGGCCATTAGGTAGATCCAATCTATAGGCAACCGGCCCAACTTTCTTCAATATCGGAAACGGTCCTAAATACCTAGGACTCAGCTTTCCTTCCCTCGGATGCCTCAGGATTCCTCTGCTAGGAGTCAACTTCAAGAATGCGTAATCACCCACTTGGAACTCTAGTTCCCTTCTTCTAGAATCTGCATAGCTTTTCTATCGACTTTGCGCTGCCCTTGGCCTTTCCCGGATAACCTTGACCTTGTTCGTCATTTCCTGAATGCATACCTCACCAGTCCTTTTAACGTTCCCCTTTTCCGTTCATCCCTAGTATATAGGTACGTGGCATTTTTGCCCATATAGTGCTTCATACGGTGCCATTCCAATCGATGCCTGATAACTATTGTTATATACCAATTCTGCATGTGGTAAACACTCGATCCACTTGTCTCCAAAGTCCAAAATACATGCTCAGAGATTGTCCTCATGTATCTGGATGACTCTCTCGGATTGACCGTCGGTCTGTGGATGAGCAGAGGTGCTGAATTTTAATGTGGTACCTAAAGACTCTTGAAACTTGCTCCAGAATCTCGAAGTGAACCTAGGATCCCTATCCAACACAATGCTTGACGGTATACCATGAAACCTTACAATTTTTTGGGTATACATCTGAGCCAACTTTTTCATTGAGTCCTTTACGTTCACTGATATAAAATGCGCTGTCTTGGTCAGTCGGTCCACTACCACCCAAATTGCATCTTTGTGTGACTTGGTCATTGGAAGGCCAGTCACAAAATCCATAGTGACCTCTTCCCGTTTCCACTCAGGAATCGGTAATGGTTGCAGTAACCCTGCAGATTTCTTATGCTCCACTTTAACCTTCTGGCACGTCAGGCAGGTTGACACATGCTGAACTACATCTCTTTTCATTCCAGCCCACTAATATTTCTTCTTTAAGTCTTGATACATCTTTACCTCCCCAGGGTGTATGGTATACTTGCTCTTGTGAGCTTCATCCAGTATCTTCTTCCTCAAGTCTTAGATGTCAGGCACACAAATCCGGTCCCGAAAGTATAATACCCCCTTCTTGTCGGTCCGAAAATCACTTCCGCCTCTCGCGATTTCTTTCTCCTTGAAGGTCTGAAATTCTACACTATCCTATTGGCCTAATACAATTTCCTGAACCAGATCGGGTTTCAGGATCAGATTGCTCACGCAGATCTTTCTCACATGAACTTCCACCTCTTGCTCTAGGATTTCCTGGACTGCTGACACCTCCTGCATTCTCAAGTGTGCCATCTTCACTTTCTGACTCAAAGCGTCAGCTACCACATTCGCTTTGCCCGGGTGATAATTAATAGGACACTTATACTCCTCCAGAAACTCCATCTATCTACGCTGCCAAAGATTCAAGTCCTTCTGCATGAAGATGTACTTCAAACTCTTATGGTCAGTGAAGACTTCGTATTGTGCACCGTACAAGTAATGTCGTCACTTCTTTAAAGCGAACACTATGGCTGCCAGCTCCATGTCGTGCATTGGATAATTAGCTTCATGCGGCTTTAGCTTCCTAGATGCATAAGCTATAACTTTCCCTTCCTGCATCAGCACAACTCCTAGACCTTCCTTGGAAGCGTCTGTCTAGAGTGCATAGGGCTTGTCGGCCTTGGGTAGGCTTAGTACGGGTGTTGTAATCAACCTCCTTTTAAGCTCTTGGAAGCTCTTCTTGCACTTCTCACTCCAAGCAAAAGCGACATCCTTCTTTAACAGTCGCGTCATCGGTGAAGCCAGAGTAGAAAATTTTTTAATGAAATGCCTATAGTACCCGGCCAACCCAAGGAAACTTCATATCTCAGAGATGTTCTCCGATTGTTTCCAATTAGCTATAGCCTCCACCTTAGCAGGGTCCATTTTGATCCCATCCTTGGATATCACATGGCCGAGGAAGGATACCGAGCTTAACCAAAACTCATATTTACTGATCTTGGTGAAAAGTTTGAATTCCCTTAGCTTCTCCAGGACTAACCTTAAGTGCCCCGTGTGATCCTCCGGGTTCTTGGAGTAGATTAAGATACCATCGATGAAGATAACCATGAACTTGTCCAAGTATGGTTGGAAAACGCGATGCATCAAATCCATGACAACTGTCGGTGCATTGGTTACATCGAACGGCATTACCATGAATTCGTAGTGGCCATATCGCGTGTTGAAAGCAGTCTTAGGAATGTCTTCCTTCTTAATCCTCACCTGATAGTATCCTTGCCGTAGGTCCAATTTCGAAAAACAAGCAGCGCCTTGAAGTTGATCGAACAGCTCATCGATCAAGGGTAGAGGGTATTTATTTTTTATCGTTAGATTGTTCAGTCCCTGATAGTCAATGCGTAGCCTCAAGGTACCATCTTTCTTCTTAACAAACAATACTGGGGCTCCCCACGGTGACATACTCAGTCGGATATAGCCTTGCCTCACCAATTCTTCTAGTTGCTCCTTCAACTCCTTCAGCTCCGTCGGTGCCATCCGGTAGGGGGTTCTTGACACCGGTTCTGCTCCGGGAATTAGGTCTATGGTGAACTCAACTTCCCGTTCAGGGGGTAGGGAAGTGAACTCAGTAGGGAAAACGTCTGGAAAATCTTTTACAACTTCCGTACTCTCCAAGGTACACTGATCCTTAGGTTTGTTCAAGAGATATGCCAAATATCCCGTACATCCTTTCTTGAGCAACTTCCGAGCCTTAGCACCAGCAATTAGAAATTTCAGTTCCTTCGTTCGTCTGCCGTTGAATTCAATTACATCCCTACCAGGTCTCACAAACTGCACCATCTTGATCTTGCAGTCCATACGAGCTTCGTGCTTCGACAACCAGTCCATGCCAAGATCAGGTCATAATCGTCTATAGGTAGAATTATGAGGTCGGCCTCTAGAATCTCCTTCCCTACCTCAACTCCACAACTTCCCATTTTCTTGCCCACTTCTACCACCTTTCCCAAGAGTGAACTTACTACTAGGGTATAGGGTAATTCCTTTCCTTCCCAACCCAGATGTGATGCACAAATTTTGCTTACATAAGAGTGTGTAGATCTTGGATCTATCAAAATATTAACAAGGTGACCTTTGATAGAAAGGTTACCTTCGATAACGGCGGCGTCCGCTCCGATTTTCTCTCTGTTCAAGGCAAAAACCTTAGCCTTCACCTGGGGCTTCTAGCCTCCCACTCCAGCTGGTCCAGCAGCAGCACCTCGATTGACTCCCATTGGCTTGGCGGGGGCTGTCTGCCCAATCCTTAAGGGTTTAGGGCAGGCGTTCCTCAGATGACCTGGGTCCCCACAATTGAAGCACCTCCTCACACTCCCGTTGCCCCAGCAATTCCTCTCGGTGTGGCCCTACTTTCCACACAGTCGGCAATTCAGGCTGCCTTGCATCGGTCCAACCATAGGCACTCGAGACTGCTTACTCCGATTTCCCCACGGCATAGAGCCCGCTGGTCGCTTATTGCTTGAAGGCCTCATTGGTGGGCGATTCGGTTGGAAGGGTCGGTTCACCGGTCGATGCCGATTTTCATTCTCCGTCCGAGAAGCTGCGTCCACGGTAGCAGTGTACGACGTTGGCGGTGATGGAGCTAATGCCTTCCTCATATCTGGCCTCAGCCCCTTCACGAATTGCCGGGTGTGCTTCTGCTCCGTGTCTACTAAGCACTTGCAGTACTTGGACAACTGCATGAACCGAGCTGCATACTAAGCAACGGACATGCCTCCCTACTTGGGGGTCTGGAACTCATCCTCCCTCTTCTCGGCTACCCATCGAGGGATGTGCTCGGCCTGAATAGCTTCCGTAAAGTCGTCCCAAGTCCATTCTTGCTCCTCTCTGTCCCAGTCACTCCGTACTCACTGCCACCATGCCCGAGATGGTCCCCTTAGCCGAAAAGTAGCAAACTTCACCATCCTCTGTTCTGAGTACTGCAAGGTAGCAAAAATATCCTCCATCTGTTCAATCCACTGCTCGGCCTTCTCATCCTGCTCCACCTCCCCCTGGAATGTAGGAGGTTGGAACTTCAAGAAACGCTCCAAGGCCTCATCCTCTCCCCGCGGTGGTTTCCTGGCCACCTTATCCACTTTCTCTATTAGGTTCTGCAGGATTGAGGCCATCTTGTCGAAAGCCTGACCCATGGTCACATCTCGTGACATCTCCAAAGCTAACTCCTATTCTCATGGCAAGTGCTCTTCCATGTCGGGTGTGGAACAATGCATCTGCTCAAATTTCGAAGTGGAGGATGCACTTTCCTGCACAGTTCTGCTATGTACGACTATTCTGTGTCTTGGTGCCATCTTTGATCACATTCACTCAAAGTCAGATAGTTACCAAGGGGAAAAGAGTATGCTCAGGTGCATGATCAGTTAATAGCTATGCTATCCACTCATTTCAAAAGAGAATGTGATGATATTATGCAGGGTAAAATCAAGTAATAAAACTCATACTTTTCATATAAACCATTCTTTCGTAGAAAAGAAGGGGTTATCACATGCGATGCCCTTTTATCTAATAAAATAATAAAGCCCTATAAGCAACATGCTTCTTTAAAAAGAATAAACAAACAAAGAAATGCAAATCCTGAAAGAAGAAAAGTAAATGTTGTGGGTCTTCTATACTCGACTCTCTCTAGTTTCAACAGAGGCATCAGAGTCGTCAGAGGCTGGTTCCACAAGCCACCCTACGGAGTTATCAGGTCTCTCTATGTAATCCCTTGCAAAAGTAACACTCTCACTTGATTGCCCTGGCTCACCCTCACAGCCCCTCTTGGCTCTTATGGTCGTCTTATAAAGCTCATCCAATGCTAATCTAACTGCACTCTTAGGCGCAAACCTCGCACTCCCTGAGTCAGATGGATCAAGCAACCCCTCTCTCCTCAACTTGGCATCTATTCCCAGTCCATATCGGAGTCTACACCCCTTAGGACCCTCATCTAGCTTCCTCTTTCCCTTATCCACCACTCCTAGTGCTGACTGCCCAAGTTTCCCCTCTCCCGGGGCATATCCATCCCTCGGCCTATGTCCTTCACCACTGGGCTCTCTAAGGTCATAGCAAGCAGGAGTCCTATCAACTTCTCCTATCTGCGGGGTCCAGGGAACCTCCATTACCTCCTCATCCTCTTCTTCTATCCCCGCCATCTCTCCCTCATTCTCATCGTCTCCCTCATTCCCAAGCTCATCTACTTCCCCCTCACTCAACTCAGCCATCTCCTCATCTTCCTCTCCCTCACTGGCAATCTTAACTACCTCCCGCTCATTATCCCCTCGTACTCTCCTAGGCTCCCTTCAACCTCTATCTTCGCCTCAACTACTGGGTCGTCTAGCACTGGCGGCTCATGCTCTCTCTCCGAATCAGACGAGGGTGGACCATCTATGGGTAGTGGGGCAAGTGGATTCCCGTAGGCAGCGGGCCAGTCTCTGACAGCCGATACCACTCTTTTGACCATGCTATAAGAAAAAGGCAAAAATTAGTACCCAATCAAAATACTTAAGGAAATAGAACCCAGTAAGTCAAGTAATTGCCTAAACTAGGGCTCTGGTACCACTTGTAACACCCCACTACTACGTACCCTAAAGGGTGGAGATGTCGCCTCGTCCCGAAGGACAAGGGATCTTTAAAACGAGGTATAAAATATAAAGGCAAACCCCAAAAGGATCAACTTAGATAAATAGAGGAAACTCTTGTTACATCAGGCTCAAAATGGAGCAATACAAAATAAAACAAATATTATTCAGAAGCTTAAACAACAACTGGCTCCTAGAACAAAATGGGGGGAAAAAAATAAAAGCTTCAACTATCACATGCCCTACTGGCTCAGCACAATCTATCTTCTGAAAACATGATATAAAACAGTGTGAGATTAAATCTCAGTAAGTCTTGTGTGTGCACATGGTATTTTAAACAGTTCGTGTATGCATAGAGAAAAATATTTGCAGAAATATTTGGCAAGTCATAAATAATTTCCCTTTTGCAAGGAGTGGGTTTTTCACATAACTGCACTTTATACAAAACAAATCCACCACTCGAATCAAGGTCATGTCGCCACACGTTGGGCTTCATGGGGACAAGGCACCACACTTTGTGCACCTTGCCGGGACCAGATTGCCACACGTTGGGCGTTCTGATCAAGGTGAGTGTACAGCTCACCGGGTGAGATACTCCTTCTTCTCTACACCCAACAAAACCATCCGGGTGTCCATGCCGGGAAAATAAATAATACCTTACCAGGTACAAATGCTAGCTCGGACCGGCCTGACCAACCAATACTGTCGCCTCTTCAGGCCGAGCTTATCTTCTGGAGGTGGCCTCCTGCCAGAAGACTTACTCTAGCCCTCCAAGACTAGTATTGTTAGTCGACCCTTATTGAGTACTCAACGAACATATCCGTCAATTCCTGATTCAAAATTTCCATACCTTGGCTTTGTACAACGTGGTTTTCTTTGAAAAAGTTTTCTAAAAAAAAAATTAGGAGAAAGACTAGTTTTCTTGATAAAATCGTTAGTTTGATAAAACCATTTAAAGAGCCAATACCTACGTTTACAACCTAAGCAAACATAGTTTAACAATAGCTTTATAAAGATTTACCACATAGACTTGCGATCACAACATTTAACAAAAGAGTTTATGCAAGGACTTACTTGATATGCCTCAGACAAATGAGATAAAATTACAGCTTGCTTTCCTCAATTATCCACCTGATCTAAAATCATATAATATCACGATCAGGGTCTCAATTGATTCCAACATGCTCTAAACTCATTTTTTCCCATAACAATTCACAATCCACTATCTAATTCAAAATAAATTATCTAAACCCCAAGGTTCATATACTATGACCATATATTCATTAAAGACATGATTATTATATCGAAAAGGCTTGACTTGACCATCAAAATTCATCTCCATCATTACCATAATAAAACATGGCATAGCTATCCATCGAATAGGCTTAGTTAATTACTCGACTCAAACTACCCATTCATCATGTTATTGGACCTCATCAACCATATTAAACTTTAATTTCGACATCAGGGTAAGTATCCTCTTACCTTGCAACAACCGAGCTAGCAAGATCATGATGCTCTTATGGTGATCGTCCCGAGTTCGTTTGATTAGAAGAGAAAAGCTACCTTCTTTCCTTCCTTTTGACCAAAAATAAGTAAAAGGGATGAAATCAGCCTTTAGGTGTCATGATTCAAGGGAAGAAAAGGAGAAGAATTGATGGTAGAAAAGAATCAAGAGGTTGAGATGGTTTTTACTTACCTTAGAGGGTGATCGGTTTCTTGCTAGGAGTTGTTCTTGGGATTTTTGAAAATTGTAGAGAGGTTCTTGCTGGAATTTTTCATGTAGAATGGAGAGGGTAGTTGGCTACTGTGTTTTAAGGTTAGAGAAGATTGGTTTAGGGTTAGATAGTGGTGTTTAGAAAGACTCCTAATGGCTTTAGGTTTCTTGGACAGCAAGGGCGAAAATTGCAGCTTGCTGTGCACCTTGTTGCTGCTGACATTGGGAGGGTTTAGGAGGAGGAAATATTCTGCAATTTGCTCCCTTATGCTGGCCGAAATATTGCCCAAGAAAAGGGCTAAATGTGTTCAGAGTTTTTGGCCAAAACAAGGAAGAGTTTGAGTAGGTTTTGGGAGCTAAAATTCTGTGCAAGAATGCCTTATGTGCTGTATGAAATTACTGAACAAAAAGGGAAGAAATTCTGGGCTATTTCGGTTGTGGTTCTGCCGCAAACCAGAGAGGAAAGGTGAGGGGTTTAGGTGCTGGAAATTGGCTTAATCAATAGAGAGTTTTGGTGTGCTTTGGAGTGTAGAGTTTCGTGTGTTAGAAGGTGCAAAGCTGGCTGAAATTTCCTGTACAAAGTTGGCCAAATTTCTGGTTCATAAGCTGGCCGAAATTCTGGAATTTTAGTGAGTAAAATCTGGTTTTTGTGTGGCTAAGGTAATCTGAATTGATAAGGAGTTTAAGGAGTGTTTTGAGCTAGGGTTTGAAATGTTGGACTGCACTTAGAAGTGCTGAAATTTTGGACAGCTTGTGCTGGCACAAGACTGCCAAAATTCTGCTAGGAAAGGAAAACAAAACCTAGTTGAAGTAGGATTGAAATAAAATCTAATTTGCTAAAGAATTTTGGATAAGATTTCCTAGTATTGGAAGAGTTTGAGTTGAGTTAAAATTCTCTCAAAAAGTGGCGGCACTAGCTGGAAATTTTTCTAGATTTTTAGCTAATGTTCTAAGTTCAAAATCAACAAGGTTTCCAACTAGGAGAATAACTCTTTAATTCCAACTATTCTTTACACAATCTAATAAGTTAAAATCAAGTTGGAATTTTAATTTTTCAGCTACGGTTTTTCGGCGAAGACATGAAGAAGTCTAGGGAGAAGAATTTTCAAAAAGAAAGCTAAGATTCATAAGAAGTAAAATTCGAACTTGGGTCACCAAGGGAAATCACTAACCTTCCCGCTATTCCAAATCAATTCCAATACTAATATTTCTCTAAGAAATTCTTTCGACCCTAATTTTCATCCTTCCATCTCCTCGACTAAACTTCACTTAACCAACTCTTAAACAACACAATTATTTCTCACCAATTAATTCAAATGCAAAAGTAACCTTGAAAATCACACGCACCCATGCAAGAATAATTTTAAGGTAGCACGTGAAATGCGAAATGCTATGCAATGGATGACTTTTTCCCCCATAGTTGAAGGCGATTTTGGGCGGGGTATTACAATAACTGTGTTATTTTACCTTATCTTAGGTGTTTTAAATGCTTGAGGATAAGTAACGGCACCAAAAACTTGATGCGTCAGATTTAGATTATAAAAATCATGTAATTTTAAGTCAATTCTCAATCAAGTTTTAATTGAAACAAAATCCCCAACCCACACATATGAGTAAATATACTTTTTATTAAGCATAGAATAGGGAATTAACGAGTATCAATTCGCAAGAAACAACTACCGTTAGTTACTCTTCATTTATTATTTAACTGACCATATAAAGTGATAAAGAATAAAGGTAAAGAAAATAAAGATAAAAAATATACGTAACTCTAGGAGAGAAAAACATGTAATTAGATAGATACTCTTGAAAACATGGCAATGAATCATTTAGCCAATATCACAATTAATTATTATCTTGGCATCATGAAGGAGTAATGTAGAATCCACTCTCTCAAGTTATAGTTTCACTATCTCCTAGTTAATTTAATAGACATATTTGTCTCATTAAAACAACTAAAAGATTCATAAAACATAAGTTCTTGTTAATTATCCCTATCTCTAAGTGATAAAGGTATGAACTTCATTAATTCCCTTATCTCTAGGTGAAATTAACAACTTTTGTTACTAAAATTCTCGACTTAACCTCACTCTTGAGTTAGTTAAAAAAATTAAATTAGAATTGAGTAATCAAAACTCTCTCCTAACCTCTTTCTCAAAAGTTAATTAGAAGAATTGTCCAATCTCATCAATTTATCACTACAAACATGCAATCAAATACCAAGAATAGTAATTAATTGAACAAAAGACTATGAACTTAAAAGGCAAACGAATTACCCACAAAACATGAGCAGATGAGGAAGAAAAATAACAACAAAACTCAAGAAAAGAAATCAGATCCATAAAAAATGCACAGACATATTTATAACATTAAAAAAGCAAAATACTATCAACAAGTTCACAGGTCAACAATACTCAAATAAGACAAATGTTCCAGTTTAATATAGGGGATTGAATTATCCATATTATTTTTCTAAGAATTTTTTTTAAAAAAATCTTTTCAACTTTCTTAATGAATAGTGTAGATTTTAGAATCCTTCAACCTACACTTTTCAATGATTGAGATTAGTTTGGTCCTCATAGGTTAAATAGTCATTGAACATGTATAATATTATGTTTAACCAAAAATTTATGAAAATTATTTATAACCATTAATAACCATATTAATAACTATACACTTATTTAGTCTATTATTAACTATTAATAACTATATTAATAATTCATAGACAATAATGCCAAAAAACCAATCATATTAATGAATTTGCCAAAATGAATAGAGAATTTGGACAGCCTATAAAATGAAAATTATGCTACAAATGTAATTAGAATATCAATAGGTTACTTTTGAGTAAGTGGCAAAAAACGTCAGCATCTTGACATATATTAAATATAAAAATAAAAATAAAATAACACATAACAAGAAAAAAAAATAGACAGACAGATAAAAATAATAATAAAAATTAGTTCAACAAAGATTATAGAACACACACACACACACACACACACACACACACACACATAGTCTGATGAGGAAAATTAATTATGAAAATCACTCAAAAGTAAAGATATCATCATGACCTTAAAAGGCAAATGAATTGTCCAAAAAATAAGAATAGATGAGAAAGCAAAATAACAACAAAACTCAAGAAAATAAATCAAATACGTAAAAAATGCACAGAAATATTTATAACATTAAAAAAGCAAAATACCATCAACAAGTTCACAGGTCAACAACACTCAAATAAGACAAATGCTCCAGTTTAATATACTTTTATGACAAAAACATAGTTAAAATAAATATAATTAGAATAACTCCAGGAAAAAGATAACAGAAAGAGGAAAATGGTTTATAGTAATCATAGAAAATGTACTGCAAATGTTTATCAACCTACAACCGTGGTAGCAAATATTTCTACTATTTTTGAGTTATTATGGTTCTTTGATTTCTTAGTTTATCTATGGGTGTATCTTCTTATGGTTGATTAGTTAGCTTCTCTGTTCTATCAGTCCATGTTGAATGGTTGTTATTATTTCTTTAGAAGTTTTGTGTTTCTTCATATTTATTTTTACAACATCGTTTTGATTTTTTTAAATATTTCATTTAGTTCAATTTGGTTCGTTGTTTTTTATCTGAGTTTCTTTTCTGCCTGTTACTATTTTGTTTCTTTGCTTATCTTTTATTATCATTTTTTTATGGTTAAGTGAAGAAGGGATTAAATTGTCCAAGTAAATTTTCGAAGTAATTTTTATTTTTTTACTTTTTCATTTTCTCTAATTAATGGTGTAGATCTATTAAAATCTTTTTGTATTCTATTATGGATGATGTCAATCTCATCAATACTTCCACCTAACTTTTTTTATGCTTGAAATTAATTTGGTCATCATGGATAAATTAGACATTAACAGTATTGTATAAAAAAAATATATGCGTATTATTATAACTATTATTATGATATAAATGAGAAAGATAATTTATGAAAAGCAATTAAAGAGTCAGATAAGAAAAATAAATAAAAACACATTATTATTTCGTAATAATATAGGCCTACAAGTTTTATTTTTTAATTTATTCCACATTATTAATCTTTTTGTAAAAACTAAAAGTGAAGAGAGGATTAAATTATCCAAGTAAATTTTCAAAGCAATTTTTTTTTTAATTTTTCATCTTCTCCAATTAATGGTATAGATCTATTAAAAAATTTTTATATTTTTTCATGGATGGTGTTAATCTCTTAAATAATATCTTCAAGATAATTTAAGAGTCAATAAGAGAAATGAAGAGACATATTATTATTTCATAATAATATAGCATACAAGTTTCATTCTTTAATTTATTACATATTAGTACTCTTTGAAAATAAATTCGTTCTTTGATTTATTCACAAAAGGACACCTAGATGCATTTGCTTACTATTTTCTTGCACATATTCTTTATTTAACTGAAATTAGTATTTTGAGTTTTCATTATTGATGATAAGATGCATTTTTTTTGTGGATGCAAGTATGATATGTCGAAAACAAAAATTGATGATTTAGAAAACTAACTTCATGAACTGAAGACTGATAGACATGAAAATGAGAGGGATGCAAGGTTTTTTCAAGTGGTTGAAACTCTCAAATGCCTCTTTTCTAGTGTTCATGGTCACTTAATTCATCTTTGCAGGGCAATATAGAAGAAGTATAACCTTTCTGTTACTAATGCAATGGGCAAATTTATGGATGCAGTTGTAGTAGTTGTGGATTAACATACAGGGTATTAAGATATCATACATAAATATTTAATTTGTCTATTCATATTCAACTTATTCTCTTCTTGTTTTTTATTATCAACTTTTTTCATTTTATCTAATATAATTTTGAGGAACCTCTTCCATATATGTGATAACTCTTTGTTCTTTTCATTTTGGATATAACAAGACTGATGATTAGGATGCATCCTAAGGTAATTTTTTATTTTCTTTTTGACCTTTTTTCCTCTTTTTGTGGGGTTATTTACCCTTTTTTTTTTTTTTAGGGAGTTTGGGTACCAAGTGATAATAATCATTTACTACATAGGTTTTGCGCATCATTATCCTTCAATTTTGGTGGAGGTAAGAAAGAAAGAAAAGAATTAAAATTAATTATCTATGTCTTATAATACTACTTTGTCTGTGATTATAGGTAAACAAATCTTGAGAAGGAATGAAGGCATGGAAAAGGCTCTCTGGGTCTTGAAATTTTGATTTTATATAAACAGCGTTAGGTTTTGGTAGTAAAATTTATATTTATATTTCACTTAGTGACGAATATGGTAGAGGAGAGACATTAGTACCTTTGAAAGTTCTTTTTTCTAACTTTCATTCAAATGAGTCAATTGCTACAAAGAAGAGTTAGAACCTTATTCATTTTATTCTTCTTACATAGCCGCATTAGATTTTATTGTTTGTGAAGAGAATGATATTTTTTTCACAAACAATAATGGAAATATAGTAAAAATGTAAGTTGGAAGAAGATATTAAATTGTTATCCTTAGGTAGTACTGCAAATCTTTTAGACAGATGCTAAATAGATCTTTTAGACATATTTTAAATTAGTGCTCGTAGACATACTTTGAAGTTATAATTGAAGTTCTCATTTTAACTATAAGTTTACAATTTTAAGTACTTTTATCCAATTTAACAAGCAATTTTGATAATTATTTTATCTATCATTTTTAGCACAACATTATACTAATCTCTCTTTTTTTTTGTTTAATATTTATTGCTACAGGAGATATTTGATATAAAAAAAAACCAGCAACTCATACAAATACAAAAATTATATATTGATTTTTTTGAATCGAAATAATATAACTTCAGAAGAGTTTGTCTCACAAATTTGAATTTTGTGTAATCTCTTTACTCCACTCTGTACAAATATATAAATAGACAAATATACAAGATAATTGATTTATTATTTTTTAGATCGATTATTAAATTGATGAAACTTATACTTATTCATTTTTAGATTATCTCTAGGTTAGTGACAACAATTATAGAAAAACTCATAAAAGTATAGGGTCACCTGTTGATTTTTTTATATTTAAGTGCATATGCTCTATCAAGAGCAGTTGTAATGTATGTGAATTAATCTTTTTTTGAAACTCTCTAACTAATAATTTATATATATTTTTTATTTATATGTAGATATTTGATAAACTTTATTTAATCGTCGGGCAAAATCTCCAAACGTAGCATAGAGGTGTCAACTAGTTAGTAACTAATTACCACAAAGATTACTAATAGACTATTATTAACTAATCATATCCTATTGGTAACCAATTAAAACATTTTTTAATTTATTTATCTTTCATTTTGATGGGTAATTTATTAACAATCAGTTGATAATTACTAATCGAATATAATTGGTTAGTAACAGTAAATTGATAATAACTATTTTTCAAGTAGTGTTTATTATATTTTGTTTTGAAAGGCTTGATCCCTAATGTTTATTTTCAAAATTTTCACATTTTAAATATTTTCTCATGTAATTTATAAAGTCATTTTGTCCAACTCCACAGTGGTTCTGGGTAGGAAAAAAAAAAAGCAAGGAACTCCTCGTGTGACTCAGTTTTCAAGGGTAACATCGAAGATCAAGTTTTTCTCTTCTTATATTATTTTTTTCTTCCTTTTCCTTTTTCACAAACCGTACTACCACTAACCACCAACAGCTCCCTTGTTCCTCTTTTCACTTTCTCTCTATCCAAAGCCAATGTATATCCTGTTGTTTTCGTGGTTTGAACTTTGCCTATCAGTTTGATTTGCTTTAATAAACAAATATCAAACTCTTTTTAGTTTCTTTCCAAGTTGATTGGGACATAATATGATAAAGTTGGAGCCCCGACTCGATTTGAGGTGATTTGGACTTAATTTAAGTTTGTCCAATTTCAATTAACCCACACTATTTTGGTTTAATGAATTCTTAACAAAACTCCAACTTCAATAGTCTAATTTTTATTTAATCCATGACGTATTGGTTTGAAATGGACACTTGGCCCAACTTTAATTGCCCAATTGTAATATCTCAAACTCATAATATATTATATTCAATAGACTCTTAACAATAGCCTAACTGCAATAACCCAAGAATAGTTAGATTTATTCATGAATTTTTTTTTTTATTAACCAAGACTAAAACCAAGACTAAAATATTTAATTTCTTTTTAGTCTTGATCACATAATATATATTTTTCTCCTTTTTTTTTTTTTTTGCCTGCATATGGCCCCACTTCAAGGTATGAGGAGAATATTTTGTCAAAAGAATTTGAAAATAAGGTTTGAAATATCATTTATAATATTAATTTCCCAATTTAATGATAAATTATTACAAGAATCTTCTTCAAATTCCTGATGAAGTAGAATTCCTTTTTCCATCACTTTCAAATTCTATAAGGAATAAAAATTAATAAAAAAGTTGAAGTTCAAAGTTGATGAAGAATTATATTTGAAGTCACCAATCAAATTTTTTAGATGAAAATCTAAATTCCAATAAATATATTTTAAATAAGGAGCATAAACCACTTAGAATTTAGAAAATAATTCCATAATATCCCATAATACCTATAAAAGGCCTTTATCTTCATCAATTTTCCACACAAGTTCAAGAAGATTCCATCAACTTCAACTTGAAAGGTTTCGGTAGCTTCAGTCTTTGAGTGGATAGCTTGAAGGAATTTGGTGAGAAGCTTTCCCTTTTTTTATATATTTTTACGACCATTGTTTCTCATTACTTGAAACCAAGACATTATTGAACTATAGTCGTGCCATGATTAGCATTGTCATGTGGGCCAACCCACATGATTTCGGGCCAGTCCTTGTCATGCGGGTCAGTCCCACGCTAATACGGGCTGGTCCCACACTAAGACGGACCGGTCTATGCCAGGCCCAAGGCCAAAAACCCTTGGCCCGGCACGGCCCAGGCTTATCCTCTCTCCTTCTTTAATTTTTTTTACTTAATTCGATTAAAACTTTTAATGTTCACTTATTTTGTAATTTTTTATTATTACATAAATAATATGATTGTTTAAAAATCATAAAAAAAAAAAAACTACCTTGAAGTAGTGGGGTGTTTGGCTTGGACCCCACCAGTTTTATTAATTAATAAAATAAAGATTACATAAGATGGGGACTTGATGTCTAAACCTCTTAAAAATATTAAAATGATCAAATTTTAAAAATAGGATAAATATCCTAAAAATAAAATTAAACAATTACATTATATTATTTATCCTAAGTTCCTAATTATTCGAATACTAAACTAACTATTTGGTTGGCTCACCCCATTCATCATCTGTGTCATCATCAACAATCCATAAATTGGTTGTCCTATCTTCAACTACGAACTAACTACTACAACACAATAATATCTCCAAAGTATGAGGAGCCAATTCAGATCTTCTTTCATCAATTGTTCGAGCACTCTCACTAAAGACGCTTTTCGATAGCACTGTAGAGACAGGTTATGTCAAAAGATTATGTACCATTTTAGATAAAATTAGGTATTGATTTACATGAGCATTCCACAAACCACAAATTTTTATCCTCATTTTCTACCAGAGGCTACATCTCATTATAGGTGGTAAAAGATCTTTTTTTACGCTTCATAATACCCCATGAACTAAATGCTGATTAAATCGAAGAAGTAAATCTTCGTGGTGGTTGAAATTAACCACTAGATGATGATGATGATGAACCATGCCTACTTAAAGTAGTAGAACTAGAACAAAAAGACTTAAACTCATACAAATTATATATTTCAAATAGAGTTTTAGCTATTTTATCTTTTATATCTTTTATCATGCATCTCCTAAGTGTTTGAGATTCTTCAAAATATAATGTTTCGTATAGATATTCAATAATACTATGAAATACAACTGTTTTTACTCGAAGATCCAAACATAATACCATACAATATAAAATAGGAATATCTTCATAATATTTTTTATATTTTTCAAACATACTTCTCATAAAATAACCATCTTTGGGATGCTTCATATACTCACCAAAAATATGTGCTACCTTAACAAGTGTTGGAAGAATATAATGAGTAATGGAATAATAATATCCCGATAAAAGTTTAGTTGCTTCTTTAAAAGCAAATAAAAATGTTAAAAGCGCAGTACAATTTTCAAAATGAGTTTCAGTCAGTTGAGATTGAAAATTATTACTATTATAAAATTTAATAAGTTTATTTTGAAAAGGTATAACACCTTCAAACATATCCAAAGTTGAGTTCCATCTAATTTTACAATCTAATCTAAATTTTTTGAAAGATACACTTTGTTCTCGACATAAAGCCTTAAAATTTTCTTGCCTAATTGGAGAAGTTTTATTAAATAAAATAATATTTTTAATTATATTAATAATATCATTAATATATTTATATCCTTCCTTAATACAAAAATTAAGTATATGACAAACACACCTAATATGAAATAAAATATCATTTAACATAGGATTCATAGTATATATATTTTTTAAAATTGTTATGGCAGAACCTTATTTGAAGCGTGATCTAAAGAAATAGAAATAAATTTATTTAAAATCCTATATTCATGACATGTTTAAGTAATCATTCTAGCAATACTAGTACCTACAAGAGGATATTCAAATAATTTAAAACAAATAGTTCTTTTTTGTACTAACCAATCATGATCTATCCAATGACATGTAATGCACAAATAAGACTCATTAGTAACTGCAGTCCAACCATCACAAATAAGAGCAAATTTCCAATTACAAAAATCAAATATAGCAATAAGAGGCTCTTTCATTTCTTTATATATCTTTATTATATCATTTTTTAATATTGTTCTAGGAATCCTTTTCTATGCAAGTTAGCAATTGTTGTGCATGTATTGTTCATAATGTGAATTTTTTCCAAAATTAAAAGGTAATTAAGTTTAAACAATCATTTTCTCAAATCCACTTCTATTTTTTTTATGATCATATTGAAAATTACCTATAATTTAACCTTATGTAGTATGGATTTGTTGTTGTTTAAGTAGGTTTTCTAACTAATCATTATGTGACATTTTTATATGTCAACTAATGTTCCTATCCCTCCTCACTTTTTCTTTGCATATATCACCCTACAAATTTTATATGTTACCATATCATTATCATTATCTTTTTCAAAAAGATTCTAAACCATAGATGTTTTTACTTTAGCTATAACTTCCGAAGTTTCACCATCATCCTGACCCATATTAGATCCATTAGGATTAATAGTTGGAGTTGGTTGTGATTGTGAAACACTAATGCTAGGCCTACTAGGGACTTCATTTTCATTACCTATTTTATTATTTCTTAAATTCAAGGTTGGATTTATATTGAAATCAAAATGTGCAGATGATTATGTGAAGAAAAATGATGATATTGATTTGGATCCATTATTTCTAAATAAAAAAATCAATTAAAATTCAAATAAAAGTTTAAAAAAATAAAATAAAGTATTAACAAATAATGAAATAAGAGAATTGAAAAATATAAATAACTTGTAAATTAACTTAAAAATTAAACAAATAACTAAAATAAATAAGCAATTAATAAAGCTAAAAATTAAGAATGTAAGATTAAGCAACACTAACTAGTTGATGGCCAAGAACAATAATACTTTATGGAGCTTTACTGCTTGTTTTCTTCAAGACTTGAACTATCCATTATTCCGCCACTCAATAATCTTTCAAAATATGAAGACTTTACTTGAAGAATTGAAAAAATATATAAAAAAATAAATTCTATTCTAACACTTTTTGTAGAGAAAATGAAGAGATTTGAGGATTATGAGAGAAAAAAGAATGAAAATAAGAGAGTTTAAGAGAATTAGAGAGAGAGAGTTGGAGAGAGTTAAAGAGTGTTGGTGAGTTTTGGGTGAATTGGAGGGTATTTATAGAGTTTTGGGGGTTAGGGGAGAGAATATAGCCGTTGGAAGTCCAAAAGTAAAAAAAAAAAAAAGTCTTTTGACCATTGAGGGGCCAAAACATATAAATAAATAAATAAATAAAAACTTTGAAACGGCTCTCCAAGGCTGGCTGGCCTGTTGCGGGCCAGGGATTAAACTGGCGCACTACAGTGTGGTTGGTTTGGCTCGCAGGGCTAGCCTAACCACATGCCAACACTAGACTATGGTTGGTTGATGTGTTTTCCCATATGCTGGCTCCAAAGATGTGGATGTTTTGGTGAAGGGGCCCCACTGTTGAATAATATATTGAAGCCCATGGGTTGCTTCATAGCTTCCTTCCCCCCCCCCTCCCACCCCCTTTCAACAAGACACTAGTGCATAAAGTTGTTCTTCATGCATGGATTTGGAAATAAAATTGATGTTTCCATGCATCATTTACGTTGGTTCGAGATTGTCTCAATCCTCGTTCCTTTGGTTTTTTAATTATAAATTATATAAGCTTTGCCTTTTCCGTTGCTTTCTTTTTGTCTCTTGAGGCTAACTCCTTTTTCTAATATGCCGCCACAATTTTTTTCCCGATAAGGCTTCAACTTTTTTTAGGGGAGAGGGGTAGATTCAATTATAGTATATTTCTCAAATTTATGATTTTTCTCGGACAACAATTGTTAGTCATCCATGATAACAAAAATAATCCAATAAAAGCAGGGGCAGACACATACATAGGTTAGGCTCTCCCATTTTTTTGAAATTCAAATTAATTATAATATATTAACTATATAGGCTATAAAATATTTGTATTCTTGGCCCTTCTCGATTTTTTAAAATTTTTTACTAATTATAATATATTAAATTACGAGTTACAAAATATTGGTATATATATTATACTATTGAGCTTTTTCCAAATCCATTAACCATTATATCTTCTTTTATATTTAGTAAATTATAAACTTCTAGTATTTATTGACCCACCAAAGTATTTGTTTGAGATATTTTTGTCTTATTCAGTCATTTCCTCTCGACTCCCTTTCATCAACCAAATAACAAACAAGTCTTTTGCGTCCATCTTATAGTTCAACCCCCTAAATATTTTTTTTCTGCGTCTGCCCCTGAATAGAAGTAGGAACAACTTTGATAGTTTAATCCACTATGGAATAAACTCAGCTCTAAATGCTTCCAAAAACTAGTCCCATATCCACTCTAGCTCAGCATCCTCCCAACTTTCTTAGATTCTTATCCACCAGTCTAGTGTGGATCCCTTCAGTTGGAATGCAATGAACTTAACCATACGTTCTTTTGCATATTGTAAGGTACGAAAGATGTCTTCTAATTGTTCAATCCAAGATTCAGCCTTTTGTTCTTGTTCTACCTCCCCAAAGTACAATGGTGACTAAAACTTAAAGAACCTCTCGAGGGCTCATCCTCACCCCTAGGTGCCCTGCACTTAGTTAGATTCTATAAGATTTATGTCATCTTTCCAAAAAATTGGGCTATTAAGACTACTTTAGGTCTCACATTCTTAACTTGGGGTCCTTCATTGTGCTCGGCTGGTGGTAGAATTAGATCAAGGTTGTTTTTGCAAGGCGGTAATTCCTCATTGTCTTCTCCCTCAAGATGTACCATTAATCTTCTTTTGGAGGCATGATTCACTAAATTAAGTAAGTTTTGTTATTAGCTAACACATACGAGTAATTTATGTATATATATGAAGATAGTTTATGCATAATATGTTATTGTGAATCATATTCAGCAATCCTATGCAAAGATTCAAAATAACCCATAACAAACCATGCACTAGTACATATGTGTGTGTGTGTGTGTGTGTGTGTGTGTGTGTGTGTGTGTGTGTGTGTGTGTGTGCATATATATGATTAATAAGGTAGCAGAAGTCAGATCACTCATACGTCCTTAATCCTAAAATGGACATAGTCCCACTATTTAGGAAAGCAAAATAAATACTTAGTCTAAGTTACACGGTTCAAGCATCTATAATTTCATTAGTTTCTTTCCCCAAATTCTTATCAACCTAATAGTCATCAACAAAGTCTAAGACCACTCTAGGTCGAGGTCAAGGATCCTGCTATAGGGATCACATTTTATGCTAGAAGATCCCACCTCATCTTTTTTTTTTTTTTTTTTTATAAAGTAAGGTCCTGCATTATTTTTCTTAATACTTTCCTAAGACTTTTCCATCTTCACCCTCTTTCTTGTGCGGCCATCCTTGGGTTCTTCCTTCTTTTCAGGCTTGGGCTCATCCGCCTTGGGTTCTTTATAGTCCTATCTCGTTTAACCCCTCGCTCTCTTGGTTGGGGGTGCCTTGTCTGAGTCTTCCTCAAGCTCGAGAACAAGCTCATTCTTGCTATCTAAGGAGATCTCAATGACGGGCTCGGGGTTTATCCCGATGTCATCGTCTTTGATGTATGGGTCATCCCCTTCTACACCTTGAACCTCAAATGATGCATCAAATGGCTTTGAGGGCTCTGAGTCTACGACCTTCGAGGATGGTGGTCACCAGTGGTAAGGGCTCATAGTTTTATGCGTGGTCCTTAACATTCTCACCATCCTGCAATCATTACCACAAACCACTTAAGTCAAAAAATTTTCAAGCCTATAATTCCTAGTAAATTAAATTTAACTCATTCCAAACTTGTTTCAACCTACATCTAGTTCAGACTTAATCTTTAATCTTTACTTAAGTTTAATCCAAATCTAAGCTCTGAAACTAATTATAACACCCCACTACATGCATAGCCCAATCGAGCTAAAGATGTTACCCTATCCTTCAGACTAGGGGTCCTTATAACGGGGTAGCAAATAAAAAAGTAGATAAATAAATCTATAAAACTTAAACTTAAATTAAAACTCCAAATGAGGCTATTATAATCTCGACATAGATTTAAATCTCCAAAATAAAATTTCTAATCATCTGAATAAAAGACAATAAATATTGTATCAAGATTATCACTATTTCAAAAGATAAATCTACTCCTCGGTCTTTAAAGCCTCACCTTACCCTGAAAGCATGATTAAAAAAATCGTATGAGATTATAAAAATCTTATTAAGTCTGAAATGTGGGAGTTCGTGTCACAATTTCCAAAATCAATGTCATGATGCATGAGTAATGTTAACTTGAGTAGGTATAGTTATAATTCAAATAATTAATGCATCTCAAATACATTATCATTTTTAGGGCAATTCAGCTCGAACAAAATCAGTACTTTACACAATAAAATTTTTCATGGGTAAAATTATTCATATAATATTTCTAGAACATTAAATTCATCTATCAAAAGTTTTGAACTCATCATAATACTATATCCCATGTATCATTAAGATACCTATACCGTGTCAGTATGATCACGATATGTCATATATACAGTAACGACATATACAATGCAAAATTATTGGGTAGGGTGTACATCCCTCCTGAGAAATTGTCATCTTTATCATAAAAAATTAGATCAGATGTCTCACGTCTGTCCTCTTACTTCCTTTAGAAACCATGTTACTAGTTAAGGATCATGCTTAGCTACTAGAACTATCGCCCTATTTAGAAAAGTACAGCTTTCTGGAAATAGCCAATCTACTGGAATTCTATTCTAATCTAATGAAAGCTAATCCTATAGCATCGCCTATTGAGATCTTAATGTCATTAATTCAATGGTTCAAGAATTCACTATTCTGATATGGAATAATCAAATTTATTTTCAAAAATTGTTTCAGTCTTTCAAAGTATAAATTTCTAAGTCTCAACCCAACCAAAATAAAAAATACAATTATTTCCCCAAAATTTTCAAAACTAAAATTCTATATCCATTCCAAAAGTGTAGTAATTCATTTCTTATAATCCACCATAATAATATTTTGGAGTCATTACTTATAAAACTTTGTCATGATTTTCACAATGCTTTTTCATGAATGAAATGCATAAATTAGTATTCACGTGTTTGCATATATTTGATACATGTCTCCGATCCATAATAATAATACTCATGAGAAATTTCATCACAATATTTATGCATGAACAAATCATGGTATCATAATCAAAACATTAATTCCAATGGACATTATTTCAATGTATAAGTGTTTTCTCAAAATGACATGCTTATAATTTAAATCATCTATTACATGCTATAATCATAAAACATCTCATAAAATCATGCATACATTGTATATCCATTTTAATGCAAGTTTTGTATATTTTAAACATGATATTTTTACATAGATTTTGTATTTCAAAAAGATGTTTGAGATACAAGGACTTACCTTGGTCTAAGTTAGCAAATTGTTTTTGACTTAATTTAAACCCTTACTCCTCCTCCTTTGTCTAAGTCCATCATGTCTATTATATATAACATATAGGAATTAATTTCCTATTTATATGCCTCAAATAAAATTCTAATCAAGACTCTAGTGCAATTAGGGTATTACTTAAGCCTTAAATAATTCTAACACCCTCAACGTTAAAGGTAAAAATATTCCATCACAACATTTAATATTCTTCTAAAGCAACCAATAATTTCACTAAGCATAGAACTCTTCAATTTATATAAATGGTCAAACAAAACCTTAATCACCATGTAAAAACTTTAGTTACCACACCAAAATCCTAATTACTATACAAAACCCTATTACTTAACATAATCACAAATCAACTTACAATCCAATATACATAAGCTTCAAGAAGTTACATGATCAACATGAAATACACCAATCAAAATAGGTGAAAAAAATAGTTTTGCAAGAATTAAAATTCCCTTTAGTGTAACATATACAAAAATTAGCTATTTTTAGGGTTTTGTTACCAAAAATAGCATAATTTATTTTCGATCATCAAAACTCTTGTGAAAATTTTTAATCAACTTAGGTATCTCATAAAATTTAATTAAGTCAAATTTGAACACATTTATGGCCAAATTTTCATGCAACCCCACATTTTATTCAAGAATCAAAACTCTACTCACAATAATAAAACTTGGGTCATAAAGATCACGCTAATTACCTAAGCAAAACACTTCACTTTTTAATGGAAATTTCTAGTTTGATACCTTAACATGTTAGGTGAATAATCATATAAATTTCTCCCCTAAATTCCACTCAATTGGGTCAACTAATTTTTTAAAAAGCTCTACCAAAATTGTACCCTAATTTGGCGGTCTCGTGCGATCATTTTCAAAAATTTATTTCTCCTAATATACAAATGTTTTTTTAGTGATTTCTATTTTCAAAATTTATATTGAGATATATATATATATATATATATATATATGGCCAGACTCAAATGAAAATGGTGTTTTTTTGGGAGTTCAAAATGACATCAAAACACTATTTTCAAACAGAATGCAGAACCAAATTGCAAAAATTATAAGGGTTTGTTTCTTCTATTTTTCTCATGCAAAAACCATATCAATACATTCCTAACATATCATAAATCACTCAAAAAATGCATTCATGCTCAAATTTGAGACCCATTTCATGCCATCAACAGTCTAGCAATACTCTGTTTTGAGCATAGTACTCTAAGCAATATATATACACTAAAACTCCATATCTTCAGCTATAAACCAACATACCAACAGCCATAAATGTCCTCTTTCAGACCATAACATTTTTTGGACAAGATTCTAAAGGAAAAGAAGAAAAACATAGTTCCTTGAAGACAAAAGAAAATTTTCCCAGCATACTATGCATTTTTATTTTGCAAGAAGAACAAGAGAAAGAAGAGTTCTTTCATTCTTACCTATTGAAGACCACAGAATAGCAAGAAAATCTTCCCTTTTGAGTTGATTCTAATGTTGAACTCTCTTGAGTGAAAGTTGAGAAAATATATGGAAAGGGAGGGAGAGTAAGCTCTCGGCTGGGGGCTTTGAAGAGGAGTTGGTTTCCTCTTGAAACCAGGCTGGTCAGCAGCCTTGTAGGGAGTTGGCCGACAGCTCTTGAGAGAAAAAGAAAAGGATGAAGCATTGGGGAAAGGAGGCAGCCAGTCTTGGAGGTGAAAAGAGGAGAAAACTTAGCTTTTATACTAGGGGTATTTCTCATCCAAAGGTTGAAACTTATTTGTTTGAACATGCTTTAAATTCAAGAGTTAGGATTTAAATAACAAGAATGGTCAAGAAGTCTCACTACTAAAAAACAGATCAAATACAATAACAAAGAAACCATTATATTTGATCTACGAACCATTGTATTTGCTAAAAACAATGGCTAAATGATGATTCTATGACCGTTGTACCATGTCTGGTAATTTTTGTTCAACAATAGTCACAAAATCATCGTATTAGATAACTACGATGCCCTAATACAACGACTCTATAAAAGCATCATCTATAATCAGTGCGGATGGTTTAAAGATATGGTTCGATAAACTATCATAATGGCTAAACAATCATATTTATTACCAAAAATGACGGTCGGAACCGTTGTATTTGTTAACAAAAATGTCGAACTTAAACCATTGTATTTGATAACAAATACAACGGTTTGAACTGTCGTATTTACTAACAAAAACAACTGTTCGAACCATCATATATACTTCAAAAATGACGATTCCTGGCCGTCATATTTGGTTGATCAGATGCGACATTTTAGAATGTGCCTAAATGTGACGGTTTTTAGCCGTCGTATTTGATTGTTCAATTTTTTTTAAAAATGGCTGCATGGTATTTAGCCCTCCACCTGCAATTTCAAACCAAATACAATCTATTCAACTCATTTAATACCAATCACAATAAAACACAATCCACTTAATGCCAAATAAATCAAAATCAATCTCTTGAATAATGAAATCATAAATAATCCATAAACTCCACAAGAGAAGTAATACTAAATATATGAAAAATAGGAAATGCCAAGGAATCTATCAAAAATAGTAGTACATGTAAAACAAGAAGAAAATGAAAGGATGTCAGTCATCACGAGCAGTCTCATTAGCATCATATGATCCAACAGGTCGAGAAGTGGAACCAACACCCAGATATACCGTAGATGCACTAGATGGTGGTATAGGCGATGTAGCAAATGCACCTACATTAAATCTACGAGATAATGCTTCCATGGTAATCTGAAGCGCTGCTATACATGACTCGCAAACCTCTCGCTCACGCTGCATCTCAACTTGCATAATTTCTTGCATACTCTGAATATATGCATCAACCTGAGCTCTAACGACCTCCACAACATTACTTGCACAAGTGGATGATTGACTAATTGAGGATGGTGTTGATCCATTTCCCTTACACCTTACACGACCTCTCGTATCAAGACCGAACAAGCGCTGGAATATCTGATCCTTCACTTCATTAGTGCGCTCAGACTCAGGTAGTGCCTGCCACTTTTCCTCTAATCGGTCCTACAAAATTATGAAATAATATATCAAATTAAAATTAGGTAAATGAATTGTATTTGTCATATTTTAATAATTTAGAAAAATTAATCTTGGAAAATTCCTTATAATAATCTCTGTAATCAAACCATCAGCCTGTCGACCACGGTACCTTCGTGTCGTAAGAAACATATCATACTGCGAAGTCGGTTAGCCTTGTGAGGCTCTGTAAATATTTTTGAGAAGTTTCAAGTGAATTAAATAATATTCAAATGAATGGTGTATAAGAGAAAATGAATACTTGATCCAGTAAAACAGAATGTGGCATTCTTCCAGTGACCAGTAGATATGTAATATGTGATCGATTTTGTCTGTTTCGCTCGGCCTTTGCCTATGAGTATCTAAAATAATTAATATAAAAAATAAGTATATAATACAAATCCAAAATCTTTGTAGACAGAGCCAATCATTAATTCCCAGCTGTGGGGTGAATGGAATCTAATACATAAATCGGTTAATAAAAGAATAGAAAAAGCTTTGGCTGTGTTGCTTAGGTTATATAGGAATTCTTGGGCCCAAGAGTTAAGAATAACAAGTTCTTCATTATCACGTATATACACACATTTATGACAGGGAAAATATTCAACTTTTATACATATAACCTCCGTATTCTCTAAGCGCCAATAATCAACTAACATTATCCATTAATTTTCGTCAACTTACCTATCTCCACAAAGAATAGCCTCCGTACTTGTCTGGAAAGGAGTTTAGTATCTCTGCTTCAACTTAGACTTATAATCCTTTCCAAGCAGCGCATAGCATCTTCATTGTGATGCTACGTCTTTTTGATGGCATAGGGTGTTGTCGTTGTACGTGTTAAACAAACAAACAATTATTTAAAAATTTAACTTGTGGAGAAAATAATTTTATATGTGTTAGAATAAATTTATTTGCCTATATTTCTTCTCAAACCTCATCTTTAAATCTCTGACGTATGGAATGGCAATCCTTATAATTCAGAGGGAGCCTCCTACTTATACGTGCAAAACAGTCCACCACTGAACTATAACGAGATGCATCCACTTCTATAAGACCTCTGTATTGGTTCACACCAACCTCGTACTTTCGAAAGCCCGACCCACACCATCCGGAGGGTAATCTTCCTCCCTCACGAGAACTTCTCGACGTGGAACCTAAAAACATCAATAAAAAATTTAATTCAAAATAGGCCAATCCGTAAGTATGATTTCATTAAACAGAAAGACAAAAGCTTAATAAGATTTTAATAGCCACAAAAATCAATTTCTTCTAAATTGCTTCCTAACAACTTAGCAAACCTAAGGAGCTAGGGCTGAGTGACTGGGACCTACAGTAGAAGCAGGTGCAACCGTCTCCTGACTGGGCCTCTGATCATGAGAGCTCGTCTGGACAGCTATATCCAATCTCTGGCCAACCTCTTGTACAATTGGTTGTGTCTCTGTAAATTGTGAGGAACTAGCCCCTGATCTTGAGGAGGCTATGGCATCCTACATCGATGCATGCCGAGAACGTTTAGTAACTATCTGCAAAACATAAAGATCATAGAAAAATAAAGTCAAAGAAATTTGGTAAAAAATCAATTAAGAAAATAATATAACAATTCTAACACATTTAGTAAACTGGAAAGTGATTAATTACATTAGGTTTTAGGGTATATTCTTCTTCTAACTAAATCCATTTCCTCCCAGTAATGCCATCTCTAACCCATACAACATCTACTTCACACGAAACAGGACAAGAATCCAGTTGTTGTGCAGGAAAAGTTTCTAGATCATGATCTCTTGAATACACATCATTGGTATCTCTTTCATTATTGGCGTTACGACATGCTAGTTGTTGGAAAGTATGCTCTTAAAGACTATGTATTCTGTGTAAATATATTGCAAATAGATCTAGCACCAGGTGGGTCCACTGGACCTGGCGCTAAGTCAACTCTGCCCAATCGAATTCTTGAAAAACAGAGCAGACCTGGTGCTAGGTAGGTCTAATGGACCTGGCTCCAAGTCCACTAAATTTATTCAATTTGGTTTATTTATTATATTATTGCACATTTAAGGTCTAAGTGTAATAAGTAATGGTCTATGTGTTGGGTCATTCTTCACAGTAAGGTATAGACCGTAGGTACTTGTCATACAAGTAAAATTGAGTTCTTAGTCGATTGATGGAGTTAGGCATTTCATCAAGATAAGACTATTATGCCATGTGTTCCAATGAGGAATGGTTTACCTTGAATCAGTGAGTAGTCCACTCACATCATTAGCATAAGCATATTACGAATATGTAGAATTGGACCTGTAGTAGTAGTCTCTCTTAAAATACTATAATTATAGAGACCGGATAATTACTGCTACAGCATGGACAGATACCTTCATATTTGAGTATGAGTTAGTGGTCAAACGAAGCTAGGGTATTGTACTTTGATGTATGTTGGGTGATATCTCTTTTGTGAGATTAATAACCTTCTACGTTGGGTATATTACTCTAGTTAGTTAAGACAGACTCATGCAATAGAGTTTCTATGCTTCACTTTATGAAGTTAAATCAACCCCTTATGATTGTCCAGGATAATCTAATAATCCAGGGCCCTGGGAACATGACACTAGAATGTGTGCTTTTGAATAGCTTCCAATGATAAGCAAGTACATTTGAGTAAGTCACGGATTATCAGACTATAAATCTAAAGATGATAGATGTCTTTAAGATTAGTATTAGTATATTTATCCTATCTCATTGATGGATGTTACATAGAGAGGTATTTCCGTCACTTTACCTGTAGGTTGGAGACATTATTTTAGCAATATTATTCTTGGGGATCAATATTTTCATATGATGATAAATGAGAATATTTAAAATGGTAAAATGCAGTTATTTGATAGTAAGAACATTTTGGTTATTTTAGTAGTCATGAATAGTATGTCTCTTGGTCCCCAGAGTAGCTCAAGTTACTTGGTGTTGTCTAAACACAATTTGGGCTTCATAGATAATTATTTGGAAGATAAATAAAATTTATTCTAAGAGTTGAATTAGAATTAATTAATTAGCCTTGGATTTTTCATAAGGCCCAGAAAAGATAATTAATTAATTCAAAAAATTGGATTGGAATAAATTATTTCATTAGGCTGATATATGTTGACATATATTAAGAGTCCAATTGAAAATTGTCTTGGGTATTTGATAAAGCCAAAAAAAGATAATAAAGAGGATTGATTTATGAGCCAAACACCAAACCCATTAGGGCTTAGTGCGTTTTAGCCCACTAGGGTTTCATTAAACCCTAGGGTGACCAAAATATATAGGGAAGAGATAAAAAGGCTTCCCAACCCTAGATCTCTCCCTTTTGTGTATGCAACCACCCTTCCTCTTGTGTTTTCTCTTTCTTCTCTCCTTTCTCTCTAGGAGTGGATCTTGATTATCCAAATGAGGTTTCACCAAGCTAACCTAAAATCAAGGTAGGGTTATACTCCGGAAGACTAAGAGAAGAAGCTTAGAGAAGTTTGATGCGTAGGAGTAGAAGATTGGCAAGAATATCGATCGAACCACCGAGGCCTCCTTCTCCTTTTCCATCACAAGATCCAGTGCAACTTAGCACCTTGTTGGTTAATCCACGACCAAACAAGACAAGTACTCTCCTTAGAAGTGGATTGAAAAATAGAAAATTTTTCGCTGCACTATCTTTGATGTTTTCTATTTTTGATCCTTCAATTGGTATCGGAGTCAAGGTTTTCATCTAGGAGCATTTACTAGGGTTAAAAACTAGAAAATGCGGTTCCTTTACTAAGAAAAATAAATCTTTTGTGATTTCATGTGATCCCTCATACATTGATTTCTAGATCTCATTACGCCTCGTGGTTCGAGGCATAGGATCTTGTATTCTAATGGTTTTCCCATTGTTTTTCTGGTTTTGAGTAGATGCGATGTATGCCTCATGTTTAGAGGAATAGGTACTTGTAAAGGTATAGTTTTTTGCCTAGTTTTGCGTTTCTCTTAACCTGTAAATATTTGGGACTAAAGAACATGGTTTAATAGAATGGTTGAGGGGTGGAAAAATAACTGAAAAGAAGGATTTTTTTAGAAATCGGCAAACTCTAGAACAGACCCGGCGTTGAGTACCCGGGACCACCGTTTTCGCTACTAGAGACGAGACCCAAAAGCATTTTTCTCAAAATTAGTTTTGAGACAAATAATTTTATTTTTCAAAATAGTGATTTTGGAAATTTAAAATTAATGTATTTTTCTAAAACATTGATTTTAGAATTTGTTTTATTTGTCTAAAATAGTGATTTTGAAATAATAAAAATTATATGTTTATTTTGTTTAAGCATAATTAATGGCATGGTGGATGGTTATGGATTAAAACCAATTATATCTGTTCATGCATTTTACAGTTTTGGTTTTTTTATGAAATATGGCCTACATGTCCTGCTTTCTCTAGAATTTTTGTGTAATTCTCTTCTCATCTAACTCCCCTCGAATGTAACTTGAGATTTCTCTCTTTAGGAAATCATGTAATTAGTTTACAAAAGTTAGATAGGAGTAGAATTATTCTATTTTGGAGTTGGCAACCAAAACAAGGTGAGAAAGTAAGACCTTCTACTTAAATCATGCATGAACATATAAGGTTAACTATATTAATTTCTTTTATGGCTCAAAAAAATTAATTTCGGGTAAAGTCCGTAACCATACCACGTAATCGCTTTATTACCATGATTATCAATTATGTGATTTATTGATTTTTATGCATGTCATTTATTGAAATCATTAAAAGGAACAAATCCCTCAATTAATATTAAACCTAATTCCTTCCGTTAATATAGTAAGAACGAGAGTCCTTTTTCGAGACTATGTTGTTGGGCAAACCCAAGCCTACTTGACATCGGGCATATTCAAACTATGGAATTAAATTTCTTTGGAATTAAATTCCTGATTAATTGGTCGAGTTTAACTAAATTCTTTATCCCGGTTGGGCAAACTCGAGCATAAAGAAATTTAGAGGAAAAGTTGGGGTAGCCCAAAATACTTTAAGATTAAAAGCTATTAATCACCCAATGATCCGGTAGTTACATACGATGTAATTGGTATTAGATACCTACCATTGAACTCAAGGGTGGCTTGTTAGGCAAACCCAAGGTTATTCTTGAGGAATTTGGATACCGGTCCACTAGGAAAGCTTCCAACAGGCTTTTCGAATCAGTAGTGGGGGCTATTGGTTTGAGTAAAACAGTGGAGTAAAAATACGTTTAATTAAAGTCCTAATTAGTTGCATTTTATGTGCATATACAATAGCTAATCTCTCTATCTTTACATCTAAGACGCTTGCATCATGTCAACAAACCTAAACCTACGTAGTATCTTGGAAACCAACAAGTTAAACGAATCAAACTATCTCTACTGGTATAGAAATTTGAGAATCGTTCTCAAATCGAAAAAGTTGCTCTACGTGCTAGATGCTCCTATTCCGCTACCACCAGCTCAAGATGCTCTTGCTGATGAGCATGCTATCCACAAAAGGCATAAGGAGGATAGTGATACAGCATCATGTATTATGCTAGCATCCATGACTCCCGAGTTGCAAAAACAGCACGAGCATATGGATGCTCAATCGATTATACTACATCTTCGAGAGTTGTTTGATGCCCAAGCCAGAACTGAGAGATACAAGATCTCGAAGCAACTATTCCGTTGCAAAATGGCAAAGGGTTCTTCAGTGGCCACTCATGGGCTGAAGATGTTGGGCTTGATAGAGAAGTTTGGATCTCTCAGGTTCGCGATGGATCATGACTTAAGTGTTGACTTAATTCTGCAATCTTTGCCTAATAGTTTTTCACAATTTGGAATTAACTATCAAATGAACAAGATTAAGTCCACCATTCCCTAGTTGATCAATCTTCTCAAAACTGCGGAGTCCTTCATGAAGAAGGATTCCAATGCAATTTTAATGCAGTTTTAATGGTAGAATCTTCTTCTAAGAAGAAAGTTCAAAAGATGGTGATAAATGAGAATATTTAAATGGTAAAATGTAGCTATTTAATAGTAAGGGCATTTTGGTCATTTTACTAGTCATGAATAAAATGTTTCTTGGTCCCCGGAGTAGCTCAAGTTACCTTGGTGTTGTCTAGACATAATTTGGGCTTCATGGATAATTATTTGAAAGAGAAATAAAATTTATTCTAAGAGTCTAATTAGAATTAATTAATTAGTCTTGGATTTTTCATAAGGCCTAGAAAAGATAATTAATGAATTCAGAAAATTGGGCTCGAATAAATTATTTCATTAGGTTGATATATATTGACATATATTAAGAGTCTAATTGAAAATTGTCTTGGGTATTTGAAAAAGCCCAGAAAAGATAATAAAGATGATTGGTTTATAAGTCCAACACCAAGCCCATTAGGGCTTAGTGTGTTTTGGCCCATTAGGGTTTCATTAAGCCCTAGAGTGACCAAAATATATAGGGAAAATATGGAAAGGTTTCCCAACCCTAGCTCACTCCCTCTTATGTGTACAGCCACCCTTCCTCTTTTGTTTCCTCTTCCTTCTCTCATTTCTCTCTAGGAGTGGATCTTGGTTATCCAAAGAAGCTTTCACCAAGCTAACCCAAAATCAAGGTAGAGTCACACTCTAGAAAACTAAGAGAAGAAACTTGGAGAAGTTTGATGTGTAGGAGTAAAAGATTGGCAAGAATACCGGTCGAACCACCGAGGCCTCCTTCTCCCTTTCCATCGCAAGATCCACTGCAACCCAGTACCTTGTTATTTAATCCGTGACCAAACAAGACAAGTAAGTACTCTCCCTAAATGTGGATTGAAAACTTGAAAATTTTTCGCTGCGTTTTCTTTGATGTTTTCCATTTTTTATCCTTCACCAGTCCCTTTCTCTAGGACAACGAGAATACCAAACTAGTTCTGCTTGATTTGCTAGGATGAATGGCTCATTCATCTCTCTATTTTCCCGGTACAACAAACGATCCAGATTCACCAAAGTAAACTTAAGATCGTCAAATTTAACACCTCGATGTACATTAACCCAATCACATTTGAATAATAGAAATTTTAGTTGATTATTATATCGAATCCTTATAATATCAGTAAGCACTCTATAGTAACTGACACCAGTTGCTATGGGATTCCTATCTCTAGGACTAGAATAACTCATAGCATCAGCTCTACACATAACAACAGAATTTTTGGTAGACTTATTAGTCTCATACGTTGTTGTACGAAATCGGAACCCATTCACGTTGCATGCATTGTAACGCAATCCTTGATTAAAATGACCATTTGCAAGCTTTTTAACTTCAATAGGAATATAAGGATATTCTTCATTCTCATCAAACTATAAAGAATATAAGTTTTATTTGCTTTACATATTCTAAATAACTATTAGTTATATTGCATATACTATACTTACATAATGACTAGGCCAAATGTGAAACGTTTGAGACTGAATATGTTGTCTTTTATGTAACCGAGATTTGGGATACTTTCTACTTATGACAAATATATGAAGACTACATGTAGATATATATGAAAATTTAGAAATAATAAAAGAAGCATAGAAAAAGAAATAAAAAAATTAAAAGTGAAATTGACTCTCTATATGGTTTGAGGAGGTAGGATTCAGCTAGAACCCACCGATGTACTTGCATGAACGTAACACGATCAAATATTACATCATTTCCTTTTCGAACTGGTTTACCCATCTTATTATCATCAACAACATATTCGGGGGCCTATTCTCTTTACTCTCAACATCATCTAAATATCTCGATATAAATGTCATACATTCTTCCATTAAATACCCACTAGCAATCAAGCCTTCAAGCAAAGCACGATTGCGCACATAATATTTGACAGTTTTCAAGTTTTTTTCAACCAAAAACATCTATTGACATTGAACTGGGCCAGCTAACAATGCATCATCGGCCAAATGTATTGGTAAATGTTCCATTATATAAAAAAAAAATTGGGGTGAATGTCTTCTTAAGAAGACATACTGTAACGCGAACCGATTTCAAAGATTCTCAAAATTCCTCTCTTTGTTAACTTTGGAATATAGCTACCTAAAACATGAAACAATCCCAATCTACAGCTGCACTACATTCTTTGGCAAAGTTGTGCGGGTAGCCAATGGGATTAATTGTTGGAGTAAAATGTGAGAATCATGACTCTTCAAACCTCCTAAAACTTTTCTTCTCATATTCACCGGCCAAGAAATATTAGAATAATATCCATCATGAACCCTCAATTCCTTTAATATTGTTTGAAAAAACTTCAACTTTTGACCTGCTCAATATATAAGGGGCCGGTGGCAAACTGTATCCTGTTCCTGAGAGTTATAAAATTGAATATAAAGACTTTCTAATATTCATTACCTGCAAGTCTTGATGAGCTTTGAAGTTATCTTTCGAAGAACTACTGTCACCCAATATTGTATACAACAGATTGTCTGCAAAATTTTTCTCTATGTGCATTGGATCGAGATTGTGCCTCATCATATTGCTCTCCCAATATGGTAGCTCTCAAAAAATACTCTTCTTCTTCCAATTATATGGATTTATGCCAAACTTCCGTTCGTAGTCAGACTGCATTCTAATTTTCATATCATCTACTGCATACTCTATAAATAACCCTCAAGTTGTGTTAATATTTCTATCCCCGTGCTCTTTTTTAGTGCTTGTCGTATTTTAATTCCATCGTAGAAAGAAACTTTGTTCCTACATAGCTTATGTGACGGTTCAAGAAATCTATGATGATATAAGAAGAAATATTTACCACCATTAAGCAATTGATAAGACAAACAATCAACACCACATATCAGAGAAGCCTTATCATTATGGACACTGTAGCCAGATAGATTGCCATAAGCTAGGAAATCACTTATGGTCCACATAACAGCTGCGCGTAAATGGAACATCTCTTTCACCCCAGCATCATAAGTAATCACACCGCCGTGCCACAAATCTTTCAACTCTTTGATCAAGGGTTGTAAAAAAACATCAATCTTGTTCCCTGGACTCTTTAGGCCATCGACAAGAATTGATAAAATAAAATAAGGCTACTTCATTCATAGCCAGGGTGGCAAATTGTACAATATTAAGACTACAGGCCATGTACTATGTGGTATGTACATATTTGAAAAGAGACTAAATCCATCTAAAGCCAGTCCAAGCCTAACATTCCGGCAGTCACTTGTAAATTCCAAATGGTCCTCATCAAACTTTCTCCAAGCTATAGAATTAGTTGGGTGTCTGTAAATGCCATCTTGCACATGACATTCTTCATGCCACCTTATAAGAGACGCAGTTTTTCAAGACATGAATAATCACTTCAATCTTGGAGTCAACGAAAAGTACCTAACACGCTTGAATGCAACTGTACTGCCCTCTTTCTTGTACCTCGGAGCATTGCATACCTCACAATGAGTAATGGCACCATTTTCTCTCCTGTATATCATGCAATTATTTGGACACACATCCCAGACTTTGCATTCCATTCCCAACACATTCATTTTCTTACTAGCCTCGTAATAATTTTTGGCAATTTTCACTCCTATCTCACTAAATGCATCGTTAGAAGCTCAAGTAGCATGTCAACAGACTTATTTTACAACCCATTGAGGACTTTTAAGTGTAATAATCTCATAATGAATGACAGTGAAGAAAACGTAGTACAACCTTGCTTCTAACAATTTAAGTATCTCCCTCAAATCTTCAGTCTCTTCAGTTGGATTATTGAAGTCACTAATGCCAGTAGCATCTTGAACCATCCCAACCATATCATCCCCTTGTACATTTTTTAGTGAAGGAATGTTGCTACCTGTATTGCTAGAAAATAAGTATGTTTCCCCATAAACACTCTGTTTTTTGTACCAACGCATGAAATGCCACATCTAGCAATGCTGGTTGACTTATATTGTACTATAAAGATACCTATTCAAATGAATTTTGTATCCATCTGGTTTGTCTCTTAATGAAAATTCTATAAATGCATCCAAACACTTTCTGTATTCATCACATAAATGGTCGTGTAAGTCAATCCATGATCAGTCTATCTTCCTATTTATTTATCTATATTTTCAGTTAATCTACAAGTTTTGTTATGATAAATGTATTGCCAAATATGATTTCATATTACAATTTGATAAACGTATTTCCAAACATACATGAATCATACTTTCTAGAAAATTTAGAAGACACTCGATTTTATTATAAAACATTACAAATTTTTTCTAGTAATAAAATGTCAGTTTTACTCTCTACATATTAAATTAATCTCAATATTGCCATTTATTTGTGAAAAATATGATCATTACTATTCTTCTGTTACTAATAATTTATTTGAATTGAGGGAAATGGGAGAGAGAAAATTAGAGGAAATAGAGTGTTTAAATTTTAGGTGTTTAGATTAGTTTTTTAAGAAGAAAATGAAAAATTTAAAGAAAAATGAAGGGACTAAATTTAGTATAAAAGCTTTAACGTCCTTTTCATATTCAAGAATGAATTGAAATGGAAGGAAATGAAATTTCATTTAGTAAATTTTTATTAAATATTCTAAAAATACTCTTAATAAATAAAAAAATTAATATTGTTACATCAAATTAGTTAGTAAAGAATACTCTTAATCCTTACAGAACTGTGATTTCAAATCTAGTCCATGAAACAATCTTATGATATATATTCCTAAAAATTATTCTCATAGGGGAAGAATTATTAGTAAAAATTATTATCATAAAACTATTTTATTCAGATTTTTTGTAAAAAAATATTGAAAAATTTTTGATAGAGCTTCTCCAATAAATTGAACATTTTCCAGGCACTAGGCCACCTCAAAATGCATAATTATATAATTCAACTAACAAGGATAGAATAATCAACAGTATATATCATAAAGAAAAATTATGGCTAATCACCTACTACCCATGGGGAGTGATCACCCATCACTCATGGGGAATGATCACCCATCACTTACGGGAATCTAGGCACATGGAGTGAGAAAGTCAGAAACGATATGCAAAAGTCAAAAATTCATGCATAAACATCATTAAAAAATTGTGGACAATAATTACATGAACATCTAAATATTGCATTCTCCAATATCTCAACAAGGTTTCAATGTTCTACTTGTTTTTTCTTTTAATGCAATATCTTCAGAGGAAACTTTCACTATTCAATAATTTGGATAATCATCAACAACTCCTCCAAAACATAATCTAATTTGTATATTTTTTAGATCCATTCTGAATTTTAGTAATTATTACTCTCCAAAAATTCTACTCAACAAAGTTTCTATTGGCCTTGGAAAAATGTTTGTCATGCCCCGTACCATTTTCTTTCTCTCATTCTTTACCAAAGTGTAATTCTAACTCCCATCTTTGCAGATTCTAACAAGATTTAAGCCCTTCAAGTGCAAAACTACATTTAATCCAACACTTAACCTTTCCATTTGATAGATTAATAACAACCTAGGTTACCACTATGCTATCTTAGAAATGGATTGTGGTTCTCAAATTGAAGCTTGCCTTGAATACAACTTAGAGTACAAAATATAGGAGCAGCAACATCAGTAGCTGTTAATGTATTTGCACGTCCAGAATCAGTGATAACCTACAAGGTACAGTATATACTTCAATATGAGCAACCTAACATATTACAAAAACTAAAATATCAGGATAACAAAGTCTGACTTTTCTTAAAACCATAATTCAAGAAGAGACCTTGCACTCTCTTCTACTACATAATTGAATAAACTAGAAATGTAAAATAGGAACCTATTAGCTACAAATAGTAAGAAAAGCATCCAGTCAATTCAATTTCAAGGTGTTTTGCAATGTTTCTCAAGAAAAGGGTAACTCCTCGAGATAAATAAAAAGGGTATATCCATCAAGTCTCAAAACCTCTACTTAATTTCGATAACATTCACAGAAAAGGGACAAAACTATTGTCTTAGCAGAATGCCATATTGTATATGTGAATTGTTGTCACTAAAAACATTTTGTCAACATTCAACTCCAACATACTACCACCTTAATGTAATAAGGAAATGATTTGATGTGGATTGGATTTATCATGCCCCAGGGTATTAACCCACATTTACAACTCAAAATGCAGTCAATCAAATGTGGAAAACATCCAACGCATCAAAAAAATTACATGCATGTAACTATTTAAAAAATGACATGCTCAATCGAATATGGCTTTAAAATAATAGGGAAAAATATAGAAGGTAAAAATGAAGCATCGATTCTCATGTCTTGAAGAAAGTTGCTTCGAGGAAAAAGGCTACAATTTGCATAGAGATGATTATTGAGTGCAGCATAGTTAACAAGTCCTTTTTCCTCTCTTCAATAATAAAAAGAAATGGCAAAACATTTGTTAACATCAAAGAATCCTATTTCAACTGAAGATTTAGCATTAATATAGAAAGCTACAAATATCCATGATAGAAATAGAATACCATAAAATATCCTAGTGTATATTGTTAGAAACAAATAAATCAAGTTCAGTATTACCATGCATAGGCTTCAAAACAAAAAAAAAAAAAAAACCAATAAGAATGGGTTTTTACAGTTTCTGTCTCTCTTCCCTTCTTCCTCTCCCGCCCCCCCCCCCCCCCCCAAAAGAAAAAACAAAAAACAACACATCATCCCCTTTTGCTTTTTCATTTCTGTTTTAGATAAGGAACAAAAGCTATTTGTAAGGACGTGAAGACATTTAGGAAATTACATTCTCTTAGATAAATAGTTACTAAAACTTACCCCAATCAACTCAATAGCAGCCGTTGGTGGTACTGCCACGAGGTATTGCCTACCTCTATCAAATGTGAGCAAATAGCAACAAAGTGAGGTAGCAGCGGTGGTGGTGCTGCCACGAGGTATTGCCTACCTCTATCAAATATGAGCAAATGGCAACAAAGTGAGGTAGCAGTGGCGGTGGCAAAGGAGGCAACAGCAGCAGTTGTGGCGATGAAAGAGGCAGCAATAGCAGCGGGCACGACGGGCAGATCACATTGCAGTAGCAGTGGGCACGGCAAAAGGCAAGGGGGAAAAAGAAGGGGACAGCGCCAAAGAAGACAAAATAATTTGAAGTGTGTATTTGTGTAGTCAAGGTGCGGTGGATTTAATAGATCAAATATGACGGTTACAAACGACCTTCGTAATTAGTGATTAATATGAGGGAAATATACACATTTAATACGACGGTTAGTGTCGTATTTGCTCATCTTCAGACACATTTAATACGACGATTTATGACCGTCGTAATTAATGATTAATAATTGTCGCATTAAATCAAATTCGACACTAACGGTCGTATTAAATAGACATATACGACGGTTTGTCCCAACCATCGTATTAAATTAAAAAAAAACTTATTTTTTTACTTGGCTTATATATATATATTACTAATATGACAAATAAAATTATATAAATTTTACTTATAATAATAATTATACATAGAATGTCTATGAATGAATGTATATAATAATTAAGATAGTATACTCTCTCTCTCTCTCTCTCTCTCTCTCTCTACTATATATATATATATATATATATAAGTAAATAAATTTTAAATTACAAACATACATACATATATAATTTTAAATTACAAATATATGTATGTATGTTTGTAATTTAAAATATATTTATGCTATGTAACATATTAATCTAATACTCACTAATTAATGAAGGATATATTATACTGCATATAAACATATATATTAATAGAATAACTAATAAAATAAAATTCACACTCTTTAATACAAATATATGAAAAATTAAGATGTAAACAAAACATTAATTGAAAAATTAATGATCTAACCATTAAATGTACTTATAAAGTTAAAACAAGATTAGTAACCAAATTTGAAGGACATTCGTTTTATTTTATCATATTTTTGGAGTAATATTTATAAAATAGTAAGAAAACTTACTGTATTATTTACAAATTTAAGAATATTAAATTAATGATCCAACTGTTAGATTTATTAAAATCATTACCAAAAGTATTGTGACTAAATTTGAAAATAATAAAATAAAATTTGAAATACTTTTGATGGATTTTGTTATAATTAGACTAAAAACGAGGGCCCTAACCGTCGTATCAGATAAGTATAAACGACGATTTTATTAACAACCGTATTATTTAGTAAATTAAAAACGACGGTTCACACTAACCATTGTAATAGATATTAATCTAATACGACGGTTTAGGATAATTGTCGTATTAGATTACATCTATTATGACGGTTTAAGTAAACTGTCGTAGCTGGTTGAACTAATACGACGGTTTAAAGTTAACTATTATGACGGTTTTGTGACCGTCGTATTTGATAGTGTCGTAATTACCTCCATTTTGCTCAAAATTATTTAAATGGGTCAAGATTATAAAATCATAGATGTAGTCAAAATAATTTGTCAAATAGTCAAAATAATTCTAGTCTTGAATTGACCAAGACTTTTAATTGATCAAAAATAAAAAATGGCTTGAAATAAAATTTAAATGTTCAAAGAATCATTTTCACTTACCAAAATCAATGTAATAATATTTATTTAGACACAACAAAGTAATTAATTCATAATAAATCATTACCACACATAAAGCAAATAGTCACATTAATAGTCATATCTTCTTCATTTTATTCTTTTAAGAACTAATAAATCTCAGAGAAGAGTTAAATAAAATAGACACATAAATAATTCAAAAGATAAAATTAATTATTTAATTTTTCTTAAGGTGAAATTTGTAAAGTATTACAGTCAAGAATAACCAAGTATAGTAGCACCAAGCTCCACCATGTGATTGCAACCACTACAATATGTCAATAACTCGCCAAACTAAGTGAAATTATTGGCAATGCTTCACTTCATGTTCCTAGGTGATGGAAATAATAGCACCTACCACTCTTTACACAAGTAATAACAGATCCACACCAAGTGAAATGAAATTTAGCAAAACCTACTTGTTTTACAATAGATCGCTTTTGGATTTTGATTGCAAATTATTATATCAGTGAAGTACACTATAACTCTCAACCGTAGAACTGTTATTGTAAGGATCATGAATAAAGAAACTCCCTAATAAGAATAAATAGATATTTAGGTGCATTAAATATTGCAGACTTTTGAAAACCTTTGATACAAATCAATTCTGAAAATCAAAGGATATTTTGAGAGTTAAAATTTAAAGAAATTTTAAGCCCTTCTTCTGTGCATCAATAATGATCGATTAAGACCTTCTTGTGCCAGTTTAATCGATAATTGATTAGCTGGTCCTTTCGTTTTGAATAATCAACTAGTGGTGAAGATTGTATGAGCTTAAATCAAATCTTAAAGTTAAAGCCATTTCTCAATTATTTGTTACTAGCATTTATTATTAATTATCATTAAAACAAATTATTTATAGAATACTTCTCTTAAGTGTACCATTCATTACTCCGATCATCAGAAAATTTATTTCCTTAACACAATGTCTTCCTGGCTTTGTTGGTTGTAGTTTCTCATGTCCTCTTGGATTTCTTTCTTTTGGATAGTGTAGTACTACCTTAGTTGAAAAATCCAAATTTTCATCTTTGGTGCAAATGATTATCAGTGATCCTTTTTTTTTCTCCCTTTTGTTGATTTACTAATTAATATTTTTGGATTTTTGTAATTTTAGTTAATTGTGAGAAATTAATTGATTAATTAATTAATTAAACTCGAGACGAATTTAAACTCAAGCCTTGCAATAGTTTAACTTCGAGCTCAAACTCAAACAATTTGACCAAATTCAACTCAACTTGTTTTGTTCGCACCCTAGGGAACATGCATTTAAATTATTTATTACTTATTTAAGTTGTATCTATTTTGAGACTATATTTAATTTTAAAAAAAACATAAGTATGATTTTATAAAGAATGTATTAGTTCAAAGATAATATTGCAATTTATTTGAAGTAAATAATAAAAATTGTCAATAATTTATATATAATTAATTTATATTAAATCTAATTTTTGTTAAAAAAAGTTTTAAATAATATTATTTTGAGTAGATTTGCAAAAAACCCTTAGTTTTGCGGACTAGATTAGTGGGCAATCGTATACCATTAGACAAAAGATTCCTCTAAAGAAAAAAACAAATTTACAAAAGATGAGTGAAGCCCAATGACGAGTATTCTTGGGCCTAAAGAGTCAAGACTGTTAAATTGCAACCCTTCAACATTTGAGACCTCAGGCCCACCCAACTTTCACTACATGAACTGCTTTGGAGCCGCCGTATGAATGATAAACTCTTACAAGTATTAGTGATACGATAATTGATTAAAAATATCCTTTGTTATAGAACAACTTTTAATTTGATTATTTTTTTCTTTCTATATATATTAAAAACATAGAAATATTAATTTTATTTTTCATTCTTTCGATACATTACACAATGGGATGAGAATCTCTTATTTCAAGAAAGGATTCTATTTATACAGTTCACTAAACTACTTTGACAAGAAATTTCAAATTTCAAATTTGTTTCTGTCATTGTCAAATTCCGAAGTAATTTATTCAGCTTAGTGAATAGAAGGGTTTAAATCCAAACTAATATATAATAATGCATGGAGAGTTAATGAACTTTATACAATAATTATTAAAACCATTGTAAACGTTGATGAGCCCATTGCTAGCTATTAAAAAAAAAAATCTTAATTTTCTTTTCTTTTAACTAACATATTATTTTTTTAAGCATAATGGACAATATTGTATGGAGTCAAACACAGTAAAAATAAATAAGCTGAAAGAAAACAAAATAATTTCAAATTTGATGCATTGCCAGATATTTAGCAAGTGTATTGGGGATGCCGGGAAAGTGTGTGTGAAAGTGAGAGAGAATCCATTTCTTAACAAGATTACCTTGTGTAAGCAGATTTTCTTCTTTTCCTTACCCATTGTATTGGGTATCTTTCTTACATTGTGAAACACTGCACAAAAGTATATATGACAAAAAGGCATCAAGAAGTCTTCTTTAATTATTTAAGTTTCTTTCACACACTTAATACACGGCCTACAAGTTGAACCCTTTTGCAAGATCATGAAAGTGCTCTATTTTCGATATTTTAATCCCCCGCTCCAACCTCACCTTCGCCCCCCCGCCCACACTCCAATAAATACCATGGTGCACTCTAATATAAAGAATTTGGATTACCTCGATTCAAAAATTAGTTACACGAGTTATGTTCCGATCCCTCTTTAATTACTTTTGTCATTTTAGAATTAACAAATTTTTTTCCACTTAAGCGTGGTTTTCTATTAAACGTCAACATGCGTATACTGTGGTACCAAAATTGTAGGGGTGTTTTTGTCTTAAAAATCGGCAATCCCTCCAATTTATAAGGTTAAATTGAGAAGGAAAAAAAATTAGAAGGAATTGAACTTTTTAATTTACTGATTAGAGGACACATAATTAAAATATGTTCGTATCAGAAAATTAAATATTTCATCTTGACGACCATAAAATTAATTCATCAACACATTCTAGGCAAAGTCCTGTGTAAACTCCGCTCATTAGGTGTATATTGGTTAGTGCAAACCAAAGCAGTAACTTTTTGGTTTCACATAGTTATTCTCCTCTAGAAAATGACTGATGATAATGAATTATCATTATTGTATGCAAGCTTGGCATTTATCTATTACGAGCCCTACCATCTGCACAACATTATATATGCCTTTTTGAATGGTCCCCAGAAGAGAGTAGTACAGAGATTCTTGCTTGCAACTTCAAAATTCTAATGCACTGTTAATGATAAAAATGATCACCGAATCAAGTTTGGGAATCTTTATGAACACTTTGAGAGGTTTACAATAGCTTTCTAATTTAAACCTCCGCAAATAAGAGAAAGCAAACTAAACCATTTCTTGTAACTAGATATATACAGTTAAGTTACTGTAGAGGGTAGTTTACCTGATAAAATATAGTGATTTTTATTTAATACACTAAAATAAATAAAAAATATATACAGTTAGGTCCTTATGGTATTCCATTCTTTCCTGTTTTATGACTATGAGCAAATCTTAGCTCTTTTTCAAACTTATTAACTCTTAATTTTTAATTACCTTTTGAAACTTTAAGAGAAAATATGTGTATTTTTTTATTGATCTTTGAGAAAATATAAAAAAAAAAATTAGACTTTTAGATTTTTCAACTATTATACTTAAAATATATATTCAATCATTTAATTTGTCATGTATATAAATTATATATACATTGAAGTGTGATTAACGTTCATTTGAGTTATTCTTTTTTCTTGGGTTGGTTTTGAAAATGATAAGAATCGTGCTGAATGCGTGGATGTACCTTGACAAGAAAGCCCAAAAGTACAGGCGCATAGTGGACTCTAATAGTAATATTTGCCTGCCCATTTGGTCAAATATGTTGAAGATTGTGCATGTCGGCCTGTGCGTGTATGAACATATACTGATATACATGTGTGTGTGTGTGTGTGAGAGAGAGAGAGAGGACTTTGCAAACGTTGTTTTATTAATGATTTATGAGCATCCTTTTCTTGTTAGCTAGATGATAAAGAAATGATTAGAGAGGTTGGAGGAGAAACAAAATACACAATTAAAACAAATGTTTCATTAAGTTTTGGATATGTTGGATCCTCTGTCACCCAAAACATGTTCAAGAAAAGAAACAAAAGGATTGTTTTCTTGCTTCCTTGCTTGTTGCCTCTTCTTACCCTCCTAATTGCACTCTCTCGGAAAAGGGCCATGCATGTGCAAAAAAAAAAAAAAAAAAAAAAAAACATCCTAAATCAACAACTTTAAATTGTTCAATAGTCTTTGTGTTTCTCTACCATTTTTATGGCATGTTCTTACATGGGCAGCAGCTTCAATTTGAGAAGGGCCACAGATGACTAAACACTTTTATTCTCATAATCATGATTAGCCTCCATTTCAACCTTTCTTTGTCATATAATTATCCCATTTTTGCTACATGCTAACATGATTAACACTTGGGCTCCACCCTAATCATTATATAATATTGCCTCCCTATTAGTGTGGGCTTGGTTATGTGACGTCTATAATTAGCCAAATCTTAGTGATTCTATGAGATAAACCTGATTAACATTATTCTCAGCTAGCTTGTATGGCACGTTAATTAAAGAAATAGATCATTTTAACAACTGTCACTATAAGATGGTCTACGTGCTGATATATAATATTTCAAATAAAAGATCCTTTTGGCCCATGATTCTGTAAAGAACAAGATTTGAATTGAACAAAAATTTTGTCTATTTCCCAATAAGAACATGAAAGATGCTAAAGCGTTTCTAAAGTCAAAGATTTATATTTGTGTCACAAACATATTTGAGGGCTTATGTATACCATTTACTTTGTTAATTCGCATGCTTTAAAAAAAAACTCACATTTTATAAAATTGAACATTTTCTCCTATATTTTTCACATTTCTGTGCTAACTTTAGTATAGACTTTTGAACTTATGTGTCATGCTATTATAACTATATAAGAGTAAAGAGTTCACCTAAATGATAAAATTTATTTATTATTAGGTCAAGATTTCTAATTTAACTTATTTGAAATCCGTACATAGTACGATAATGGAGATAACTTAGTGAAAATGCCCCTTTAATAGGTCTGGTGAAATTATTGGTTTGCAAATTGGACGTGACAAACGACATCAATAAATATGAAAAATTAGGTAAATTAGGTAGCTGCCATCTAAAAATAGTCTAAAGGGAGGCAAAGAAGCTTTGAGCATGCAGGCAGATCATATTGGAATGCAGTAAACTAGTTATGGACCACTTCATAGGAAGTAAAGAGTAGAGCATGAATGTATTTAAGAATGATTTGATAATTGTATTAAAGTGACACTTTTTTAATGGACCACTTTGGAATTTAGGCTTTCTACATGAATATGACACAAAAATTCAATAGTTGTCCTGGAATACACATTGCTGCTTGTGGTAGAATACAAGGCATGCAATGAATGTCAATATATAGTTTTGATGTTTAAGGATTGCTTATGAACTTTATTATACATGCCTATCTAGGAATCAATGATGCTTATAGGCCAATTGACTAAGAATATTTGTACCCCTAGCTAAACTTATCAAGCAATGCTATCTTATGAGATTCTATATATAATCCTGTTGAGGCAATTTCAGACTCAGTGCAGTAATTTACAAAATGATATTCTAGGATCATTCTCGGATCTTTACGGAATGGTATTCTAGGATCTTTAGCTATATTAGTGGATCTGTTTTTGGTAGTTTACTCTGTATAGGAAATCTTAATTTGTACTGATATAGAAGTTTCTTTCCAGTAGGCATCTTGGTTCTGTATATATATTGGAGGTCAATAAGAAATCGAGGGCATCTTTTTTTGGATCCCAATATTTTTGTTTTCTTCATGGTACCAGAGCTATGCCTCCCAAAGTTGAAAGGATTTCTAGTTCTGATAAGAAAACTTCTAGTCCTTACACTTTGAGTCCTAATGACAATCCTAGCAACATAATTACTTAGGTGAAGTTGAAGGGAGAAAATTATGAAAAGTGGGCACGGGCAATGTAGACTGTGTTGAGGGCTAAAAAGAAGCATGGTTTCATTGATGGAACTATGAAACAACCAGCAAATGATTTGCTGGAGATTGAAGATTGGTGGACAGTCAATTCCATGCTTGTTTCATGGGTATTTAACACCATTGAACCCTCTTTACGTTCAACAATTTCTCTTGTGGAGAAGGTAAGCGATCTATGGGAGGACATAAGGCAGCGCTTCTCCATTGGGAATGGACTGAGAGTGCAACAATTGAGGTTAGATTTGACAAATTGTAAATTGGATGGACAGACCATAGTCAATTACCATAGATAGATTAAAACCATATGGGATGAATTGAATAATTATGACAAAATACCATTGTGTAGTGGTGGATGCAAATGCAATCTCACTGTTCAGCTGGAAAAGAAAGGGAGAAAGAATGAGTTCATCAATTTCTAATAGGCTTGGATGAAGAACACTATGGTACTGTGCGTGCTAATATCTTGAGGAAAGAGCCATTACCCAATTTGAATAGGGTATATGCAATGGTTATTCAACAAGAACGAGTAAGGACAATGTCATGAACAAGAGAAGAGAAAGGCAACCCCATGAGCTTTGCGATTCAAGCTGGTGGACGAAGTTCAGGGGGGGACAAAGCTGCAGTTTGCTCGCATTGTAAGCGTGAGGCACATGACTCAGGTACTTGCTTTCAGTTGATAGGGTATCCAAATTAGTAGGGAAATAGACCTCGCTCTAGTGCTACACGAGGAAGTAAGCATAAGTGCAATGGTGGTGGAGGATGTGACAAGGGTAGTGTACCACGAGCAAATATCACTTAGACATTTGCAACAGAGAGTGGTCATGGAGGCATCACAAACTCTGACAGGAAAGGGCTTAGCGGTTTGAATGATGAACAATGGAGCACTTTGCTTGGAATTTTGAGTTCACAGAAGACTATGTCTAACGAAAGGTTGACTTGTAAGCAAGGAATTTTGTCTTGGATAATAGATTTTGGGGCTTCTCATCATATGACTGGCATAAGGGCTTGTCTAAGAGATCTGTCTGATATTATCCCATGTTCAGCCAGCTTACCAAATGGTGAAGCAACTATGGCCCTAAAAGAGGGAACGGTGCATCTTGGAGTAGGATTGAAATTGCAACACGTTCTTTTTGTGCCTAATTTAAATTACAATTTGATTTCTGTTTCACAACTTCTTAATGACTCAAATCTGGTGCTGTAAATCACTAACAAAATATGTGCTATATAGGACTGAAATACAAGGAGGCTGATTGGAGTGGGTGAACAACATGAGGGGCTATATTTTCTTAAGGCGGGGGTTTTGACAAATGCTTGTAAAGCCTTTGGAGTTGCAGACTTCGATCTTTAGCATAGGAGAATGGGTCATCTGTCAAATAAGGTGCTAGAGTTGATTTCTGCAGCAAATAAATCTAGTAAAAGTAATGATGATTTAAGTTGTGGTGTTTGTTTTAGAGCAAAACAGACTAGAGAGATGTTTTCTTCTAGTGATAATAAAGTTGGGAATTATTTTGATTCAATGCATTGTGATTTATGGAGACCTTATAGAGTTTTAGCTTTTTGTGGAGCTAATTATTTTTTGACTATTGTTGATGATTGTTCTTGTGCAGTGTGGGTTTACTTGCTAGGAAGGAAAACATGAAGTTGCTTGTGTTCTTATGAATTTCATTGCTATGATTAAAAGATAGTTTGAGAAGGATGTGAAAACTATTAGGAGTGATAACGGCAACGAGTTTGTATATCTGAAAGACTATTTTGATGAGCATCGCGTATTGCACCAAACTTCTTGTGTAGGAACTGTTAGATTGTATGCCCTCTTAGACTAGGTTTCTGATGTAAAATCGAATATTTTAATAAAAGAATTTATTTTCAGAAATTGTTTGTGAATTTACTTTTTGTTTGTGCACAATTTTTGTTTGGAACAGACCCATTGTGTTTTAATAAGTGGTCCATGTAAATGGTGGTCTTTCACAGTTAAGGTATGGGTCACGGGTTATTTAACACAAACTTTTGTTCTTAACCTATTGATGAGATTGGAAATTTTATCATGTTTAGGTTATTATGTTATGAATTCCAAATGGGGAATGGCTTACCTTTCGCCAGTGAGTAGTCCATTCACTTCATGACATAAGCGTATTTCGAATACGTAGGACATGACCTGTAGTAATGGTTTCTAAAAGTACTATATGATAGAAACCTAGACTACTACCGCTACAACGTGGACTAGTACTCTACGACTTGAGTATGAGTTGGTGGTCTGGCGAAGCTGGTAGCATATACTTTGATTTGCTATAGTTAAGGTTCTATCGTAGGGCCAATATACTTGCATGTTGGGTATGTGTGACTAGTTAGTTAAGACAGACTTATACAAGATAGTTTCTGTACTATATCGCCCCTTGTGGTTGTCCGAATGGTCTAAAATGTCCAGGGCCCTGGGAAACATGACTTGGATGTTTGTTTTAGGGTAGCTCCCTTGGAAAGCGGAAACACTACAGGAAGTCGTGGATCATTGGATTAGAAGCCTAAGGATGGTAAATGTCATTTAGAAGGGTGTTAGTACACTTCTTCCTCTCTAAATGTACGACGATGTGTAGAGGGGTATTTTAGTCATTTCACCTGTAGGTCGGAGACTTTGCTAATGCAGCATTGTCCTTGGGGTCAATATTTCCTTATGGTGATATTAGGAAATATTTAAAATGCAAAATACAACTATTTATATAGCAGGGGTATTTTGGTCATTTTAGCAGCCAAGGTGATGTGTCTTTTTGGTCCTCGGAATAGCCCGTAAGTCCTAACTAATTTTGGGTTGAGGAATTGGTCTCAGTTCAAGAGGATTTTATTTTATTTGATTTTATTCAGGATGTTTAATTTATTATTAGATTGGAATAAAATAAATAAATAAAATAAAATAGGAGTTGAGAGAAATTAATTATCTAGTTTAATTGGTTAATTAATTATTCAGGGCCTAGGTCCAGTATGAGTAATTAGGAAATTAACCTGGGCTTAAATTAGGAGAAATAATTAATGTTTAATTATTTATTGGGTTATTTATATAGGTCCAAGAAATAAATAATTAAACATTAATTATTTTTTGTTCATTTGGGCTCATTAATTATTTATTGGGTCATTTATACAAGCCCAGAAAATAAATAATTAATGTTTATTATTTTAGGCTTTTTGGGTCCAAGAGAAATAATAAATATTTTTCCGGCCCGATAGCTTGGACCTTAGGGTTTTTTCCAGATACGGTTAAGAAGAGTTTAGGGTTAAGCCAAACTCATTCTCAGGGATAACATCCGGGTGTTTGAAATTTGATATTCCAGGGATATGTTTATCAGATATTTGAGTCCCAGTTTTGGCTAACCAATAAAACAAGTCTCTGGAGAAAGAAAACCCTAATCTCCCTAAGCTTAAGTGAATAACTCACGCAGCTCTCTCTCTCTGAACGTCTCATTTCTTCTTTGGTTTCTCCTTGGAGCTCTGCTAATCAATAGCAAGAGAACTAAGGAGATTTGAGACCGGTCCTCTTCACTGTTGTGTTCACCGACTAGAGGTTAGGCAGAGGAATATTCTGAGAGCTGAAAAGCTTGGCATTAATGCAAACAAGGCGAAGTAGGAGGCTAGCAGGTTTTCAACCGGAAGCTTCTTCAAGTGGGCAAGCGAAGCGATTCCAGACGTTCAAGCCATTTCTACTCAACCTAGAAGGCTTAAGGAGCGCAAATGTATGATTTTCACGTTTCCGTGTGGCCTCTAAGGCTTGCGGTTTTTTTCCCCTATTTTTTTACCGTCACTGCATGCTCTCTCTATTTTTCGTGCCCTCAGGAACTCCCCAACAGAATGGATGTGTCAAGAGAAAACATCATCATATACTTAATGTGGCGAGAGCTTTGATGTTTCAGGCACACTTGCCAATTGATTTTTGGGGCGAATGCATTCTTACTGTTGGATACTTAATGAATTGCACACCATCTTCAGTTTTGAAGGGAAAAACTCCTTATGAAATTCTCTTTAGACAGCCTCCTTCCTATGATCACATTTAGAATTTTGGGTGTCTTTATTATGTGCATAAACAACTTTGAGATAATGATAAATTTTCCAGTAGAACTCGTCATTGTGTTTTTGTGGGGTACCCTTTCGACAAGAAAGGATGGAAAATATATGATTTAGAAACTTCCTAGTATCTACTCTCATAGGATGTGGTGTTTGTAGAAACCACTTTTCCATATGCTACACCAGTGTTTGCAGGTGACAATTCCACTCGCCTTATGGAGCGGCCTAACATGCATAGATACTGAGAAACGGTCGAAGAAGATTGGGAGGTATTGGCCAACGAGAAACCTCTTGAAGATAGTCTTATTGCTCAGGAAAATTTTGGAGACATAGCTGTCACTAGTAGGGAAGAAAAACTTCAGAAGGCGTGAGTATGCTTGAAGAACACCAGTTAGGTTGCGGATATAGGATTAAACAGTCATCCACTTGTCTAAAGGATTATGTGACAAATAATGTAAGATTCAGCCCCTTGTAGAGTTCATCTCTCCTATTGTCTTCCTCAGGTGTGTTTTATCCCATAGCCAATTTTGTCAATTATGATAAGTTTTCTTTGCAGCATCGGTCCTTCTTGGCAAGCATCACTGTAGGTTTAGAACCAGCTTCTTATAATGATGCAATGAGAGATGAACAATGGCGAGAGGCTATATGAAGAGAGATTTGGGCGTTGGAAGAGAATTGGACTTGGACGGTGGAGGACTTGCCCTTTAGGAAGAAGGCTATTGGCAGTAAGTGGGTGTACAAAATAAAATATAATTCAGATGGAAGCATAGAATGGTGCAAGGCTTGATTGGTAATTCTTAGCAATAATCAAACAGAGGGTATCGACTACCATGAAACTTTTGCTCCCACTGCAAAAATGACCACTATATGTACTTTTCTCGTGGTGGTTGCTACAAAGAACTGGGAACTGCATCAAATGGATGTGCAGAATGCTTTCTTGCACAGCGATTTGCATGAGGAATTTTACATGAAAATGCCACCAGGTTTTGCCTCTGAACGTCCTGGGAAAGTGTGTAGACTTTGTAGGTCTTTATATGGCTTGCGTCAAGCACCACGCTGCTGATTTGCTAAGCTCACATATTCTTTGAAGGAGTATGGTTTTCACCAATCTTGCTCTGACTATTCCTTGTTTGCTTTCCGTAAACGGCACGAACAAATACATGTTCTTGTCTATGTAGATGATCTCATTATTTCAGGTAATGACGTTAAGGCTGTGCAGCAATTTAAGGGGTATTTGAGCAGCTGTTTCCATATGAATGATAGGGATATGCCCTAGAGTCAATTTGCAATTATACTATTGTCGTTATCTATTATGTAATAATACGAGGCATTTCTTTTCATAGATAGTGCATTTAGTTTTATGGTAATCAAATACGTAACTTGATAGTAAAACCCTACAATCAATACAATGACTATTTTTAAACTATCTTTGATCGATTATTATTAGTGGAACAATAATAAATTAAGATTAGTATGTTGGTGACTTCATGTCTATGTTTTACTGGTCGTGGATATATATAATATCAAGTCAAAACATAAATAAATGTTAAAGAACATTATATTAGATATGACCCATTGTGAGAGTACTTCATAGAATCTGTCATAAGTAATTCCTAGCCATAATGATATTAAAAGTCATTCGACTTGAATTCATCATACTTTCCTACTTGATAAATTCTATATTTTGAGGTTGTTTAAAATTGTCTTTAACTAAATAATAAATTAGACCATTGTTGGATATAGAATAAACCAATGAAAGGAATATGATTGATAATGAAGGAATTTGTCCTTCTTAATTATGGGAGAAATATCTATGGGTCCCTTGATAAGTTAGACTGTTAAAATGCATGGCCATGCTCAAATATATCAATTTAAGATATTGATATCATTAAACAACTATGAGATCAAGAAATAATTGATTAAGTTTAATAAGGATGACATGCTCCGTGCCTTATGCTTAATCTGGATATCGTGTGACAAAAGGATTAAACATAAAGTTATGGTTTAATTTAAAGAGATCACTGATTTCATTTAATCTGGATAGTTATAATATTTTACTAGAAACCGTTTATAATTTGTGGACTATTTAAATGTGATTTGGGCACACTGCCAGTGTTAAATGAACTTATAGGGTCACATAATAAGCGAATTTGTTAGGTTATTTTTCTAATAACCAGGTTTGATGAATTTGAAAATATGTCTAAGTTAATATATAACACCCCACATTTCTTTTCTTGACGCAGTGGGCCGGGCTCAGGTGGGATGCCACCCCGTCCGACTCCTCAGACTAGGGGTCTTTATAACGATTTAAACTTAAAGCAAGTAAGTACAAGTCGAAGCTTAAATAAATACATACAACATACTCTTTCATTACAAATACGCGAGTTGTGATAGATACATCATCAGGGTTCCCAAAATACACAAGACAAAATAGTTCCATCATCTAGGTACAATAATCAAGCCAAAAGATTCGCTATCTAGCACTAGATGGTAAGTCCGGGTAGTATCATCGCTAGCCTTCAGCTCCAATCCCTAAAAAAATAGGAAAGACAAACACACGTGTGAGTGGTATACTCAGTAAGTCCCGTGTGCGCTAGTGTTTTGCTCAGAAGAGAGATGATTTTCAATTTCTTTATTGAAATAAATTTCACAACAACGAAATAGCAGTAATTGGTGAAATTAGGATCAAGTTATCATATACATTTGAAAAATAATGATTTCCAAACATGTGGCCCCTAATTTTAATAAACGCGGGTTCTTCCCCTTTTAGAAGTGCGACCTGCGTGCAAAATTCAAGGAACTTCGCCTTCGGCTGCACGGTTTTTGGTGCCAGGGACTGCGCCTTACAGCACGTCACTCGTGTCAGGCCGGAAGGGTGAGCAGCATACAAATGTACCCCACCGAGCACTTAGGGATCTTTTACTTACCTCCATTAGCCAAGGGTCCCAATCTTGACGTCAATCACCATCGAGGTGGCAATGAGTCAAACGCTCTGAACATCCCATCCTTATTCCAGCGAATGACTCAAAAACAACAAGCGTTCACAAACACATTCACAAACATGGCAATTGCCAGGCACAAATGGCTAGCCAGGACGACTCATCTCAATGTCCTGTCACCCTGTGTGGAGTAAGACAATCCCCAGAACTAGCCAGGTTACTTGGGGTCGCTACCTCTAACATGGGCTAGTACAAAGATCAAAGTCCTTGCTGAGTACTCAACGCAACAATACCAACCCCATCTGACTGATCAGGCCAGAGGATTATCTGATCCCGCAGGATCTTCAATCAAAACATTTTGGGGCCAAAACAACATTTTCCAAAATCATGTAGAAAACCAGACAAAAGGTTTTACTCACACATCAAAACGTGTTTCCAAGAGCAACCGGGTAATTTTCCCCATACTTGATCACAAAAGTCATTTCCCAAGGGCATTTGGGTCATTTCTCACATGCCCAATTCCAAAAGACTTTTTGAGGGTGTCCGGGTCATTTTACCCTTACTTGATTTGAGAAATATTCACAAAAGTTCCAATAAGGATATTTCGGTCATTTACCGAATACCCGAGTTCCAAAAGTTTCATAAATCATTCCAATAAGGATATCTGGATCATTTTTCAAATACCCGATTCTAAAGTTTATCATTTTCTGAAAATCCCAAATATTTAATCCAAAATGGCTAAATTCACATAATTCGTGTTTTAATCATCCAATAAGGTTTTCAAACCAATTATGAAATTCATTCAAGTCGAAATAGCATAAAAATAAGTCTTGCTCATGTCTTCCGTAAACATATTTAAACGTTTCCAAAACGGTATAAAACATGTCATTTCATGGAAAATTAAAGCACACTAGCCTTTAAAAAGGTTTTAGAAATCATAGGGACTCACCTTGTATACTAAGTCGAAGTTGCACTCGTGTATAGTCCTAAAAAGAGTTCCTTCGACTTAATTCACCTACACCATTAGTATATCTCGGTATTATTACATAATGGTTTCAAATGCTTAATGGTTTGGATAAGGTTTCTATAATTTTCTTAAAGAAATAAATGGATTAATGCTTTGGATGGTTTTCTGGTTTTACAGCTTTACCATCCTCCATTATTTTTCACATAACTTATTCAATATAGGTCCAAATAAGGTGAGGTTACTTCCATAATATCCCTAAGATATCTCTCTATCAATTCTAGGTCATGAGTCATGCAAACTCCATCCCATTTTGTACAGTTTTTTAGTTGATTCCACTGTTTCGAGTTTGGAGTCCAGTTTCGTCACTTTCCAGTATTTTGTACATAACTCTTCCAATTCGGGTCCAAATGAGGTGAAACCACTTCCTAAATACTCCTAGGACATTTATATATCACTTTCAGGTCATGGGGTATTCAAATATCTCTCCATTTTGTTCAGTTTTCCAGCTAAACTTACTGCTTCGAGCTGGAGGTCCAGAATTACTGTTTAGAAGCTCAACTTGTTTTAATTTGTTTCTATGGTTTCTTCAACATATCCTATCACATTTAAACCCTCCAATACCTTATTTAACATCAAAAAATCAATTTTCTAACAGGTTTTCATGCCCATCACTTCTCTTTTGTTCAAACAAATAAATTATTCCCAACTTTACCAAACCAGTAAATTTTGGCAGTTTTCACCCTTCTTGTTGTTCATGAACTCTTAGCCATTCAAAACCCTCACAACCTCCACACAACTTGTTCCAAATCCTTTCTAACTAAGGAAGGACATGTTTAAAGTCATTTATGCTCAATTTCTAGTCACATCTATTCAGATTTCCTTTAATATTTCCACATAACACAAACCAGTGAGTTGTTATTAACAAATGGCTTTTCTTGTTTTCGTTATCACTTCCTTCCTTTTTCTTTTCAAATTTTCAGTATACCATCACTCCAATACACCTTAAATGAACTGAAAACCATACTCAACCCATCACTACACCAACCGGTCAATTCAACATCCATCACAACATCAAAATATTTTCATTGCTCAACATCATCAAATTCATATGCATTTAGTTTCCAACTTCTAACATCATTCTTTTAGCTTTTGTGAAATGATCTCTTACCTTTCCAAGATGAGGGCAAAGCTGTATACTCCTTTACTTCCTTCCTTTTCCTTTCTTCCTCCTTGCTGTCGGAAATCTCCCTCTCTCTGCCTTAGTCTTTCTTTTGTTCTTCCTTTCCTCTCTTCACTTTTCTGTTTTTCTTCTCTTCTCCCAGCTTTCTCTCTTGGCCAAAATCTTCTCCCCTTGCCCCTACTTATATAATTTGCTCCTCTTGGTCTTATTTTGGTCTTAGTGGAAGATTCAAGGTGAATTGGTATTCTAGAAGTCTTTAGACTTCTCTAGGATTTCCAAGAGAATTGTGGAACCATGTAGATTCTTGTAGAACTCCCTAGAAGTCTCAAGACTAATGCATTCACTAACCTTACATGGCCATGCATAATTATAATTAACTTGGCCTAATCTAGTTTAGCTTAATTAAGCTTAATTAAAAAGTCCAAGAATGGTTAATCTTGGTCAAATATATCATGGTTGTGGGCCCTCTTCTTCATTTACTTCTTGTGGGCCCCTTAAAATATCTTATATACAATATAATATAACTTGAAATATTTACGATATTAGTTGTAATATATATATATATATATATATATATATATAATAATGGTAAGAATAATATAATAATTTAATACAATTAATGAATTCAATAATACTATAATTTAATATTACCAAGGAATATTGATATTACATAATAGACATAAAATAATAGTAATGGATAATAGAATGAAAATAAAATCAATAATAATATTAGCAATAATAATACTAATATTAATAATGATAATAGCACTAGTGATGGCTATATTATAATTCTATGAATAATATTATTACTTTGCAATCTTAATTTTATTATTGATAATAAAGACGGAAAATATTTCGTTTATTTATATTTTCATTGTTAACAAAACCATGCTACACAAATTCCTTATGCAAAGCGGACAAGGCGGGATATTACAATCTCCCCTCCTAAAAGGAATTTCATCCTCGAAATTATATCTCACCTTCAAAGAGTTCTAGGTAAATTTTATACATTTCTGCTTCTATTTCTCACTTTGCATCCTCCACAGGATGATGGCTCCATAGCATTTTAACAAGAGGAATTTGCTTCTGTCGCAACTTCTTTTTGGTGCATTCTAAGGTTTTAACTGGATTTTCCTCATAATTCAGAGTTGGTGCTAAGTCTATGGCATCATCATTTAAAACATGACTGGGATCAGCTATATATCGTCTAAGTTACAAAACATGAAATACGTCATGGATGCCTTGAAGTTCCGGTGGTAATCCTAATCTATAAGCCACTTTTCCAACTTTCTTGGAAATGGGGAAGGGTCTAACCTTAAGAATACTAAATCACCAAGACTAAGCTCCACATCTTCCCGATGGCGATCCGCATAACTTTTCTGCCTACTTTGGGCAATCTTCAATTTCCCCTTAATTTGCAACTTCTTTTGCCGTGCCCTTTCCATATCCAAGACATCATATTGCTCCTTATGCCGTTTTAAGGTTTCCCAATACAGAGGAGATCGACACTTTCGTCCATATAGGGCTTCAAATAGTGCCATTCCGATTGAGGATTGATAACTATTGTTGTAGGCAAATTCCGCATAAGCCAAATTATCAACCCATCTAGTCCCAAAGTCCAATGCACATGCTTTAACATGTCTTCCAAAATTTGGATAACCCACTCTGTTTGGCCGTCAGTCTGAGGGTGTGCAGTGGTGCTGAATTTCAGAATGGTCCCATACAGTTGTTGCATCTTCCTCCAAAATCGAGAAGTGAACCTAGGGTCTCGATCAGATACAATGCTGGAAGGTACTCCATGGAGTCTGATTACTTCCTCCATATAAATCTTACTTAATTTCTCCAAAGAGTCTTGTTCACTTATGGGCATAAAGTGAGCTGTCTTTGTTAACTGATCTACAATCACCCAAACTGTATCTCGTTGTCCAATGGTTACTGGTAAACCGGTAACAAAGTCTATGGTAACTTCGTCCCATTTCCATTCAGGTACTGGTAGTGATTGCAGTAATCCCCCGGGCTTTTTGGTGATCTATCTTCACCTTTTGACAAGTAAGACATGGAGCAACAACTCAAGAAATATCGTTCTTCATACCTATCCACCAGAAATGCTGCCTCAAGTCTTGGTACATCTTTACTGCCCCAGGGTGAATGGTGTACTTATTCCGATGTGCTTCAGTTAATATTTCCTGTTTCATAGCAGTCTGTCTCGGTATACAATATCGCCCTCTAAATCGGAGAATCCCTGCGTCATCTTCGTAGAAATCAATTTCCTTCTATTCCTTGCTATTCGCCTTGATCTGCTGCAACTCCCGGTCTTGCTCTTGAACTCTTTTCAATTATTGCAACCATACAGGCTGTATTGATATGTTATTCGTCCTTCAAGTGCCACTGCTTCCAACTCCGGGGTCTGCGCCATCCGTAGTGCAGATATATGTCCTTTTCTACTTAATGCGTCGGCTACTAGTAGTGTCTACTACTATATTGGCCTTTCCCGGATGGTACTTGATTGGATAGCGAAATTCTTCTAAAAACTCCATCCACCTTCGTTGTCTCATATTTAAATCTTTCTGAGTGAAGATATATTTCAAGCTTTTGTGATTGGTAAGAACCTCAAATTCTGCTCCATAAAGGTAATGCTTCCACTTTTTCAAGACGAACACAATGGCTGCTAATTCCAAATCATGAGTAGGGTAATTTCTCTCATGGGGTTTCAATTTCCTCGATATATACGCTATTACTTTCCTTTCTTGCATTTACACTCTGCCCAATCCTTCCTTAGAAGCATCAGTATATACCTCGTAGGGCTTATCCATGGCAGGCAAGGCTAGAATAGGTGAGTTGCTCAACCTTCGCTTCAATTCTTGAAAACTTTTCTCACAACCTTCTGACCATTCGTAGGGCACCTTCTTTTGGGTTAATCGGGTTAATGGTGAAGCAAGTTTCGAGAATCCTTCAATGAACCTTCTATAATATCCTGCCAAGCCTAAGAAACTTTTCACCTCCGTAGGGTTTTCCGGTCGTTTCCAATTTATTACAGCTTCCACTTTTGCAGGGTCCACAGAAATCCCTTCTTTAAAGATCACATGCCCTAGAAAAGATACTCTATCCAACTAAAAGTCACACTTGTTAAACTTAGCATACAACTTGGCTTCTCTTAATTTCTCAAGCACTTTCCGCAAATGCTCTTGACGATCCTAAGGGTTCTTAGAGTATAATAAAATATCATCAATAAAAATGACAACAATGTTATCCAAGTAGGGTTGAAAAATCCGATGCATAAGGTCCATGAAAGTGGCAGGGGCATTAGTAACTCCAAAGGGCATCACTACAACCTCATAGTGCCCAAAGCGCGAATTGAAGGAAGTCTTAGGAATATCCTCTTCTTTAATCCTCACCTGATAATATCCCTGTCTCAGGTCTAATTTAGAGTAACATCCTTTTCGGGTCAACCTCCTCCTGGTCCCCTAAATTGCACCAGTTTATTCCTACGGTCAACCCTCGCATGATGTTGCGATAGCCAATCCATTCCTAAAATGGCATCATAGTCTACTATGGGCAAACTTATAAGGTCTCCTTCCAGGGTCATATCTTCAATTTTTATTTCACTTCCCAAATAAATTCTATCACTGCTCAATTGCTTTCCCAAAGGGGTACTAACTATCATCTCATAAGGAGCCTCCTTACTTCTAATCTTTATCTTTTGTGCAAAGGAGCATGCAATAAAAGAATGGGTAGAGCCTGGATCTATTAGAATTTGCACTTCTTGACCAAAAATAAAAATCTTACCTTCCACCACTGTCGATGCATTAGTGCCTGCTTTATCTAGGGCTACCACTCGAGCTTTCACGACAGGCTTGTTGGCTCCTGCTTTAGGTGCAGAGGGTTGGCTTGGGTTTTCTTTGGAAAATCCCGATCTTGCCCCCATATTATTTCCTCTTGAATTTATCCATCCCGTCGTTCTCTTCGGACATGGGCAGTTCCAACTTTTGTGTCATTCTTCTCTACAATTGTAACAATGAATGAGCAGCTTCCCCATACTACCTCCCTCTCTTCTTGGAAACTTCCCTTTATTTGACCATTTATTCCCTACCGGCCTCTTATTTCGGTTCAGGGGTTGAAATCTCCTTTTACTTCCTTGCTTAGCTTGTTCCAGATCCGCCTCCTCGACCCTTGATGCTATTTCTACTGCAGCACTATAATTACTTGGGCCATACTAAGCAATACCCTCTTGAGCTCGGGACGCAAGCCTTTCACAAAGCGGCGAGTCCTGTCTGATTCATTCTGCACTAGGAGGGGGCAATATTTCGAGAGCTGCGTGAATTCGGCAGCATACATCCCTACTGTCTTTCCCTCTTGTCTAAAATTTTGAAATTCATCTTCTCGCCTTTCTATGACCCAACATGGTATAAATTCTTTCTTGAACTCCTCCTGAAATTCCTCCCGAGTCCATTCCTTTTACCCCTTCTTTCGTGTCCACCAGTCTCGCGCCGGTCCCTGAAGTTTAAACGCAACAAATTGCACTTTTCGCTGCTTTGAGTAACTTGGAGTGGCGAATATGTTCTCCATCTGTTCTATCCAGGATTCATCGGATGCTCCTTTGGCTGCATTGTTAGCAAATGATTCCTTTGGAGGGTGACGAGTTGCTCGCTTTGGCGGCATAATAAAGACAGTCAGATTTCCTAGTTAAATTAATATCACTAATGGAGTTAGATTAGTATGTCAGCATAGAACATTATCATAATATAAAAACATAACACCCTGATATACTATACCAAAATTGTAGGGTTTTTAGTATATTTACACATATACTCGCTTATTATCTCCTACTAACACACGTACTTAATATGTACATCGGATAATACTCATACTAAAACTTCCTAGGTAGTCCTTCTACTCGCTATTATCATCGCTGGAAGTAGGTGGTCTTAAATTAGTCGATACATAATAGTACTCGGGAGTATCAGATCCCGGGCCTAACACCTCCACATCTTTTCCTATGGCTGACTCGTCCGAAGACAGATCAATTACTTCGACTACTTCGTCTTCATCATCTTCGGCTGCTGACTCATCTGAGGATATGGCAACTACCACAACCACTTCGTCTTTCGATTCATCTGGAGGGATTATGACTCCTTCAGGTTCGGCTGGCTGCTTAGGGCTTTCCACTATCTCTGGTTCTTTAGTCACATCTCCTATATTGCTATCCTGAGTCGGCTCTGAGTTTCTTCCTCTTGGTCTCGGGCCTCTAAGGGAGCTATGATAATAACAGGGTCCAGAGATCGATGTTCCTAAGAAAGTCCTGATCTTCTTCTTCTTTGGGAGCTTTCACATTCTTCCCATAACCCATCTCTACGATCCTGTTCCTCTACCAGTTTCTTCCCTTTATCATCACTATTAGCCATACTTACCAAAGAATAATCAAATTAAACTTTCATCTATACCCATAGATATTATATCTATACCCACAGATAATGTATCTATACCCACAGATAATGTACAAATCAAACTCTATGGCTAATGCTCTGATACCAATTGTAACACCCCACATTTCTTTTCTTGACGTAGTGGGCCGGGCTCAGGTAGGATACCGCCCCATCCGACTCCTCAGACTAGGGGTCTTTATAACGATTTAAACTTAAAGAAAGTAAGTACAAGTAGAAGCTTAAATAAATACATACAACATACTCTTTCATTACAAATACGCGAGTTGTGATAGATACATCATCAGGGTTCCCAAAATACACAAGATAAAATAGTTCCATCATCTAGGTACAATAATCAAGCCAAAAGATTCGCTATCTAGCGCTAGATGGTAAGTCTGGGTAGTATCGTCGCTAGCCTTCCGCTGCAATCCCTAAAAAAAATAGGAAAGACAAACACACGTGTGAGTGGTATACTCAGTGAGTCCCGTGTGTGCTAGTGTTTTGCTCAAAAGAGAGATGATTTTCAATTTCTTTACTGAAATAAATTTCACAACAGCGAAATAGCAGTAATTGGTGAAATTAGGATCAAGTTATCATGTACATTTGAAAAACAATGATTTCCAAACATGTGGCCCCTAATTTTAATAAATGCAAGTTCTTCCCCTATTAGAAGTACGACTCGCGTGCAAAGTTCAAGGAACTTCACCTTCGGCTGCATGGATTCTGGTGCCAGGGACTGCGCCTTATAGCACGTCACCCGTGTCAGGCCGAAAGGGTGAGCAGCGTACAAATGTACCCCACCGTGCACTTAGGAATCTTTTACTTACCTCTATCAGCCAGGGGTCCGAATCCTGACGTCAATCACCATCGAGGTGGCAAGGAGTCAAACGCCCCGAACATCCCATCCTTATTCCAGCGAATGACTCAAAAACAACAAGCGTTCAAAAACACATTCACAAACACGGCAATTGCCAGGCATAAATGGCTAGCTAGGACGACTCATCTCAATGTCCTGTCACCCTGTCTGGAGTAAGACAATCCCCAAAACTAGCCAGGTTACTTGGGGTCGTCTACCTCTAACATTGGCTAATACAAAGATCAAAGTCCTTGCTGAGTAATCAATGCAACAATACCAACCCCATCTGACTGATCAGGCCAGAGGGTTATCTGATCCCGCAGGATCTTCAATCAAAACAGTTTGGGGCCAAAACAACATTTTCCAAAATCATGTAGAAAACCAGACAAAAGGTTTTACTTACACATCAAAACGTGTTTCCAAGAGCAATCGGGTTATTTTCCCCATACTTGATCACAAAAGTCATTTCCCAAGGGTATTTGGGTCATTTCACACATGCCCAATTCCAAAAGACTTTTTGAGGGTGTTCGGGTCATTTTACCCTTACCTGATTTGAGAAATATTCACAAAAGTTCCAAAAAGGATATTTCGGTCATTTACCGAATACCCGAGTTCCAAAAGTTTCATAAATCATTCCAATAAGGATATCTGGATCATTTTCCAAATACCCGATTCTAAAGTTTATCATTTTCCGAAAATCCCAAATATTTAATCCAAAATGGCTAAATTCACATAATTCGTGTTTTAATCATCCAATAAGGTTTTCAAACCAATTATGAAATTCATTCAAGTCGAAATAGCATAAAAATAAGTCTTGCTCATGTATTCCGTAAACATATTTAAACATTTCCAAAACGGTATAAAACATGTCATTTCATGGAAAATTAAAGCACACTAGCCTTTAAAAAGGTTTTAGAAATCATAGGGACTCACCTTGTATACTAAACCAAAGTTGCACTCGTGTATAGTCCTAAAAGGAGTTCCTTCGACTTGATAAACCTACACCATTAGTATATCTCGGTATTATTACATAATGGTTTCAAATGATTAATGGTTTGGATAAGGTTTCTATAATTTTCTTAAAGAAATAAATGGATTAATGCTTTGGATGGTTTTCTGGTTTTACAGCTTTACCATCCTCCATTATTTTTCACATAACTTATTCAATATAGGTCCAAATAAGTTGAGGTTACTTCCATAATATCCCTAAGATATCACTCTATCAATTCCAGGTCATGAGTCATGCAAACTCCATCCCATTTTGTACAGTTTTTTAGTTGATTCCACTGTTCCGAGTTTGGAGTCCAGTTTCGTCACTTTCCAGTATTTTATACATAACTCTTCCAATTCGGGTCCAAATGAGGTGAAACCACTTCCTAAATACTCCTAGGACATTTATATATCAATTTCAGGTCATGGGGTATTCAAATATCTCTCCATTTCGTTCAGTTTTCCAGCTAAACTTACTGCTCCGAGCTGGAGGTCCAGAATTACTGTTTAGAAGCTCAACTTGTTTTAATTTGTTTCTATGGTTTCTTCAACATATCCTATCACATTTAAACCCTCCAATACCTTATTTAACATCCAAAAATCAATTTTCTAACAGGTTTTCATGCCCATCACTTCTCTTTTGTTCAAACAAATAAATTATTCCCAGCTTTACCAAACCAGTAAATTTTGGCAGTTTTCACCCTTCTTGTTGTTCTTGAACTCTTAGCCATTCAAAACCCTCACAACCTCTCCACAACTTATTCCAAATCCTTTCTAACTAGTTTAGGACATGTTTAAAGTCATTTATGCTCAATTTCCAGTCACATCTATTCAGATTTCCTTTAATATTTCCAAACAACACAAATCAGTGAGTTGTTATTAACAAATGGCTTTTCTTGTTTTCTTTATCACTTCCTTCCCTTTTCTTTTCAAATTTTCAGTATACCATCACTCCAATACACCTTAAATGAACTGAAAACCATACTCAACCCATCACTACACCAACCGGTCAATTCAACATCCATCACAATATGAAAATATTTTCATTGCTCAACATCAACAAATTCATATGCATTTAGTTTCCAACTTCTAACATCATTCTTTTAGCTTTTGTGAAATGATCTCTTACCTTTCCAAGATGAGGGCAAAGCTGTATACTCATTTCCTTCCTTCCTTCTCCTTTCTTTCTCCTTGCTACCGGTTTCCTTTTCTTCCTCATTGCTGCCGGAAATCTCCCTCTCTCTCCCTTAGTCTTTCTTTTGTTCTTCCTTTCCTCTCTTCACTTTTCTGTTTTTCTTCTCTTCTCCCAGCTTTCTCTCTTGGCTGAAATCTTCTCCCCTTGCCCCTACTTATATAATTTGCTCCTCTTGGTCTTATTTTGGTCTTAGTGGAAGATTCAAGGTGAATTGGTATTCTAGAAGTCTTTAGACTTCTCTAGGATTTCCAAGAGAATTGTGGAACCATGTAGATTCTTGTAGAACTCCCTAGAAGTCTCAAGACTAATGCATTCACTAACCTTACATGGCCATACATAATTATAATTAACTTGGCCTAACTAGTTTAGCTTAATGAAGCTTAATTAAAAAGTCCAAGAATGGTTAATCTTGGTCAAATATATCATGCTTGTGGGCCCTCTTCATTTACTTCTTGTGGGCCCCTTAAAATATCTTATATACAATATAATATAACTTGAAATATTTATGATATTAGTTGTAATATATATATATATATATACATATATATATATAATAATGGTAAGAATAATATAATAATTTAATACAATTAATGAATTCAATAATACTATAATTTAATATTACCAAGGAATATTGATATTACATAATAGACATAAAATAATAGTAATGGATAATAGAATGAAAATAAAATCAATAATAATATTAGCAATAATAATACTAATATTAATAATGATAATAGCACTAGTGATGGCTATATTATAATTCTATGAATAATATTATTACTTTGCAATCTTAATTTTATTATTGATAATAAAGAAGGAAAATATTTCGTTTATTTATATTTTCATTGTTAACAAAACCATGCTACACAAATTCCTTATGCAAAGCGGACAAGGCGGGATATTACATAATCGAACCTAGTAAATTGACCAAATACAATGAATTTGGAAATATGTCCACATTCGATGTATCTAAATGATATCTAGATTGTAAGAATCTGACCCGGTAAATTAATTAGTTAAATTACTGAGATAATGACAGAATCTTATCATATAAGTTTTAATTTGAATTTAAAATAAAATATGATAAGATATTTTCAGAGTTGGACTCCAAGAGGTTTGGGTGGTTTTAAAAGAAAACCCTAGCCATCTTCTCAAGAGTGCTCTCTGTAAAATTTTCGTGCTTCCATTCACCAGAAAAATTTAAACCTCGCAAACCCTAGACGCTAGCACTCTCGGGGTAATGAGTTAGTTCTCCGTGTGTATTCGATAGAGGGCATTCGCACATTACAGTGTTTGGTGATCGTTCGAGTTGCACGTACGACAGAAAATCAGAATCCAAAGATCTTGATTATGCCGAACAAAGGTAATATTGTAATCCCTAGATCGTCTTAATCTTTTGGCTTGGGTCTTCGGAAGGGATTCATGGATATTTTCTGCGTTTAGGAGTCCATGAATCCTAACAGGATTTGGAAAGGTTGAAATATTTTTTTTGGCATAGAGGTGGCGAGAAATGCTCAAGGGCTTTTGCTCTGCCAACGAAAGTATGCCTTGGATATCATCTCTGAGGTCAGTTTGCTAGGAGCTAGGCCTGCGAAAACTCCACTTGAGCAGAATCATAAACTTGCTTTGGTAGAAGGTGAGGTTGCTCATGGTTACACACCCTGAATTAAGTTGCCGTGTGCATATCCTAGCTCAATTTATGCAACATCCAAAGATGGCCCATTGGGTAGCAACCTTGCGAGTAGTACGCTACTTGAAGGGTAATCCTGGACAGGGAATTCTTTTGCAAGCAAATTCTGATCTCCGCTTGTATGGTTATTGTGACTCCGATTGGGTGAGTTGTCCCTTGACAAGATGCTCCTTGACAAGTTATTTTATTTGTTTGGGCCAATCTCCTATTTCAAGGAAAACTAAGAAACAACACACCATTTCTCGCTCTTCTGCTGAAGCCGAATATCGATCCATAGCTATTGCCGCTTGTGAACTTAAATGGTTGAAGGGTTTGTTGCGGTTTCTTAGTGTTGCTCATTTGATTCTATTCGTTTGTACTGTAATAGTCAATTTGCTTTACACATTGCTACCAATCCTGTCTATCATGAACATATGAAACACATCGAGGTTGATTGCCATTTTATTCGTGAGGCGGTCCAAAATGGGACTATTGATATAGCTCATGTGTGTTCTTCTCTTCAACTTGCTGATATTTTCACTAAAGCTTTGGGCATTGCACAATTTCAGTTTCTTCTTGGCAAGTTAGGCCTTTCGAATCTTCATGCTCCAACTTGAGGGGGGGTGTTGAGGCAATTTTGGACTCAGTGTAGCAATTTACGAAATGATATTCTAGGATCATTCTAGGATCTTTATGGAATGGTATTCTAGGATCTTTTGCTATATTAGTGGATGTGTTTTTGGTAGTTTACTCTGTATAGAAAATCTTAGTTTGTACTGATATAGAAGTTTCTTTCCAGTAGGCATCTTGACTTTATATATATATTGGAGGTCAATAAGAAATCGAGGGCATCTTTTTTTGGATCTCAATATTTCTATTTTCTTCAAGCCCTTTATTATTAATTTAAATCAATTAGTTATTTTGGAAATTTTCAAATATTTTAATATTAGGTAACAAATCTTCAAAAATCTTTTTAATTAGCCTAATTGATAGTCAATTAGATGATCTGATATCCATTAAAACTTTTCAAATTAGATTGGTGAAGTGTTATGCTATCTTAGCCAGAGTTTCTTTAATGGAAATTTTTTTTTACGCTTACAATGCTTTTAGGTCTCTAACCTTATATATTTGAGATTTGCTAATGCATTGTACCCACTTTTTTGGACAAAAAAACCAAAAGACATAATTTTATCACCTCATTAGAGTAAAAGATAATTTTATAAAATTATCAATATTAAATAATAAATTATAGAGATCAACCAAAATCTGTTTAAAATATAATTTTTTTCTTTATCTAATTCTTTCCTACCTTTCCTAGTTATAATGTAGATGTTAGTAAATCTTAAATTATCGAATCAATATCTAATAAATTAATATTAATCCTCTTTCAAAAAAATATTAATGTTAATCCTTTCTTCCCTTTTGCTTGTTGTTCTCAGAGTTTCCACTGCAAATTCAATACTTTTTTATTCCTTGATAAAAGTTGTGCATTATTTTGATAAGCATAATTTAGAAGGCCGAAAGAGAACCCTATGCGGCCACATGTAGAAAGAGGAATCATAAGAGAAGTGTTGCAGTTTCATCAATCACTTAATCAACATGGTTGAAACAATATTCATCAATTATTTAATTATCATAGCTAAAAGTAAGTTCTTATATTTTTTACTTCCGCTATTGTATATGTGAATTTTTACATGTCGTATCGAAGCCACTTCTAACTTTATTATTTAGTGTGTAATTGAATTAAAATTAATCTTGCTTAACTACATGACTTTAGATATTTTATGAGTATAACCTATGTTTTGAACATGTTTTTACATATTACAATTTTTTAAAAAGAAATCTAATTTATATGCCGAAGGCAAGATCTTTAATATTTGTTCTTCTCTTATATATATATATATATATATATATATATATATATATTTATTTATTTATATATATATTATTACTTTTGGTCATTCTGTGAAAAATATGATCCAAAACAAATAACTTCCTATATGCTTATTACTTCTTTATGTAAATAGATGATTTTAATGCTTTTTGTTTAAATAAATAAATAAATAAATAAAAAGAAGGTCATTTTATCCTTATCTACAAAGCATCTGATCATGATGATTAGTGTGTCATTTATTTTCCTTTATTATTATTTGTGAAGTAAAGCCAATAACCAGCCCAGTGTTATAAAATTTGGGTAGTGTTAGAATAAAATCTACACACTACACACTAAGAAAACTCTAACTATTTTTTTTGCACAAGAATTTCTTCAAACTTATTCCTTTCTTTTTCTCACAATTTTCTCACAATTATTTCACAAAATGATGGTATATTTCAAGCTTAGAGAATAGCTCTATTTATAGAGCTCTTAATTAGTGGAATACATCATCTTCCACTAATCTTAATTAGTGGTATCTCTACTAAATGGTGGACATCCATAAAAATCCATAATTAGTGGAGCTTCCACTAATATATTCATAACACCCAGTCTTTTTTTTTTTTTTTTTTTTTGGTGGGGGAAGGGGACGGGGGTCTGTGCTGGACCCCAAAGATCAAAAGGATCTGTTATGTTAGTGACTAAAGGTAAATTTCAGCCTTGGACTAATTATAATTTAATATTTATATCATAATTAACAAGTTATTCTGCTATAGATATATTATTTGAGTTATGTGCCCCAATTCTAAGTCATATTATCTGTATTTATAGTGTCGATATTATTGTGTAATTTAGATGTCTATTGGTCTATTTTATTTTATGCCCATATATTGGATTTAGTTATTAGGTTCATATATTATATTTTATTATTGTATTTTGATTAATTTTTATACAATGTCTGTATAATATTTATCTATACATGGAACTTCGATTTTTTTTAAAAAAAATAATTTACTGACCTATTTGTACATTTTTTGAATTATATTTATACTAGTAATTTTGATAATAAAATTGACTATTTTCTTTCATGTTCCTAGACAATTTAAACTTAATGAATAATTAGATAAGTTGATTATTTTAGTCAAAATCTATTATGTCATTAAAAGAAATTTTTGTTTCCTACATTATGTCGTTAGGATTAATTACAACACCCTACCTATTTGATGTATAAAAATTTTAAGCACATAAAGGTTTTAGTAATTAAATAGTGATATCTATGAAGAAGTAAATAAATCTAGAGACAAATTTATTGATTTTTCTTGATATTATATATATACTAGGAGTAACTATCTCGTGCAAGGCACGAGCTTGGGTACTTGCAGGAATAAAATATCAGTACAAAATACAACAAATTATAATAAAATATAGAGTAACACTTTTATATATTAAGATATGAGTTCAAATATTTGCATTGTTTGCCTACTTTGTAGACTTTATTCATACACTGATGTCTTAAGAAAGTTTTGAAAATCTCTCATCCACAAAATTTCACATGGTTTCATCAAATATGTGTCAAAATAGTTGCGTCTTTTGCTGCTGCAATGGACAGGCATATTGTCTCTAAGCTGTGCTTGTCATGATCCCCATAGTTACCCAAAAATAGATAATTAGCTTTTGGAGGAAAACTCGTATCTTCAAACCACACATTGCAAGCATGAGAACCATAGTTCATTGCTACTTGAGAATAAATGACATACACAACCCTAAAGCCATCCCTCTCAATGAAAATTCACAAATTAATTAGCACAATTAGCATTTAAACCATTTAACAAATCCCTCTTAGGCTTTGGCAACTTTCAACAGGAAAAGAAAAGGAGGATCAAATATTGCTTCTAGATGTGATCCCATAATTTTTTTTATTAAAACTAACCCCCCAACACCCCTTACACCTCTTTTTTTCTCTCTCCTTTGAAAATAATCACAAGCTAAAAGGAATAGGCACTCAAATTAAGTTTAGAACAATTCAACGATAAAGAGTTTCTGGTCAGCCACATAACAATAAACATATGTACATAAATCAAATCAATTTCACCTTAAATTATACCTCAAATTATTACTTCAACCTGATTGAAGAGAAATTAGGCAGATAATAACATTGCTTAACTTTTCTTCTAACTAGTAACATTAAAGCCCCTGAATACCATTGAAGTCTTCAAAATAGTCTTCTTAATCTGGACTTAATTTGCTTAAGCTCATATCCATTGCCTGCTTGAACCAAGCCCTCTAACCCCAATATTTCCCTAGATGTTTACCAACAAAATATTTTTAAGTTCAGCATAAGTTTCTTATGCAAAATGACAAAGGAAAAATTTTAACCATAAGACCTATAGGCAATTGATAAAAGTTATTCCATTAAAACTCAGAAATTGCCCATTCAAAGTTGTTCATCCTTGGTACTTCTTTTCCATTACCTGTTATTCTTCCTCATGGTTCATATTTCCAAACAATCCTTTACACCCCTTTTCCCTTGTCAAACACTATTTCACATATTACCACATAATTTGAACCTAGCACCTCAAAATATTACCCTTTTTTAGATAGTCACTTGTAATATCACAGTTTAATTCATTGTTAGTACATTGATTATTTCTTCACACCTGCCAAAAACATAAATGAATCTTGAAAATAAGGGAAATGTTTCTAAATTGGTAAGGCAATTAAACATAGTTAAGAAAAAAAAAAGAAAAAGAAAAGGTAATAAAGGAGTTAAACACAAATAGCCATATTGATCCCTTCACATCAGCTAAAAATAGAAAAATACCTTGAAATAAGGGAAATATTTCTACATTAACAATGAAAAGAGTTTATTTCCAGCCATTAATACTAAATATGCTTAATGAGAGAGAGAAGGGGTGAAGGGAAGAGGGAGGGGGGGGGGGGGGCGGGGAGGGGGAGGAGTGTGGGGGCTAAAGAAGGAATCAAACCCAAACAACCATATTCAATTTATAAAAGTAAAAATCTTTTGCATATTAGAAATTAGAGGAATAGGTGAAAAGCTTGACAAAATCATCCTTCCATATAGCCACTAACATCTTTTTCTTCTTCTTCTTCTTGATGCTTCTATTTTAATCCTCCTCTGTGATTACATATATGCAAGAAGCATTAGAAAGACTATACTGAATAGAGACATACTGTACTAAGAATGATTGCTCCATTCTACAACCCAAAAAAATGTTTTTTCCCCCTCCGTAACTAAACAAGTAGTTTTGGAGGTGTGTTTATAATACATTAAAATTTGCATATCATAGTCAATGCATGAAGGATGGACTTAATTGCAACCAAGTGAGAGAAAAATAGGAATAAAATCAATACTATTGGTGGATAAATGTGTTTTTAAAGGTGGATAATAGCCTAGCTATAGAAAGGGAAGACAAAGATTACTCACCTATTGTTCCTTGATTCCTCTGAGATATCTCCCTATTAACAGTCTCATAAAAATGTAGCCTGCCTAATAATCAGGCAATCTCAAAGTTCTTCAACTCCATCAGAGCTTCCATCTCCATCCCGACCTCAGCCTTTGCAGTTCCCCTCCCAACTATATTTGACACAAACCGAGCAAGGAATAATTGTCAGGATCACTCTTCAACAGGATCATTTAGCTGTTCATCCTTAGAAGCAGCAATAGGATCTGTAGGTAGTGTTAAACCCACAACAGATAACTCTTCTTGAAGCTTCTGCCACTGAGCTTGCATGTTATTTAATTCTTCTTCTGCTTGTTTTTGTTTCTCTATCTCCATCTACAAACTTAATCTTATTTCACGCAATTCAGCGGTTGCGATCTGCTCTTGGAAGACAGTTATAAAGAAAGAGATACACATAAGGCTATCAACTACCAACATAACAACAATTGGACATTAAAGATTATGACACCTGTAATTTATCACAAAGATGTTTACAGATGTCATTATTTCTCTCTCCTTGGGATTTAATTTGACTTGCTTTTCATCTTTAGTAAAAAGCAATAATACTAAAAGTTATACCACGTGGAAAACATGCAGAAAGCACAATGTTTCCAAAAGCAATGCACAAAGCATGGTGATACACACAAAGGCCAATGTCCAAGTGAAACAGTGTCATATTTTTCTGTTTTCCTTTCAAAGTTTTTAAGGGGGGTTGTAGGGAAAATAGTGAAATGTATACATTCGAATTCAGAAGAAGAATCACCAACAAGAATGTAGAAGCAATGGTAAAAGTTTGTGATGAAAGGGTGGAGTTTCTAAGATTTATATATTGCACATTTCCTCTACACCTCCAAAATAAAATTTGCTTACCTTAAAGGTTTAAAACCTCATATCCACCCCGACAGAAAAATGAGGAAAAAAAAATGGACTATTTCAAGAAAAGGAGATAAGTTGAAATGTCTTTCATTTCATAGTAAAATCCCAATTGCAGGCAATGCAGGGTGTTTTCTACAAAGGCATGCTCTAAGGACCGCACTCTTGGCAGAAACATGATTCAAGATATATGAAGCATAAAAGAACTGCGAAGTTTAGATTCCATAAAAACATAGACCGATGCAAGGGAGGGAGATAACTAAGGACAACAACAAGGGCTAAAAGTAGTAGAATACTGGAGAACAGGAAATCAAATAAATCAAAAGTAAAAGAATTTTGAATTTGAACAAATTCATGCAAAGCCATATCTGATGAAGGAGTATACTAACATTTTTTTGAAAATTTTTTCTCTTGCAACTGAAAACATCTATTGGGAATCAAGTTGTAGAACAAAATGAAACCTGAGAATGAAGGTTATACTGTGGGCAGTGCGGTCAAGTAAAAGCCTGATTACCACAAAGAAAAAGATCATTGCAGCATAAAATTTGGCAACATAACTCAGCAACAAAATGAAAATTCTACACAAAACGTGCCATAATTCATTTAGATTAGGAGAAAAACTAAAAATCTATATTTAGTATCAACTAAAATTCATATGCATAGATGAACATTTTAACTTAATCTAGTACAAAATAAATTTAGTATTGAACATACTCATATACTAACATTTGAATTAGGAGTCGGGACTAAAGTGCAAAATTAAACCAAAGTCCAAACATTTACCTGAAGAACGTAGGATCCACTACTTGAAAAAGAAAATTAGACTACCTTTACGGTAACAACCTTACAAACATACACTTCCTCATATAGTAAACTTTATGCACTGACATCCAACTTCATATCCATATTTAAGTCAACATTGAGTTTATGTATGGCCTTTTTTATTTGGAAATTGTGGGCACATCTAAATCAAGATGATAATGAAATAAAATGTTTTTCCTTACTTGTAAGTGAGCAATTTCTTGCACCTGGATTCCAAGTACACCTTCACCCTAGAAGAAAATCATAACTGTTTCAATGAAGATTAGCACATTTATGCCTCCCTCTCAACAAACACAATATGTGTATGTGTGTGTAGGACTGATTTTAAAGCATTTGTAATTGCTTCATCCTCTGCATCATGAATAAAAATTTTTATTACAAAGGGGAAAAAAAGTCAACAATAAATCAACGACCATTCACAAAGAAGCAGGCTATTAAGTAGCATGAAAATCCAAGAAAAAAGCATATGAACAAAAATTTCAGCTTAAAAAAAATGACAATAAGGCTGCTTTGCACCCATGAAGAAGAAAAGGAAGACACGGAAATTTAGAGTAGAGAATATTTAGGTAAACATTACATAGGTAGGATTCAGATCTAAAGCTCCATCATCAAGTATGCCTTGCTTTCAATCATATTTGCAAACTCATTTTGATGTTCTTCAGACCTGAAATTGAAGTTTTGTTAGGATGTCAGATGTTTTATTATGAATGATATACTTATGTTTAGTTCTGAAAAGTGTAAATTACTAGAGTTTTAAAGAAGCAACTTCTTTAATCGGGGGATTTAACAACAAAAGTGATGAATATTTTGATGAAAGGTGCAATGCTGTAATGATTTTTGTTGTGTTAGCAAAATCAAATTTAGTACAATTGGATTGCATTGCTGATAGTTTATTTATGCGTACTTACTTCTGTATGAAGCAACTTTAACTTGCAGCGCTGCTATTATAGGAAGTGATTATATTTGTTCCGCTACTTGATTGCCAAAGCCAGCTTCAAAATCTTCCCATAATGTAAGAACAATAGGGGAATTCCTGCAGAAAGTTTTGTATTAGATTATTTTTGTTCCATAGATTTTAAGTGCTAAAGTCCTGGCAAGCCTTGAATGCTTTGACATAGTGACTTTTCTCATACATCAAATTATGCAGCTATAGGGATGTGAAGTCCACTGGCGCTTTAGCTTGTTCAGTTTCTACTTTAACACGATCTTCTTCAATCAAGGTTGACCTGTTTGCCTGTTATAGAGCATTTTAAGGCACATAACCTTCTCTTAAATAAGAAAGTGTCAAATAGGTGCATTCTTTTTCATGTAAATCCATCAAGCTTACATCTGAGAGAAATACTAAAGGTAAACTAATTAAGAGGAGTTGCAAAAAAGAATGAAGTGTATAAGCCTCTTACATGGTTGTTACCATTTGAAGCTTCCTTAGCCATTTTCACTCTTATCTAGTTTCGAAATCAAAAGAATGAGAAAACTCGTGTTATCATCACTTTCTAACCAAACTGAAAACAGAGTGACAACAGGGAACTCATTTTTATACAACAATCCTTCTTGCCATCTTCTCATGTATATAATTGACATGTACCAAAAATAATTAATTGAGACAAATGAAATATGATTTCTTACTAGGTGAGTTAGAAACACAAACCCAATTCAGATACATTTTACAAGTGAAGTGCTCCATCAAGAACAAGTTCAACATCCCACAATTTTCAAAACCAGATCCTTTTGTACTTTCGATGCAGAAAGGAAAAAAATAAAAAGCAACACAAACGATTGAGAAATCTCCTATGATTCCAGTGTAAAAAAATGTAAAAATTTAAATTTTCATGAAATAACACAACAAAAAGACCATTCATTTGGAAATTAATGAAAGAACTTCAAGTTTTCATCATGTCAGATGTGATTCTCAAAATCAATCTCACCATATTAATTGCACAAATTGCAAAGACTCTGACTTTATGCTTATATAAGCAGTAGAAATTCTCAGAAGCAACCATAAAACATACATGAAATACATGCAGATATCATTTACCTCACACCAAACTGTGCTAGCCATAAAAAGAAGTCTTCAAGATCATAAAAAAACATAGACATGAAGACAGTGATTGATGAGTGTAATCAAAGCTTCAATAAAGCAAAAGTGGACTCCCATTCCTAACGGTTTGATCTAAATAAAATCAATTTTCCTTGAAAGCATTAACTATCTTTCCAATAATCAAATTCTAAAAAATTATCTCCTCACCACCATTAATTTCATCATACAAATATAGCAAATAATAATAATCACTAACGCCCATTGAGCCAGAAACAAAAGAAAAAAAATTATAGCTCAATGTATCTATTTTTCTTTTCCAATTTCAACTTTGCAACTCAGATGGTTCTGTCAAGCTTCTCAATGGCATTGAAGAACCAGAACAATTTGATCGAGTAGAAGAACAACTTAAGGCCCTACAAAAATTGAAATAAAATCAGAATGTCTAGACCAAGAGAGAGAAAAAAAAAAACATGGCAGTTCTATGATATACTGGCCATTTAGACCAAACCATGATCTTGGATTGGAAAAACGTGAAATAACCTTCTTTCTTCATGATCATAGGCATGAAAATTTTAATAAAGGGACCTTTTTGCCCAAAAGATCCTTGATTGCCAACAACTAATTTGAAAATCAAACCTTTTAACCTTTTGAAAACTTTATCTGACAATTGCGAAAAGGGAAATTACATTAGCGAAACAAAAATTCCAAGGATACCATTTAAGAAATAGGAGTGAGCTGGTGTTGTAGGGCTTGCATTGTGGTCTATAGTTAGTAGATACCAGCTGTTTAGTTTAGGGGTGGATGATCATGAACAGTATCATACTTGAACACATATTTCTGCACCTATTTTCACACCAAAGTCACAATTAGAATATAAATCACTTAGGATTCAAGATAAACAAACAGCAAAAAAAGGAAACTCTTTGATCTCCCTGAACTAAAAGCAAGGGACAAAAATGTAGTTGCCGGCTAACTTTACCATGTAGTCAGTGGTCATAAATGGATCATTAACAATGAGCTTAACATCATCCCTCTGAAGAATGACTCTGGCAACCAAATGCTCAATTCTTTCAAAGCCTATAACAAAATCCAAAAATCCATGGAAGCTGATAACCCATTTACCTGAACAAATCTAAAAAACCCATAAACCAAACCCCCTCGCCCAAAAAAAAAGAAAAAAAAAGAAAACACACACACGCACACATATACACAACACAGAAAAGAGATCCATTTCCTAAAACCACCACTAAAATGTTTAAAGATAATCAAAACCTAAAAATTCGAACCAAAAAAATCATTTTTATCTTAAGGATGCTCAATAAATTGTGGAAAAAAAGTTTCTTACATCAAAAGTATATGGATCTTATTCTGTAAAAGACTAATAAAACATCATCTCTACCATCAAGGAGCTAGAAAACATTGATAGAACATGAGAGGACTTCTCAACAAAAATCACAAGAATCTAGTCGAGCAGCTATATAAATTATTTGAGAATGTAAAAGAAATGTTTGCAAAGTTTGAATTTTTGTTATTGATTGAAAAGGTAAAACACGACAACAAGAACCTATTAATAAACTAAACAAGGCCTACATATACATATCTTTCAAGAAAACTGAAAAAAGGTGGAAATGCAGCAAAACTTGAATTTATTACTTCAAGAAATGCCAAAATCCTTTGGCAAGAAATTAACCACAAAGAGGATACATCCATGACCTCTAAGAAAATCATAGATAGAAGAAGAAAAAATATATATATGAAGGAAAGATATGAACAAAAACTTTGATTTTTACCAAATCATAAAACATCCCCTTCTCAGATCGCAATGTACAAATCGAAGCCTTAGATCTTCTTTTCCAATCACATGCAGCCTCAAATATAAACAGTCAGAAATTGACAAAGCTCTAATGCTCCATCATTTCACCTCCTTCCAATAACATCAACATTTCATATCCTGCATTGATATCATCAACACATAAAAAATCTAGCAACTTTCTTAAAGTTTGAGCTAAATCCCAATAAACACAGAAAACCTTCTAAAACAACCCAATAATCCAATGAGCAAAATCCAGTGAACAAAACCCAGTTCAAAATCTATTTCATCTAAATAGATAAAAGAGACATGCAATTAGAAAGCAGTAATTAAAAATCATGTGAATTCCTCACCTTTTTAACATAAAGAAGATCTAGGGCTCCAAATGCTTTCACCTTCCATGTAACACCCCTACCAAAAGTACAGCAGAAGTATATCAATGCCGGGTGTCGCCCCGTCTAGTTACCCAGACAAAGGGTCTTTATAACGGAAATCAATAGAGTATGCAAGTCCAGATTCATACAACAACCCATACTGATAGTCAAGTGTGTACAAATAATAAAGAATTTCAAACATGAAAGTTTCCATTCAACCTCAGTAATAAGGTACATTATCCAAGAAGGGAAATGTCTAAACCTATTCTGCTGTCACTGTGGTATCGTCCTCTATCCTTAGATCCTTTCAACTCTGGATCCTACAAAAGGGTAAGGTAAAAGACACGTGTGAGTGGAAAATCACTCAGTGAGTCCCGTGTGTGCTAATGTTTTATTAAAGAAGCAGTGTACACAAAACTTTTATGAGATAACATATCATTTGTTTATTAGAAATGAATCCAAAACTCTTTAATGAAGAGAGTATTCAGAACTCAATAATTTTTTGGAAAACGGCGTTTCAACTTTCAAATCATTGCCCCATTTTTTTTTCTAATCACAGGCACTTTTCCAATAGAAGATCGGCCTGTATGCAAGTCCCGCAGTCCTTACCTTCGGCTACACGGTCTCTTGTGCTAGGGACTGCCCCTTACAGCACGTCACCCGTATCATGCCGGAACGGTGAGCAGCGTACAAATGTACCTCACCTTACACTTAGGGATCTTTTACTTGCCACCATAACTAGGGGTCCCAATCCTGATGTCAATCACCATCGAGGTGGCAAGGGATTGAACACACCGAGTGTACCAACCCTGTATCATGTGAACAATCCACCATCATAATCAATAGGCAATTGCCAGGCTCAAAATGGCTAGCCAGGACGACTCCTCTCAATATCCTGTCGCTCTATTTGGAGTAAAACAATCCCCAGAACTGATCAGGTTACTTGGGGTCATCTATCTCTAACATTAGTTAGTACAAAGATTAGAGCCCTTGCTAAGTACTTAACGTCACCAATACTAACCCCGTTTGGCTGATCAGGTCAGAGGGTTATCTTGTTCATACAAAATTTTTATATAAAAACAGTTTTGGGGCAAAACAACATTTTTTCCAAAATCATGTTGAAACTAGATAAAGGGTTCTATTCACACATCAAAATGTGTTTTCAAGAGTAACCGGGTCACTTTCCCCATACTCGATCACAAAAGTCATTTCCAAGGGTATTCAGGTCATTTTACCGATACCCGATCCAAAAGACTTTTCGAGGGTATTTGGGTCATTTTATCATTACCTGATTTGAAAAATATTCACAAGAGTTCTAATAAGGATATTTTGATCATTTACCGAATACCCGAGTTCCAAAGGTTTTCATAAAATATTCCAATAAGGATATTTGGAACATTTTCCAAATACCCGATTCAAAAAAGAACGCATTTAAAGGAATCCAGAATTCTAATTCCAAAAAAGGATTAAATTTAATGTTTCCAAACATATTTCCATAAAATGTCCCAAATGGTATATAACATAGCATTGCATGAAAAAACAAGCACACTAGCTTTAGAAACAGTTTTAGAAATCCAAGAGACTCACCTCATGTCCTAAGCAATCATTTCTGTTCATGGCCGTTTAACCTTTGTTTCTACCGTTTTTGATGTTTTGTTGACCGTTTATCGCTAAACCTACATCAAACATCGTTTTCGGGTCAATTCGTGTTTGGCTAAAAAATAGCCGATAGGTAGCCGACGTGCCTGATGATTAGTCAACGTTCAACCGTCGTTTAGCCGATGGGGCCGATGGTTAGCCGACGAGGCCGATGGTTAGCCGTCGATCAAGAAAAACGTTTAACTTTCGTTCGCGTCATTTTTCCTTCGTTTGATCAATTATTTCATTTTTATTTTTCCACATCCTTCCTCCCTTCATAAACAAGGGATTCACTTCATGTTTCCCCAATTAATTTATCCAAAATCACATAAGTAGTCACCCTTAAGTCCATTTATTTTCGGACTACTTTCTGGAATTTCACTGGTTTGAAACACCATTTTGTTTTACACATAACTTTCAATTTACAGCTCCGATTTAGCTCCATGATATACCAAAATGACCACAAGACTCTTAAATTTAATTCAGTATAGGCCGTTTTTAGAGTTCTGGTTCCAGTATCACGGTACTGGGCAAAAACAGCCTCAGTAGTTTTGACTTAGTTTCACTATTCATTCTTTCCTTAACATTCTGCAATTTTCCAGTTTGACACCGTAACTTATTTTGGCCATAACTTTTAATCCACAAATCCCAATTGTAAAATATCCTTAAGACATTCCTTTACAAGTTCCAATTCATGGAGTACTAGCCATAACTTTTAATCCACAAATCCCAATTGTAAAATATCCTTAAGACATTCCTTTACAAGTTCCAATTCATGGAGTACCAATTCTATTGTCCATTTTGTTCAGTTTTGAACACAAAAATCCAGTAATAAAATCCCGTTACTGATTTGGCACCTTTTACTATTTTCACCATAAATTTTGATCTGTAAATCCGATTAACCTCAAACTTGCTCTAAAATGTCTCTATGATCCTTAGCTACAAAGATATATGCCTGCTTTGTTCAAATCGAGAAACGTTACAGATTTACTGAACATAAAACCTCCCAGAATTTTCTGCACACAAGGACAGCTTTCACACAACTTCACCTAACTAGTTTCCATAATTCACACACAAATTTCTCACAATATATACCAAAATGATCTCCATGCTTTATATAATAACTTTACTTCAAGTAAGGTAGATCTTTACCTTTTCTTTGCTGCGTTTGGAGGCTGAACAGTCCAAGCATCTTTTTGCTTTTCTCTCTCTCTTTCTCTCCTCTCTATTTCCGGTTTCTCTCTCTCTTTCTCTCTTCTCTATTTCCGGTTTCTCTCTCTCATTCTTCTCTATTTCCTTTTCTTTTCTATTCTCTCTTTTCTCTATTGTTTGCTCCAAAATTCTAGCTATCTAAAGCCATTTTAGTTGGCCTTCATGGCCTATATGTAGAGGAATATGGTCTTCAAGTCAAAGGTGCATTAAATGGCCTTAACATTTGGAAGCCCTTGATTGGTCCACTTAGCTACTTAGGTGTTCTTTGGAATATTCAAGAGTTCTATGGAATTCTTTAGAAAGTTCTTGCAAGAATGTTCTTGTAACCATTCATAGAATCAACATTTGGTGAGTTTTCGTTGGTCCATATGGTGATGAAGTGTAGAAATTCCTAGAATTCTCAAGAATTAATAGATATTTTCTAATCTTGCATAGCCATGCATAATCAAGCATGATTAACTTACTCAAATCAAGATTAGCTTAATTAAGTTTGGTCAAATGAGGTCAAAAAGGTGGTCCAACTTGGTCAAACTTTTCATGCTTGTGGGCCATTGTTATTTATTTCTTGTGGGCCCTCTAAATTATTTCAACTTATCATAACCAATCAAATAGAAACACTTGACCTCATTAACCAATCAAATAGAAGCACTTGTATTCATTAACCAATCACTAAATGACACTTATTTTCATCCACCAATCATAAGAAGTCACATGTCCCATTTCCAACCGTAATTTTCTATATTCTTCAAAAATGACCAAAATCGGGTTCGTAATGGAAACATATTTTATCTCACTATCCAACTCCAAAAATTCCACTGAATCTATTGGTAACACTTAAATTCTTCAATTTCCTCTCTACTTGGTCAAATTTGCAGTTGAAGTCATGAACGTGGTCAAAATGACAAAAATGCCCTCGATACCCCGTGTAGCACGTTTTGCACCAAAACATGCGTCTCATTGTACTGATCAATTTCTCTTTCTAAAGTACACTAAAATTCTTATTTGATTAATCTTAATAGCCTTCCAAAAATTTAGGGTACGGGTAGAACAAATCCAAAAATTATATCCAGGTCCCGACAAAACTTTATTTCACCAAAGTATTTGTCTCAATACACCGATCAACTTTTGTTTTGGCTGTTGATATAAATTCTCATCCCATTACAGGTATAGCAAATCGGAAGTAAAAAGGTGGGGTGTTACATCCTCCCTTCCTTTGGTGAGGGGAGGATGTAATAATGATCTCTTATGCGATCTCATAGGTGCCCCACATTATAAACCTAAATTAATTAAGTAATTTGATATCTCCTAAATCTTTTAAGATTAGATAATAAATCTTCAAGATCTTTTTTTATTAGACTAATTGATTCGATTAATCAATTGGATACTAATATAATAGTTACCAATTTTTATTTTTTTTTTCAGATTAGATAGGTGAAGTGCTATGCTATCTTATTGAGAATTTTTTTTCTTAATAAAAAGAAATTTGTACGCTTATAATACTTATGGATTCCTAACCTAACACTGTATATAAGCTTGTAACCTCCATCAGCCATTTATTATTCTAATAAATATAAGTTAGAATATCCAAAGAAAACTCTGCAAGAGTGTATATGCAGCAATCACAAGAAGGGACTGGGTGTAGAAAAGGAAATATGGTATTCATCAATCACTTAATTATTATAGTTCAAGGTAAGTTTCTATACCTTTTGCTTCCATGTTGTGTATATGAATATTCACAGCACTTTCTTACATTGAATATTGGAGTAATGGGGCATCCGTAATGCTATCATGATGTCTGACTTTGAAATGGCCTTTAATTGCAATCTTTTTGCTGTCGTTCTGCCATTGTGGTCCTCATTGATCAATGCCTTCATCTTTCGTCATGGTATGTTCTCACCATGATTTTGGACATCTACGCCATTTTAGACTTCCGTTGCGATGGTGATGAAATCCCTGGCCTTCACGATGAAGAAAACCTGCTTGCCGTTGAAGCCCATTTGGACAAGTCCACTGCCTCTTACAGTAATTTTATGGCCGCCCAAAGGGGCGTTGGCAACGTCTCGTCAGAGTAGGAACAATCAGCCTTGTTATGGCTATAGCTCTGCAAATACATCATTTGCTCACACTCGGCGGGAATAAGCAACGAGTACCGGTACTACGTATCAGCTTTGCTGAGGAAGAAGAAGCATTGTGACCTGGCCTCTCTGGTACTGGCCTTGGTCTATCAGCTAATGAACTAGATGATTTCGGTCTTATCGACTGGGGGTAACCCGACCAATCTTGGTGGCCCCCTCTGGGTCATGCAGCTATGGCTTTACAAGTACATTCTCTAGTTCGACATCAACAATATCCCTGGAGACGCCGCAGATTCCACCCAATAGGCCATAGGTTATCTGCTGTTGAGAACTCCTATAAAAAGATCTTCCGTGGGTACAATCATGGCCTATTTCCATCAGAACTGTCTCCAGCACGTGCCCCATTTCTTACCCTATTCTACTAGGGAGACTGGCCTCCTCTGGCTGACGAAGCTTGCCGATGCACCGAAAGCCTCCGAAGAGACTATCTAGGTCGGAATGCTGTGCTCTTAAGAACTTCTTCTTGGGATAAAACCAGGCGCCCGGAGTGTCAAGTTCTCATGTGAACGGTACAACCCACATTGCTTCTCACAGAAATTTGGGCTAATTCAAGATATTCCTGCTGATCCCAGTCATATTTCTTCTTACACTGTCACACCTATCTTATCGACTGAAGATGTGCGCACTTTAGCCGATAGATCCCTAATCACCCTCCGTTCTTTTGAGTACCACCTTTTTTAGGTTGTCTGAGAGGCTACCCCCAACTTCAACCTGTGGTAGCGTTTGCTGAGCGAAATGCTCTTTTTTGGCCTTGTAGAGACGTGGTTGCTCAGACTGGCGGGATTGGCATCAGCGGTGGTAGAAATGTTTGCGCCGAAGAAAAGTAAGCAGAGCAAGGCCTCTGCCAGTTCGATCACTGCACCGTTGTTCCGTACGTCACCAGTGAAAATAATCCCTATACTTTCGCTTACCGATGAGAAAGAGGAAGAAGAAGAAAAAGAAACCGTCCTCCCCCTGCCGAGGTGGTCAAAGAGACGGCAGGCTATTCATACTCCAGCATTTGCTAAGGTTTGGATTGAAAACACTTTCTTCCGTTTCAATGCTTTACATCATTTGATTCAAAGTTAATCTCATACTGCCTTCTTTTGCAGAAACAGAAGACTAGCCAGCTAGTTATCTCTGATTCTTCCTCAGAGTCATTGGTGGCCATGCCCCCTTTGTCTCCTACAAGAATAACAACGACAGAGGAAGGGACTTCGTCCGTTTCACCTTCTTCAATTGCTACCTTTGTGTCCAAAGTACCTACCTCAAAGAGAATGGCGGTCGATAAGCCTGTTATGCCTCCTGTGGCAATGGCCCCTGAGCCTCCAACAGAACTTACTCCGTCTCGGCTAGTAATGACTAAAACCTCAGCACTAGAACTCCTACAGAGTGTACTAGGAACTGACTTACCAACCATCTCCTCTTCTCAAGATGCTATCAGTCGAGCCCTCATACTGTTGGCGTAATCAACCACTTCCGATATCCCAATGGAATTGAAATGCCTATCGGCTAACTATTTAGGGCACATGTGATTCACCCAATGCTTCTTTTCCAACTGTTAAAGCAGGTGGGACAAAGCTTCTCGTCAGCTCCAACCTTGGGGTTGTTCTGAGACCAGAAAGCGTTCTGCAAACACATCATCAAGAAGCCTTTGCTCGCCTAGGCATCCTTCGAGTTGATATTTCCGACAAGGTTGAGAGAATTGAAGGCCTTGAGACACGATTGTAAGCGCTCCAGGAGGAATTAGATTCTGAAAAATGAGCCCTGGACGAGAAGCTTAAGGCCGAGAATGTCTGTCAGCAAATAGTTTCCTTTGTCGAAGAATCGGTGGCTAAATTTTGGGACGACAGACTCATGCTGGAAGCTGAAAAAGAGTTGCTCCAGATGGAATTGCAACATTGTGACAAGTTGCAAAACAGTATACAGTCTTCATGGGATAACTTCTAATCTTACCTGGCCACTTTCTTCCGTAGTTCCGATAAAATTGGTCCTCTGGTACACAAATCGGGGATGTCCGGACACGTCCATTTTCAACAGAGGAATCGGCTACTAAACTAAAACCGGCCTCAGAAGAACTTATTGTCCCTGCGGAAGAAGAGGAAGAAACCCCAATGGAAGCCGCTCTGCTCGAGAAAGATCCGAATCGGCTTGCCATAGTTCCTTTTGCCCAGCTGATCGAGATGCCTCACACTCCATCTGAGGAGGATTGACTTCTTACTTTGTTTTTTTTTAATTTTATTTTTAATGTAGCAGCCATCTGATCTACTCTTTGTCTGTGATTAGTCATTTCATATGAAATGCCAACATGCTTTTTTTTTTTGTCTCTCTGTTGTTTTTCTATACATACTTTTTTTTATTCTTTTCCTGCCAATATTCCCTCTCAAAATGTAGGATAAAACTTCTTTATATACTTACCATTTATGGCGTTATTCACTTCCTTCCCATTGGGTATCATTAGCCGATAGGCACCTCTATCGAAAACCTTGGAAATAAAAAAAGGTCCCTCCCATGAGGCGAACCACTTACCGTAGCGTGGATTCTTTGGTGCCACAAGTAGTATAGTTTTTCAAACCATGTCTCCTATTTGAAAACTTCTTCCCCGCACTTTTCGAATGTAGGTTCTTACTACCTTCTCCTTATGACTTCTGATATTTTCCAATGTTATCCAACGGTCTTCCTCGGCTTGGTCCAAACTCATTGCCGGGGCTAATTTATAATCTTCAACCAACAAGCAATATTGGTAAGCTACCCGAGCTGATCGTAGTGATAATTCAGCAGGTAGCATTGCATCCTGTACATTTGTCAGCCGAAATGGAGTAAAACCTGTAGCGGTCTTGTAAGCGTTCCGATATACCCACAACATATCTTGAAGGGTTTCGTGCTACCTTCTGAGTTTATCTTCCACCGACTTTCAGATCATACTGATCAAAGTTTTGTTGGTTGCCTCAGCTTAACCATTGGCCTGTGCATAATATGGTGAGGAATGTAGTAACTTAACCTGGAATTGAGTTAAAAAGTTGCATACCTTGTCTCCTGTGAACATAGTTTCTTGGTCAGCCGTTATAGTTTCGGGTATGCTGAGTCGGAAAAGGATGTTCTGCTGAAGGAAGGCGATAATGGCAGATTGGGTTACTCTGGTCAGGGTCTGTACCTCTACCCACTTGGTAAAATAATCGATTGCCATTAGAATGAAGATATGCCCTTTGGTTGATGGCGGGTGAATCTTACTGATGACGTCTAGAACCCAACCCCTAAATGGCCATGATTTGATGATAGGGTGTAAGTTCGTGGTAGGGGTATGAATTAATGGGCCATGCTTCTGACATGCCTCACACCCGGCTGCATAGGCCATGTATTCCATAGTCATTGAAGGCCAGTAAAATCCATGTCATTACAGTGTCCATTTCAACTTAGGACCCGCCTGATGAGCACCACATAAGCCTTCGTATACTTCGACTAATGCCTGCACTACTTCTTGCTTGGACAAGCATCTCAACAAAACTTCTGTATGACTTTTTCTGAATAAGTTGTTCCTAATCAGTACAAAGTTCAATGCCTTACGCTTTAGCTCTCGTGAAACCTAGCTCGTAGGCTTCCGTAAGTATAAGACGATATCAGACCGCCAATGTTCTTCATGTTTCTCTTCTGATATCTGCTAACACATTACCACCCTGACTCTTTTCTTAAAACCTGAAACCATTTGAGCTAAATCGTTTGCCCCCCATTCTCACCTCGAGGAACATGAGTCAAGATGACTTCCGAGAAGTATTGCAACAATGCTCGCACTTCCTATATCCGACAACACGGGATTAGTGCACTTGTACTCACTTAAAATTTACCGGATGACAATTTAAAAATCCCCTGTTATATTGACCATTCATGTGTCCAAAGCCTTTAGGATCCGAAGTCCCAAAATGAGAGCGTCATATTCTGCCTGATTATTTGAGCGTCCCTTTACTCAACTCAAACAAGATTTTTTCTTGTTGTCCGTAGGGAAGTTCTATAACCAACTCGGTGCTTGCCTTACTCTGTATGTTGGGTCCATCAAATTCTAACTTCTATAGTTTATGTGAGATGTATCCTCATACTTTTTTCTTTTCAGAGTTGGGCACTTTCACACATGGATGCTCGGTTAAGAAATCGGCTATAGTTTGACCTTTCACCACTTTTAAAGGTAAGTGAGTTAAGGAAAAAATGTGTAACTTAATAGCCCATTTCATTAACTGTCCTTGCAACAATGAGTGATTTAGCAGATATTTAATGAGATTAATTTTGTATAGGACTTGCACTTCTCTAGGTAGCAGATAATGCTCGAGCTTCACACATGCATAATATAAAGACAAGCATAGTTTCTCAACAAGGGAATACCTGGTCTCGGTGTTCGTTATATTCTGACTGAGGTAGTATACTACCCTTTCAACCCTCTGTGCATCGTCCTGAGCTAGCAGGCAACCAATAGACTTTGAAGCCATTGAAATGTACAATTTCAATGGTACTTTATCTCGTGGAGGTACCAAGATTAGTGGTTGTGACAAAGCTGCCTTGATCTGATCAAACGCCGCTTGATGCTTCGGTTGCCAGACGAAATCTAGTGACCACTTGAAGCAAAGCAAAGAAAAGAACACCTTCTACTTACCTGCAGCATTTGCCAGAAAGTGTCGCAAGATATTAATTTTTCTTAGGAAACTTTGGAGTTCCTTTTTGTTTTGCGGTGGCCTAACTTGTAGAATATCCTTTGTTTTGTTCTGGTTCACTTCAATCCCTCTTTGATGCACCAAGAACTAGAGGAAGTTTTCGGCTAAATCTCAGAAGGCGCATTTGGCAGGGTTGATTTTTAACCGGTGCTGGCACATTCTAAGGAAAGACTGCTCTAACCATTGTAGGTGTTGCGAAAAAGTGGGCGACTTAATCACTAAGTCATCAATGTAAACTTTCATGGTTTTGTCGATGAAATCATGCAAAATGAGGTTCATGACTCTCTGGAAAGTAGCTCTAGTATTCTTCAATCCAAAAGGCATAACTATCCATTTGAATAAACTGATAGATCTTGGGCAACAGAAGGCTATCTTCCTAGTGTCTTTTTCAGCTATGAATATCTGGTTGTACCCGGAGTATCCGTCTATGAAGCTTAAGAATTGGTTTCCTGCAGTTGAGTCCACCAACATATCGGCCATCGGCATGGTGTATTCATCCTTCGAGGCAGCCAGATTCAGATTTCTAAAGTCAACACGAACCCGTAGCTGGCCGTTCTTTTTAATGATGGGCACAATGTTGGATACCTAATCTGCATATTGGCAGGTATGGATGAAACTACACCGAAGTAACCTCTCAATTTCTTCTTTCATCCTGGGTAAAAGAGCGGGATTAAAACACCGAGCAGGTTATTTATGAGGTCTGAAACATTCCTTGATTGGCAATCAATGCTCTATAATGTCTCTGTCCAGTCTTAGCATCTTATGATAATCCATGCGAAACAATTTTTGTACCTATGAATCAGTACTGTTAGAGTATTTCGCTAATTGAAAGTTAAGCACAAGCTTACCTTTATGGTTTTATTCTCCCCAGGTTCCCCGATGTCCATTTTCGTTAACGGTTCCTAAGTGATAAAACCAAGTGCATGCCGAATGTCAAGGTCCTCTGTTTTTGGATATTGACCATCCAGCCCTTTTTTTATGATCTGGTTATGAGCTATGGTGAGCTTGGAGTAAGGGGTCAGGTCAAAAGTACAGTAGAACATTGCCTCATTCATTTGTACTTCTATAGAAAATGGATTGGGATCGACTGGTATCCTTTCCACTTGTTCTCCATCCCAAATCAACATCATTTGGTGAAGTATTGACGGTACACAATGGTTCGCATGAATCCAATCCCTACCTAGTAAGACAGAATATGTCGGTTTTGCAGTGAGTAAAAAAAAAAAAAACAGTCTTACTAACTTTGGATCCTACGACCACCTCAAAAGTGACAACCCCTTTTGCTTTGGCTGCCTCTCCGGTAAAATTAAGCATTTGGACATTTGTAGGAGATAGATGGCGGTGATCCTTGCCCAAGCACCTTAAAGTTTCCAATGACATTAAGTTCAGAACAGCTCCTCCATCGATGAAAATTCGAGAGAAAGTTCTTCCATTGATGTGTGCCTTAATGTACTACAGTTTGAGGTGATTAGAATGTTCTATCGTAAGGATCGGAAAGAACATTCCTTTCGATAGAATTTTAAACTCGATGAGCTCAACGGCTGATTCTTTCATTGTGTAGTAATCCTCGTCTACCATTTCTTGCTTAGCCTTTGCTCAGATTGTGATGGGAGAATACTGAGCATGTTTTGACTTGTGGAAGCACATACCTATTTATCCGACCATTCTTCCAACGCTTGTTTTTGCTGAGCCCGTCTTCTTTGTTCCCGCCGTTTTTAGTTTTCCGTGAGTTGGGAACAATGGCCTGGGAAGAATGGCTTTTTACGAGGCACACGCATTGTAAATTTCTCATCATTCCCCTGGAAATAGGCCGCGAAGGTTGGAACTGTAAGCCTAGTGAAAACTGATGGCCGACCGTCTAGCATTTGGAACGTTGGTTTACTTCTTTCCAAAATCTTGGACTGCCTTTTGACTGGAGAATCTCCCCGCTCATGCTCTATGTCTTCTTCGCATGTCTGCACCATACTTGTATCTACCACTAGGAACGGGTCTGTATCGACTAAGGTTTCATCAATCTTACTATTCCCTTTTGTAAAGTTTTTTGTATTGTGTTCCTGAAAACAACACAGCTATTAGTATTATGGAAAAACAAATTATGCCACTTACAATATTTCTTACCCTTCAATTCCTCTAGCCCTGGAACCTTGTGGCCAAAAGGTAGATGAATCTGTTTGTCTTTGACCATTTGATCAAAGATTTGCTCATCTTAGATACATCGAATGTGTATGTGGATGGCCCTGCAGAAGAAGCTTCCTCCTTCCCTTTGCTAGGCTTCAGAAAATGACAAGTGTAAGATGCACCTTTTACTAATTCTGCTGCCATCACATCTAGTAATTGTTCTTCCTCATTATCGATAACATCGTCCACTACCGATATCATGGTTTTCCCTTGAGAAAACTTTATTGACTACCTTTTCTCTTTTTCCTTGATCATTTCTTCTATTCTGATGGCTTGAGACAGCAAACGGGATAGATTAGAGAAATCCTACATGATAAGACACTTTTTGAGTTGCGGATGCATTCTACTGATGGCTATTTGGACACACTCTATTTTCGACAATTAAGTGGTGCATTTGGCTTTAGTTTGCCGAAAGTGCTTGATGAATTCTGCGACACCTTCGGATGATCTTTGTTAACTGCCAAAAGATCCGCTATGGACGTATCAGGTGTTGGTTTAATGAAACGGTCATGAAAAATTCGTTCCATATCGGCCCATAAGTGCACGGAACCGGGTGTTAGGTTTGCATACCAAGTAAACGCCACCCCTATTAAGGATAAAGAGAATAACTACAATTTATGCCAGTCACTATTCCTGAACTCTCCACATTATGCTGTAAACCTCCCTATATGCTCTATAGTTGACTTGTTGTCTTTTCCAAAGATTATGAAAAATTTAGGCAACTTAAATCCTCGTGGTAGTACTGCCATGAAGTCTACTAATTCTGGGTATGATTTTTTATATATTGGCCGATCTTTGGCTTGTCGTCGCAATGCCTCCGTTATTAAGTCGACATCGGAAGTTGGCATTGGCTGTTGAGTCTGTATAGGGGAACCTACCATAGTCGATCAAGAACCTTATTCGGGGAATGAAGCTATCTCAGGATACCCTACCCCATGCATTGGATAAACTATTGTAGTAATGGGATATGCGGTCGAGATAGCTGCAATGTAGCTCTGAGGTCCTTCGTATGAAGAGCCAACATTCCTATTTGGGGTAGCATTTTGGTCGTAGAACAACTGTGCCCCCATCGGCACCTGGGTCCCTGCGACTGGATATGATGGAGTTCTTCCTGGGTGCATTTAACCCCGGATTCCCTTGGTGCCCTCCGGGCATTGGCATAGACTACTCTCGGAGCAACAATAGATAGAGGGAGGATACACACCTACCTGAGGTGCCCCATGAGCATTTTGCCTTTGTTCAAAATTATGAAGCCCATTTTGAAGCAAAGGTCAGAATACTGTGGTGAACTAAGGAATAAAGCTCTGAATGAGTTCGCCTGTACACTGCTTCATAGCCTGTCGTATGGCGATTAGAGAAGTGGGTGTCAACTGGGAGACCAGAAGAGGAAACGAAGTTTGTGCCCCCTGTTGCTCAGGGATGGTGACCTAGGCGCTCCTGGATGTCGTCATTACAGGATCAAAAGCTCCCTATAAAGTCCAAACTATAGGCCAATCGGATGAATCCGATGAAGGCTTTGAGGGTTGCTGTTGAGAATTAGCCATAATGTGTCCTGAACGCAATTGCATGCAACAACTACCTTTGGTCCCACTGGGCATGCCAATTTATGTTACCTTACGAAAAAGGGAGCCGATGAAAATGTTGATCGGCTGCTCTTTCGATGAATATAAATAGTCTAATAGAAAGATGGATGAATGAGTTGGATCTTTTAAAAGATGTGGGTTCCTTGAACTTACTATAGAAAGGGTCCAAGAAAGTAGAAATATTGCATGCGAAAGCAAAATAGGAACGAACACAGTGTATTTCGATTAAGATGATGAACAAATATAAAAGTACTAGAATTTGGAATCAAAGCAACATAAAATGGAAAGCTTGTAATCAAAGGAGTAAGGAAAATTGTAAAGAAAATGTAAACAAAATTGTAAACAAAGCCGTAAAAATGCAGAAAAAAGGGAATTGAAAAACTGGAAAAAATTTAGGTAATTTGGTTTGAGATGATTGTTGTTGTTGTTTTCTCTCTGGGATCCCTACTCATTTTATACTTGCTGTGGCATGATCACCAATTATCCGAACGTGGAGAGAAACCCGCTTCGTGGCCTGTCCTTGGCAGTTGAGGAAGATAGTGTTCTGTTGATCATGCCGCGATATGAGGGTGACTACTCATCGGCTCTTGGTTCCGATGTAGACTAGGCATATCAACTGAAGATTTTCTTGATGTCATCTTCCATTTAGTAGAATTAGTATTGGCTTTAGCTCAAAGTTACCATTGTAATGAATCGGCTAAAGATGATGTCAACAATAACAAATTTGATTTTACTAGTTATGGAACATAAGAATCCTTATTCAATATGTATATATGTGCTGTTATGTATACTTATTCAATAATAAGAATACTGATTAAATCTGAATCCTTAACAAAATAAAAAGAAAGAATATTACACAATCATTTATATCCATTGGAAAAATATACTAATATGTTTTAGTGCAAAATGGACCTTATCTTGGGAAAAAAAAAGTAAAATAGATCATGTTTGATATTGAGCTTTAGAAATTTGGATAATTATAATCTAACTATTGGCATTAATTTTTCTGGTGCTGCTCTGCATTTAGATGTTCTGGATTATTAAATGCTATTATGCATTTAATAGATCATATTCTACATTAATTTAGTATACATTTACACTAGTTTTTGAGAAAATATTTAGATTGACCCATTTTCATAACTCATATGCATAAAAAATTTTGTAGCAATCTAGAAAATAAAACATGCCACAAATGTAATGCAAATTTTCATTATAATGGCATATAAAATAATTTTTATTTAAGTATCTCCCATGGTTTTGTAGTAGGGATGTAACATTAATTTTATCGTTGTAAATCTGAAGGTTGAAAAATACCATGGTATCAAACAGATGTATATCTATCAAAATAATAGATTTCATAACTTTGATGAGAATAAGTTTTGCAAAAAAATAGTAAGTTTTAGCCTAAAAAAGCAACAAAGTGGCAACTTTTTGTGGATTCCATTGAAGATAATTAACAAAAGTATTAAGTTTATCAAAGACAAAATAAAATTTAAAAGTATTACCATTTTCTCCTTATTGAAGCTTAGCATTTTTATCAAATTATAATACTATTAAAGAAAAAAAAAAAAAGAAGCTATGGACAACTCACTATTATCAACACAAGATTTGTTTGGTCAATACTATTAGCATATTAACTCAAATGTATTAATCATGAGACTTGTTACTTTTGGTATTTGATAATTTTATTCTATTAAATTATGTTTAGTAGTTGCTTATTGTCATTTGATTTTTCTAATATTATTTGATGTTACTCTTTATTTAGTATGAGTAGTCTTTTATTCTAATCTCTTCTTTTCAGACCTATTTATAGAAGTTTGTGCCTAAAGATATTTGTGTGCTGGAGTTATAATTTAAAGTTTGGTTCTAGGAGATTTGTGAAGATATCAACAAGATTTGATTTCATATATATTAAAATTACATTGTCTTGGTTGGTTATTGAATTCCACTACCTGTATCCAATTTCTACGAAATATATTTTTGCTATTTCTTCTAAGTAGTACTGATAGGAATCATCTTAGGCATGATGGCCAATTCCAAGAAGGGAGAAGAAAGAGAAGGACACAACTAATGGCTCCTTGAGTAAGATCAATTTGCAAGAAGTTTCAAGGGAGTTTTCAAGGTAACAAATCTAACAAACCAAGAACTAAGAAGATTGTAAAGAGATGGATGGTAAATGAAGGGCTAAAAGATGCACAAAACAAGCAATAATCCATGTGGAGGATTAAGCCAACATTAAAATAAGGATTGAAGGCCAACAGAGTATCAAAAGAAGTTCAAAATGACCAACATTTCATTTGAATATATATATATATATATATATATATATATATATATATATATATATATATATGGAAAAAAATGGAGGTCAATGGAGTAGGTTTTGAAGTGCAACAAAACAGGGGATGTCAACTAGAAGAAAGCCGACACTGGCCTTAAGCCTCAAATCGGCACTGACTGGCACCAGCCCAATTAGGGGCGGCAATATTGAACATGACACACTAACACGACATGAACACGACACGGTTATAGCGGGTTAGGGTTGGGGTTTTGTGGGTTCGGATTGAAACAGGTCGACCCGTTTAACTTTAAACGTGTACAGGTCATAAACGGGTTCAACCCGCGAACCCGTTTAAATTTTTTTAATATTTATATTTAATATTTTTTGTAATACCTTACAAATCTTACTATAGAAAAATAGATAATTTAGTTTTTTACAAAAATTAATTGAATTAAATTTTATTATATGAATTAATTAAATTGTTTGTGTGTCTGTTTTGTTTAATTATATGAGACCTCTTAAAGAAAATAAATTATGTTAATGTGATTATTTGCTTGATATATAGTAAATGAATCATTCTTAATTAATTATTATTTAGTATCTATAATAATAATATTATTACGAGTTGGTAAGCAACGACCTTACGTGAGTCTAAAGAGGAAGGTTAGACCTTTAGGAAATAACGTATGTAATATGCCTACAGGCCGAATCGAATATAGAATGAAAAGAAGCTCGTGTGGTGCATTCACCTGAGGGTAAAGTTCACTCAGCATCGATTGACCAGTTCGTATACTATGATATTTCTGACATTGGGACAAAGACAATTTGAATTACACACTACAAGGACAAGCCTTCCTTTTGTGCTCGTTTTCGACTCTCCATTTGCACTTTAAAATTCTTGGCATGCTCGACAAAATTGTTGTTCTAAATATCTAGAGAAAATAATTTCTTGAACAATCCAATTTTATTGCAAAATTACATTTATTTAGATTTTTAAGATTAAATCTTATGAATTTATTAAGATCTCTAGATATTTAGTAGGATGGTTTGTTATTTTATTGGTTATTTATGATTTTACAGACTGTTTTATTAGTTTTTTAATTTTATATGATTTGATTTGATTTTTTAAAATTTTTTGTGTAATGGTGCACAGATTGACGGATTTAGTAGGTATTCGGGTTGATAGATTTAGTAATTATCTATTTAATTTTTGTGTCTAATCGTGTCAACCCATTTTATAATACGAACACGACACGAAAATAAATGGGTTGACACGACACGACACATTTATTAATCGGGTCGTGTTCAGGTTGGCTTGTCGAATGTAATTATCTCAAGTTGACACGACCCGCCAACCCGAACACGACACGATTGCCACCCCTAAGCCCAATGCTGGCAAGTTACTGTTGAGAGACAAAACAGAGCTGCACCGGCCCTAGTGCCTATACAAGTGCCGACCCTTGTTGGGAGTTTTGTTATTTTTTTTTGTTTTTATTTTGATTGTATTTCTTTTTAATTTTTGTGAAATTTCTTATATTTTTACTTATTTAAAAGCATGTAATAGAGCCTTAATACTTGTCTTATGGCCACCTAATCCTATGTTTAGCTTACTAAGTAGTTAGTTCAACTTGGGGCCTATAAATACCCTATTATAACTCTTGTATGATAGATTTTGAACATTAGACATTTCTTCTTAGAATTCAAGAGTTTCTCTTGAGAGTTGAGAGGTGATTCCTTTTGTGATTCTCCCAAATCAATCAAGACTTCTTTTAGGCCTTAGTCCTATCTAAGAATTTAGTTTCTAATCTTCTCTTGGATAGATTAATGTTCTTTCTAAAGCGAGTCTTAGATTTCTAACTTTTTAAAGATTTTTTTTTTTTTAGGAGATCTATTGGTTGCCTAAATCTTCTCATTCCATTTGTTCTTGATTCTTTTTGGGTTAGGAGTGTTTGGGTGTTGATTTAATTTACTTAATTTATTAGATTTGGGGTTATAAGTAGCTTAGTTTTACCTGGGGTTCTAGTTTTAAATTGGGTCTTGAGTTTTGAGCTTCAAATTTCAAGAGATACTTTTATGTTCGCACCAAAATGGTATCAGAGCAAGTTTGTGTTGATTTTAGTTAACACAACTTTCTTTGGGCAAATGTACAATCTTCTTGAAGAACATACTGAAATTTTACAATTTTGTCACTTAATTTGGTGCCATTTTTGAATGCTTGAAATTCAAAATCATGCCATGAACTTGATGTTAAATTGATCTTATATGTTGGTATGATGTTTGATGAATCATTTGACATAAAAGATTATTGATTTGAAGCTAAATCAAGTGGGAAAACATTGCGGAAAATTTCTTAATCCCGTAACTATTTTTCGTACTATTTTTGAATGTCAAAAACTTCAATTTATGCCATGGGCTTGATGTAAAATTGAACCTATGATGCGTAAGATTTGGGTAATAAAAATAATTCATTTGAGATCCATTCTCAGTCAAGTTTTAATTAAAATGTTAACCTTCAAATAATACATATGAGTAAGTATACCCATCACTAAGTATAGCATAGGGAATTAATAAGTATCGATCCTTAAGGAATAAGTACACACTAATTACTTTTCATCCTTTGTTTAACCTACTAAAAAATTGATCAAGAGAAAATAAAAGAAAAATAAACAAATAAATCTATACAAAACAAAGGAGAGAAAACATGTACATAGATAGAAATCTCTAAAAATATAATAATAATTGAGGAGTAAATCTCTCAACTAGTTATTATCCTGGCACCATGAAACAATAAATTAGAATCGCTTCGTTCACAATCCATGATTCCCTATCTTCTAATTAAATTAGTAGATATATTCTATCTTACCAATTTACTCAAAAAACTCATTAAACATTTTTAACAAATACTCATATATTCTAGGTGATATGAACATGAAATTAGCCAATAACCCTATATTTTATGTGAAATCAACCAATCTTTGATTAGCCAAGTTCTTCTTCGTAACATTCTTTTATAATCCACGTAACAAATATGAAATCAATTAAATTAAACCCACTTCTAACTTTGTTTTTCAAGTCGATTAGAAAGAAGGAACATTCAATTAATTCATTAAATAAATCAAGAAATTAAATAATAATAATAATAATAATCAATTGATCAAAAAGCTAAAATCAATACAAAATCATGAATCCCAGAACATCATCTAAATATAATTAAAACATTGATCTCATTATTGTTGAAGAAAAAGAAAATAAAGAAAAAAAAAGAACTCATAGACAAGTCTCCATTCTTCTTCTATTGAAAACCATCTTGAAACAATGCTCATTTTAATGAATTCTCTCTTTAATCCTTGAATTTGCAATTAATTCCCAAAATTCCACCATTTTATTCTTGTGCTTTTCTTGTATTTATAGCATTATAGGTTGCCAAAAACGTTTTCTCAGAGTTCGGGGCTATGTACAAGTCAGGTACTAAAAGACTTCTTGGGAATTTTTAATTTTTGCTCAAAATTGGATATTACGTTGGCATTGAGCAGTTCAGGGCCAGCGCTGACTTGGTCCCTCTGATCCGGATACTCTATCAGTGTCGGTCAGCTTTGTTCCCCCCCCCCCCCCCTGTTTTGCCATGTTTGATCCAAAATTGAACCAGGGCCAGTTCATACATTAGGGGCCGGGGCCGGTTCATCTTTGGAATAGCAAAATTGAGTTAAAAAATCCATCAATTCTGCATAAAATTCAACAAAACCATTTATATAACTAGTTATCTCAATTTTATCAAAAAGTAAAGGAATTGACTACTTATGACATTAAAAAATCACAAAATCACCTCAAATAGCTAGAAGAATATAGTTACCTTTAGACCCTACAACATACATATTGGGTTGATGTTTAGGAAGCTATTTGAGGTTTAAAATTGGAGAAATTTTGAAGTCATTTGAGTTAAATTGCTGCACAAATTTCTGCACCCAACAAATCCGTCACTTATGTTTGTGCTAATTTTATGAGTTATAGAATTGAAGTTTTTGCTATATACTTGTTATAAAATTGCTCCTAGATGTTATGACTATTATTGGGAATGAATTTTTCTTGTGAATTTTGAGTATTGGAGTTGTTACAAGGTTGGAAATTTTAAACTATCATGAGTTACGAAGTTGTACACTAAGTGTTTGATGTATGATCTTATGACTTAGGTTTATACTTATATGACAACCAAAGCTTTCTTTATTGATTCTCTATAGAATTTCTTACTTTTTAACTTATTTGTAGTGGGATTTAACTTTGCAATTGATACAAGAAAATTTTCTTATGAACTGTTAAATAGCTTGGGAAGCAAATTGGTACATCTTAGATCATATCAGTTATTATTATTTTTTGAAATCGTGTGATTTCATTGCTTTAAGTAAGTTTGTTGGACATCAAATTGATCTCTTAAGGTTGAGATATCATCCTAATTTTTCAATCCTTCATTTGAATAGACGCCTACTAAGTGTTTGATGAAATGTTTAAATGCCTATGCAATGCTTTGTATGGGTTTTTGGCCAATATCTTTCACTTCTAATTGACTTTATTGTTGTATTACTTGATATTGTTAGGTTGAATATCTAAATTCTAAGCTCCTTAAGATACTTAGGATTGGTTTGAACTTATCTATCTTTGAATCCCTGTGGTACTAGCTTAGTGATTTTTATCATAAATCATTTTTGAAATCTTTGAGTTTGTGTAGCGTATGTGATAGAATTTATTCATTTTTTTACATTCCAGGAGGGGTATTGAGAATTGAATTCTTATCTTAATTGTTGAATCGCTAGCACCTTGAAGCCATCTTCTTGTTGCTAATTAGTGAACAAGTTCTAGTCATCTTTGTCTATCTTTTTTCACCAACTTGTTCTCATTGTTTCTTTATTTCTTGTATATCATTGCTATTTCCTTACTTTACTTGCTTCCTTACAATCCTTTTACTTGCTAATTGAGGTTGCTGAGCTTTATTTTCTTATATACTTACTTAAATTTGCCTTGTTCATGATTGTTTATTAAGTGCTTGATTGAATTCCCCTAAGACCCCTAGTTGACTGTTTTAGATAATTAGATTGACTTGTCTAGTTGGATTAGTTCCTAAGAAATTAGGGAGGTTATTTTGGAAAGAAATAATTAAGAAATTAAGTGTTGAAAAAGGTAAGAAGGTGAGCTTATTGTTATAAAAAGCCAAAGAAGAGTGTAGACACGAGTGAAAGTGACCATAAAATATAAGTGTTAAACATGTGAGTTAGTAAAGTGAGGAACTTCTCTTGTGTTCTCTATTTAAATTTTGCAGCTAACTCTCTTGAAAAGAATTCACAATGTCTAGTGGTAGTGAAAGTGGAGAGAGTGGCTATTATATAGAGTCTTGTTCAAGTGAAAGTAATTATGAAAAGTATGATGAACATGAATATGAACATGAGGATGATTATTGGAAAAATGAAGATGATCATGACAACTTACATGATGGCAAAATTGAATAGTATGGGAATAGCTATAGTGAAGGACTAAGCACAAATGGAGGAGGATATGGAAAGTTTGATGGAAAAGAAAATAGGAGATATAAAGAGGAAGAATATAAGGGAGTTTATGTGGGAAGAATACAAAAATATTTAAGGAATGGATAGCAAAAATTAAGGAGAGGAAAACAAAAGGAAAAAGGGTATGAATACCCAAGAGAGATTAATCAAGGAAAAAGGAATTATTTGAAAAGAAATGGTGCGATTCTTTGTGAGCATTGTGGTAGCCACCAACACACTTAGTTTGATTGTCTTTGGAAATCTTTTAAATTGCAATGTAGCCAATTGAACAAAATATTTGAGTTGAGAAAGAAGCAATATGAGGAAAAACAAAGAGCTAAGTTTTAAGCCAAGGACAATGTTGAGAATGTTGAGAAGCCAAGGAAGGCAAGAAAAGAAGAAAAGGTTGAAAAGATTGAGCAAAATGAATTGCATAAATTTGGAAAAGAGAATAAGCTAGAAGAAGAGGCCAAAGGTCAAGAATTGCCAAATCAAAAGGGTGAAGAAGAGCATTAAGAAGTTGAGAAAAATGTTGATATGAAAAATATTCAAGGAATGGATAACAAAAATCAAGGAGAGGAATACAAAAGGAAAAAGGATATGAATACCCAAGAGAGATTAATCAAGGAAAAAGGAATGATTTGAAAAGAAATGGTACGATTCTTTGTGAGCATTGTGGAAGCCACCAACACACTTAGTTTGGTTGTCTTTGGAAATCTTTTGAATTGAAATGTATCCAATTGAACAAAATATTTGAGTTGAGGAAGAAACAATATAAGAAAAAATAAATAGTTAAGGCTGAAGCCAAGGACAGTGTTGAGGATGTTGAGAAGCAAGGTAAGAAAAGAAGAAAAGGTTAAAAAGATTGAGCAAAATGAGTTGCATAAATTTGGAAAAGAAAATAAGCTAGAAAAAGAGGCTAAAGGTCAAGAATTGCCAAATCAAAAGGATGAAGAACAGCATTAAAAAGTTGAGAAAAATATTGATAGGATTGATGAGAAACTCAGTGATGATGGTGAAGATGATATAGAGCAATTGAGTTCAACAAATAGGGTGACTAAAAAGTTCTATAATATTCTAGTCTTTCTAGAGGACGAGTCACATCCATTAGAAGTGTTGGAGGAGAATGGACACAAAGAAATAGAGCAAAACGGTGTGGAATTTGTTTAAGAGCAAATAAGCCTAAACAATAAAATAGAGAAGAAGATTCTAAAACAAAAGGAGAAAAAGAAGATTTGGCTAGAAGTGGTGTGAGAACAAATGAAAAGAAGTGAGAATAGTGAGAATGAGCCATCAAATTTAACAATGCAAAGGAAGATCAAATCTTGTGGAGAAATTAGGGTGGATAGAAAATATAGGGTTGCACTTAAGAGACCATACTCATTCATTGGTATTATGAGGGAGGTTGTAGATGATTATGTAGTTGAAAAAGAAGAGGATTTACAAAAGGAAAATATTTACTATTCTAGGAGTCAAATTAAAACAAAGACCATATAGAATTATTATTGATGAAGGGAGTTATAAGAATGTAATTAGTATTGCATTGGTAGGGGAAATGGGAATGGAGACCTTGAAACATCCTATGCCTTACAAGCTTTAATAGTTGAATAATTGTGGTGAGGTAAAGGTGAACAAACAAGTCAATATTGCATTTGTTATAGAAGGATATATATATGAGATTGTGTGTGATGTTTTTCCTATGTACGTTAGGTATTTATTGTTGGGAAGATTTTGGCTATATAATAGGGATGTAGTTCACAACGGGAGGTAGAATTCTTATTCTTTGTGCAATGAGGGAGAAAATTTACACTTTGTCCTATGTCCCCTAATGAGGTTATAAAAGACCGAGACATAAGGAAAAGGAGAAGGAAAAACTAGAGAGGGCAAGACAAAAGCAAGAGAGAAAAGAAAACGAGAGGAGAGCAAAAGAGGAAGAAGAGAAAATCAAGCTTCAAAGGTAAACATAATTAAAAGAGAAAAAAGAACTAAAGAATGAGTTGGGGGATGAAAGGAGAGTGACCACTTCAAATTTAAGAGACAAAGAAAATGGAGTGAAACAAGAACGGGAGAAAAGAAAAGAGAGTGGAAGAAAAATGAGAGAAAAAGTGTGGATTGTGAAGAGAGAAAATAAGGAAATTGGTGAGGTCTGAAAGCCAAAAGTTTTACCTCCACACCAAAATTCTTTTTTGAATTGTAATGCAAGGAAATCCACTCAAGCAATTTAGCACGTTAATTCGAGAATGAATCAACCTAAAGAAGGGAGATTTGATAGGAATCTCCCGAGCATGATGGTTAATTCAAAGAAGGGGGAAGAAAGATAAGGACATAACTCAAGGCTCCTTGGGTGAGATCAATTTGCAAGAAGTGTCAAGGGAATTTTCAAGGCAACAAATTCAACAAACCAAGGACCAAGAAAATTGTGAAGAGATGGATAGTAAAAGAAAGGCCCAAAAAAGTACAAAACAAGCAACAATCTATGTGAAGGATCAAGCCAACACTTAAACAACGATTGAAGCCCAAAAGAGTATCAAGAGGAGCTTAAAATGACCAACATTTTATTTGGAAGATTAAGAAAGCACATGGAAATGAAATAGAAGTCAAAGAAGTAGGTTTTAAAGTGTAATAAAACAGGGGAAGCCGACAAAATGAAAGCTGACGCCGGCCTTAAGCCTAAACAGGCACCACCCTAATACTGGTAAGTTACTATCATGAGACAAAATAGAGCCGGCGCCAACCCTAGTGCCTAAACCAGTGCCGAACACTCTTGAATTTTGCTAATTTTCTAGTTTTTAGTTCGATTGAATTCCTTTTTAATTTTCATGACTTTTCTTATATTTTTACATATCTAAAGGCATGTAATAGGGTCTTAATACTTGTCTTAAGGCCACTTAATCTTATGTTTAGTTTACTAATTAGTTAGGGCAACTTGAGACCTATAAATACTCCATTATAGCTCTTTCATGACAGATTTTAAACGTTAAACATTTCTTCTTAGAATTTAAGAGTTTCCCTTGAGAGTTAAGAGGTGATTCCTCTTGGGATCTTCCCAAATCAATCAAGACTTCTCTTAGGCCTTAGTACAACTTAAGAATCTAGTCTTTAATTTTCTCTTGGATAGATCAATGTTCTTTCTAAAGTGGGTCATAGATTTCTAACTTTTCTAAGATTGTTTTTAAGAGATCTTTTGGTTACCTAAATCTTCCTATCCCATTTGTTCTTGATCCTTCTTAGGTTAGGGGTGTTTAGGTGTTTATTTAGTTGATTTAGTTCATTTAATTTAGGGTTCTAAGTAGCTTAGTTTTACCTAGGGTTCTAGTCTTGAATTGGGTCTTGAGTTTTGAGCATCAAATTTCAAGAGGTGTTTCCATGCTTATACCATGTATCAGAGTTAGATGATATGAAAGGTTCTACGAAAGAATTCATTCTTCATTCTTGTACAATTTTTGTCTTTGATGGCAAAAGCTATTTTAATGTGTGATGATATCTCATAGAATATTTTTATTAAAAAAGTTGATATTTGTGATATAATTGAAATGGGTGTTTTGAAAAGGCCTTTGGCAATTCATAATTGAAGGCAGGGAAAAAAAAAAAAAAGGTTTCGAAAAGAAGAGATACATGAATGTTGTTGCATAATATCATATTATCAATAGGGTGGCGACTAATGTAGCTAAAAAATCTCTCATGCAAAATCTGTAACTGAGGCATAAAGAATTTTAGTAGATTCTTACAGAGGTAAAGTTTCTTATGAAGGTTATATTGATAAAGAAATTTTGGGGGAAACAAATCAATATTTAGATTGAAAAAGTTTAAGATAAGAAAGATTGTGATTGTAAAGTTGTTGAAAATCTTGTTGTTAAAGTTGAAAATTTTGAAACTTTATCTTCAAAAGGTGAACTTCAATAAAATCCAATTGAGATTGGAAATTTAACTTTTGATTAAAATCTAATGGAGAAGAATAAATTAGATTTTTTTAAAAAGTAAATCTAACTGTTGATAGGGGTGGACATTTCCACGCTTTAACCGGGGACTCAGTCCAGCTCGGCCTAGTTGGGCCTAGGATTCCCCGATATAAGTAGGGATAGGGCTGCCCGTCAATTGGGGCGGGCTGGGGATGAGGATTGCATGATCCCCGCCCCCGGCTCGGCTCGGCCCGACCCGCATATATTTTATAATATATGCATTATATGTATATATTATATAAATTATAGGTAGATTATATTTATTAGATATGATTATATATGTATACATAGGCAGATTATATATATAAAATAAAATAAAATAAAAGAGAAGAGAAAAAAGAAAAAAAATAAACTATTAATTTTACTTTTACTAATTTAGTAATATGATCAATACGTGAACTATTGAAAACCACCACAAAAGTTTTCGAAATGATTAAAAATTTTTGAATAAAAACATATCGGAGGCCAAAAAAATTTTCTAAAGAAAAATCTTTATAAATTTTCTGAGCCTAACTGGGCCCTCGCTTCCTCACTTCCTTGTTGGGCCAGGATCGAAGATTGTTTTATCCCTGATGAGTTAGGAGTTGGGATCCCCGCCTTTCCCTGTGTTGGGGACTTGCTGAGGATGGGAAAACGGGAGTATGCTGGGGCAAGGCTGAGATTTCTAGTCCCCAATCTAGCTTGTCCCATTGCCATCACTAACTGTCAATAAATTTGAATTAGTTAATGAAAAGTCTATTTTATCTAGTATTTGTGAGGAAATTGGTTTTTCTATGGTTAAAGAAGAAATATTGAGTTGGATAATTTTGAAAAACTTGACTCTCTAGATTCTCCTTATTGTGATGGGAAAATAAATTTATTCAATATTGAAGACATTACTTTGTTGAGTCCAATATTGATAATATAATTGAAATTCAATATTCTTCAAGAGTTGAAATATATGATGGGGGTAGATGATGTTGATATTCTAAGAGTTAGAAAATTTATTGAAAAATAAGAAGTTGTGAAATTTAATATTTTTTTCAGACGTAAGTTATTTAAAGAAAGGTATAAGAATGATTTTGAATATTTGAATGCACATAACTGCTTTAACAATGTTGAATTAGCAATAAAGTTAATCAAGAATTAGTATTGTATAAGTTATTCATAACTATGGATTACGTGACTCAATATGGTATTGGAATTCATTGAAAAGTTTAGTTTTATTGGAGGTAATGTTGGCATATTAAAACTAAGTCTATTAATTAGGAGACTTGTTAGTTTTGATATTTAGTAGTTTCCTAATATTATTGGGAGTTAGGTTTTTAATTTTTATAGGTATCTATTGTAGTCTCATAAGACCTACGTATGTGGGTTTGTGCATAGAGATATTTGTGTGATGGAGGCATATACAATTTAGAGTTTGATTCATGAGCACTTTTGAGAATACAATGGAAGTTTGATGCGATATATGCATAGGTATTGAGAAATAATTACATTATCTTGTTTGGTTGTTGGACTTCACCACCGATTATCAACAAATTATCAATTAAAATAAAAATTGTGTGTGTGTGTGTGTGTGGTCTAGCATGCGGATGTACAAGTATATATGTATTGTTAGGTTTGGTTGTCAATCTCTAGTGGTTTTGTTAAACTTCCTGTTAAAGTTATTTCAGTTTGATAGATAATAATATAAAAAATCTAACAAATACAGCACATTAGTAATGTAGTTTAGCTAACAAGTTTATGTCTGTGGGTCCTATACTAGTAAAAGAGTCCACTAACTTTTAATCAAAGTTACAATGACAAAACATGACACAGTGCTCCTCTTGTCAAACTTGCAGAAGACCATTGTTGAACTCAACCCAGCATGACTGATCACCCATTAATCATCATTGTAGCAACTCTACAGGTCCTTGTTTAACTAAAACCTTTCAAAACCGAAAGGTAATGAATTCACAAAATAGTTTGATTCAAGTCTATTTAAGTAACAGAGTAATAGTAGATGTAAAGTAATTTAAATCACTGTTGCAAGAGATCAACAAAAACACACCCATATTGACTGTAGTTACAACATACGATTCTCTAAATATTCTAATGAAATTTAATCTCTCAAACCACACAAAAACTTTGTGTATCGAATCACTCAGATTGCTTTCTTACTCTCCTCACTTTTCCTTCTACAAGTCAGCTTAATTTATACTATAGAGATCCACAATTTACTTGGATTAGGAAACTGCTTAACACTCCATGTGTTTCCTTGTTCACTCACAATTCTTTTTCTTCCTGGAATTCTTCTTGATTTATCTCTGAGATTCTTCATTATATTGCTCACAAATATTCACAAGATTCTGAGCAAATAATTCACAATACCTTCTATAGATACCCTTTCTTAAAATTAAGTTCAAGCCGCATCAAATTGTGCCAATATAGGAAATTTCCTTAAAAGAATTCTACATCAAATTCTATGTCCAAAAGACATGTTATAGTTGCAGCAACATAAATCTCAACAATCTCCCCTTTTGGCACTGTTTAATGCAATACCTTGTTAACTATCATCAATATCCAATGAAGTATGTAGAATAACATAGTCTAAGTCATCAATTTAGAAGACAAGAGAATAACTAGAATAGCTAATAGAACCACTAATAACCAAAGTGAATAATATCCCAAGTCAACCTAATTACTATTATATATGCAAGTAAATGAAATAGAGATGAAATAGTAGTAGTAGTAGTAGTAGTAGTAGTAGTAGTAGTAGTAATCCATTAATATCCAAAAGAAATCATAACTAAACCATCATCAACAACAAATCATCTCTCCCTTTTTGAATCAAATAGAGCCAAACACCATATGTCTTTGATGCCTTGGTAGTGAACATCACAACATTATAAAGTGTCATTTGATCAAGTTGTATTTGCTGAACCTTCTTTAGTAGGATAGCAACTTGAGATGTGAGACTGTCCACTAAGTCTTAAATGAAATTAATGTGTTCTAGAATAGGAGAGGATATGTTGGCACACTGAGGAAGTAGCTTGGTAGAAGTAGATTGAGCTGCAGCAGACTTCATTAAAGGCCTTGAAGCCGAGAAGACTTTCTTAGGGGCATCTTAAAAGGTCCAAAAGAACTTGGCACATACATCTTCTTTAAAAGTGGACACAATACCTTTAGATCCTTAACAATTTTATTAGATAAGAGTTAAACATGATTAGGGTGCATCATGCACAGAGATATTCCATAAATAGACATGGATATAGCAGCAATAAGATGCTGGCAGAAGAGATATCAGCATAATGTATAATCTGTTGAAAAATTAATTCTCCAAAATTGAATTTTAGTCCTTCCCCATCTTGTAAAGTAATGCTGTTATTTCCTTTAACACAATTGAAACATTGTTAGTTAGCATCCAGTTATAATAGGATATTTTATACAGAGAAAAGTAAAACCCTATTAACTGTGAGGATTTCAAGTATCCCTCAGTAGGCTAGCTCAAAATCTTGCCAACTATTAGAATGTTGCAAACATCTTCAAAGTTAATTGCTTCGCTCGAGCCTTTTACTTTCTTTGAGTAAGGGATTTCAAATATCACAGACAGCGATTCTGGAGTGAAGGTTATGACTGCTCCTTTTAAAAAGACACACTTATAAAATAGCCCTTTACTGTTTGTAATTGTCAGCTTTGGGTTGGCATAAAATTCTGTTACAAGAGTGTCATTGTACTCCTCTATATAATCCACTATTCTTAACAAGCCTGCATCCGGTAGGGCTTCAGTAGGCCAAGATGATGAAACTTTAATAGATCAAGCTCTTTCTTGAAATGGCATGCAATTGCTCCTCACTTATACTATCACAGAAATAATGCACTATTACATCAACTTGTTGAGTTTTTGCTTTATTAACAGGTTTAACCTCCTTTGTGCTCTTGCTTAACTATCTTATTTTTCTTTTTGTTATTGCTTTCTTAACTCCCATAACTTTAACCTCAACATTTGTTCCTTCATCAGATGTGTCTGCCTCAAGAATGATTTTTTTGGGTTGCCTGATGCCTTGTGTGGTCATCTTGACTCTAGGAATCAGAGTTCTTGAATTCATTATACTTCTCTTCCTCTGGCTTTTTCTGGTCTGCAATTGTTGGTACAGAAGTCCCTATGTCACCATACTCAGCCTTATATAGCCCAATAGCAGAGAGCAACTTCTGTTATCTTTCCAATATATTTTACACTTAATCAGGAGGCAAACATGATTTAAGCACATAAATTAACATGGGGTTAATAGAATTAACATGATCTATTAAGGCTTTTAGTGCCTTTGAAGATACACTTTTGGGTATGTCAGTATTGTTACTCAGAATATCTTTATCTACATTAATCTCCTTAAACATTTGAACAAGAAAAGGGTTTATGACAAAAGATAGTGTTCCAACCTACTCAACACTTTTCCTTTTTTCACTTTTTGCAACCAAAGTTTTGGAATTGAAAACTTATACTCGACTTGCACTTTATCATTATGAACATGTTCTTTATCTTTGTAAAAACAGTACTTAATAAACTCAGAAACCTCTCCAAATGACGAAATGATCACATGAAAAGTATTATCAAAGATATGAGAGCTAACAATAAGAGTACAGAAAGAAGTATCATTACCCATATCCGTAGTTGCCACAACATTCTATGTTGAAACATCTTGAGAGGATGGCTGAATTTCCATAAAATCATTAGTAACCAAAGCCTGGCGTAACTTTCACTGAGGTTTGTAGGCCATTGTGTAGGGTTTCATTCACCTAAGAAGGCTTTTGTTGTGGTGATAGAGTCAAAGAAACCTTTTTGTAATGAACTGAAAATCAAACGCATCTCCTTTTGAAAAGGTTTGACATTTTTTAAATTCTTGTAACTTTTAATATTCTTGTCACTGCCTTAACTTTCGCTGGGTGCATTTCAAAAAATGCACGATCTTTCTATGACACTTGATTGGTGTAAGTGCCTTCTATAGTACCTTCTTGCAGAGTTGTAGTCATGTCATGACTCCTACATACCTATAGCATATCTCTGATCGTATACAAAATAGTCCAAAATTTTTATGTTTTTTTATTTTGACATAACAAAGGAAAATAAATAAAAATAACTATATACAAGGTTTGACGTAAGACTATAAATGTCCCAATATCAAATTCCCAATGCTTTATGCAATTCTTCAAATCGTGTAACATCAAGTGGCTTTGTGGAGATATCAGCTAGCTATTTTTTAGTAGACACACATTCAATTTTCACAATCTGTTGTTCAACAAGATCTCTGATAAAATGATACCTCATGTTAATATACTTTGTCCTCCTATGTTGAGCTGGATTTTTAGAGATGTTAATAGCACTTGTGTTGTTGTAGTAAATGATCAACTCCCAGTGATTGACATTATATCCTCCAACATCTGCTTTATGCATAACAATTGAGAACAATAACATCCTGTAGCAATAGACTCAGCTTCTGCTGTTGATAGTGATATACAGTTTTGTTTCTTGCTATACCTGAAGGTGAAATATAGCAAACAAACACACAGAAGCATATAAAAAAAAAAACGCACGTAGCACAGCGGAAGAGGTTATACCTTTGCATTATCTACAACATGATGTCTTCGGTTGTAACGGATGAGACGATGATGAAGGTTGATCAACTGCTAGAGTTTGTGAAGTAATCCCCAGTGACAACCTCGCTAGTTTCCTTCTCCTTCTCGTTTGCATGAATGCCAAAACTCTTGGCACTCAGAATATTCCACAGCGTAAATACCTATAATGAAAGCTATTAAGGTGAGGAATCGTTTCATGCTCTTAACCCACTGCGATTAAGATTTGCAGTATCAAGAAGAAGACTCACTCTGTTCTTGTTTTTGGGAAAAATAGAAACTCACACACAAAGAGAAAATGAAAGGGCCGAGTGAGAGAGAGAAAACAATCTGGCTATGTTTTTCACCGTAAGAGATATCAATGATAACCAAACTACCGAGATGTCCTAATTTTTCAAAAAATCGGATGTTATAATCTATCTACACATAGAAGATGTTTAGCTAGGGTAAAAGAACTAAACGCCCTTCTATTTCGTGAAAACTTGGTCTAGACTATTGAGCCAGATATAATTATTTACTTTTGGACTCAATAAGCCCATAAAAAATAAATATCAATTATTTATTTTTCAGACTAATAAAATAGTCCAACAAAATAATCAATGAACCCAAATAGACCAAGATTATTTTTCTAGGTTTTTACCTAGTTTAGGCCAGGTTAATTTTTTCAATTATTCAATTTGAGCTTAGGCCCTGAATAATTAATTAACCATATTAAATTAGAAAATTAATTTATTTTCTCTTGATCTTTTTATTTTATTCTAGTCTAATAATAAATTAGACTTCTTGAATAAAATAAAATCATCTTTTATCGAAACCATTTCTTCATCCTAAAATTAATTAGGACTTACAGGCTTTTTTGAGGACCAAAAAGACACATCGCCTTAACTATTAAAATGATGAAAATACCCATACTATATAAATAGCTGTATTTTGAATTTTAAATATTTTCTAATATCACCATAAGAAAATATTAACATCAAAGACAATGCTGTGTTGGCAAAGTCTCCGACCTACAGGTGTAAGGACAAATATACCCCTCTACATAACGCCGTACATTTAGAGAGAAAGAGTGTATTAACACATTTCTAAATGATATCTACTATTCTTAGACCTCTAGTCCAATGTTCCATGATTTCTTAGAATATTTTAGCTTTCCAAGAGAGCTATTCTAAAGCAAACATTCAAGTTATGTTTTCTAGGGCCCTAGATATTTAGATCATTCGAATAGTCAGAAGGGGTAATATAGCGTAAAAGCTATCTTATACAAGTTTATCTTAACTTACTAGTTACATATACCCAACATACAAGTATATTAGTCATTCGATAGAACCTCAACTATAGCATATCAAAGTATACTTTTCTAGTTTCGCCAGACCACCAACCCATACTCAAGTCGTAGGGTATAAGTCTATACTATAGCAGTAGCAATCTGAGTTTCTACCATATAGTACTTTCAGAAACTATTACTACATGTCCAGTTTTACGTATTCAAAATACGTTTATGTTATGAAGTGAGAGGACTACTTACTGGCTAAAGGTAAGCCATTCCCCATTTGAAATTCATAAAATAATAACCTTATTATGATGAGATTCGCATTCTCATCATCTAGTTAAAAATAAAAGTCTATGCGTTAAGTAACCCATGATCCATACCTTACTGTGAAAGACCTCCATTATGGATCATTTAGTTAAACACAATGGGTCTTTTCCAGCGATATTGTGCATAAATTAAATTTCAAAAATACAAACAATTAATAAGAATGAAACTTTTATTAATACAATCGAAATTACATTAGAAATACAGTCTTAGTGGGCAGACATTCTAACAATCTTTCACTTGCACTCTAAGACTATATAAGTCCATAGGTGCCCACCCTTGTGGCATCTAAGAATCTTTTGAAGACTCTCTTAGCCAAAGACTTGGTGAATGGATTAGCTTGATTATTCTCTGAGGCTATCTGTTCCAACATGATTTCCCGTCTATGAATAAATTGTCGGATCAGATGGTATGTTCTCTCTCTATATGCTTCCCCCTCTTGTGGTTCTTGGGTCTTTTGGATTGCGAGACTACAGTTGTGTTGTTGTAATACAATGCAATTGGCTTGTCTATCTGTGGCACGACTCTAAGTTCTATGAGGAACTTCTGAAGCTAGACTACTTCCTTAGATGCCTCCGAAGCTGCCACGTACTCAACTTCCATGGTTGAGTTAGCAATGTAAGATTGCTTAATACTCCTCAATGAAATAGCTCATTCAGATAAGGTGAAGACATATCCACTAGTGGATTTTCTCTCATTATTATCTGCCTAGAAGTCTGAATTTGTATATCCTATAGGAACTAAGTCATTAGCTTTGTAAACCAGCATATAATCTCTCGTTTCTTTGAGGTACTTGAGAATATACTTTACAACTTGCCAATGAACCTCCTCAGGATTTGACTGATATTTGTTGACTAAGCCTACAACAAAGTAAATATCTGGCCTAGTATACAACATGTCATACATATGACTTCCTACAGCCGAAGCGTAGGGAATCCTACTCATCCTGTCTTTTTCTTCTTGAGACTTAGGCTAGTCCTTGAAGAAAGAGATAATCCATGTCTACAAAGGATTAATGCTCCATTACATGGTCCATGCTGAACTTGATCAATATCTTATCAATGTATGTAAAGCTTGGGATAAACCTAACATTTTCTGCTTCCTATTTCTAAGAAGCTTAATACCGAGAATGTAACTGGTTTCTCCTAAGTCCTTCATACTAAATTAACTTGATAGCCAAACCTTAGTAAATGACAATATCCTTATATAATTTTCAATGAGTAGAATATCATCCATATAAAGTACAAGAAAAACTACATTAATGCCTTCCATTTTCCTGTACATATATGGTTCATCCTTATTTTGAGTGAAATCATAAGATTTTACAGTCTTATCAAAATGAATGTTCCATACTCTTGATGCATGCTTACGTCCATAAATAGACTTTCTAAACTTACAAACTATATGTTCCTGACCTTTAATAATAAAGCCATTCGGTTGGGACATATAGATGTCTTCGCTAAGATGGCCATTAAGAAAGGCCGTCTTTAGATCTATTTGTCATATTTCATAGTCATAATGACATGTGATGGCAAGAAGGATATGGATAGATTTAAGCATAGCTATTGGGGAAAAGGTTTCCTCATAGTCGATTCCTTCTTTCTGAGTATACTCCTTTTCCATAAGCCTAACTTTGAAGGTTTCCACTTTCCCACTTGCATCTCTCTTCCTCTTGTATACCTACTTATACTTAATGGGTTTTATCCTTTTAGGTGAAGCTACAAGATCTTAAACCTGATTGAAGTACATAGATTTAATCTTGACTTTTATTGCTTCATGCTATAGGTCTGCATTGGCATTAGTAATAGTCTTCTTGTATCTAGTGGGATCCTATTTCTGATAGTTGTAGATTAGGTTAGAAACCTCTCCAGCCCATCTTTCTAGAACTTTAGATAGAACTTTAGATACCCTCTCACTATGACAAGGCTCTCTTTGTACATGTTCTTGAGGCTGTGCCTCTTTTTATTCAATAATCGGGTCAGAAGAAGTTGAATTATAAGATAGCTTCTCCACAAGTTCCAACTTAATTAAACCTTTCATGGATGTACTTTGATCAGCTTCCAAGTATCTAGTATTAATACTTATAAATACTTTCTACTCCTTGAGATGATAAAAGTAACCACCCTTTGTTCCCTTTGGATGCCCAACAAAATAGCATAATTATGACCTTGGTTCGAACTTGTCTCCCTTGATCAATACATAAGCTAGATAGCCCCATATATTGAGATGGTTCAAACTTAACTTATGCCCAGTCCACATCTCATATGATGTCCTAGGTACTGACTTGGAAGGTACCAAGTGCAAAATATATACCGTTGTTTCCATGGCATATCCCCCTAAAAAAACTGAAAGAATAGAATGAGACATCATGCTACAGACTATTTTTATCAATGTCCTGTTCCTTCTCTTAGCTACTCCATTTGCTAGAGAGTCCCTGGCAAAGAGAGTTGGGATACTATCCTATAATGTACCATGTAATCCTTAAATTCACTGAGGAGGTACTTCCACCACAATCCAATTGTAAGGTTTTGATCGGTTTACTTGTTCGATGCTCTACTTCAGCTTTAAAATCTTTGAACTTATTAAAAGAGTCAGCCTTGCACCTCATCATATAAATATAACTATACATTATACAATCATCTGTGAAAGTGAGGAAGTATTTAAACCTTCCTCATACTTATGTAGACAATGGACCACACACATCAGTTTGAACAAGGCTTAATATCTCATTGGCTCTATCTACTTTTTGGTAAAAGACTTTTTTCTCATTTTTCCTAATAGGCAGGATTCATACTGAGGCTATGATACGGCCTAAATTAATCATATTTTTCTTAGTTATTTGAGGTTATTTGTTGATACATTTTGTTCAATAACTAGCTATATTCCTTCATATTTGAGATTTTACCCTCGAAGTATTTTATGTATTATTTTAGATTTGAGGGGTAAAATAAGGCAAAAACGTCACAAAACAGAACATAGGCGGTGTCGGCTAGGGCATAGGAACCGGCGTCAGCCGCGCAATGGTGGCACAGACTTTGAGGCGACGAAAAAAAAAATCAGTAAAATACCTAGAACAGAACTGAACCGGTGCTGGCTTCAGCAGCCAAGGTGGCATCAACTGTACTCTGCAAAACATTGCATCAAAATCAAGAAAAAATCGACGAACAATTGAAGAAACAGAACACAACCGGTGCCAGCTCCAGCAGCCAAGGCGGCGCTGACTGTGCCTGAGGATAAGCAGAACTTTGATTTTTGCATGTGATTTTTGGTAATCTGCAGAATTTTAGTATCTTCCTACTTCTACTTGGCCAAGAACCTTACACCAACGAGTTTAAGCACTTCCTAAGCCTATAAATAGATGGAAAACACAAGAGAAATGAGAGAATTCAGAGAGCATAACAGAAAATCACTCAAGTCAAAGGATGAATTCTTCAATTCAAGGAGGATTGTGCAAAGAGGGTCTGCAAAGGAAGAAGAAAGAGGCTTGTCTATGAGTTCTTTCTTTTACTTTTGTTTTCTTTTTCTTGAACAATAATGTATTAATTGTTTTATTGTAACTTGATATTGTTTTAGGTATTCATGATTTTTAGAGTTATTTTGATCTTTTGATTAATTGATTATTATTCTTGGTGTTTAATTACTGGTGCTAATTACGAGATTAATTAGTTGTTTATCTTCATTAGCTTTCTTGGAAAAGAGGTTGATGGTAGTTTCAATTCATTAATTTCATATTTATTGTCTTTTAACTTGGTTGAAAAAGGGGTTAATTGTGAAGAACAAGGTAATTGGAGGTTAATTGATGTTTTCTAGAATATGGATTCATTGGTTAATTTCATGTTTTAAGTTTACCAGAATATGAAAATTTAATCAATGATTGTGTTTAATGCATCTTTTGGGTGAATTAGTTGAGACAGAATATGCGATGCTAATTTGTCTAGAAGATAGTGATTTCATGGATTGAAAAAGAAGTGAGTCTACCTTAATCCTTCATGAGGCCAAGAAAATAGTTAATTAGGATGATGATTAGGTTCTTTAAGATCATGTTTGTCAAAATAATGGTTTAAGTTACATAATTCTCCATCATTGTCATGTATATATTTTTATTTTATTTTATTTTATTTTGTTTGCTTTCATTTTATTGAGTCGATTAAACAATGAAAGAAAAGTGACTAGTGCATACTTGTTCCTTGAGGATCGACACTCATTTGAACCCTATGCTCTGTTAATGATGAGTACGCTTTCTTATATGTGTAATTCAAGGTTGACGTTTTAATATAAACTTGATTGGGAATGTGTTTATTTTTATATGCTTTTTATACCCAAATAAATACACATCAAGTTTTTGGTGCCGTTGTCGGGGAACAATATCATGAAAGCTTGGATTTTGTTGATTTAACCATGTGAATATGTAAATATGCAAATATGTAAATTTGTACAATTGTTCTTTTTGCAAAAAGGTGCCATCTTTTGTATATGTTGTCTCTTGTAATCTAATGTACTAACTTTGACTTAAGCGACTAACATATTTCCTGTTGTACTGTAAATACCACTAACTTTTGTATTTAAATAGTTTGGGAATGCATGTGTTTTTCTTTTCTTTATTTTTATATTATTTTTTAACTTTTTTTCTTTTATTTATTTGTTTATGTTTGTTTTTCTTTGTTTTTATTTTTGATTTGATTTTTTTTTTCTTTGAGCGCGAGATTGACAACATCATGGACAACTACTTTTGGGCACATGATTAAAGGAGCTACAATGATGAGAATTTGGCAAAGTTGCAATCTCGGATTGATGTTTTTTGTGAGATGTCACTTGAAGCCGTAATGTATTTTTTTGTCGCCAATTCAAATTCCTCCATTAAATGGCATAAAAAAGTATCTCAATGATTAACCTATCAAAGAACACAACTAGCCAAGTTGGTTGAGGATGCCATAAAGGCCTATATGCTTGTACAAGAAAATCTCTAAGGAAAGGAGAGAGGATATGAGGACCAATTGTCCAATATGGAAAGGGAGGTATTCAATTCTACTCTACATGCTAATACTTCTAACCTCTCTTTGTCACATGATTTCTTAGGTTCTTCTCACTTCTTGGAGAACAATGGTCCCAATGATGATGTATGGAGTTTAACATACCTCAAGAAGTTGGATTTATCATTCGTTCTAAGAAATCCTTTGAGGATGTTGACGAATTCTACCCTTCACCCTAATTTTAGGGAGGTAACTTGGTATTTGTAGAAGCATTGAAAAGTAAAGATTTCTTAATCTCATCTTTAAGAACTTAAATACTAAGTTTAAATGGGAATTTTAATTATAAACATTCTTTTGAAGGGTTAAAAGGTGATTTCAAGCTTGATGCATTCTTTAGAAACCATGTGCACTTATATGTTGACAACAATATTTGTGTGTCTAAAGAAATGTTAGAGAAAGTGGTTTATGTGTTTTGCTTTAGTGAGAAAAAATTATCTTCATAAACCTTCTATTTTTCAAAAACCTCTCTCCATTCTACATTCATCATGTATATCTTCTATTTTGAGCTTTAATTTCTTTTCAAAAGAGTTGATGAGGAAGCATGATGAGTGTAAAAAGTTTTTATTTTATATTTTTTATTTGAGTCTTTTTCTTTAGTTTGTTTTCTTTTATTTTGGTAGGTTTTTATTTTATTATTATTTTCCCGGTTCTTTTATTTTTGTTTTATTTTACAGAAATAAAGTCCTCTTGGACAAACCCTTCTCTTTACCTCAAGTTTAGATATCTATTGGAGCATTATTGCACTTAGGAAGTATTACTTAAACTTTCTAACCCATTATTATTTTTGGTCCCTTTGGAGATGCTTTCTTGTGTGTATTTTTTTGCCAATGAGGACATTATCCAATTTAAGTGTGGGAGAGTGGTTTGGTGATATACTTTATCCAAGTTTTTATCAATTTTATTTTAAGCACAAAGTTTGGAAAATTGGAGCTACTCCATCATTTCTTCTCTTTTTCCCATTTATTTTTGGTCCCATGGCATTGTTTCTTTCTTGTTCTATTTATTTGGCCATTGAGGACAATGTCTAGTTTAAGTATGGGGGAGTGGTTAGATTGAGAATTCTTCTATACATCATTCTTTTATACTCCATCCTTCTTGTGAGCAAAAAATTTTTCTGATTTTCTTTAAGATTTCAAGCTGTATTTTTAATGCATATCTTTATGATAGATTATAGAGCATATGTTCTATATCATTTATGGCTTATGCATGATTTTTTGCACGCACTTGGACTAAGTAGTTTTTGATCATATGCTTTGTATTATTCTTAAACCTGTTTTTACACTAAAATTCATTGAGCATTCTAGAACTTACTCAAGTACCTCTCGAGGAGAAATAGGAAAGACATTCATGATTTAGTTTAGGGATGACGGTAATAGGCCTTATTTGGATAGTTTGAGCTTTTCAAGCCTACCTATTTCATAGTATCCTTAGTGCCTATTTTAAGCCTAAATTGATAATTTCTTTCTTAAAACCCATTGTCATAATTTGTCCATTACTTCTTTCTGAGAGTTTGATTTATTCCAAATCTTTGATTGCTCTAGATAGATAAAAGTACATGTAAGAGAATGTTGAGGGAGAATACTTGTGAAAAGATCATGACTTGTTGCTTTCAGTCATGCGTCAATAGTTGTGTTGAGCTGGGAAAAGAAAGAGAAGAGAAAGATTGAAAACAAGAAAAGAAAACCAAAAAGCTGCTAAGAAAAGATGGAAAGAGAATAAACTATGAAACAAACAATAGCAGCAATTGAAATTGAAAAAAAAAAAAAAAAGTGGAAGAGAGAGAAAAGAAAGATCACAAGAAGAATGGTGGTTGAGCTGTAGGAATTTCTGAAAAAATGGAGTTGACAGCAAGCTCTTGGCACCATTGATGAAAATTGGAATGATCTTGTGAAAAAATAATTGATGATTTGAGAATAAGTTATGAGAATCACTACTAGAAAAATGTAATTTACCAACTAACTATTACCAACTGACCACGTCGGTGGGTACTTACCAACCGATTACCGACCGATTACCAACCGAAATGAAAATTGGAAAATTTTAAAACTTTTCCAACCACTTACCAACAAACATAATTGGTTGGTAAATAGTTAGTTGGTAATCAGTTGGTAATCGGTTGGTAATTTGGCGGAAAAATATATACCAACCGAATACCAACTGATAACACTCGGTCGATACATTATTAGTTGGTAATCGGTTGGTAATTTAATGGAAAAAATTTTAACAACTGATTACCAACCAAAATATATCGATTGAAAATATATTCAATTGGTAATTAGTTGGTAATTTGGCGCGAAAATATTTACCAACTGATTACCAATCAATAACAATCGGTTGGTAATATATTTAATTGGTAATCGTTAGATATTTTATTTTAAAAATTTTATTGACCGATTACTAACCGAAACGTATCGGTTGGTAATATATTCAGTTGGTAATCGGTTGGTATTTTTATTTAAAAATTTTACCGACCGCTTACTAACTGAAATATATCGGTTGGTAATATATATTTAGTTAGTAATCAGTTGGAATTTTAATTTTAAAGTTTACCAACCGATTATTAACTGAAATGTATTGGTTGGTAAACCTAGTTAGTTGGTAATCGATTAGTATTTTAATTTAAAAATTTTTGCAGATCGATTACTAACCGAAATAAATCAGTTGGTAATATATTCAATTGATATTTTAATTTTAATTTTTTTTAAAAAAATTGAAATATGCCGCATGGCAATTGGTTCGCCATACTGCACACATGGCGCCATGCTGGAAAATCCAGCCTTTCTTGCAGCCACTAGGAGTCGAACCTAGGTCTCCATCGTGGAGACGCAGTGTTCCGACCATTGTGCTATGTCATTGTTTGTTTAAATTGGCAGTATGTATTATATTTATTTATTTCTTGCAAAATATTACAATTATATGAAATACACTTTTAAAACTTGTAAATTTTTATTTAAATAAATAAATAAAGTAAAATTTTTTATCACTTTTGCTTTTTTAAATTTTTTTATTTTTAATTTGCTTCTATTTATCAGAGTATATAATTATTTTATACATATATTCCTAAATGATATAAATTTTATTTTTGAATTAATAATAAATGTAAGCAATTTTTTCATGCCTTTAGTTATACAACAAATTTCTTAGTTCTAAATTTTTTTAATATAATAAATACTTTTGAATTTAGAAGACTCGTTCATAATTTTTTAATTATGTAAATATTCATAACTAAATAGACATTAAAAAATTTATCAATTAGGTGTTTTAAATTTAACAAGCAAAAAATTATATTATATTTGTACACATAATTTTATTAATAGGTATAATTGTTATTCTTTTTATCATAATGTAAAAGTTGTTACTTTTATTTGTGTGACAATATAAATACGTAGGCATCATGTATATGTGTAGGATGTGTTTCCATCATATTTATATTTTTGTATATACATGCACATATATAAATAGTAATTACTGTAAATCATACAAAATTAAATAAGAACAATCTTTATTAATGCACATAAATTGTTAATATATTCGTAAATTTGATTCTTTTATTTTATATTCAAATTGATAAACTTTTAAATTTATATCATATACAACAAATATTATAAAAATAAAAAGTTTTCAGTATAAAAAATATAAATACTTAGTAAAGTTACTATTTTTATCCCATACTTTTAATTACTATGTCATATTTTGTCTTTCGTATACATGACATATATAAATTATAATTACTATATATAAAATTTATAAATTTTCAAGTTATATGTGAATGCATATTGAGACTTAAGGTCATATATTAGTTCATTATTAATGCATTTAGTCATTACTTGAATTCCTATATTTTTTTAACTTAGTTCATTTGGATAATTATATTTAGGTCCCTAAAGTTTCTAAAAAAGAAACCCTTATGACCATAAATTTTTTAAGCACAACCTATTTTAAATATCTTCTGAAAAATAATGAGCCAAGTGTAAAAATAAATAAATAAACTTTTAAAATAATTATTTCAAAATTTATATTGTTTTAACTTAGTTTATTTAGATAATTAAATCTAAATCCCTAAAGTTTTCAAAAGAAACCCTTAGGACCACAAGTTTTCTCTCAAGTTGATTTCCTCCTGCCCCTAATACCAACGAGTCAACGATATTCTCTCTTCTCACTCTCCCCTTGCTCAAACCCATCCCTTTCGTCAACAACCCTTCTTCCTCTTCTGCTATTTCCCATGCCACTGCCGCCCTTTTCCTTATTCTCGTCTGGTAGAAAGAAAAGATGCAGTTAAGAAAATAGAAGATATGGATTTGGAAATTCTCTTCTTTGTTTTAGGATTCTGAGTTACTGAGTATTGAATAAATATGGATTCAAAAGACTCCAAATAGGGCTGTCAATGGACTGGGTATACCCGGATCTGGACTGCATCTGGACTGTTTTATAACGGGTCTGGTACACATTTTTTCCTACCCGACCCAGACCTGGACCGTTTACCCGTTTACTATGTATAAATAGGTCCGAGTATGGAACTATATTACCCATACCCGATTACCCGTTTAATAAATTAAATTATATATATATATATTATATTATATAAAATATATATTATATGTTATATTATATCTATATATAATATATAATATATAAATATATAATATATAATATATAATATATTATATATATATTATATTATATTATATATATAATATATATTGATATATTTTAAGGGTTTTTTTTTCCTCTTACCCTAACTCACCCTATCTCATCTATAGCTGCCACCGCCTTCCTCTTCTCTTCAGTCCTCACTTTCTTCCTCTTCTCCATTCATCCTTAACCTCATCTCATCTATAGCACTATAGCCACCAAGTAGTCGCTGCCGCCACTGCCGACCCACGCGGCCCACGCCCATAGCAACACACACATCGAGCCAGCTGCATCTGATCTGAGGTTAGTACCACCGAGCAATGTTTGATTTGTCGTTCACTGCCTTCTCTCTCGTGTTGCTTTTCAGAACCCGACGATTGTTAATCTATTGGTCCTTGATCTGTGTGACTTCTATCATAGCTTGTTACAGACCTCAGCTTTGTCTTTTGTCGTCAATGGGGTCCCTCTGTTTTCTCACCCCACCTTCAAAATATGCTCTCAAACAAAATGGAACTATCACAAGAAAAGTTTCAACAGTAACAATCATAGCCATAGGAAAAATATTACTAATGCAATTGTAGGAGAATAGAGAGGTGGCAATAAATATACATAGATATAGAAAGATTTGAAGGAAGAATCACGAGAAGGGCATAACAAAAAAAAAAAAAACATTAAAATTAAAAGGACCCAGTCTTCATGTCAGCCACTGAAACTGTACAGAAAGAGCACAGAACTGAGAGAGGAAGGCTCTGAACATAGCTAGAGATGTAAAAAGAGAAGTGAACAAAAGAGGTTGAAGAAGGTTTTAAAGTCTTCTTATTAGACTTAAGGAAGCATTTTCCGTTGCAATTGAATATCATCGGGACTTGAAACTGCTGACACTGTTCAATGTGCATCTCTTTCTTTCTTTCAATTTTATGCGTTCCCTTTCTTGTTTAATTCCCGGGGTTTCAGATTTAAAAGGAAAAGGAAAACCATTGTCAGCAAACAGCTCTTTTTTCTCTATATTTTTTTGATTTCATAATTGGTGATACTCCTTTTCTCTTGGCATATTTATTAGTAAATCCTCTGGGTTGCATTGAAATTCTGCCAATTTGACACTTCTTCTGCAGACATTTTACATCATTAACAACGATTTTATTTCTATATTTTCCAAAAAGGATAAACAAAAGTGCTCCATCTCTGGTGTTACTTGGTGTTGCATTTGATACTCCATCTATCTGCTTCATCTTCTGTTCGTTGATTTGGTGTCGCATTTTATACTCCAACTATCCACAATTCTCTGAGTTTATTTGATCCTTTTTCTATCAACTGATAGGTACTTCGTTCAAACCATTGAACAGTCATTTCTTGGTTGTGAGAGGATTTCTCAAGGCTAAAAAATTCAATTTGAACGAAGAGGTTTGTTCTCTCAAGCTTGGTTTCCATTTAGCTTTTGTTTGTTTCTTCCATGGTTATCTTGTTCCTCTTCTTTTGATTTCTTCGTGTATTACATAGTTGAGATTTACTGATTATTTCCCTATGTGTTCACCGTTTTAGACTGAAATCTATGTTTCAACACTAGTTTGACATAATTAATGACCAATCTAGAAACTAGTTCTTCTAGTTATGTCATTGCTTGGATAGTTTTTTGTTTGTGTTGACTTGACTTGGTGGTAAAATGGCTGGACACAAAAATTTTCACTTGTATTCGTGTGAACACAAAGGACTTTGATGTTTGTTTTATTATATTATGGACTTATTTGTTTGGATAAGTGGCTGATTGTACTTATACTTGACAATGCATACATGTTCAATCTAGTAAAATGAATATTTTATTTCTTGATTCTATTGAATATATATTGTGTAAACAAGAAATCTATGGTAAATAACTGTAGGGAAAAATTGAATATTTAAAGTTCAAGATCTTTTGGGTATATATATTTCAATATTTTTTATTTAGGATATCTATTTCATTGTTTGCATTTTTAGCTTGTCCGACACAAGTGCTCTCAATGAGGCCTGATCGACTGTGGATGTACAATAGGCTCCTACCTGGTAAAAAGGGGATAACGAGAGAGTTTGTGAATGGTATTAATGGATTTGTCCAATTTGCAAGCACACAATTGGACTTTACTAGTGGGGGAAAAATTAGATGTCCATGTTCAGAGTGTAGGAATCGAAAATTCTTAAGTGTTGATGATGTGAAGCTTTATCTATGTAAGAAAGGATTTCTTCCAAATTATTATCAATGGTATTCGCATGGGGAGCCATATATCTTCCCCACAGAGCAAAGTCCTATCAGTGAGGTTCCTAATGTTTGTAAAATGGCCCCTGAGCCAAGCAATCCATTTAGGGATATGCTTTTTGATGCAATTGGATGGGATAGAACATTAGATGAACGTATGCAAATGGATGAGTTGCCTAATATAGGTGCACAAAAGTTTTATGATTTACTTGAAGCAACAGATGAACCATTATGGCCCGGGTGTTATAATCAATCCCAATTGTCCACGGTTGCTCGACTTTTAACGATCAAGTTAGATTACAACTTGCCTGAAGCTTGTTTTGATGCTATAGCACAACTCATCAAAGACGTTACACCTGAAGGAGATAAAATGCCAAAAAAAATTTATGAGACGAAAAAACTTATCTCAGGTTTAGGGCTTCCATATGAACAAATTGATTGTTGTATCAATGGGTGTATACTTTTTTGAAAAGAGTATGAGCAATTTATAGAATGCAAGTTTTGTAATCATCCTAGATGGAAACCAAAAAAAGGGAGTCTGGGTGTGGAGAAAAATGTGCCATATGCAAGAATGCATTATCTGCCATTAACACTAAGATTACAACGATTGTATGTATCAAAAGCTACTGCCCAGCATATGAGATGGCATGCAGAGCATAAACCTCTTCCTGGGACTATTAGTCATCCTTCTGAAGCAGAGGCTTGGAAGTCTTTCAATCACGCACATCCTTCATTCTCTGCAGAGTCTCACAATGTAAGACTTGGACTTTGCACTGATGGCTTCACTCCATTTGGCCAATCTGGTAAACAATATTCCTGTTGGCCTGTGATAGTAACTCCCTACAATCTGCCACCTGGGATGTGTATGAAATCACCGTACATGTTTCTGAGTGTCATAATTCCTGGTCCTAAAAATCCTAAGAAATAGTTAGATGTATATTTGTAACCTCTGGTGGATGAGTTAATACAGTTATGGGAAGTAGGAGTTCCAACTTATGATATTTCACTAAAGCAAAATTTTCAAATGAGGGCTGCTTTGATGTGGACAATAAGTGACTTTCCAGCTTATGGCATGTTATCTGGATGGAGCACGGCTGGTAGATTATCTTGTCCATATTGTATGGAGAAGTCAAAGGCATTTAGGCTTCAACATTCTCGAAAGAATTGTTTTTTTTATTGTCATCAACAATTTTTGCCTCTTGATCACCCTTTTCGAAAGAATAAAAACTCATTTATGAAGAATCAAACCGAGGACTCACCACCTCCACGGAGACTAAGTGGGGATGAAATATGGGCTCGAGTGAAAGATTTGCCTACTGTGCTTGAAAATGGTAGAAATGGCATACCGGAAGGCTACAGGGAGTCTCATAATTGGGGCAAGAAAAGTATATTTTGGAGTTTGCCATATTGGAGAACGAATCTTATTAGACATAATCTTGATGTTATGCATATCATAAAATTTTTTTTTGACAATATATTTAATACTGTATTTGATGTTAAGGGAAAAACCAAGGATGGTGAAAATGCAATGAGAGATTTAAGTGAGATTTGTCGACGAAAGGATTTGGAGCTATCTGAAGGAGGTACAAAGAAGCCAAAGGCATGCTATTGTTTGGAAAAAAATGCTCGAAAAATCTTGTGTGAGTGGATCAAATCGTTAAAATTTCTTGATGGTTATGTTTCCAATTTGTCAAGATGTGTGGATATGAAGGAATGCAAATTGTTTGGCCTCAAATCTCATGACTGTCATGTATTCATGCTCCGATTGATTCCCATAGCATTTCGACATTTGCTTCCAGAAGCTGTTTGCAATGCACTAACAAAATTGAGCTTATTTTCAAGGATTTGACTTCTAGGATGTTACATGATGACCAAGTACTAAAGTACCTGGAAGAAAACATTGCTGTGGTCATATGCAAGTTAGAGAGAATTTTTCCTCCAAGCTTTTTTGATTCAATGGAGCATTTGCCAATTCACTTACCGTATGAAGCTGTAGTTGGGGGACCTGTGCAATATAGATGGATGTATCCCTTTGAGAGGTCAGTCAAATAATTCTTACCTTATTTGATGGCATTTATTTTTTGGCATGCCATTAATACTTTTTATCTTTAGGTTCTTATACACTTTGAAAAAGAAGGTGAAGAATAAAGCAAAGGTTGAGACTTCAATATGTAATGCATACATAGTTGAAGAAGTGTCAAGTTTCTGCACGCATTACTTTGAACCCCATGTCAAAACAAAGAGTAGAAGAGTCGATAGAAATGATGATGGTGGTAGTTCAGAGTTATTTGGTTCAAGAATTTCAACTTTTAGCTATGCTGGGCGGGCATCAGGTTCTTCAAAAACTAGATTTCTATCAGACAAAGAACATGATGCAGCTGCATTGTATATGTTGTTGAACACCGAAGAGGTCCAACCCTATGTAGAGTGAGTATTTATTTTTCTTAGTGATTAAAAATAATGGGGGACATATAACTTACACATTGTTTTTTTATATATAATGGGCAGATTGTTCAAGGCTGAAAAACGTCTTCATTCCTCAAGAATTTCTGACTCTGACATCGAATTAGCACTGGAAAGAGAGTTTGTTCATTGGTTTAATAGATATGTAAGCAAAATTCAACATCTTAGGTACTCTTTTTATTTCTTTAATTTAAATAATTAATAAGTGCTCCATGTTTTATGTCATGTAGGCAAGTGATCCAACTAACAATGTTTCAAGTGAGGAAATAAAACACATTGCTATTGGCCCAAAGAGATGTGTTTGCACATACTCACAGTTTTTTGTGAATGGGTACAACTTCCATACTATTGCCCATTGTAAAGGGAAATCCACAACCAATAGTGGTGTGTGCATAAAAGGTTCAAATAGCATTGATGAAGGCACAATGAATTATTATGGTGTGCTAAAGGAAGTTGTTGAATTGGAATACCTAGGGTTGCCAATTAAACGAGCTTACTTGTTTCATTGTGATTGGTATGATCCAGTTCAAAATGTTGGCATGAGAATCCATCCAAAGTATAAAATGGTTGATATTAATCACAAGCGTAGTTTGAGGAAATACGAGCCATTTACACTTGCACATCAAGCAAGCCAAGTGTATTACATACCTTATCCAAGCCAAAAGAAAGACTCAACTGATTGGGTGCATATTTGTTATGTGGCTGCAAGAAGAAACTTGGAGATGGGGACAATGGATAGTGCATTTTAAGAGGATGAAGGCCAAGCTGTAGATTTATCTATTTTGGATGATGAAATAGATAGTCTCAGAGATCCTAATGGCATTTTTGATGAAGTGGATACTATTGACAATGTTGATCTAGTAAAGAGTGAGGGAGAGTTCATAAGTAGTTCTGATGAAGAAGAGTTAGAGGAATCAACAGATGAAGAGGAGTTAGAGGAATCAATAGACTTTGAAAAAGAACTAAGCAGTGATTCCAATAGCCAAGTGTTTAATTTATAATTTCCATTACTTATTATATTTTTCAGAAATGGTGCGTGGAAAGAAAAATCAAACTGGTAGGGGTTCTGGTTCCTCACCTTTGACGAGGAGAGGACGAGCGGCTCTTGGTGGCCCCTTAGATGGTCGACGATCATTAGCGTCAGCTCGAAAGGATTTGACGCCTTTGCTGAAATCTAGCACTTCAGTCACTGCAGCTAATGAACAGCAGCTGTCACCTGCTTTGGATAAGAATGAGGAAAACCAATTGCTGTTGATGAAGGTGCTCAGAATACTCCTGCTGACAATGTATATCAGACTCCTCAAAGTGTTGCTGCAACTATTGATGTAGATGACCATACTCCTCTTGATGGCAGCGCTGATGCTATACCATCTGATGGTCAACCAGACAGTACACCTTCTAGTAATCATGCCCAAGCATCTTCTACTCCTGTTGTGGTGCAGCCAGCTGGCTCATCTTCTGCAATTAATACTCCATCTGAGGGTAAGATCCGTTGCTTTATCGAGGGGGATGAGCAAATGGTTTCTCTTTTCTTGTACTGCATATTTTTTGCTGCTAGATTATGAATTTACTGCAGGGGTTTAAGCTTAATGGTTTAAAATGGACATTGTCCTTAGGATCTTTTGATATAAATTGTGTGCTAAGTATATCGGACGTCTATATAAACATGATTGGGCAACCATTCGGTGTTTTGTGACGATGGTTTTTCATCAGAAGCCCACATATGATGCACAATGTCATGAAAGTATTAACAGATTTGTACAGAATCCAAAGTGAAAAAAAACTTAAGTAATGTGCTAAATCAATAAAAAATACTAAAATCAGATGCAAAACCAAATTGCTGTTTTCTATCTCTATTATGTTATAGATTGTCTATTAGAGATGAGGAATTATGAATTTTGCATATATTTTTTCAGTGAATTCTTTTGATATGAATTTTGTTAGAGAAACCTGCAATGTAAGACTTGGACTTTGCACTGCAGGGGTTTAAGCTTAATGGTTTAAAATGGACATTGTCCTTAGGATCTTTTGATATGAATTGTGTGCTAAGTATATCGGGCGTCTATATAAACATGATTGGGCAACCATTCGGTATTTTGCGACGATGGTTTACCATCAGAAGCCCACATATGATGCACAATGTCATAAAGTATTAACATATTTGTACAGAATTCAAAGCGAAAAAAAACTTAAGTAATGTGCTAAATCAATAAAAAATACTAAAATCAGATGCAAAACCAAATTGCTATTTTCTATCTCTATTATGTTATAGATTGTCTATTAGAGATGAGGAATTTTCAATTTTGCATATATTTTTTCACTGAATTATTTTGATATGAATTTTGTTAGAGAAACTTGCAAAAACAAAGCTGATTTTCGTGCCAATCTATTTTGTATCTCTGATATATAATAGAACCGTTTAGCTTATCATTTTGTGATTTTCATAGCTACTAAGCTAAAAATAAGTACATTGCACTGAAATATTGTGTTGGATATGCTATAAGCTGAAGCTTTGATATATATTGTAAGACTTCACTTGACTTTATTTGTGATACTAATCTTTGCTTTTTTCCTTTTCTTGGAATATATTAAAAAAAATACAGTGAAGAAAAAAAGTTTGAATCATAGAAAGCAGTATTCTTTTACTTGGTTCTCGTCTATAAGTTTAAAAAAAATGTTCAATGCACTGGCATATTATGTTAGATGTGCTAAAAGCTTATTGGATCTGATTGTGTGCTAAGTATATCGGGCATCTATATAATCATGATTGGGCAACCATTCAGTGTTTTGCGACAATGGTTTACCATCAGAAGCCCACGTATGATGCACAATGTCATGAAAGTATTAACAGGTTTGTACAGAATCCAAAGCGAAAAAAACTTAAGGAGTTTTGTTCAAGTTCCTTTGAGTGGTTCAAGTTTGCATTTTAGTATTTCATCTAATTACCAATTTTTTGGACAACACTGCTGATGATATAGTTGTTAATTTTTACTTCTTGAAGCCTGGTTATGTGTTTGTTTAGAAACTTGAAAATTGGTTGAACTTGGTCACCAAAGTCACCAATTTAAGTGGTGATGCAGTTGCCTAGGATAAAGGGTTGCATGTCTTAAAAGAAAAACTGATGCCGATCAGGACTTGATTGTTATGATCCAATGATCTCCTATGGCGAAAAAACAGAAGGGATCTTTTGTGGTGCTGAATATTTGATTGGTCCAGTCACTTTCGAATTGGAAATGGCAATTAGTTTGTTGTTCACAATTTGGTATCACAGAAGGAATTGACATCCATGTATATTGCTGTAGATTGTCCAAATATCATCTGGATCCATGTTTACAACCTGTTATAAAAAGCTCTCTCTAAGCCTGATTTATTTTTCCCTTGCAGGTTTTGGAACTGGCTATAGCATCTCCCTTGCTAATGTATTGTCCAGTTTTATCTTAAATCTAAATATTTAACAAAATAATATAATTGGAGTGACATTTTAAATATCTTTGAGAGCTGAAACCTGTTTTGGTCTTAGTATTCGCCACCGTGTGAGAGCACTTTATGCTTGGAGATGAGATGGTACCCACAAGGAAAGCTCAATGAACTCTACACTTTTGACAGACAAAAATCCTTCTAATTATAGGAGAGGAGATTGGAATATATTGCAGCTTTCTTTGTTTGATCACAGGTCCATCTTTTGTGAAGTTGTGGTTGTAATGCCATCTTTTGTTTTTTTGTTTTCTTTGCTATTTTCAACAGCAGCTATAAGTTGGTTATATGTTAATGAATGCATGCTGGGCAGATTTACCTGAATCTAACACACTATCACATTATCATTTTTTGTTGTTATTCCTTTATATTCATGTTCATAGGGTTCTTTATTGGTTACTCTTGAGGAAACCACAGTGAACTAAAGCCATTCATGAAAAAAATGCTGTTTTGCCATGTTTCATGTTATGACTTGTTTTAGCCCTTTTTTTTTTAAAGATGAATTTAAAAGGTGATTCAATCACACATATTGGAGTAGTGATTGAATCAAACAAAATTTGCTGGAGTTGTGAGAGCTAAAAACTTTGCAAGAGTTGTGATTGGTTGAAGCATTTTTATTGGAGAAACTTGCAAAAACAAAACTGCAATTCATAAGTTTCCTGTTTGGGGTTGCTGGTTGTTTGTTGTTGTTCACTGAACCAATTGTTTAGAGTCTATGTTAGATGTTTTTAGCTGTCTTTTGGTATGTAATCCTATGAAGAAAATGCAGGAAAAATGGCTGAAACATGTTGTGTTCAGGAGGTGTGAAAATGAGAACTTAAGCTGGTTATATGTTAATGAATGCATGCTGGGCAGATTTACTTGAATCTAATACACTATCACATTATCGTTTTTTGTTGTTATTCCTTTATATTCATGTTCATAGGGTTCTCCATTGGTTACTCCTGAGGAAACCACAGTGAACTAAAGCCATTCATGAAAAAAATGCGGTTTTGCCATGTTTTATGTTATGACTTGTTTTAGCCCCTTTTTTTTTTTTTTTTGAAAGCTGAATTTAAAAGGTGATGCAATCACACATATCGGAGTAGTGATTGAATCAAACAAAATTTGCTGGAGTTGTGAGAGCTAAAAACTTTGCAGGAGTTGTGATTGGTAGAAGTATTTTTGTTGGAGAAACTTGCAAAAACAAAGCTGCAGTCCATAAGTTTCCTGTTTGTGGTTGCTGGCTATTTGTTGTTGTTAACTAAACCAATTGTTTAGAGTCTATTTTAGATGTTTTTAGCTATCTTTTGGTATGTATTCCTGTGAAGAAAATGCAGGAAAGAGTGCTGAAACATGTTGTGTTCAGAAGGTGTGAAAATGAAAACTTAAGCTGGTTATATGTTAATGAATGCATGCTGGGAAGATTTACCTGAATCTAATACACTATCACATTATCATTTTTTGTTTTTATTCCTTTATATTAATGTTCATAAAGTTCTCCATTGGTTACTCTTGAGGAAACCACAGTGATCTAAAGCCATTCATGAAAAAAAATGTTGTTTTACCATGTTTCATGTTATGACTTGTTTTAGCCCCGCCCCCCGCCTTTTTTTTTGAAAGCTGAATTTAAAAGGTGATTCAATCACACATATCAGAGTAGTGATTGAATCAAACAAAATTTGCTGGAGTTGTGAGAGCTAAAAACTTTGCAGGAGTTGTGATTGGTTGAAGCATTTTTGTTGGAGAAACTTGCAAAAACAAAGCTGCAGTTCATAAGTTTCCTATTTGTGGTTGCTGGCTGTTTATTGTTGTTAACTGAACCAATTGTTTAGAGTCTGTGTTAGATGTTTTTAGCTGTCTTTTGGTATGTATTCCTGTGAAGAAAATGCATGAAAGAGGGTTGAAACATGTTGTGTTCAGGAGGTGTGAAAATGAAAACTATTATTGGTTATATGTTAATGAATGCATGCTGGGCAGATTTACAGCTGTTTATTTTGTGTGTCTACATATATTATGAACCTGACAACAAAAATCAGAAGAACACAAACAAAAGCCTTCATTTCTTGTTGAAAGCCTTCATTTTTTTTTTTTGTGAAATGAAATGAATTATTATTGAATTTAATTCATATTCTTCAATTTCCGTGTCTTTAATTTCAATTTTTGGATCACCTCCAAATTTGGAATAATCACTACTATTGCCTACAAGAAAACAGTACTGCTACAATCAATGAACATAGGAAGCAAAAATGAAACTGATTTTTTTTCTAAATAAAAGAATCTTCCATTTTTCTATATAACATAAGGGTTGTTTTTGTTAATTTTTTCTTGCATTGTAGAATCCTTTGCGAAGAAGATAAAGCTAAGAGGTTGCAAGGTAACAAGCTTACATGTTCCATTCGACCAATCATACAATCAATGTTTCTTGGACCATATGAATCTTGGTCAAAGGTCCCAAACACAGTTAAGAATGTTTGGTTTGCTGAGTGGACGGTAATTGTTTCTTTTCTTACTTCTATTTTAAGTGTTATATATTAATAATCTATATAATGTTTTAACAATTCTTATGGCTAATATGTAGAAACAGTTCCAGTGGGATAGGATGTATGATGGACTCATTAGATCAAAATGGGACAAGAAAGGTGGCAAGATCTACATTTATTTGATGGACCAAGTTCGTAAAGGGAAAGTCTCACATGATTTTATGAAGGATGAAGACTATAACAAGCTGCGAGCAATTTGGGATGGTGACAAATTCACGAAGATTTTAGAGATAATGAAGGCAAACAGAAATAGTGATTGTGGAGGTTTAGGAGGCTCACGCTACTCTGGCGGTTCCATACCAGCGACAATGCACAAGAGAAAACTAGTAACTTTTCTTATTTTTAGTACTTCAATTCAAATTTATGAAAATAACTTGTTCTAAAAATACTTAGAATTAATATCTATCTATTTAACGTGTTTTAATACTATTTTATGATTAAACCAAATATAGGAGGGGAAATATCATAGGGACTACTCACACTCTGAAATATATGTCTTCACACACACAATAAACACTGAAGATGAAGTTGAGCAAGTGCTTAAGAAGGAACGCCGAATGTTGGAGGGTGAAGACGTGGAGCTTGGAGGCCCGAAACTTATCTTTGTTGACAAGCGGTCCGAGGAAATATATGTAAGTTTCATAAGTTAATAATGGTCTTTAATATTTTTTTATTCCAATTCTACTATATCCATTATATTTAGCTCAAGTGAAGGTAGCTTTACATCTTCCATTTTTCCCATTTGACGTGGAAGACTTTGACATGTCTATTTATTGGTTTCCATATGTACAGCCATTTTGTGGGAGTTTTGGGAAGAGAGGGGGAGGGAGGGAGGGGGGGGGGGGGAGCTTGGTTAAAATGTACTTGTTATGCATGAATTATGAAAGGGGGCGGGGGGCGGGTGCATTGTGGACCAAGTCAAATCAACTTTTCTAATTGAAAATATGGTAAAATATTCAAATGATGGTGATACTTTTTGACTTTTTATGTTACAACTAGATGATTCAAATTCTGATGGATGTTCTTTGTTTTAAACTTCACAATCACTAATATAGTTGAGATTTTCATGGTGTTTATTCTAAAATTCTTATCCATTTTTTAATTTGATATTTCTGCATTTGTTTATGTGTTAGCGTCGCTACCAAGAAGAATTGAAGAAAGAGATGGCATCACTTGCTAGCCAGACAGTTGAAGGGGAGCAGCCTCCACCGATAAACAAGGCTGATATTTGGTTGCGAGTTGTAGGCCATCGTAAGAAAGGGAATGCAGTTTATGGCATGGGATCCCTAAGCTCCAGTTGTCTACAGAAATCTACTTCACACATGTTATTGTCTTCTTCATCCATTTCATCGACGCTTCCTTCGCATTTTGTGGAGACAACTGACTTTCAAAGTGCTATAAATGAGTTGGTGCAAAAGGCTATTGACACACAGATTCAAGAAGTGTTGAGGACAAATGAGAGGTTGACAGCAGAGGTTTCTTTGCTAACATAGAAGGTTAAGGACTTAAGTGGATCAAATCAACCAGAAAATTAATATTCCTTCACTGTGTTTCTTAATTGTATTAATATTCATTCACTATTGTTAAACCATGGAGCTGCAGTTCATCTCACTTTCATATTATGACAATCGTTTATGTTTAATTAAAGATGATGTTTGGTTAGGATTTGTGGTATTTTGTGAGGGAATTATATTTTCTTTGAATTTGTGGAAGAATGATGTTTGTGTTGGATTTGATGATGTTTATGTTGGGTTTGTGGATGTGTTTTGGCTTTATTATTTTATGAATTTGTCAAATGCAGGTGTTTGGTTATATGTTCAGATGAACTAGAATTCTGCCAAATTAAAGAAAAATTACCAGCTAAACAATTAGTTGGTAATTGAATAGAATTTGGTTGGTATTTCAATTGGTAATTGAAAATAATTCGATTGGTAATATATTAAATAGCAGTTAGTAATTTTCAAACCAACTATCTACCAATAAAAAACTTAGTTGGTAATTTACCAACAAAAAATTACCAACAGATTTTAAATCACTAAAATAGTTAGAAAATTACCAACTGAATATTTGGTTGGTAAAGAAAGAAAAATACCAACCGGGAAAAAAATTAGCAACTGAACAACTTAGTTAGTAATTTACCAACAAAAAATTACTAACCGATTTTAAATAACTAAAATAGTTGGAAAATTACCAACTAAATGTTCAGTTGGTAAATAAATAAAACTACCAACTAAAAAAAATTACCAACCGAAAGTCAGTGGGTAATTACCTACACATATATCGGTTGGTAGTAACATGTCTCAGTTGGTAAATTAATAAATTACAATCGTATTTTCAATACAAATTTACCAACTAAAAACTATAAATTTACAAACTACATTTTCGGTTGATAATTACCAACTGCAACAATCAGTTGGTAACATAAATGTTTGTTGGTAATTACCAATCGAAATAGTCAACTCATATGCCAAACTTAATGCCAAATTTCCAACCGAAAATTTTACATTACCAACCGAGTTTCGGTTGGTAATTACCAACCAAAATAGTCAACTTAAATGCCAAACTTAATACCAAATTTCCAATCGACGATTTTACAATACCAACCGAAATGCAGTTAGTAATTACCGACTGACTCCAAAAAATTTCAGTTGAAAAATTTACAAGCTAAGGTTTTTGCATGCGACGCCATTCGGTGGGTAATCGGTTGGTAAATCATGATTAACCAACCGAATTTAGCTAATTACCAATCGATTTTGTCAGTTGGTAAATCACTTTTTTCTAGTAGTGAATGCAAGACGTGCTTGACCTATGCTATAATTGCTATAGAAGGTTATGGGTTTTGATTGATTTTGGAATAGGAAAGCAAGAAGAGTTTGGAATTTCTTGATACATTTTGGTTATCCTTTTCTTGCGAACTCTTATCTTCTTTGATATTTGATTTCCTTATATCCTTCATTTGATAAGCCACATTACAAGCTTGAAAGTCCTACTTGACCTAAGTAGAATCATGATATGTTTCGGATTAATGGAGAGAGTGTATGAAAGGTAAGCTTATGAAATGCATATTCTTTTTGAACTAAATTCTTTCCAATAGTTTGAGAATATTGTTAAGTGTTGATATAGTTCTACTAAGTCACTATTCACCTAAACAAGTCTTACATTTGTTGTAAAAGATATAGTAAGCATGTGTTTTATGTTCTTGAATGAAGAAAGCATTAGAGATATCATTTTGGAATTGATTTGAGTGATTCTTTGAAAACCTTATATTTTTCTTACTTGTCTTTAATACTTTACTTGAGGACAAGTAAAGAGTTAAGTGTGGGGGAATATGATAAGGCCTAAATTAGACATATTTTTTCTAGTTATTTGAGGTTATTTGGTGATACATTTTGTTTAATAACTAGTTATATTCCTTCATATTTGAGATTTTACCCTTGGAAAGGTATTTTGTACATTATTTCAGATTTGAGGGGTAAAATAAGACAAAAACGTCGCAAAACAGAACACAGGCAGCGCCGACCAGGGCATTGGAACTGGCACCGGCCATGCACTGTTGGCACAAACTTTGAGGCGATAGAAAAAAATCAGTAAAACGCCTGAATAGAATTGAACCGGCGCCGGCTGTACTCTGCAAAACATTGCATCGAAATCAAGAAAAAATCAGCGAACAATTGGAGAAACAGAACACAACAGGTGCTGGCTCTAGCAGCTAAGGTGGTGCCAGCTGTGCCCTGAGAATAAGACGGAACTTTAATTTTTGCACGAGGTTTTTGGTAATCTTTAGAATTTTAGTATCTTCCTACTTCTACTCGGCTAAGAACCTTACACCAACGAGTTTAAGCACTTCCTAAGCCTATAAATAGATGAAAAATACAAGAGAAATGAGAGAATTCAGAGAGCATAACGGAAAATCACTCCAAGTTAAAGGAGGAATTCTTCAATTCAAGGCGGATTGTGCAAGAGGGTCTGCAAAGGAAGAAGAAGGAGGCTTGTCTATGAGTTCTTTCTTTTACTTTTGTTTTCTTTTTCTTGAACAATAATGTATTAATTGTTTTATTGTAATTTGACATTGTTTTAGGTATTCATGATTTTTAGAGTTACTTTGATCTTTTATTAATTGATTATTATTCTTGGTGTTCAATTACCGGTGCTAATTACGAGATTAATTGGTTGTTTATCTCCATTAACTTGCTTGAAAAAGAGGTTGATGGTGGTTTTAATTCATTAATTTCATATTTGTTGTCTCTTAACTTGCTTGAAAAAGAGGTTAATTGTGAAGAACTAGGTAATTGAAGGTTAATTGATGTTTGCCAGAATATGGATTCATTGGTTAATTTCATGTTTTATGTTTACCAGAATATGGAAATTCGCTTGCTCATATGTGTAATTTGGGGTTGACATTTTAATTTAAACGTGATTGGGAATGTACTTTTTTTTATATGATTTTTATACCCAAATAAATACGCATCAAGCCAACTTTCCAATCTTAATGAGCCCAAAGGCCCATCATGAATTAACCTCTGAATCCAGATTGAGTTGATGTGACCTAACCTTAGATGCCATAGATAAGAGTCATTGACATTGGTTTTTCTCTTCTTACTTAAAGGTTCATTTTGAACATTATTTAATTCATTATTTATAGGGTTTTTGAAGAACGAATTTCCATACATGTGCCTAGTACATAAAACTTCTCCATTTTTTCTGATAGTAATACTAGAATGGAAATAAACAGAATAACCATGATTTATTAGTTTTGTAATCGAAATCAAATTCTATCTAAACCTAGGTGTATATAAAATATCCTTCAAAACAACTATTCAATTACAATAAAAAAGAAGTTCCAACTCTCCCACTGCTTGGGTCCACACTTGTGCTCCATTTCTACGCGTAGTCTATATTCGCCCTTCTGGAGTCTTCTTATCTTCCTAAACCACTTTAAGGAGTTACCGATATAATCAGTGACTCCAGAATCAACAATCTAAGTGAAAATTGATCTAACGATTGATATAGACTCTATATAGTAAACAATAGCTATAGGGTGTTTTTTAGCCTGAAGATCTGGACACTCCTTTTCTAGTGTTTCTTCTTCCCACACTTGAAGTCCTTGCCCTTAGGTTTGTTTTTGGGCTGGGACTTGGGTTGGGCCTTTTCATTTCCTTTCTTCGTTTTCAACTTTCTAGACTTGGGCCCTGTTCTTGAAGAAGATACTTTAGCTATCATAGCCTTTGACTGTGGCTTCATGACCTTCTCCGTCACTTGAAGCTCCTTTATCAACTCTGTTAAATCCATGTTTAACTTGTTTATGTTGTAATTCAACTTGAATTGAGTAAAAGAGCTCGGTAAAGATTCGAGAACCAAATCCATTTGGCTCTCGGGGTCAATTATAGACCCCAAGACTTCCACTTCCTCGAAAGTAGCAATGATTTTGAGCATATGCTCCCTGACAGATGCTCCCTCTGCTATCTTAGTGTTGATGTCATTCTAATAGCCTCTTACCTTAAGGGCTAGCTCTTATCTATGAACATCATGGCTAATGACATGCTAATATGATAAGTAGTGGCCACATGCTCATGTTTAGACTAGAACATATTAGACATGGAGGCCAACATGTAGCAACGAGCTATCTCGTCAGCCTTCTTCCATGTTTTTCCAGCCTTTCAATCTTCCTCGGTAGAACTCTCCCCGATAACAGGGCAGGTTTCATAAAAGATATACTTATGTTCCTCTGCAATGAGTATTATATCCAGGTTCCTTTTCCAGTCAATATAATTTGGTCCTATTGATTTATTTTCATGGAGAATAACAGCCAAAGAACTAAAAGAACCTCCACCAACTATTTCTAAAAATCGAAAATAAAAGAAAAATTTCAATTTGTGAAAAGCAAATAATTTGTGCACTTTATCCTCATATTAATACTGATAATAGTTAACCTTATCACTATTATCTTTAATACGATCAATTTGGCTTTAAGGAAAACTGACATAGCTTCTTGGGAAGATTAACAGTTTCCTTTAAGTGTGTTGACCATAAATCAACTACCCTTTTAGGTAATGGTTCAGAAGATAACTTCATCGAGGGAATGACCATTTTTTCTCATTTCATATGGACAATCCTTGAACTATGACCTCCAACGTGGGTTGGTCGATCATAGCACGCATTTCGGGCATCAATTATGTCCATCCATTAGATCTAAATTCTTGTAGAATCCCCATCCTATACAGGTTCACTCCTAAGGTGATGCAAAGAGATCCACGATCTCTAATAAGGACCTCAATGGAAGCCATGGGGCCATTGGAACCCCTTTTCTACTTAGTCTTTTAAAACAAGGGTTTTCCAAGAAAATATCCTTTTGAAAATTTCCCATTAAGTATCCCTTAACTCTTTGTAAAATATCTAAATTTATAAATTTCTATATCAAGGTAAAATCCTTTAAGAGATTTTCTATGGATTAATTTTACCTGATCAAGAACTTAATGATTTCAAAATTTTCTTTTTAAAACTTAAGAGACTTTAGTCTCAACTTTTATTTGACAAAAAATAATTTCATTGTAAAATAAATTAAAATAGTTGTTTCTTTTAACTCATAAAAATATCTAAATCCAAAATATTTTGTATATCAAGGATAAAATCATTTGAGAAAATAACCAAGGATTAATTTTTGTCTTTAAGTTAAAATAACCATTTAATTAAAGAAAAATATTCTTGTCAAAATTCCCAAAAACTTTGGTATTTGAGAAAACGTGCACATAGGTTGCTAAAAAAAATTAGTATGCTAGAAAACTATAAATGTTTTCATGCTTTTCTACTTTTTTAACCTAAGTGTCTAAATAAAGAATTAAATATATTAATTAATTAATTAATGGTCTTGTTTAATTCTAAATCCCTTACTATTATTTTTCATGCAAAATATTGCAAGAATATTAACTATGTAAAAAATAATAACTTCACCTAGTATGGGGCCGAAAATGGAAAAGAAAAATGCAAGAAAATTACAAAACTTTTCCCATGGTCTTTGTGCACCTGCCACACTAGATCATGGCCACTTGAATCGGACCCGCGAACTATGACCAAAAACAAAACCAAAATTGAACTGAAACAACTGTAGCTCAACACTCAAAAGTGCCTTAAGTCGTGGCACCATCCGCCCGTGGCTCGGGGTGCTGCTCATCTCAAAACCAGTAGCGACTGGCTTCATGAGAAATCCTTACTCTGTAGCTTCGGTGAAGGCGTGGAAAGTGGGAAAACACGGAGCACGTAGTGGAAGCGAATATAAAAAAACTGGAAAAAACAAGAACAAGGAGTCCAGGGCAGGGCCGGCGTTGGCTTCGGCAGCCCTAGTCGGCGCCGGTTGTGCCCTGTCCCAATCCTGAGGTTTTAAAAATTTTACCTTTTTTCCTCATTCTAAGTGTTGGTTGTACCGGAACGTGTGCAACCGGTGTAGGTGTGCTGGTAGAAGCCTCTGGTGCGATTCCTACAAGCCTCTTACTCCGCCTTTGCATGCATGTAAACGCCAAACTCTCGGTCTTTCTGTATATGGCTTGCCTAACTACCGTTTGGTGAACAACTAATGAGCTAGGGAATTTTCTGGAGAGAGAGAGAGAGAGAGAGAGAGATGTCTGGCTTCCACAGAGAAGAAGCCGTCTCTCTTGTGTGTTTGATTTTCAACAACGTTGTTTCCAATCCTCCTGTTTAACCTAAATAAAAAACCCTATGTTAAACTGGACTGGGCCATTGGACTCTTGGTTTAACCTATTGGGCTTAATTAATTATTCTAGTTAGAACCAACTCAATGACCCAACAAATAATTATTTTTTCAGCCCAAATAAACCAGTCTAATTAAATAAGCCTAAATCAGTTTAGTCCTAGGTTAATCCCTAATTATTCAAACTGAGCCAAAGCCCTGAATAATTAATTAACCCACTAAACCAATTTAATTAATTCTCTCTCCATGGACCTTTATTTTATTCTAGCCTAATAATTAAATTAGGCTACTTAAATAAAATAATTTCATTTAATTTAAAATCAATCCTTTAGCCCGTATTTAATTAGGACTCACGGTCTATACTGGGGACCAAAAGACATACCACATTGGCTATTAAAATGACCAAAATACTCTTGCCATATAAATAGCTGTATTTTGCATTTTAAATATTTCCTAATATCACCATAAGGAAATATTGACCCCAAGGACAGTGCTGCATTAGCAAAGTCTCCGACCTACAAGTGTAATGACTAAAATATCCCCCTATACATCGTCGTACATTCAGAGAAGAAGAAGTGTACTAATACCTCTCTAAATGACATCCACCATCCTTAGGCCTCTAGTCCAATGCTCCACGACCTCCTGGATTATTTCCGCTTTCCAAGGGAGCTACCATAAAGCAAACATCCAAGTCATGTTTCCCAGGGCCCTAGATATTTAGATCATTGAGATAACCACAAGGGGTGATATAGTATAGAAACTGTTAGTGTTGTGTCCTAGAGGCAATCACTTGTACCATGTATATTGCATATTAAATTAATAAGAGGCATTCTTTATCTTTTAGTTTGATTGTTATATCTAAATATGTGTACAAACTGTTAGATAAAGTCCCTAGTACAACACAGTGTTAAAAGAAATCATGATAGAGATCATGATGTGAGATTCCTACTACACTATGCAGTGTTTGTACTTAAATAATCCCCAATCATAGTATTAATAAGATGGGACATTATTAATACGCCAAGGCTGGCACATGTTATATCTCTTGATTGGATCAAGCGGTGGTTCTCATATCCGTGGGTATTGGGATACTCAGGATTAACGTGTGGATGCTTGTTTTGAAACAAGTTCATTGGATGACCTAGCTATGAGATAATCAATTGGATAACTATTTAGTGCCAGTGATAGAATCTCATTATAGCAAGTGTGCAAGTATCTTTAGACTTGAGATCTCCAAGGTACTTTGTTTATCGAGCGTTGTACTTTGATTCTAATATTTGGAGTCTTATCTAGGACCGCCTATGGGATGGATATTGGGTACAACGTAAAGTAAACGAAAGTAGTTGAGAGGGTCAATAAAGGATTCACCACTCCTAATAGTAGGAGAGTATATCTCAAGGCCACTTGTAGAAATCATTACTCATGAAGTCCTTGGCCAAGGCGACTATGTGATGGAAATGGTTCCAATTAATACACATATTGAGTAATGGATTTCTTGAACAAGTACTAAAATATTCGGGCCAGAATTAATAATATTCTGGAGGGAGTTAGCACTAATTCCATGCTCTAGACCGAATGAGATATTGTATGTTGAAAGGAGTTTATTGCACTGATAATTTGCTATTGAAAGGTTCATGTCAAGCCACTTGACTTTCTGGACTTTTGGGTGGTCAAGAGTCATTGCTAGATGTCGCTCTTGATATGCTAAATATGAATTTATTAATTAGAGAATTAATAAATTTAATTCTTTATTTTATTAAGGATTATTAATTCTAATATTGTTAGAATTAATTCATATTATGCTACCAATAAGACCAGGAAACCTAATGGGTAACACACAATAAAGGTTTGAATGCTCAAATATATTATTTGATAATATTGTGGGGTTAATTAAGAGAAGGGAATATATTTATAGGTGAATTATAAGTTTGTTATAATTCACGGGACCTAATTGTAATTAAGTAAACTTCAAGGACCAATTTGTTGACAATTGGACGTTGAAGGACTGAGTTGCAATTTATGGTAATTATAAATCTATAAATATAAGGAAACGGTTTCCTTAGGGTTAGACACAGACCATTCACGCAATAACAGAGAAACCATTTCTCTGTCTCTTTCTTGATCAAACCCTAGCCGTCTCTCTTCTTGATCAAAACCCTAGCCTCCCGAATTCTACTAGTATAGAATTGTGAGATTGTGAGCATTCAACCTTGTGTGGATTATCATTAGAGGGAGTTCTTTCTTGGACTTCAGTTGAGCTGCAGTGAACGGTTTTGGATAATCTGGATCGCGCCTGCATTCTTGTTTATGAAATTTTTGAATTCCGGCTTCACGAGGTAATAAACACAATCTTCTCCTTTTTCCCGTTTCTATTGCAAACCCGTGATCCATGGCTTGGATTTCTTGTTGTTTTCCGCTGCGCTTAATCTAATTATGCATGATAGAAATCCTACAGAAACTATCTTGTACAAGTCTGTCTTAACTAACTAGTCACACATGCTCAACATACAAATATATTGGCCCTAGGATAGAACCTCAACTATAGCATATCAAAGTATATGCTTCTAGCTTCGTCAGACCACCAACTCATACTCAAGTCGTAGAGTATTAGTCCACGCTATAACGGTAATAGTTTAGGTTTCTACCATATAATACTTTTAGAAACCACTACTACAGGTCATGTTCTACGTATTCGAAATACGCTTATATCATGAAGTGAGTGGACTACTCACTGGCTAAAAGTAAGCCATTTCCCATTTAGAATTCACAACATAATAACCTAAACATGATGATATTTCCATTCTCATCAATCGGTTAAGAACAAAAGTTTATGTGCTAAGTAACTCATGATTCATACCTTATTGTGAAAGACCTCCATTCACATGGACCACTTACTTAAACACAATAGGTCTTTTTCAAACGTAATTGTGCACAAATAAAATTGTAAATTCACAGACAATTTCTGAAAATAAATTATGTTATTAAAACAGTCAATTTTTACACCAGAAACCTAATCTAAGAGGGCATACATCCCAACACTCGGCTTGCTGCAATGCATCCTGGCCTGGAAGCTAGCTGCTGCTTTGAACAATCCTTACTCTGTAGCCGCGACCTACTGCAATGCATCCTGGCCTAGCTTTTCTCTAGAAAACTTCATCTTCTTTGTTTTTTCCTCATTTTCATTTGTTCTTCTTCTAGTTTCTCTATCTAGATGAATCCACAGGCATGAAAGATTTACAAAAATTACAAAATCTAATCTCTCTCTGTAAAACAACATCCTCTTATACCCATAAACACTGGGCTACACGATTCATCTATGAAAGAAAATGAATTATAGAGCACCTATTTCTCAACCACGAGACTTAAAGAGAACTCTACCTATACCAGAAACACAAAGGATCTTATAACAAAACATCAACCAAATTTGGCTCAGTTTTTTTTATCTAACATGATTCCTATATTTTCCATAAAATCAACATTCTCTGATTCCAATTGAAGGTGAAATATAGCAAATAGACACACAAAAGCATATAAAAAAGTCGCACGTAACACAGCAAAATAGGTTATACCTTTGCGTTTTCTACAATACGATGTTTTCGGCTGTAACGGATGAGCTGATAATAAAGGTTGATCAACTATAGGAGTTTGTGAAGTAATCCCCAGAGACAACCCCGATAGTCTCTTGCTTCTTCTCGTTTGCATGAATGCTAAAAATATCGGCAATCAGAATATTCCACAGCGTAAATACTGCCAGTGAAAGCTATAAAGGTGAGGAATTAGTTTCATGTTCTTGACCTACTGCTATTAAGATTAGCAGTATCAAGAAGAGGACTCACTCTATTCTTGTTTCTGGGTAAAACAGAAACTCACACATAAAGAGAAAACGAAAGGGCTGAGCGAGAGAGAGAAAACTATTTGGCTATGTTTTTTCACCGTAAGAGATATCAACTATAACCAAACTACTGGGATATCTTGATTTTTTAAAAAATCAGATGTTATCATCTATCTACACATAGAAGACATTTAGTTAGGATAAAAGAACTCAGCACCCTTCTGTTCCATGAAAACTTTGTCTATACAATTGGGCCAGATATAATTTTTTACTCTTAGACTCAAAAAGCCTATAAAAAATAAATCTCAATTATTTATTTTCCAAACTAATAAAATAGTTCAATAAATAATCAATGAATCCAAATAGAACAAGATTATTTTTCTAGCCTCTTACCTAGTTTAGGCCTAGGTTAATTTTTTCAATTATTTAATCTAGGCTCTGGCCCTGAATAATTAATTAACTAATTAAACTAGATAGTTAATTTAATTTTCTCGATTATTTTATTTTATTTTAGCCCAATAATAAATTAGACTTTTTGAATAAATAAAATTCTCTTTAATGGAAACCATTTCCTCATTCCAAAATTAATTAGGACTTATGGGCTATTCCGAGGATAAAAAAGACATATTGCTTTGGCTACTAAAATGATCAAAATACCCATACTATATAAATAGCTGTGTTTTGTACTTTAAATATTTTCTAATATCACTATAAGGAAATATTGACCACAAGGACAATGTTATATTAGCAAAGGCTCCAACTTATAGGTGCAATAACAAATATACCCTTCTATGTAACGCCGTACATTTAGAAAGGAAGAGTATACTAAAGCCTCTCTAAGTGACATCTACCATCCTTAGACCTCTAATCCAATGATCCATGACTTCTTAAAATGTTTCAGCTTTCCTAGGAAGCTACCCCAAAGCAAACATCTAAGTCAATTTCTCCGTAGCCCGACAGTCACAACAAGCGATATAGCAAAGGAACTATCTTGTATAAGTTTATCTTAACTAATTAGTTACATATACCCAACATATAAGTCCTTTGATAAAACCTCAACTATAGCATATCAAAGTATATGCTTCCAACTTCGCTAGACCACCAACCCATACTCAAGCCGTAGGGTATAAGTTCATACTATAGTAATAGTAGTTTATGTTTCTACCATATAGTGCTTTTAGAAATCACTACTACAGATCCAGTTTTATTTATTCGAAATACGCTTATGTTATGAAGTGAGAAGACTACTTACTGTGTGAAACCCCACCTAAAGCCAACCCTAAAGTAAGGGGGTCAGAATGCATATCATATTACTTTGCATGAATATACAAGTGTTTTGAATGATTTTATGTGCTTTAGAATTATGATTTATAGGCTAAAAGCTTATTTATGCTTATTGAGTAGGAAAGGGTAAAATGGTAATTTTCCTTGAAGTCAAAACAAGAAGATAGCTTGAGGATTAAATAGGAAGAATATTAGAGAGAGAAAATAAGAACAAGAGTTGTTGTAGTTTAGTGGTTAGAGCTTTGGAATTAATCTCTAAGGTCATGAGTTCAAATCCCATCATATAAGTTTTATCATGATTATTTTAATTTAAAGTTAGCTATTCGTCTCTTGCATTCCATAAATAAAAATAGGAATGTTGTCCTAAGGGAGCCATGAAGAGAATGTGCTAATCCTATTCTTATGTCCTAAAAACAATTCTTGAGGGATTCATGTCGTTTTATTCCCTAGCTTACCCTAAACTCTTTACCAATTAAGTTTGTTCAAAATTCATCCAAATCTATGGTTTTAATTGCAGAAAATTCAGCAATGATTCTTGGCCTTGGAAATTTTGAAAATGATTCCTAGAGGTTGGAGATTGGACTGAAAATAGGGAAGGAGTTAAGGAAGGTTCCCAAGAGAAATTAATCTCCATGGTTGAACTTTCAAACTCCACTCCATAGTGTTCACCTTCTCCATGGAAGAAATCTGAAATTTTTCCAGATTCTTGAGCAGCCTAACTTTCGAAAATCTTAGCCATCTTCCTTACTCAATTGTTGCTAGAAAAATGGCCAACTTATTTAGCTTGAAGACTAAAATTCTTTTGCCAAAAACCAAACCGCACAAAGCTGTGCAAACCAGAAAAAAGTTTTGGACAGTTTCGATGCATAACAGGCCAAAATCAAAGTTGTTTCTTCTACCTTCAAACCAGTAAATTACCTATGCTTTTCCTCCATATAGAAGGCTGGAAACCAACCTTAAAGGACCCTCAAATACCTCTCAAAACCCTCTGCAAATCGGCTGGAATATTGTAGAAAACTACACAGTAAATTTCAGCAAACCAATTTGAATCACAACCAGAAAAATTCTAGCCTTGCTCTCTTCAAGCCTTGTCCGAAAACCACCTCAAACCTCTATAAGTTAACCTTTGTTCAGCCATAAACTGAACTCCATTACCCCCTCCACTGACCTTACACAACTAGACTCCATAGCCACTCCTCAAATTCCTCCTACAATTATTCCAATCAAACTTTCAATTGAATTTCAAAATTTCCAGCATTTGCTCCATGATAACACCCTTGGATTAAGCTTCATAACTAGAAATTCTCCCCACCATTGAACTCAAAATTTCAGCCAGCCTTATAGCTCTCTCAACCCTTATTCATTTCAGCAAAACACAACAAACCAGTAGGCTATTGTAGCTCCAAAGAACCTCCATCAATCAAACACCATTACCATATATTTTACCTTAAAACACTCCTTAAATTTCTTCATTTGAATATCAAACAACTAGATTTTTCTCTCCTCTCTAATCTAAAAATCAAAATCCCAGAACTCCCTCAGTCATTGATACGTACGGATTTGGGTATAAAATCATATAGAAATAAGCACATTCCCAATAAAATTTAAATTAATATGTTAACCCCAAATTACAAATATGAGCAAGCGTACTCATCATTAACATAGTATAGGGTTCAAACGAGTATCGATCCTCCAAGAACAAGTATACACTAATTACCTTTCTTTCATTGTTTAACCAACTCAATAAAGTGAAAAAATATATACGTGTCAAGGATGGAGAATTATGTAACTCAAGCCATTGTTTAGATAAACATGATGTTCAAGTCTCCAACCATTATCATAACTAATTATTCTCTTGGAATCATGGAGGATGAAGGTAGATTCACTTCGATGGTCAATCCATGAAATCACTATCCTATAGATAAATTAGCATCACCTGGTCTGTTTTAACTAATTCACCCAAAAGATGCATTAAACACAATCCTTAATTAAATTTTCTTGGTCTGGCAAATTTAAAGCATGAAATTAATCAATGAGTCCTTGGTCTGGCAAACATTAATTAACCTTCAATTACTCAATCCTCAGCAATTAACCTCTTTGGTCTAGCAAGTTAACAATAAATATGAAATTAATCAATTGAAACCACCATCAACCTCTTTGGTCTAGCAAGTTAATGAAAAGAAACAATCAATTAATTTTGTCATACGCCCAAGTAATTAAATACCAAGAAGAACAATCAATTAATCAAAAGATCAAATAACTCTAAAATTCATGAATACCTAAAATAATGTTAAATTACAATAAAATAATTAATACATCATTGTTCAAGAAAAAGAAAACAAAGTAAAAGAAAGCACTCATAGACAAGCCTCCTCTTTCTTCTTTTGAAGACCTTCTTGCACAACCCTCCTTGAATTGAAGAATTCCTCCTTTGATTTGAGTGATTTTCTATGATGATCAATTAATTCTCCCTTTTTCTCTTGTGTTTTTCTTCTATATAGGCTTGGGAAGTGCTTCAACTTGTTGGTGTAATGTTCTTGGCTGAGTAGAAGTTGGAAAGTACTAAAACTCCACAGATTACCAAAAACTACGTAGAAAAAATCAAGCACCGCCTTAACTTTAGGACACAGCCGGCGTCATCTTGTCTCTCGGAGCCGGCGCCAGTTGTGTTCTGTTTCTCCACTTGTTCGTCGATTTTTCCTTGAATTCAGCACAATGTACTCTAGAATGCAGCCGGCACCGCCTTTGCAATTGGAGCCAGCGCCGGTTCCACTCTGTTCCACCAATTTTTTGTTGCCTCAAAGTTTGTGCAACCAGTGTATGGCCGGCGCTGGTTCCTCTGTCCCAGCCGGCGCCGCCTCTAATCTGTTTCACGATGTTTTTGCTTCGTTTTACCCTAAAAATCTGAAATAATGAACAAAATACATTTCTAAGGGTAGTATCTCAAATATGAAGGAATATGACTAGTTATTGAATAAAATGTATCATAAAAGAACCTCAAATAACTAGAAAAAATACAACTAATTTAGCCCCTATCAATCATTCGTCCAGCATTTTCTCTCTAATCCTCTCCATTTTTACCAAGAACACACACTACTTTTCTTTAAGCCAAAAACCACTCTAATCACCTCCAATCCCTTCCAAAAACTCCAGAACACACCTACATACTCTCTAGAGTCCATTTCTAGATTATATAACATCAAATCTCGAAAACAAAAATTGACAATCTGATCAAAACCAGAATTTTTTCCTTGAAGTCTCAAGAACATCATCAAGGTAACCAAGAACAACTTTTGTTCATCTTCTTCCCTTCAATCGTTAACATATCATACTAATGCTCTCTCTCTCTCTCTCTCTCTCTCTCTCTGGCCGAAATGGTTGCTACAACCATGGTTGTTTTCTTTCTCCTCTCTTGGACGATTCAAGCATCTCAAGCGCGTGGATCTTCTAAAATCTTCATTGAGATAGTCATCAACCAAGTATTTCTCTTTAACCTTTCTTTTGAATTCTGGATTCATGTCTCTTGGTTGTTGATAGAAAGGATAGAATGCGAATGGGGGATTGAGTATATGCATATGTATAAAGGGGTTGAGATTGGAGCATGAGAATGATTGATCATGGTTAAGTTTTATGAATGTCCTTGTGGATCGATGCATGTTCATCATGTCTTAAGAAATTATGAATGTTTAAGCATGCTAGAATGTTATGTCATATTTGGTGAATAGGATATTATGTTCTTATTTTCATTGAAGTCGTGAGTATGATTATTCTTAGTAGGGATTTGATCATGTGATAGTAGGTATGGATTTAAGCATTTGTTCATGAATAGAATAGTTTATTGATTGATGTTGGAGTGTATGTGCATGAATCTTGTTAGCAATAGGAAAATTATAATCATGACCTTGTTGATCTTAGGCTATTTTGATTAGCAAATTTTATTATCCCAATTAAAATTATTACTATGTTTTTCCTCTAAAGATTTCGAAATTCTTAGGAAGTTTTGGAATTGGAGTACTAAATGAAATAGTGATATTTTATTAGCCAAATAAATGATATCTCCTATTAAAAATAATATATAAATAAATATATAAATAAAACATTTCATATAAATAAGTAAAATATTAATGACCTTGTAGACCATATATTCATAAATACTATTTATATTTTTTGATATCTATTAATCAAAACTTGATAAAATTTATTTATTATTAATTATTTACTAGGTATCAGTTAAGAGATTAGTAATAATTTAATATTTACTTTAATAATACCACTTAAGATTACCATTTATTAATATCAACTAGGATTTAGGACTCTTCAATAATTAAACCCTAGTTTATTTATTAATAACAACACTCAAGATTTATTTGAACCTATAACTTATTAGTAATTATTTTACAACCCCTAGTTATTTTAACTTATCAAGCTAGTCTTATTTTATAAAACCCTTCATCATCTAGCCTTAAAGCCTAGGATATTTGGGTCATGATTGTAATAAGTTGAACTAGGATTATTTATGTAAGCGAATATAGCTTGAGTATAATCTTATGACTTGTATTTACCCCAAGCAAGGTTAGGTCAGCTTTGGAAGACTTTTAAATTTGATCAAGCAAAGGATCAAGTAAGCCTCTGCATAAACTTATTTGAAGACAAAAGGTTTCTATGGCAAGCCAAACGCGATGTGTATGGGAACTCATTTTGTAAAGGCAATTAAGGACTGTTTCTTTTCTTGTTTCAGTCCAACAAATCATTTGAAAATCAAACAAGTAGTTTTGGACAAACACTAAACTCTTTCTAAAAACCAACTTTGGCAAGATTTTTAGAAACCCTTAATTGCTATTTTCAATTAAAGCAATGTATTATCAGTTTTTCCCAAGTGGGAGAATCATCGTTGAGTACTCATTAAGGGTAGACTACTAGGACTAGTCTTTGAAAGGTTAGGGTAAGTCTCTCAGTAGATGGCCACCTCTGAGGGGTGAGTCCTTCCCGGATAGGATGCCAATCTAGTAGGTCATGCCTGCCAGAGCTAGCAAGTTTCAGTCATGTGGATTGTATGTTTCTGGAGTGGTCAACTGGTAAGTTTGGGTGTAGAGAATGAGGAGTATCTCACCCGGTAGGCCGATCACTTACTTTTTGTCAGTCTGCACAAAGTGTGGCATTCTGACTGTTATATGGTTATGGGGCCTAACGTGTGGTAACCCATGGCTACCCATTTGAATGGTTGTATTTATTGTACACATGTATGATTTGAAAAGCAAAACGCCACTCTTTATTTTTAATCTTATTTATTGCTTGCCAGCACTCTCTTGTACAATTTTTTACAACTTGCATACATGAACTGTTTTACCTGAAACACTCAAAGCACTCACAAGCTCACTGAGATTTTTATCTCATCACCTTTTATGCCATGATTTCAGGTCGATCCTGCTGTGGAGATGAATAGCTAGATTTTTTGCCTGTTTTGAAGACTTTATGTTATTTATTTTATGTGTTGTTTTGAGAGATGATAGTAATCAATTTATTTTGGATTTGTTCCTGAATTTTTAGGTTGTAATAAGTTCAATTTTAAAGTATTATTTTTTTATTTTCGTATGTGTGACATAGTTATAAAGACCCCTTGTCCTTTGGACGGGGCGACATCCCCGGCCCTGTTGGGCCTAGGTTGTGGGGTGTTACAAGTGGTATCAGAGACTAGGTTTAGGCAAATATTGATGGTATATGTTCTGTTTTATTAAGTTCAAATCTTTTATCTAACCTTTCTTATTCATGCCGTAGGTTGGTTAGAATGCTTAGAACAACAAGGAAATGGCAGCAATGGCATCCTCCCATTCCTATCTACTCGGAAGACCTACCAGTGCCTCAGCTTACACCTCAGCCTGCACTGCAACCAATTATTCCCTTGGATGATAGCAGTGTCAATGAGGTCCCGATCAATGAGCCACCATCAATACCGGTGATAGACTTGGTTATTAGCAGTGAAGATGAGGAGATTGATATGGAATATGTTCCCCACCCTCCTAGTCCCGTAGTTGACTTGTCAACTGATAGTGATGATCTGAGAGAGATAGATTATGAATTTCCACCTAGACCTTCCTTCATACTTCCACCCAACCAAGTTGAGATCAGGGAGAGTTCTAGGCGACCCAGGAAAGAACCAATGGATGGGTTTACAAGTGGGGCTGGGATAGACTTTACTAAGAATTCTGGGGGATGGTTATGTGAGGCTGACTTTGAAGACTCCGATGAGGACTAGGGAGGCTAAAGGTTGCTATGATTAGGATGTTTTATTGACAGCTTTCCATAAACCTCTATGTTAAGGATTTCATTCATGTTTACTGCTTTAATTTCAAATTTATGAAAATAAGGGTACCTGGAGTACTCTAAGGTTTGAGAGAAACTTTTTATGCAATTCTTTATATAAAACTTTCATCTGATTTCATTTTACTTAAATCCGAATGTGAATGCATGCTCAACTGAAATGATTTAAAGCTTAAATGCATAATCTCATTATCTGGGTATGGTTTAGAATGGCACCCAAGCGCCGTATAGCCACATCAGGCAGAAGAGCTCCGGAGGCAGAACCTATGACACCGGAGGTTGAGGCGATTCAAATGCAGTCACCCAAACGGGGAAATGAGAGTGAGCCAGATTCTGAAATAGGGTCAAAAGAACCTGTTGAAGTGAAAATGGGCTAAACATTCAAGAAGATGATTGAGACTCTTCAGACTTTGACTGAACGAAGGAATCCAAAGGGAAAGGATGAAGCTTTAGAGTGGTGTCTAAAATTCCAACTGCTTATCTTCTTGGGAGAAGCCGAGCAGGATCAGAAAACTAAACAATGGATAGAGCAGATGGAAGACATCTTAGCTATGCTTCAATACACTGAGAAGTGAATGGTGAAGTTTTCTGCATTCTGATTTAGGGGCCCAGCTCCGGCATGGTGGCAACGGGTTTAGGACGACTGGGAGATGATTGATCAAGATTGGACATGGGCCAATTTTGTGAAAGCATTCAGAGCTGAGTATATCCCTCAGTGGATAGTTGAGAAGCGAGAAGATAAGTTCTAGAATCTAAAGCAGGGAGGTATGATAGTAGCATAGTACGCGGCACAGTTCACCCAATTATTAAAGTACTGCAAGAGGCTGGTGGACACTAAGCAGAACAGGACAACACAGTTTGTCAAGGGGCTAAGGTAGGAGTTGAGAAGGGCATTAGCACCTTCTCCACCAACGACCTACTTAGGGGTCGTGGACGCAGCCATTCGGACTGAAAATAAGGGCTATAGCAGAATGGCACAGAGACCTTTTTAGCCACCAAGATAACCGCCGAGACCTTTTCAGAGGCAGCAACTCAATAAGCGCCCCGCCAACCAACAATGGCAGAATTGGGGAAAGCAAGCTCGGACAGCACCGGTTAGTCCTATGCAAAATCTTTCATTATGCCAGCAATGTGGAAAAAGGGGCCACACAGTGAAAAATTGTTGGTCCAAAGGAGGTGAGCGAAAATGTTACCACTGGAGAGACCCAAACCGCCTGTGGAACACCTGTCCTAAACTTCACCGAGTCGGGTAAGAAAATATAACTCAAATCCCAAGGGCCAATCGAGCCAATGCCACGGGAGCATCCAAGAGTGGAGCGCAGAAGCCTTAGGTAAAAGTAAAAGTTTTCGCTCTTAACCAAGAGGAGGTTGGAGCTGATGCGGCAGTGGTGGAAGGTACATTTACTATCCAAGGTTGTTTCATTAATGCATTGATAGACCCTAGATCTACCCATTCCTATTTAAACAAGAACTGTGTATATCATTTGGGTTGGGATGGAGTAGAACTACCTTTTACTTTGTTGGTGAGTACACCCTTGGGGAAGATGGTGCAAGCAGATTGGTATGTGTGAAATTGTAAAATTGAAGTGGGGAGAGAAAGCTTGGAGGGAGATTTAATAATCTTGGCTATTGATGATTATTATTTGATATTAGGAATGGATTGGCTAGTGAGGTATGGGGCTAGGGTAGACTGTAAGAATAAATCGGTTCAGTTCATTAGACCAGGATGTGATGTGTTGGAGTTCAATGGTAAGAGAGTAAAGGAATTGAAGTATTTGATAGCTGGGGCTAAAGCCCAGAAATTGTTGAAGCAAGGATGTCAAGGACATATGGTTTATATGATAAACAAGCCGAAGGACCAGTGCACTCTAGAGATACGGAGGTGGTAAAGGATTTTCCCGACGTGTTCCTTGCGGAACTCACTTCTCTACCTCCCAGCCAAGAAGTTGAGTTCACCGTAGATCTAGTTCTAGGAGCGGAACCGGTGTCCTAGACTCCATATCGGATAGCACCGGTGGAGCTGAAAGAACTAAAGGAATAACTGAAAGAGTTGGTGAAGCAAGGTTATATCATATCAAGCACATTACCCTGGGGAACACCTGTGCTATTTGTGAAGAAGAAGGATGTGACTCTGAGGCTGTGTATCGACTATCGAGGCTTGAACAACCTGACGATCAAGAATAAGTATCCTCTACCGTTGATTGACGAGCTGTTCGACCAGTTGCAAGGATCCAGTTGTTACTCCAAACTGGATTTGAGACAAGGATACTATCAAGTGAGGATAAAAGAGGAGGATTTCCCCAAGATGGCCTTCAACACAAGATATGGTCACTATGAGTTCGTGGTGATACCGTTCGGGATAACTAATGCACCAGTGGTATTTATGAATTTGATGCATCGAGTGTTCCAACCTTACTTGGACAAGTTCGTGGTGGTCTTTATCGACGACATAGTCATTTATTCCAAGAGTCTGGAGAATCATGCAGAACATTTGAACTTGGTATTGGAAAAGCTAAGAGAGCACAAACTCTTCCTTAACTTTAACAAATGTGAGTTTTGGCTGGATAGTGTGGCATTTCTTGGCCACGTGGTGACCAAGGATAGGATCAAGGTAGACCCAGTGAAGGTTGAAGTAGTATCAGACTGGAAGCATCCGGAGAACATTACCGAGAATTGAAGCTTCTTAGGATTGGCTGGCTATTATAGGAGGTTTATCAAAGGATTTTCAACGCTCGCATCGCCTATGACCCTACTGCTAAGAAAGGACGTACCATTTTTTTGGAGTGAAAAATGTAAGAAGAGTTTCCAAGAGCTAAAACGGAGATTAATGACAGCACCAGTGTTGAGTCTGCTAGAGGGAGATAAGCCTTATGCACTGTATACCGATGCTTTGAAGGAAGGTTTGGGAGCAGTTTTGATGCAAGATTGAAAGGTGATCGCCTATGCTTCTCGGAAGTTAAGGCCTCATGAAGTTAATTACCACACGCATGATCTAGAGCTGGCTGCCATTATGTTTACTTTAAAGAAATGGCGGCACTACCTGTACGGAGTGGAATATCAAGTGTTCACTGATCACAAGAGCTTGAAGTACATTTTCACCCAGAAGGACTTGAATTTGAGACAACGAAGATGGATGGAGTTTTTGGAAGAGTACCGTCGTCCAATCAACTATCATCCCAGGAAGGCCAACGTTGTTGCTAATGCTCTGAGCAGAAAATTCAGTATAGCCAGGCTAAGGGTACAAGAGGTTCAAATGGTTCAGGATGTGTTGGATAGAAGAGCAGAAGTGCAAGAGGAGAAAATTGTTGTCAGCAACCTAAAGAAGATACTAGACCTAAGGTGGGAAATTATTGAAGCTCAGCAAGGTAATGCAAAATTTTAGCTTTTCAAGAACAAAGAGCTCAAACGACAAGGTAGTGAATTTTGGCAGGATGAAGTGGGAGTTTTATATTTTAGAGATCGGTTGTGGGTACCCGAAAAGCACCAATTAAAGGACAGAATTTTGGAAGAGGCATATAAAAATAAGTACGCCATTCATCTAGGGGAGGTCAAAATGTATCAGGATCTGAAAAGGGCTTATTAGTGGCCTGGAATGAAGCAAGACGTGGTTAAGTATGTCTTGACATGTCTTACCTATCAGAAAGTTAAAGCGGAGCACAAGAAGTCAGCAGAACTGTTGCAATCGTTGCCAATACCTGAATGGAAGTGGGAGAAAGTGACCATGGACTTCGTTACTGGACTCTCTGTGGCGAGGACCCAAAAGGACACCATATGGGTAGTGGTAGATCGACTAATCAAATCAGCGCATTTCATACCAGTGAATGTAAGGGATTCCATGGAGAAGTTAGCTCAGACCTATATGCGAGAAATAGTCCAATTGCAGAGTGCCTTTAAGTATTGTGTATGACCGAGATCTGAGATTTACATCCGGATTTTGGGGCAAGTTTTAAGAATCAATGGGTTCCAGTTTGAAGTTCAGCACGACAGTACATCCACAAATCGATGGACAGTCAGAAAGGGTTATACAGATATTAGAGGATATGCTGAGAGCCTATGTATTGAATTTTGGGGATAAGTGGATCGAATGTGTGCCGTATGCAGAGTTATCCTACAATAATAGTCATCAAGCTTCGATTGGAATGGCTCCGTACGAGGCACTGTATGGGCACAAGTGTCAGGTATCGCTATACTAGAGTTGGTCAAAGGATGGCCATATAAGCAAATCCGAAGAAGTCTGTGTTTAAGAAATGTTGGACAAGGTCAAGTTAATCAGGGAAAAGTTGAAAGCGGCCCAGAGCCGACAAAAGAGTTATGCATACAACAGATGGAGAGAATTAGAATTCCAAGTGGGAGACAGTGTATTCCTAAGACTGACACTGAATAGAGGAATTTTGAAGCATCTGAAAGGTGGAAAACTGAATCCAATGTATTTGGGAACGTTTTCGATAAATGAGAAAATTGGGACGATGGCATATCGATTGTATTTGTCGGATGGATTGACAAGAATTCACGACGTGTTTCATGTGCCACAGTTGAAGAAGTAAAATGCTGATCCCGAACATGTTTTGAATGATGAGACGTTGGTATTGCAACCCGACCTGAGCTATGTGGAGAAACCCGTGAGGATATTGGACCGAAGTATCAAAACTCTACAGAATAAGCAGATTCCGATAGTAAAGGTGTAGTAGGAGCATCATGGCAAGCAAGATGCCACATGGGAAACAGAAGAATGGGTAAAGTGGAAGTATCCCGATCTGAAATAGAGGTATGTCTAAATTTCGGGAAGAAATTCTTCTAAGGATGGGAGGATGTGAAAACTCACTTAAAGCCAACCCTAAAGTAAGGGGGTCGGGATGCATATCATATTAATTTGCATGAATATACATATGTTTTGAATGATTTTATGTGCTTTAGAATTATGATTTATAGATTAAAAGCTTAGTTATGCTTATTGAGTAGGAAAGGGTAAAATGGTAATTTTGCTTTAAGTCAAAATACGAAGATAGCTTGAGGATTAAATAGGAAGAATATTTGAGAGAGAAATTAAGAACAAGAGTTGTTGTGGTTTAGTGGTTAGAGCTTTGGAATTAATCTCTAAGGTCATGAGTTCAAATCTCATCATATAAGTTTTATCATGATTATTTTAATTTAAAGTTAGATATTCGTCTCTTGCATTCCATAAATAAAAATAGGAATGTTGTCCTAAGGGAGCCATGAAGAGAATGTCCTAATCCTATTCTTATGTCCTAAAAAGAATTCTTGAGGGATTCATGTCGTTTTATTCCCTAGCTTACCCTAAACTCTTTACCAATTAAGTTTGTTCAAAATTCATCCAAATCTATGGTTTTAATTGCAGAAAATTCAGCAAGGATTCTTGGCCTTGGAAATTTTGAAAATGATTCCTAGAGGTTGGAGATTGGACTGAAAATAGGGAAGGAATTAAGGAAGGTTCCCAAGAGAAATTAATCTCCATGGTTGAACCTTCAAACTCCACTCCATAGTGTTCACCTTCTCCATGGAAGAAATCTGAAATTTTTCCAGATTCTTGAGTAGCCTAACATTCGAAAATCTTGACCATCTTCCTTACTCAATTACTACCAAAAAAATGGCCAACTTATTCAGTTTGAAGACTGAAATTCTTTTGCCAAAAATCGGACCGCACAAAGCTGTGCAAACCAGGAAAAAAAAATTGTGGACTATTTCGATGCATAGCAGGCCAAAATCAAAACTGTTTCTGCTACCTTCAAATCAGTAAATTACCTTTGCTTTTACTCCATATAGAAGGCTGAAAACCAGCCTTAAAGGACCCTCAAACACCTCTCAAAACCCTCTGTAAATCGGCTAGAATATTGTAGAAAATTGCACAGAAAATTTCAGCAAACCAATTCGAATCACAACTAGAAAAATTCCAGCCATGCTCTCTTCAAGCCTTGTCCGAAAACCATCTCAAGCCTCTGTAAGTTAACCTTTGTTCAGCCATGAACTGAACTCCATTACCCCCTCCACTGACCTTACACGACTAGACTCCATAGCCACTCCTCAAATTCCTCCTACAATTATTCCAATCAAACTTTCAATTGAATTTCAAAATTTCTAGTATTTGCTCCATGATAACACCCTTGGATTAAGCTTCATAACCAAAAATTCTCCTCACCATTAAACTTAGAATTTTGTCCAGCCTTATAGCTCTCTTAACCCTCATTCATTTCAGTAAAACATAGCAAACCAGTAGGCCATTGTAGCTCCAAGGAACCTCCATCAATCAAACACCATTACCATATCTTTTTCCTTAAAACACTTCTTAAATTTCTCCAATTGAATTTCAAACAACCAGATTTTTCTCTCCTCTCTAATCTAAAAATCAAAATCCTAGAACTCCCTCAATCATTCGGCTAGCCCCTTCAGAAATTCGTCCAGCGTTTTCTCTCTAATCCTCTCTATTTTCACCAAGAACACCAAGAACACACACTACCTTTCTTCAAGCTAAAAACCACTCTAAACAACTCCAATCCCTTCCAAAAACTTCAGAACATGCCTACATACTCTCCAGAGTAAATTTCTAGATTTTATAACATCAAATCTCGAGAACAAAAATTGACAATCGGATCAAAACCAGAATTTTCCTTGAAATCTTAAGAACATCATCGAGGTAACCAAGAACAACTTTTGTTCATCTTCTTTTCTTCAATCTTTAACATATCTTACTAATTCTCTCTCTCCCTTTCTCTCTCTCTCACTCTCGGCCGAAATGGCTACTATAACCATGGTTGTTTTCTTTCTCCTCTCTTGGACGATTCAAGCTTCTCAAGCGGTGGATCTTCTTAAATCTTTATCGAGATAGCCTTCAACCAAGTATTTCTCTTTAACCTTTCTTTTGAATTCTGGATTCATGTCTCTTGGTTGTTGATAGAGAGGATAGAATATGAATGGGGGATTGAGTATATGCATGTGTATAAAGGGGTTGAGATTGGAGCATGTGAATGATTAATCATGGTTAAGCTTTATGAATGTCCTTCTGGATCGATGCATGTTCATCATGGCTTAAGAAATTAAGAATGTTTAAGCATGCTAGAATGCTATGTCATCTTTAGTGATTAGGATATTTTGTTCTTATTTTCATTGAAGCCGTGAATATGATTATGCTTAGTAGGGATTTGATAATGTGATAGTAGGTATGGATTTAAGCCTTTGTTCATGAATAAAATAGTTTCTTGATTGATGTTGGAGTATATGCACATGAATCTTGTTAGCAATAGGAAAATTATGATCATGACCTTGTTGATCCTAGACTATTTTGATTAGCAAATTTTATTAACCCAATTAAAACTATTACTATATTTTTTCTCCAAAGATTTCGTAGTTCTTAGGAAGTTTTGGAATTGGAGTACTAAATGAAATAGTGATATTTTATTAGCCAAATAAATGATATCTCCTATTAAAAATAATATATAAATAAATATATAAATAAATATATAAATAAAACCTTTGATATAAATAAGTAAAATATTAATGACTTTGTAAACCATATATTCATAAATACTATTTATATTTATTTGATATCTATTAATCAAAACTTGATAAAATTTATTTATTATCAAAGGCCGATCACCTACCTTTTGTCAGTGTGCATAAAGTGTGGCATTCTGACCGTTATATGGTTATGGGGCCCAACATGTGGTAATCCATGACTACCTATTTGAGTGGTTATATTTATTGTGCACATGTATGGTTTGAAAAGTAAAATGCCACTCTTTATTTTTATCCTTATTTATTGCTTGCCAGCACTTTCTCTTGTATAATTTTTTACAACTTGAACATATGAACTGTTTTACCTAAAACACTCAAAGCACTCACGGGCTTATTGAGATTTTTATCTCATCACCTTTTATGCCATGATTTTAGGTCGATCCTGCTATGGAGTGAGTAGCTAGATTTGTTGCCTGCTTTGAGGACTTTATGTGATTTATTTTATATGTTGTTTTGAGAGATGATAGTAATCAATTTATTTTGGATCTGTTCCTGAATTTTTGGGTTTTAATAAGTTCAATTTTAAAGTATTGTTTTTTTTTTCGTTTTTGTGACCTAGTTATAAAGACCCCTTGTCCTTTAGACGGGGCGACATCCCCATTTTAGCTAAAGATTAGGCATTCCTCATTTTGACTTAATAACATAATAACCTTACCATGATGAGATTCTCATTCTCATCACCTGGTTAAAAATAAAAGTTTATGTGTTAAGTTACCTGTGATTTATTCCTTACTGTGAAAAAGCTCCATTCACATGGATCACATACTTAAATACAATGGGTCTTTTCCAACGATATTATGCATAAATTAAATTTTAAAAACACAAACAATTAATGAGAATACAATTTCTATTAATAAAATCAAAATTACATCATAAATACAGTCTTAATGGGCATATATTCCAATAATACCACAACACAAGATTGTTCCCTAGATAAACATAACCTCTTGATGTACTCTTACAATCATCACAGTTACCTACCTAGTCAGCATCACTGTATCCAACCAAGAGTAAACTAGAATCCTTGCTAAAGTAAATACCATACTTGGAAGTACAATAAACATATTTCAAGATTCGCTTGACTACTCTTAAGTGTGACTCTTTAGGGATTGCTTGTTATTTTGCACATACTCCAATACTATAGCTGATTTCAAGACGACTTGCCATAAGATATAGTAATCCACCTATTATAACTCTTGTATAGATGTTGATCTATCTCTTATCCCTTGTCATCCTTTGTTAATTTTTGTGCAACAGTTATAGGTGTTCTAACAGGTTTTGATGCTTTCAGATTGAACTGCTTAACCAAGTTGTTTGCATACTTGGTTTGTGACATAAAGATTTCTTCCTTCATCTGCCTGATCTGTAAAGCAAGAAAAATAGTTAGTTCACCAACTATAGTCATTTCAAATTCTATTTGTATAAGTTTAATAAAATCCTTTGACATTTGCCTTGATGTTGAACCAAACACAATATCATCAACATAGATCTGTGCAACCCCTTTAGTTGTAATCTCTTATGAGCAGATAGTTTGTGAGTCTTTTATACCATGCTCTTGGTGCTTGTTTTAAATTATAGGGAGCTTTTTGAATCTATACATATGATCTAGAAACTCTGGATTAACAAAGTCCTTGGGTTGTTCAACATTTGCTTCTTCTTGTAAGAATCCGTTCAAAAAATGCACTTTTCATATCCATTCATTGCAGAGTGAAATTCTTAGCACATGCTACAGTAAGTAATAGCTTGACTAACTATAGCCTAGCTATAGGTGCAAAAGTTTCATTAAAGTCAACTCCTTCCACCTGTGTCTATCCTTATGCAACTAATCTTGCTTTATTCCTTGTTATATTACCAAGATTATCTATTTTATTTTGGAATATCCACTTAGTTCTAATAATATTAATATCATTGGGTCTTAGTACAAGTTCCTATACATAATTTCTTTTGAACTGTTGAAGTTCATCTTGCATAGCAATAATCTAATGTTCATCTGCAAGGCTTCTTTGATATTCTTTAGCTCCAATGCTAAAGTATAAGAAGTATACATAACCATCTCCTTATAATCGATTTTGGGTTTGTCCCTAGTCTTTCTTGACTCTTCCACTCTTCCAATAATTAGGTCTACTGGATAGTTCATCTTTATTCTTGATGATGTAGGCTTCTATTTTGCAGCTTTTTGTTCTTTGACAGAATTATCTTGACTTGAATTGCTTGAGTATTTTGGTATTGAAACCTCTTATGTAGTTTGTATAGGCTCATCGTCATCTAGTTGTGACATCTTTCTCTCCATAATTTTTGGCTAGCCATCATCTACAACAATATTAATTCCATGACAATTTAAGTTCTCTTGTTGTATACTTGAAATATTCTACTATTGTTAGAGTACCCAAGAAAGATACATTCATCACTTCTTTCATTAAACTTTCTCAGTTGTTCTTTATCATTCAAAAACATTTACTTCTGAACACATGAAAGTAAATTTAGCCGTGGCTTTTAACCATTCCGAATTTTATAAGCCGTCTTTTGGTGTGCGGCCTGAAATATGTTCGATTGATGATGTATGTTACATTGTTCACTACTTCTGCCCACCACTTATGCGGTAATATATTGGTATTTAACATAACTTTTGCTATTTCCTAAATAGTTCTATTCTTCTTTTCGGCAACACCATTATGTTGCAGTGTTTTTGGTGCAAAAAATTCCTGTTGAACTGCATTTTTAATATAAAAATCATTAAACATGTTGTTGTCAAACTTCTTCCCATGATCACTCCTTATCCTTTTTACATTAACACTTTTTTGTATTTGCACAATCAAATTTAATTTTTGAAAAGCTTCAAAATGCATCTGATTTCTGTCCCAAGAAACTTACCCATGCGCAGTGGAAAATTCATTAATACATACCATAACATTCCTTTTTTCACTAACACTCTCTATTTGAGTTGGCCCAAACAAATCCATGTGAATGAGTTCAAGGACAAATGTAGTAGCAATCTGTTGGACTCCAACATCTGATGCCTTGACTTGTTTGCCATTTCTGGCATGCACCGTATATGCTTCTGTTGACTTTACCTATCTTAGATCCACGAGTAGCTCTTGTTGAACTTAGCAATTCTAACTGATTAAAATGAACATGACCTAATTTCTGATGCTACAGTTCAACTTTATCTGGCTTAGATATCATGCACTTATGTGAATTTGACATGAGAATTTGATAGCAGTTGTTAGATGTTCTATCTCCAGTAATCACACAATTTCTAGTTTTATCCACAACAAGACACTTCGTTTTGTCAAAGTTGACCAGCATATTATTATCACACAATTGACTAATGCTTATTAGATTTTCTTTCAATCCATCTATATGCAGAGTTTTAAGTTTTAACATACCTTTAACGTTTAGCATTCCTATACCAATAAATTTGTTCTTAGAACTCTCACCAAATATAACTGATCCACCGCTTTTACACTCATAGTCGACTAGAAATTTCTTTCTTCCTGTCATGTGTTTTAAACATCCGTCGTCTAGATACTAAACTTCTTCTATTGTGGCTTTTAATGATATCTATACAACATATGCTTTGAGTTCAATCTTTTTGATCCAAACCTTTTTCGTCTTTAGAGATTTATTACCTTTGTCAAACTAAAGTTTGACAAGTTTTTATCCATGTTGAAGATTTTTGAACCCCTTCAACAAATTATTCCATCTATGCTTGCAAAAGAATAATAGTCACAACAAATATGAGGCTTCTTTAGTTTTTGTTTGAATCTTCTTAGTTGCCCATTTTTCTTAGCAACTGATAGATTTGTATGATGCATAACAATACTCTTTTTGGATTTTTCATAACCCAAGCCTGTCTTGTCTAGAGGTGATTTTTGAAGGACAATACTTTATCTAATTTTGCTTTTCCAGTGCTCAATTTCTTGATAGCTGATTCGGAGTCCATTAATAGCTTATTGCACTTGTTGATCTTTGAGCTTCAGTTCATTCTCATTCTATTCAGACTCAATTTCTATCATTGATCACTGAGTGATTGATTGTGTTGTACAACTTGTTTCTTCAGTTATTTGATTTGCGTTACTCCTTCTCGCCATTTTGAGTACATCAATTCATATTCTTCCAAAAGTGCTTCTGGTGTCATTTCTTCATCATCATTTTTAGACAATTCCTCAATATCATCTACGGCTACTTTTGTGATCAAAACATTGAATGCAACATTATTGTTCTAACCAAACTCATCACACTCACCTAAGTTGGATTCTTTAGGATATTCCTGAATGGTGTCCTAATCGTCACTTAAAGTGGTATTATAAGATCTATTCTTTGATCTTTTTTCAAATTGTCACAAACTATATGGATATGACTAATGCCACCATATTCATGACCTTGTGGGCCTTTAGGTATGTTCATGACTTCTATGGATTTCTGATCTATAATTTTTTTCTTTGGAGTATAAGACTTTTGTTGAAGAGTTTGCCAAAAGGTTTGTTCATTAGATGCATCGTCATCTTTAGACTCCTCTTTGACTTTTAATGCAACACCTTTTTCTTTAGTTTTCATTTGATATTGAGGAGTCATCTCAAAGGTCTATAAGGAACTAATTAGTTCATCAAGCCGCATGGTTGATACATCTCTGCATTCTTCAATGGTAGTGACTTTACTTTGAAACCTTGGTGATAAAGATCTTAATGTTTTCCAAATCAACCTTTCTCCTAAGTAAACCTCATCGAGGTGATATGCATGATTTGTAGTGTCCCTTAACTTGTTTCTGAATATAGGTATAGTCTCATGTTCACCCATCTTCAACTCCTCAAATTGAGTTGTCAACAACTATCTTTTTGTCTTCGGACAGTGCTAGTACCCTCAAATATGGTCTGCAACTTGTCCTATACTTCCTTACTAGATTCACAAGTTGAGATTAACTTGTATTCTTCTTGCTTGATTGCAAAAATAAATAAAATAAATAAATAAAGGCTTAGCATTAGTATTAGCAAGTCAACATTCCTCACTTGTCTATTCTAACACTCCAGAACTAGTACCCACTTTTATTAGTGGTTTCTATTCAACTTCAACAACTTTTAATGTAATAATAACCTAGTTTCAGATAAAGATTCTCATCTTGGTCTTTCAATAGGCATAGTTTGTGCTCTTTAATAGTGGTGGTCTCATGACAGAGCTCCATTCATCTATTGGGGTGGACATTGTGCCAAACCAACTTCCTAGATCTCACATGCTATGTTAACAGCAATTCCTGCATAGTGAACCACTGTGATACCACATGTTAGGTTTGGTTTGTCAATCTCTTGTAGTTTTGTTAAACTTTTTGTAAAAGTTATGATAGTATAACAGATAATAATATAAAGAGTCTAACAAATACAGTAAATTGGTGACATAATTCGACTCACAATCCTACGTCTACAGGTTCCAAACCAATAAAAGAATCCACTAAACTTTAATCAAAGTTACAATGACAAAACTTATCTCAATTCACCAAGTGCTCTTAGTGGAATTTAATAGAACATGACACGATGCTCTTTCTATCAAACTTATGGAAGATCATTGTTGAACTCAACCCAGCGTGACTGATCACCTATCAATCATCATTGCAGCAATTCCATGGGCCTTCCTTTGACTAGAACCTTCCCAAACCAAAAGGTAATGAATTCATGGAATAGTTTGATTCAAGTTTATTTAAGTAACAAAATAATAGTAGATGTAAAGTAACTTGAATCACTGTTGCAACATATCAACAAAAACACACTCACACCAATAGTAGTTGCAACAGACCATTCTCTAAATATTCTAATAAAACTTAATCTCTCAAACCACATAAGAACTTTGTGTATCAAATCACTTAGATTCCTTTCTTGCCTTCCTCACTTTTCTTTCTACAAGTAAGCTTAATTTATACTACAGAGATCCACGGTTTGCTTGGATTAGGAAACGGCTAAACACATCACGTGTTTCCTTGTTCACTCACAATTCTTTTTCTTCTTGGAATTCTTCTTGATTTATCTCCAAGAATCTTTTTCTATATTGCTCACAAATATTCACAAGATCCAGAGCAAAAAATACACCAATATCTTCTGCAGATACACTTTCTTAAAAACAAGTTTAAGCCGCATCAAATTGTGTCAAGATAGGAAATCACCTAAAAAGAATTTTGCATCAAATTCTATATCAAGAAGACATGTTATAGTTGTAGCGACATAAATCTCAACATGTATGTCTATATAAATTAAGTTAATTATATCCTTACACACTTACATAAATATGTATAGAGTATAAATGTAAATATATATATATATATTAAGTTAAATAATATATATATATACATAATTTCTAAAATACTTAAAATTATATATAGAGTAGTCTAGTGGAATAAACTTGCACAATAATTTAGGTGGTTATCTTATCGAATCATACTACAAGCAAAATTATGCATACATGATCCCATTTTTTATCTGCCAACTAATGAGACATTTTTAATTAAATTTTAAATTTAAAAAAAATTATAATATTCAATCACTTACTTGAGAATTAATTACCAGTCAAATTTTTTAATATACCAACTAATTTGAAAACAATTGGTTGATAATAATTACCAACAAGAATTTTACCAACTAACAAAAATTGGTAGGTAATCATTTATTAAATCAATATTACCAAGTGATTTTTTGATTTTTCCAGTAGTGTTAATTATCATAAAATTTATAAAAATTATTATTCATTAATTATATATGCCTTCGACATTACAACATTTCCTATGATGTTGCGTATCTATAAATGAAATTCTATTTTTTAGATAATTGGTAAGATTGCAAGGTATTCGAGCCAAATTTATCTTGAAACAAGTTTAACAATCATCATGCTACTGAATTTGAGTTTGACCAAGAAAAAAAAAAGTGAGTTATTTGCTCGTAGTATGGTTGTTTGCAACCGTGAGAATATATAAAATAAGAAATTGACAAGTTGATAATCTTTTGCAACAATGGGTTATGCATGATAAATTTTTGATCTTTTTTTGACAAAGAAAAAGATAATTTAGAGTGATAGAATTAAGGCGTAGAGAGGCTTAAGTTGTTCACACTTCAAGCAGATCCACACAAATTCTAAACAAGAAAGTATAGATTAAAAAAGAATTTTTTCTTAAGGATAATGTGTTCTCAAGATAGCATATTATGTTGTTAATAACATAATAACATGTTTATAGATAGCTTTTTTAGGGTAAAAATTGAGTCCGAGTCCTAGCCACGTGTCTTAATAGTCTTATCAATAGAATGAAAATGGATAAAACATGTCAAAACTACCCTCGCAATCAAAGAAACGCATAAATGATTCAACTAGGTACATAATTATATGTTGGGTATACCGGCTATCGAATAATAAATACTTATATCAACCTAATATTTAAATACTACATATATAACAATTTATACTCTCTTCTTTTTTTTTTTTTTACTATCATTTAAAATTTTGACATACAGATTGAGGAAATTCTTAAATTTATGAAGTTTTGAGATAAAAATATTAAATTAGTCTTTTGTTAGATCTTTGAAGTTCATAAACTTATAAAGTCATTATTATGCAAGTTTGAAAATTAAGAGTTTAAGTATTTACATTAGGTAATTTTCATAAATGAAATAACAAAGTTAGTCTAAAATTTGATAACTAATTAATGTTGAGATTTAATGGATATTTTCTTGATATTTTAAAGAAAAATAATTTTAAAAAAGAAAATTTTTCTAAAAAGATTAAAAAAAAAAAAGCTATCATTTTGAAGGTATGACATGTAATGCATGTGATAAAAAAAAATTTATTTAGCAACCTATAAAGGCTAAATTTATATGCATTTGGATTGGAATTAAAAAATTACTTTTTTAAAAAAAAATACAAGTATGATTTTAAATTTTATTAAAAAAATTATAAACCTAAAGATCAATATTATGATCTACTTAAAGTAAGTAATACAATTATCAATATTTTATAAATAAAATTCATTTATATTAGGTCTTTTTTTAGGGTTAAATTAGGCCTTAAAATAGTTTTTCTTTTAAAAAAAAAAAAATCTCATCAAAGTGCACTTTCAAAAATGGTGCTGATGTCAACAATGTTGGTGTAGGTTCTCAAATCTCAAATCATGGCATGAGGGCAAGAATTAAAATTCGAGCTTTCTCACAAAACAAGGCCACTCGGTGGCAGTTTGACACCATTAAATGCAAAGTAAAAGTAGAATGCCACTTCAACAAGGTGAAAGACATAATCTTCATTGAGTACATATTGCAACACCATGCAAGATGATGAAACTTCAAGTATTAGTTCAACTCCTCAATCTTCTCATGGGGGCAAGACATCTATTCAAGTGTCAAATAAAAATAAAGAGGAACAGAGATGGAGGTAAGTATTTTTCAAATGATGAAACCAACAAGTATTCTATAGCATTAAATGTCATGCCTATCAAAATATTAAATTAAATAATTTGAGTAAAATTTTCTTTTAATATATGAGTATAAATTATATGTTACACCTTGATAAGAATATGAATGATCAAAATATACAATTAAACCATCTAAGTGAATGCTTCATAATGCACAAGCCTAAACTACATGTTGATATAAATATAAAGTTAAATCTCATTCAAATGGATGCTGCTTAATGCATAAGGCTAAATTGTATGTATCCCTTAATAAGAGTTTATATGATCTATCTCAAATGAATGCATTCAATGTTTAGTGAAGAATAAATTGTATGTTATTTCTTGACAAGAATTATAACTACCTAAATACTTCAAATGAAATTGTAGAAATGTGCCTAGTAAACAAGTCTAAACTCCATGTTAGTTCTTGACAGACTTTAAACTATTTAACTATAATGTTAAATCTCATGCAAGTGAATATTCTATGACACATGAGCTTAAACTACATATTATTCCTTAGAGTTTAAACAACTTACATTTCAAGTGAAGTAATCAAATATTTCATGAACCACGAGTTTGAGTTGCATGTTATTCCTTGACAAGAATAAAAAATGTCTAAATACTTTGAGTAAAATTATGAAAATGCTCCTTGAATGCACATGTTTTTGTCTTGCATAAGGTTACATTTTGCAAGGGAAGACATTTGGTAAAATGTGAAATATGTGTGCTGTAAAAAATGTTCAAAATGTGGGATTGAAAATCACACAAGCGCAGAAAAATATAATTAAAAATTAGATTTTTGAGATCACATATTTACTTTTTCTTCTTGTAGAAGAAGAAAATGCGGTATGACCAGATTTTTTGGAGCACCAGGTTGCCCTAGACTTGTGTGAATTGTGACCTTTTGGGTGGAATCAGTAAGAAGACCAGCTAATCTATTACTCCTACATACAAAAAAGCACAAAGATCACTTCTTTAGTCTCTAAAGTATCATCTCAACTTCACAAACTATTCTAGCAACGATAGTAGTTTAGGGGTTTTTTTTTTTTAGGAAGAAAAAAATTGAGAGAGAGCACACAAATGCTAAATGTGGCGGTTAGGGTTGAGGTATTAAGCTCCTATGCCAGCTTTCCCTAGAGTTTTATTAACCCTAAGGCTGGCCAACCTTAGCCCTAGTGGACTAGAGCTTTTTCTCCCTATCAAGCTTTATTATTTTTATCTTGGGTCTTTTTAATTCTCTAAGAATTAAAATCCAAAAATAATAAATATATGACCTACTTTATTTATTTTTTATCTCGACCTTTTTTTAATTTAATTAAAATTAAAAATAATAAATGCATGATCTAATATAATTAGTAGGCCAACTATTTATTTTATTCAAGCCCATGCAATACCTTGAACTTGTTGGAATTTATTAATTAAACCCATGAACAAACTTAGACTTAATTAATTATTCTAGCCTAATATATTTATTTGGATGTTTTAGAATAAAATAAATTCCTCTCTCATTCCAAAAATACCTAATTAATTTGTGCAATGATTAAAATAGGAATTGTGTTTTCTAGAGCTACTTCGGGGATTAAATGATAAATTATCCATGGCTACTAAAATGAATAAAATGCTCCTACTAATAAATAGTTGCATTTATTCATTTTAAATATCTTTATTCATTACCATATGACTATATCGACCCCTAAGGATAATATTGTAATAGCTTTGTCTTCATGCTATAGGTGTAATGATGAAAATACTGCTTTTTATAACACTCATCATTGAGATATGGCATTTAGTACCATCACATTTTTTAATGACATCTACCATCCTTTAACCTCTTATCCAATAATCTATGACTTTCAAGAATGTAACTACTTATTTAAGAGCGCTACCCTATAGAAATCCACTTTTAGTCATTTCCTAAAGTCCTGAATTTTCATATATTATGTTAAACTGTCACAAGGGGGTGATCACTTCTTTCATGAAAAATGGCATATAAGCTCTATTATATAAGTCTATCTTTGTTAACTAAAGATATGTGCCCAATATACAAGACTATTGATTTCATAGTGCAAATCTCACCCATCATGTATCAAAGCCCATATGTGTAGCTTCATGATTTCATAGTGCAAAACACAGAGTATTCATCCACATTGTAACAATAATAGTCTATTCTTTATTTATTATAGTACTTTTATAAAAACTACTACTACACTGTCCAGTTGTACATTTTCCAAATACGCTTACACTATTGGTGTGAAAGGACTACTCATTGGTTAAATGTAAACCATTGGCTACCTGAAAACTAAAATGTAATGATCTTTCCTTGATAAAAAATTCAATTTCATCACTCGATCAAGAACCCATTTCTTGTATGTTAAGTATCTATGATTTTTACCTTACTATGAAGCACGATCCAACACATAGTTGGACCTTCATGTAATTAAATATAAATGCAAACTCTTAAAAGAAATATTATTATCATTACAAAGTAAATATCTTTATAGAATTTCTTAGTTTTTTTAGGTATATTTCTAACAATCTCCCATTTGCATGATAAAGACTAAGATAGTCTATACGTGCCTATCCCTAAGCCATCTAAGTATTGACATAACACCTTTTTGGCCAAAGGTTTGGTAAATGGGTCTACCAGATTATTCAATGAGGAAATCTAATAAACTAATATCTCTTATTTCTGAAAGAATTCCCGAATCAGGTGATACCACCTCTCAATATGCTTGATTTTCTTATGGTTTCTAGGTTTTTTGTATTATAATACTACTCTAGAAGTATCACAATATATTATTAGTGGCTCATCCATATTTAGCACAACTCCAAGTTTTGTTAAGAACTTCTGGAGCCAAACCGCCTCCTCATATACTTCCAAAATTGTTACATTCTCAACCTCTATGGTAGAATAGCAATATATGATTGCTTGACACTTCTCTATGAAATTGCTCTTCCAAACAAAACGAACACAAAGTCACTAGTAGATTTTCTTTTATCTTTATCTATCCAGAAGTATGAATTAGTATATCCGACTGGAATCAAGTCATTAACTTGTAAACTAGCACATAATCCTTTGTTCTTTTAAAGTATTTGAGTATATACTTCACAAGCTGCCAATAAGCTTGTGTTTTATGCATCTTTTAGTTGTGTTAGTGAGGTAGAGATGTCCATTGAATTAACTAAGAGAAAATGAATCAATAACTCGAGAGAGAGTGGATTCTACATTTATCCTTCAGATGCCAAGACAATAATTAATTGTGATAATTGCTAAATGATTCGATGTCATGTCTTTAAGAGTATCTATCTACTTACATATTTTACTCTCCTAGAATTGTGTATATTGTTATATTCATTTTGCCTTTATTCTTTATCACTTTATTTGGTTGGTTAGAGAATGAATGAAAATTAACTTACGATAGTTGTTCTTTAAGGATTGATACTCGTTAATTCTATGTACTATGTTTAATGATGGGTATGCTTACTCATATGTGTGATTTGGGGATTAATGTTTTAATTTAAGCTTGATTAGGGATAGACATAAAATTGCATGATTTTTATAACCCAAATCTGATGCATCAAGTTTTTGGTGCCATTGCTAGGGAGTAATATCATGACAGTTTGAAATTCATTGATTGAGCCATCTTTATATGTCTATATAAATATGTTTTGTGTGTAAATGGGTGCCATATCCTGTTGTTTGTATATTTAAATAATATGTGAATTTATGTGCAAGTATTGAATCGTGTGTACTAATTGTACTTAATTAACCACATTGTGTAGTCATGAAACTAATAATAGCTTTATACGCAGATAATATGGCTGAGTGGAATTTAGAATGGAGGAACAAAGGGCAGACCCCTTACACTTCTCAAAAGCTAGTACCTGAACCATCTAACATATATGTTCTGGAAACAGTGTTGGAAAAATTTGTAACAACTGTAACCACACTATTCTAGGAGATAGATGAAACCCTTAAGAACATTGAGACCATGCTTTGAAATATGGAAAATAAGTTTGGTATCTAACTAATTTGGTGATAGAACTACAAGGGAAATCACTTTTGATTCCTACAAGGATAGATACAAAGGAATTATTCCTCCGGATTTCATGTCGCAACAAAAGAAGAAATTCCTCTTCGAAGTGAAGCACTATTTTTGGGAAGATCCTTATCTACTTAATTGTTGCACGGATCAAGTCATTAGAAGGTGTGTGAATTCCATAGAAGGTAAGAGTATTCTACAACATTGCCATGAAGGACCCGCCGGAGGGCACTACTAAGCTAACACCACTACAAGAAAAGTACTTGAGCCTGGATTCTATTGGCCAACCATTTTTAAGGACTCTTGAAATATTATCGATACATTAACACTTGAAAAGTTTGTTTATAATTGTGATAGGTGTCAATGTACTGATAACATTTCTAAATCTATTGAGATGCTATTATAACTCTTTCAAGTGTGTAAAGTTTTTTATTATTAGAGGATAGATTTCATGGGTCCTTTTCCTACTTCTTTAGGGAACAAATACATCTTGGTTGTGATTGATTATATGTCTAAATGGGTAGAGGCACAAGCTTTCCAACTAATGATGCACGTGTTGTGGTTAAATTTCTTAAAAAACATTTTTACCCAATTTGGTGTACCAAAGGTACTCATTGGTGATAGCGGGACTTATATTTGCAATAATCTATTGGGGAAAACTCTTAAACACTTCAGTGTCACTCATAAGTTTGCTACCCCTTATCACCTCCAAACAAACTAGCTAAGTTGAGGTAGTCAATCAGGAACTCAAGAGAATTTTGGAAAAAATTGTCACCCTTACAAAGAAGGATTGGAGTTTGAAATTGGATGATGCACTTTGGGCTTGCAGAACTACCTTTAAGACTCCTATAGGCACTACTCCATATAGATTGGTTTATGGGAAATCTTGCCATTTACTGGTGGAGATTGAACATAAAGCCTATTAGGCCATTAAACTTGTTAACTTTGATTTTGAGTTTGCAGGGAAGCAGAGGTTGTTTCAACTAGATGAATTGGAGAAATGCCGTGCTGCAGCCTATGACAACTCCAAGATGTACAATAAGAATGTGAAAAGATGTCATGACAAAAGGCTGCAACCTAACCGTGAGTTCCACAAAGGTGATCAAGTCTTGTTATTTAACTCTTGCCTAAGACTCTTTCCAGGAAAGTTTAAATCTTAATGGTCTGGCCCATTCCCAGTTCGTAAGGTATCTCCATCTAGTGCTATTGAAGTATCCCATTCTGAGAAAGGTACTTTCAAGGTTAACAAAAATCGTTTGAAACATTAGTTTGGAGAGGACCTTGGCAGCTTGGTTCGTATCGATTTCCCCTTCTATGAGGCTTAATCCCTCCTTTAAAAAAGCTTCTCCATCATTTTGTTTTGAATTTTCTATTTTCCTTTTCTTTTACTTTTATGTTTAGTTTTTTTCTAATTTTATGTGTGTTTTGTTTATTTTGCTTAGGTAACTAGGAAACATACTTGTTGGATAGACATAAACTCTTTTGTGGAATTTCATGACTATGGAAAGTATCCCTTTTTCTTATCTTTCCCCGCTTTAATTTTCTTCATTCCTTGTTTAGTCTTTCTTGTTATATTTTGGGCCATTGAGGATAATGTCCAATTTAAGTGTGGGGGAGGAGTTCAATGCTTTGAAACTTCGTGACATTTTGAATATTTGGGGATATTTGGGATTTTTTTTTCAATTTTTGCATAAAATTGGCTTAGTTTGCTCATAATGAGTTTATGATTTTCTTTTTAACTTTTGGATATAGATTTGGTATTCAATTAGTTGGATTTTAGTGAAGTATATTGAGTTGAGTATTGCTAAGTCTTGAAAATTTAAGTTAACCTTAGTTATATTTATATGTGAATGTTATTCATTTCATAAGTTTGAGTATGGATGATATGATAAAATATGAGGAGAGTTGTTGATTAATTCTTGTTTAAATTTGTTTAACCTTGAGTTGTGAATAAGAATAGTGAAAAAAAGTGCATATCCTCTAAGAAAAAAAAAAGTGTGATAATGAATGAAAGAAAAAAAATATATGTTTTCATTTGTTTTGAAAAGAGAAAAAAAAAAAGAAGATCTATGCTGAAAAGGGGGTCAATATGGAGAGAAATAGCAAGTATTATTCGGTGTACTCTTTTGAGGCTATCCCGCGGGTAAAAGAAAAAGAAAGTGGAAAAAAAAGAAAAAGAAAAATGATGATCATAAAGGGGGCTAATACGGTCAATGAAGAGAAAGCTATTCACTTGAAGCTATCAATTTCGTAAGTCTTCAAGAAAAAAGAGTAGAGTGTTTCCTTATGTTGCTACTTGAGGTTATGCAAATTTGATTCTATTATGCTTAAAGTTGGTTAACGACTTGACTTTTATGATTTATGTTGTCTATGTTTTAACTTAAAGGATGGAATAATTTTCTTGTACTAAATATAAGCTTATTGTTTAACTTAACTTTGAGAGCCTCGAGGATATTTAGTCTAATACATGAGTTTACAAAGGTTTTCCTTAAAGGGTTGAATGAATGACAAGCCTTTGTTGATGGTTGAAGAGAAGTTGTGGCTTTATTATGGATGGACTAATGTTAAGATAGTTGATTTTATTTTGTCTTGTCTTAAGTGTTTGCTTGGGGACAAGCAAAAGCTTAAGTGTGGGGGAATGTGATAGAGCCCAAATGTATCAATATTTTCCTAGTTATTTGAGGTTATTTTGTAATACTTTTGATTCAATAACTAGTCAATTCCATTCCTATTTGATATATTGACTGTGAAAAGGGTTTTTGATAATTTTGTGTAGAAATTGATAAAACTGGAGTAAAAATGACGAATTTCCAGTCATGAACTGGCACTAAGACCAGAGCTGAACAACCAGTTCTGGCCTTGCCCTGGAAAAACTGGGGAAAAAAGAGGAAAATGCAAAAAATCATGGTGTTCGGGAATGGACCCAATGTTGGCTCAATCGGGGGAGTAGGTGCCGATTCAAATTGGTTTAGAGGCAGTTTAACTCTTTTTGACGCATAATTGTAAAGTAACAAAGAGATCTTTTGGTATTCAACTTGTACTCAGCCTAGGACTTCTCTAGAGCATTTTTTAGCAAACAAGAGCCCTATATAAACAAGAGAAGTTGATGGAAAACATATGAATTCAGAGATAAAAAACTACAATCATTCTTTAGAGGAAGAATTCACCATTTAAGAAGCATTTTTTCAAGAGAGTTTTCAAGGGAGGAAGAAGAGATCTTGCCTATGAGTTCTTTCTAAAACCTTTATCTTATTTTTCTTTGAACAATGATGAAATCAATATTTTTATTGTATTTGGATATTACTTTTTCGATTTTTGATAGTGAATTAATATAATCTTTTGTTCGATTAATTACTATTCTTGATATTTGATTACTTGTTTTAGGGATGAATTGATGAGATTGGACCATTTTTCTACTAACTTGAGAAAGAGGTTATGTGGTAGTTTTAATTAGTCAATTCTAATTTGATTTTCTTAACTAACCTGAGAAGAATTTCAGTAATCAAAGGTTGTTGATTTCACCTAGAGATAGGGGAATTAATGGATTTCATGTCTTTATCGTCTAGAGATAGGGATAATTATCAAGGACTTATGTTTTATGCATCTTTTAGTTATGTTAGTGAGGCAGAGATGTCCATTGAATTAACTAAGAGATAATGAATCCATAACTCGAAAGAGAGTAGATTCTACATTAATCATTCAGATGCCAAGACAATAATTAATTGTGATAATTGCTAAATGATTTGTTCTCATGTCTTTAAGAGTATCTATCTACTTACATATTTTACTCTCCTAGAACTGTGTATATTTTTATTTTTATTTTGCCTTTATTCTTTATCACTTTATTTAGTTGGTTAGAGAATGAATGAAAATTAACTTACGGTAGTTGTTCTTTGAGGAACGATACTTGTTAATTCTATATACTATGCTTAATGATGGGTATACTTGTTTATATGTGTGATTTGGGGAGTAATGTTTTAATTAAAACTTAATTAGGGATGGACTCAAAATTACATGATTTATATAATCCAAATCTGACGCATCACTCTGCTTTCATAGGATTGTTAGGTTATGTCTCTCTAGGTTCCTTAATTACAATATTTTCAATTGAAGAGGTAAACATATTCTTCTATTTTCACTTGATTTGAACCACTATTAGACATCTTATGATCATCTCTAATTATCTAACATGAGTGCTTACAATCACTTGTTCCTCTGTAAGATGATAAAGATATCCATCTTTAGTTCCTTTTAGACATCCAGTGAAATAGTATAATTTTGATCTTGATTCTCACTTACTTCCTCTAATCAATACATATATTGAACATCCACATATCTTGAAATGATTCAAATTACGCTTGTGTCCAATCTACAACTCAAAAGGACTCATAGGCACCAATTTGGAAGGTCCAAAATTTAGAATGTATGCTATCATTTTTAGAACATGTTCCCAAAAGGATATAGGAAGAGATGCATGACTCATTATACTTCTAACTATCTCAAGTAAAGTTCTATTCATTATCTCAGCTACTCAATTTTGCCAAGGTGTTTCATGTGTAGTTAACTGAGATACTATGCTATAATATACCAAATAGTCTTTAAACTCACTGAAAAGATACTTTTCACCATAATCTGATCTCAATACTTTGATTTGTTTACCCATTTGACAATCCACTTCAACCTTGTCCTTTTTAAATTTTTCAAAAGAGTCAGACTTGTTCCTTATCAAGTAAACATAATCGAAGCGTGAGTAGTCATCAATAAATGTAATAAGTACTCGTATCCACTTCTAACAGGTATAGTTGTTGGACCATAAACATCATTATGAACAATGCTTAATATTTTCTTGGTCCTTTTTGCCTTTTGGTTAAATGACATTTTGGTCATCTTTCCCTTAAGATATAATTTGCAACACCCCACAACTACGGGGCTTGGTGGGTTGCGGATGTCGCCGCGTCAAGATGATAAGGGATATTTATAACAAAAGAACTAAATAAAGAAAATTCCCAAGACTTAAACAAATTCTGAAATAAAAATATTCCATAGCCTTTAGAATAATACATCATTTTCCAAAATAAGTAATATATCGAATAACATCTAAGTCAAATAACATCCATAAGAAAAACATCTATAAGAACAAATATAAATATCTGAATACAGAATATATGATCCCAACAAAAACATCAACATAAAATCTTCAGTCTTGCTCCTAAACAAATTCTCCTTAAAAACTAGAAGTAAAATTGTGTGAGATGATATCTCAATAAGTCCCGTGTGTGACTTATTGAGATAAACATTTTCATGATGCATAATAATTTATCGGAATGGATATGGAAAAATATTATTTTGTACTTCTAAAATATTATCCACAAGATAATTCACAGGAGATTCACCAATACCAAAAATAAATACAACAATTTTATTTCCTAAAAATTAAATTACTTCTCAGGATCATAGATTATTAATATCATTCACTTCAACCATATTGAGATTTTCATACCCTTACAATCGTATTCTCAAAATACGTTTCCAACAATATATCACATTTCAAGATCCACATTGCGATCTCACATCATTTGCTGATAGGACCTCATCCCATCAATAATAAAATCACCTAGAAGGATGTCAATCCAACTGACAATATGTAAATATATGATTAACTCAGTACATCCATCATAATTAATCATATTATTACCATCTTCATGGTACATCCTATGGCACAGATGTCTGATGTCTGACCTCCATTTTTCCCAATGAAAAACATGTTGCTAGTTAAGGATGGCTCTACATCATATACTGACACCACTAAGAAAGAGACCATAATCTGGAAGTGGCCACCAATTGGAAAGCATTCTCAAAACTTGCACAAGTTAGTATAAGCTCATAACCCCTTTGAGTACTCAAGAATCACAATCACTATGAATAGATCAACATAATGCCATTTTTCAAAACAACTCAATACGTTCAAAAATTCATACATATTTTCCAAAACAATTTGATATACAAAATATTCCTAAGTGTATGAATAATATACTCCATAGATTCAAAATCACATCATAAGATTTTATCCATTCCAAGAATTTCATTAACGCATAGCTTATAAATACCATAAATAGATTTTATATTAAACGAAAACAATAGTTCAAGATCATGTTATATGTTTCACAATTATTTTATGCATGAGAATTTCAAATTCTATAGGCTTAATAAAAATCAATGCAAGATTTTATACTCATCATATCATGTATAGATGTTTTACAAAATGAAGCATCCTTATACATTTTATAACCATATAAATCACTATTTGCTTGGCAATAAATCAACATGCTTCCAATATACAATTTTCAAACAAGAATCAATATATAATTTACAAAATACAAATTGAATAAATAAATCATTTCATAAATAATAATTTTTATGTAAATATATAAATTGATATATGAACAATTTTAATGATTGTAAAATATTGCATTTGTATCTCAATTTATGAAACATGAAATGTATGAACTTACCTATGTATGTTGATGTATAAAGACAATTTATCTATGAAAACAATTTCATGAATACGGGGACTTACCCTGAGTCCAAGCAAGCTAAAGCAAAATCTAACTTAATTTCTTGGATTAAAACCTTGATTACCAACTAAATCTCTCTCTCTCTCTCTCTCTCTCTCTCTCTCTCTCTCACACACACACACACATTAATTCTTATAATAATTTCAAGTTTATAATTCCTTCAAAATAATCATGGTCTTAAGCAATATTAGGCTTACAATCTATCTCTCATCATTCCCCAATAACAAATAATACATAATCTTTAAGTATCAAACTTAAATAATATGAAATTAGAACATAATCACACAACAAATTCACAAAAATTAATCATTTAATATCTGAAAATATTAGCACATAAGCTAAAATAGTATATTTAATATACAAGAATTCAATACAATAGCATTATCATTTAATCATCAAGGTGTAGTACTAATCATCATATATTAGTCCTATATCAAATAAGTCAAATTTATATAAGAAAGAATTCATAGCTAAATTATAGATTTTCTAAGGAATTATCAAAATAGTGATTTAGTGTAAACATAGCAAAATAAAGAATAATTTGGGTAATTAGATTACCAAGCAAATCAATTCAAAATCCAATGAAAATTTTTAGAATATAACTTCAATATGTTCGTTGAAAGGTCATGTGTTTAAGTGTGTTATTTTGAAGCTCAAAGTGTGTGCTTTGCTATAGTGGTTCTAAAAAACAACTCTAGTAGTAATTTTGTAAAAATTACTAAGAACGATTTATAAGGCCAAATCAAGTTATTCTAGTTCTAATTACTCTTCAAACATTGAAGTTTCTTGTACAAAAATATCCGATCAAGACCAAAAAAAATGGATTTAATCGATGCACCAAATTTATAGCAATTTCAGATTTCATCAGACAGAAAATAGAGCATTTTCAAAAATTCATATAAAATCACTCAGACATGATATTCCAGTGATTCCAATGGAAAAATACTCTAAAAAAAATAAGAGATTCATATTAAAAAATTATAGAAAGATCCCCAATAAAATATTTTGGTACTGAAGCTAAAACTTCACAATTCAATAGACCCAACACAATATCTTGCTTCTAAAGCAAATCTTAACCACCAAATCACCTTCAATACTCCACAAATAACCCAAAATCAACCATATAACTTCAATGATATGTTATAAGCAATATTTTAGTATTTTTCCAACATAAGAAAAAATAAAATTGATTTTTCTCTGGAAAGCAAAAATCTGTCCAGTAAAGACCAATTTTGTAAAACTAAAATTTCAAAGAGAAATAAGTTAACAGGAATTATTTTCTTCATGAAAACACTTGATTTCTTTGATCTACATGACTTAGGGACTTCACGCTTTAATAATCAAGCAAGAGTTCTTCAATTTGTTCAAGAAAAATAAAAGGAACAAGAGAGGGAATAGGTGGCCGGTTGAGAGAGGGAGAGAATAAGTAAAAGAAAATTTTTTCTAAAGGGGAGAGAGAGGTGGCCGAAATTATGGAGAGGCTAGGCCTGGAAAATTTTCATTTTATGTGTTGAACCAGTGGTCTAGATTGTTTAACTTGCGTAAGAAGTAATTTTAAAAGCTAAGATCAAATATAATTGAAGGGTAAAGATTAAAACAATCCAATGGCTAATACCACTCAAGAGTGGTGGAACACTTAAGGGAAAAAAGGAATTTTACATGTTTTTATACATACTAAGGTTTAATGAAATACATTAAATCAATAAAAATTAGTCTTGTTAAAAAATAATGAGTATAAGTTCAAAATGTTCACACATAAGTCAAAAGGTTCAAGTAGAAGTCAAAAGGTTGAAAGGGTTCATAGTCTTGGATATACAAGAGTCAAAATTAATTAATGTAAAAAATTAAAATAGTTAAAATAATGAAATAGGGATTTTATTTAATAAAAATCAACATTAAGTCTCTTGAAAAATCAAATTCTAACATTTACTCCAAATACATTGTTTTTCACTTAATAAATGCATATAATACTTTCTAATAAATAATTCCCTATTCTAGATATAAAATTATTCATTACAAAGCATCACAATATATTGACATAAGCATATACAAATTTTCTATACAAATATTTCATCTATAAATGAATATCATAAAAAGTAGTCATATAATTGATTCAAATTGAATGAATTCCCATAGAATATTTAAATAAATACCCATCTAATAACATGTTCATGAATGCAATTACATTTGTATATATTTATGCATGAATATGAAGGTGTTACATGATTAATATAGGGCCATTCTTACAATCTCAATGAGCTTAAAGACCTATCATGGATAAGCCTCAAAATCCGATTAGAATTAATATATCCTAATCTAAAGTGCCATAAATACGAGTCATTTTTTTTATGGTCTTTCTTTTCTTATTAGTTGGTTCCATTTCTATGCAAGTGATTTGATAATTTATAAGATTTAAATAGAATAAGTTTTTATATGTGTTTTTAGAACAAAAAGAGTTTCATCTCTACCGATAAAAATACCAAAATAGAAAGAAATATAATAAAAATGATCCATCAATTTAAAAATTGAATGAAAATTTTGTGTGAAAATTGGAATATATAAAGCATTCTTTAAAATAAGAATCATATTTAAATCAAAACACAGTGTCAAATCTCCCACTACTTCTGCCCATACTTTGACTCTATTACCAACTCAAAGTGCACGCTTGCCTATTATCTTTCCTAACCCCTAAAAAGAGTTACAAATATAGTCAGTGACTCTGGAATCTATAATCTAAGTGGATAAAAATCAAACCACTAATAATCTAATTATGACTAAATTTAAGAAATAAAAATAAGAAAAAAACTAACTCAAGAACCAAAGAAATAAAAATGAGAACAATAATTATAGATACCAATATATATATATATATATATATATATATATATATATAATTTAGCTTGTGGGGACATCAAAGCCCCACTATCACACGAATTAAATTGGAGGCCACATCAATATGTTTTTTGTTTTTGTTTTTGTTTTTTTTTTTTGTTTTTTTTTTGTCTGTACTTGTGAATTCCTTCACAACCCATGACATGCAAAATCTGACAATCATTACGGTTTAAAGCAAAAGAAAACTTTTTTTCAACTGCAACAAAACCACAAAAGAAAGGAAAAAGAGTCAACTACAGTCCTGCCTCAAACACCATTAACTAAAGTCACCAAAAACGGGAAACGACAGCAAAGCCAAAAATGTGAACAAATTTTTTTAAAGCAAGATAGCGGATTGGACTTTTGAAAGGCAAATCTACACTGTCTCCCCCTCCCCCCCCCCAAAATCACATTCTCAAGCCAATTACTTAGCTAATTGTAGCAAAACAATAATCTAGAAATCCAAATACTTCAGTTCCATCTAACAATAAAGCACACTTTTTTTTTAATATTTCTTTTCAACATTACAAAATCAAAACAAACACATAAACAATCACACATATGCTCATGGATTTCAGATTAGAAAAATGATCACTAATATCAGTCCTGGCTGTTTATCCCATCAAGGAGGCAAAACAAAATTTTTTTATTGATTAAGAGGGATTTCAATTGCACAAAAGTTTTAGAACATGTTCTTCCACCCCTTCTCCTAGACCCACGAGCCATTACACACATATTACACACAACACACATAATCATATTATTCAAAACCAACCAAATAACCAAACTCAATTCCTAATTTGTACAGAAAATAACATTCATAGTATTCTTAGAAATAGATGATGTCGGAATCACTTACCTCAGAAGTTAGAGTAAAATCTCCCATTCAAGCCAACTACCACCCAATGAATATCAAACCATACAATACCAACATCAATCAAAGGAACTAACACCCAATGAATCAATTAACCTTATTTTATAGAATTCCAGGAAAAAAAAAAGACGAAAAGAACCTTCTAATACTTACTCCTCAATCTCTAACTGAATTAAGAGTCAAAATCCATAAAACTCACCTTCAAGATTGAAGAACTCAGAGTTTTCTCCCCTAATGTCTGGAACCTGTAAGTGATCGTTCTGTGCAACTGCTAATAAAACTAGAGAACATTACTTAGATAAAAATGTAGGTTAAACTTCTAAAAACTAAATAACAAATACATCCCCTCAGGTTAACTAAGTCTCCTATGACCCCTAAAGCCTATGGGCTACCTCATGGACCATAATAAAGAGAATCACATTATAGGCCGGTCAAAATACAAAACCCATAATAGATTGGGATGCGTATTTACACCCTTAGGCTTAGTACTAGGCCTATCATTAGCTTGTCAACCTGCATTACTTCGCTTTCTTTTGAACTTTTTAGCTTTGGGCTTAAGTCCAAAGAATGAGGCTTTTGACACATGATGAGTGCTCATCATATACATAATTCTTATATAAATTGTAATTTATTTGTTATAAAATAATGCTTAAATGACTACTTATTTTCATATTTGCATATTGTTTTGTGTAAGACTAAATAAAGAAGACTGGAGGAAGAAAAATAACCAAAAGAACTACAAAAGAGTTTTGAAGGGCACTGACGGCACCGTCACATTCATACTCCATGTCGTCGTGTCTTCAGTAGAAATTTAGAAACAAACTTTTGGCAACTCACAGTGCTGTTAAGCTCACCTTTGACGCTACTGTACAGGATCACTTATCACTAGGAAGATCATATTACACGACACCGTTGTGAGCTGTCATCATTAATAAAAAGCATGCATGACTCCGTGTATAGTACCTTATGCACTATATAACATCGCAAATTAGACCTGCTATTATTTTTGAACCATGGTTTTTAGGGCTTCCTTAGGCCTATAAATAGAAACTATTGATGCATGTTTTTTAGTGTAGAAAATATTACCAACAAAGTTCACAATCATTCATGTTTTAATTAAAATGCCAACTACTAAAACCACACATATGGGCAACTATACCCATTTTATAATATAGGGAATAGCAAGTATCGAATCCACAGAAACTTAAGCTCCCACCATACTTCGCCCAAATTTTTATTTTTTTGCCAATAGAATAGAGAAATATAAGTAAATAACCTGCTAACCTAATATACTAGAAAAAATTAAGTAGCACAAGAAAACTACAAGGATAATCAAGGAGTGAGAACAAGGAGAAAAAAATAAAAGCAAATAGATAGAAATCCTTGAATACACAATAATGATTGACTAGCTATTCTCTCAATTTATTATTAGCTTGGCATCATGAATCCCTATATTCTCAGTGATTTAAGTATGAAATTAGCCAATGAATCTATATTCTAATAATCATCAACCAATATTTGATTACATAATCTTTACCCTTAACCTTTTTTTCAACCAATCGTTGATTACTTGATGCGTATTTTTTATTGTAAAAAATATTACCAACAAAGTCCACAATCAATCAAGTTTTAATTAAAATACTAACCACTAAAATCATACATATGAGCAAGTATACCCATCATATAGTATAGAGAATAGAAAATATCAAATTCACAATTAAAATAATAATATCAAGTTAATAAATTACAAAGAAGTAAAAAAGAAACCACTCATAGACAAGTAAGCCATCAACTAAACCACCCACAACACCAAGAAAAAGCCCACTCAAGATTATATCAAAGAGTTTGGTATCAGAGCTTGGAAAGCTTTGATTCCAATCAAACTTTGGAAGCAAGAAAAGGAGCTCTACAAAGTTGAAGAAAAAACAAGAGAAATCTCGTAACTAAAAAAAAAAAAAATGCTACAAAAAGGTCATTTTATCTTTGTTATTTCTTCATTTTTCCATGAGAAAGTTGCTCCTTGAAGTTAGTATATTGCTTGGGAACAAATTTATCTTGTGATTATGGTAAAAATGGGCTTGAATTTGAGTGAAAATATTGGTTGGTTTTGAGTGACGGGATTGCAACCAAGGTGTTTGATAAATGTGTTAGTGTTGTGCCCTAGAGGTAATCACTTGTACCATGTATATTGCATATTAAATTAATAAGAGGCATTCTTTATCTTTCGGTTTGATTGTTATATCTAAATATGTGTACAAACCGTTAGATAAAGTCCCTAGTACAACACAGTGTTAAGGAAATCATGATAGAGATCATGATGTGAGATTCCTACTACACTATGTAGTGTTTGTACTTAAATAATCCCCAGTCATAGTATTAATAAGATGGGACATTGTTAATACGCCAAGACTGGCACATGTTATATCTCTTGATTAGATCAAGCTGTGGTTCTCATATCCGTGAGTATTAGGATACTCAGGATTAACGCGTAGATCCTTGTTTTGAAACCAGTTCATTGGATGACCTAGCTACGAGATAATCACTTGGATAACTATTTAGTGCCAGTGATAGAATCTCATTATAGCAAGTGTGCAAGTATCCTTAGATTTGAGATCTCCAAGGTACTTTGTTTATCGAGCGTTGTACTTTGATTCTAATATTTGGAGTCTTATCTAGGACCGCCTATGGGATGGATATTGGGTACAACGTAAAGTAAACGAAAGTAGTTGAGAGGGTCAATAAAGGATTCACCACTCCTAATAGTAGGAGAGTATATCTCAAGGCCACTTGTAGAAATCATTACTCATGAAGTCCTTGGCCAAGGCGACTATGTGATGGAAATGGTTCCAATTGATACATATATCGAGTAATGGATTTCTTGAACAAGTACTAAAATATTCGGGCCAGAATTAATAATATTCTGGAGGGAGTTGGCACTAATTCCATGCTCTAGACCGAATGAGATATTGTATGTTGAAAGGAGTTTATTGCACTGATAATTTGCTATTGAAAGGTTCATGTCAAGCCACTTGACTTTCTGGACTTTTGGGTGGTCAAGAGTCATTGCTAGATGTCGCTCTTGATATGCTAAATATGAATTTATTAATTAGAGAATTAATAAATTTAATCCTTTATTTTATTAAAGATTATTAATTCTAATATTGTTAGAATTAATTCATATTATGCTACCAGCAAGACCAGGAAACCTAATGGGTCACACACAATAAAGGTTTGAATGCTCAAATATATTATTTGATAATATTGTGGGGTTAATTAAGAGAAGGGAATATATTTATAGGTGAATTATAAGTTTGTTATAATTCATGTGACCTAATTATAATTAAGTAAACTTCAAGGACCAATTTGTTGACAATTGGACGTTGAAGGACTAAGTTGCAATTTATGATAATTATAAATCTGTAAATATAAGGAAACAGTTTCCTTAGGGTTTGAGACAGACTATTCACGCAATAACAGAGAAACCGTTTCTCTGCCTCTCTCTTGATCAAACTTTAGCCGTCTCTCTTCTTGATCAAAACCCTAGCCTCCCGAATTCTACTAGCATAGAATTGTGAGATTGTTAGCATTCAACCTTGTGTGGAGTATCATTAGAGGGAGTTCTTTCTTGGACTTCAGTTGAGCTGCAATGAAAGGTTTTGGATAATCTGGATCGCGCCTGCGTTCTTGTTTCTGAAATTTTTGAATTCCGGCTTCACGAGGTAATAGACGCAATCTTCTCCTTTTTCCCATTTCTATTGCAAACCCATGATCCATGGCTTGGATTTCTTGTTGTTTTTCGCTGCACTTAATCTGATTATGCATGATAGAAATCCTACAAAATGTTCTATGAGAATGCTTTTGGCTGTAGTTGGGAAATTTGATTCTTAATTTTCATTCCTTGGGATATTGGGACTTAGTATATCACTCTATTGTTGAAGTCCATGCTCATTGAACTCAACTTTACTAGTGCACAATTGTGATCATCTTGTTCTTCATAATCCTAGTTCTAGTTGTTCTTGCTAACTCTTGTTTATTTCTTGTTCAGAAGTGTTTCTTTTTGCGTCTAGTGTTTGTTCTTGTGTTGATTGAGTCCACATTTCTTAAAATTCTTGATTAAAAACTTGTTTGTTTGAGTTGCCCAACAAGTGTTTGTTGAAATTCCCCTAATTGGAAAAATCCATTGATTTGTGTGATTCACTAAGTTGGACTAACTCTTTAGCTATTGGGGAGAATGGGGATTGAACAAGAAGGCTTGGGTATTGAGAAAAAGGCAAGAGGGCGAGACTATTACTAAAAGAGGCTAAGAGAGCAAACAGTAGCGTGGAGTGACCAACTTTTGAGAGACAACACGTAAGGAAGTGGAATAAGAACTTATTTTTCTTTCTGATCTCTTTCATTTTGCAAGTATAAATAAGTAAATATTCCACCACTATAGCCCATGATCAAGAGATCTCTAGGCCTAACCCAAGTGGACCTAGTAGACCTCAAGAAGAACAAACTGATGCTAGAGTTTCGCATGATGACTTGCAAGCTATGATGAGGACTATGCAAAGTGAGTTTTAAAACATGACAAATGAATTGATAAATCATTTTGGACAATCTTCTACCGTCGCACAAAGGAGAGGCCAAGAGCGATTTAAAGTACCTAACCCTAGGATGGGGGATGGTGATGCCCATACTCCTCCGTTAAATGCCCAATAAGGGGAGGAGTGGCATGAGTACTCTATCGGGGGATTCCAACAAGCTCCTATAAGAGGGGGAAGACATGCTATGAGAGGAGGACAAGGTAGGGGTCAAGGAAGGAATGGTGGGAACAACCTAAGGAAGTTAGAAAGAGAGTTTGATGGAGTTGATGAACGGTATGAAGGGGAACAAGTTGAAGCCTTTGGGGAACACAATAGAGGATGGGGCAATAAAGAAGGTATGAGAGAAGGAAATGATGATGAAAGGGAGTTAAACCATATTTAAATGAAAGTGCCTACATTCTATGGCAAGAGTGATCCCAAAACATATTTCGAGTGGGAGAGCAAGATAGAGATATTCCTAAAAAGTCATACCTATAGTGAGAGGTCAAAGGTGAGGTTGGCTATCTTGGGATTTTCAAAGTATGCTTCGGTTTGGTATAAGCAAGTTAGTATACAAAGGAGACAAATGGGAGTGGAAACCGTAGCTAGTTAGAATTTGTTGAAAGATATGATGAGGGCTAGGTTTATACCACACCATTACTATAATGATCATTACCAAATGCTCCAATCACTCAAGTAAGGGAACAAGAGTGTGGAAGATTACCATAAAAAGATAGAAGTAATGTTGATGAGAGCTCAAATCAATGAAGATCCTAGGGCAACAAGGGTAAGGTTCTTGGGAGGATTAAATAGGGAAGTTGCCAATTTGGTAGAATTGCACCCCTATGAACGATTGGAGGATATAGTACACGCCATTATAAAAATTGAGAGGCAATTAAAGAAGAGGGCATTTACTAGACCACTATTTCCAAGTCCCAACACTACTAGCAAGATGCTAATTAAGAAGGATGAAGCCCCTAAGCCATTCCAAAAGGACTTCAACAAACCTAGAGAGGATTGAAAACTTAGAGAGGATTGGAAACCTAGGGAAGGTTGGAACATGGACAAGAGAAAAGTCATGGAAAGGCCACAAAGGAATAGGGATATCAAGTGTTTTAAGTGCCTTGAATATGGACATACTTCCCATGAGTGTCCAAGCAAGAGAATGATGTATACTAATCCTTATGGTGAGGTTTCTACCAATGAAGAAGAAGAGAGAGAAAGGTACCAAGGAGACCAAGAGGGAAATAGGGATGAGGAAAGTGATAAAGGGGAAATTGTTAGTCAAGAATACTCTTTGGTGGGCATCACAAGAAGGTCATTGAATTCATAAGCCAACAAAGAGAGAATATTTTCTACACTAGATGTCTAATCAACAAGACCCATTGTAGTGTCATTGTGGATAGTGGGAGTTGTACTAACGTGATTAGTGCAAACTTAGTTGAAGAATTGGACATGAGATGGATTAAACATCCCAAGCCCTACAAATTGCAATGGTTGAACGATAGCGAGGAATTGAGAGTAAACAAATAAGTTTTGGTGTCTTTTGAGATGGGAAAGTACAAGAATGATGTGCTATGTGATGTGGTACCCATGCAAGCGGGTCACTTGCTCCTAGGGAGGCCTTGGCAATACGATAGGCATGTAAAGTATGATGGGAGGATAAATACTTATTCCCGACTCAATGAGGGAACTAAGTTTACCCTCACCCCCATGGCTTATAGTGAGCTGAACAAAAATTAAAAAATCATGAAGGAGAAAGAAAAGAAGAATAAAGCGCAAGATGTCAAATAAAAACAAGAAATTGAAAGGAAAGAAAAAGAGTTGAGAGAAAGGATGGACAAACAAGTACCTTTGACGATCAAGGATAGGAGTGAGCAAGGACAAGAGAGGGGAGGTAAAAAAAGAGTGAATTACTTTGCAAAAGAAAGTGAGGTCATAGAGGCTATAGAAGCTAAGGAACCAGTTATTCTTCTTTTATGCAAAGATTCTTATGTTTTAACTAATAATTCTACATTGTCCTTGCCTAATGAAATTACAGCTATTCTTGAAGAATTTGAAGACGTTTTTCCAAATAAGGTGCCCGGAGAACTACCACCCATAAGAGGGATTGAGCATCAAATTGACTTTGCGCCTGGAGCCGTCATCCCCAACCGACCGGCATATGGAAGTAACCCGGAAGAGTCCAAGGAATTGCGAAAGCAAGTAGAGGTATTACTTAAGAAGGGACATGTGAGAGAGAGCCTAAGCCTATGTGCGATTCCGGTTCTCTTGGTGACCTAAAAGGATGGGACATGGCATATGTGCATGGATTATCGCGCTATCAACAACATCATGATGAAGTATCGCTATCCTATTCCTAGGCTAGATGACTTACTTGATGAGCTATTTGGTGCATGCATTTTCTCTAAAATTGATTTGAAATTCAATTACCACCAAATTATAATAAGAGAAGGGGATGAATGGAAAATGACTTTTAAAACCAAACAATGGTTGTATAAGTGGCTTATCATGACATTTGGATTATCTAATGCTCCTAGTACTTTCATGCGATTAATGCACCATGTTTTGAGGGAATTCATTGGAAAATTTATTGTTATGTACTTTGATGATATGTTAATCTATAGAAAATCATATGTAGATCATTTGAATCATGTTCAAAGTGTGCTTGTTGCCTTCCGAAGGGAGAGATTGTATGCGAACCTTGAGAAGTGCTCTTTTTATGTGGAGAGGATTACATTCCTTGGGTATGTTTTAAGTGCCAAAGGGATTGAGGTCGATGAGAGAAAAGTAAAAGCCATCCAAGATTGGCCCACCCCTACCACCATTACCCAAGTCCATAGTTTCCATAAGCTAGCTAACTTCTATAGGAGGTTCATCTAAAATTTTAGCACCATAGCGGCCCCTTTAACAGAAGTGGTAAAGAAAAATGTAGGATTTAGGTGGGAGGAAGCCAAACAACAAGCCTCGTTAAACCCTCAAAGATAAATTGAGTCAAGCTCCAATTCTTATTCTTGCTAACTTCGAGAAGGCATTTGAGATAGAGTGTGATGCAAGTGGAGTGGGAATAGCAGTGGTCTTGACCCAAGATAGAAAACTTATTGCATACTTTAGTGAGAAATTGTCCGAGGCGGCCTTCAATTACTCTACCTATGACAAAAAGCTTTTTGCCTTGGTGAGGACCGTAGAATATTGGTAACACTACCTTTTACCAAGAGAGTTTGTCATTTATACCGATCATGAGACCCTTAAACACCTTAAAAGCCAACAAAATTTGAACAAAAGGCATGCAAGGTAGATAGAGTTTATTAGGACATTTCCTTATATCATTCAATACAAGAAGGGTAAGGAAAATGTGGTGGTAGATGTACTATCTCGAAGGTATGCACTACTAAACTTTTTGGATGCTAAACTTTTTTGTTTTGAACTTGTGAAGGATTTGTATGTTGATGATGAGGGGTTTGGGGATATTTTTTATGCTTGTGAGAAATGTGCATTTGCTAAATATTATAGGCATGATGGTTTCTTGTTTAGGAAGGCAAGGCTTTGTGTACCAAAGGATTCTATTAGGGAGTTGCTAGTTAAGAAGGCCTATAGTGGGAGACTAATGGGGCATTTTGGTGTTGCAAAGACCTTAGACATCCTTAAGGAACAATTTTTTTTTTGCCAAAAATGAGAAAGGATGTGGAGAAATATTGTTCTCAATGCATTATTTGTAGGCGAGCTAAGTCTAGATCTCTTCCACATGGTTTTTATACTCCTTTACACACACCTAATGTGCTTTGGGTTGATATTAGGATTGCCTAGGTCTAAGGGGGGTAAGGGCTCCATATTTGTGATTGTTGATGAGGGAGACGAAAACAGAGAGCATGCACTGGTAGCGTAAAAAATTAAACAGAGAAAAATAAAACCAAGCCTTAAAGGCTATACGGAAGCGTGAATATCATACATTTGCGCTCCTTAACCCTTATAGGTTGAGTAAGAGCGGATTGAACGACTGGAATCGCCTCGCTTTGCCCACTTGAAGAAGTTTCCGGTTGAACACCCGCTAGCCTTCTACTCCGCCTTGTTTGCATGAACGCCTAGCTTTTCAGCTCTCGGGATATTCCTCAGCCTAACCTCTAGTCGGTGAACACAACAGAGAAGAAGAATGGTCTCAAATCTCCTTAGTTCACTTGTTATTAGTTAGCAAAGCTCCAAGGAGAAACCAAGAAGAGGGAGGCGTGAGAGAGGGACCTTACATGAGGCTCTCCAGAGAGACGTGAGTCTTCTGTTGGGTAGGGAAAACTAGGGTTTTTATTTTTCTAAAGAGTTGTTTTTTAGTTAGCCAAAATTAGGTCTCTCATTATCTGATAAACATATCCCCAGGATTTCAAAACACCCGGATGTTATCCTGAGAATCAGTTTGGCCTAACCTTAAACTCCTCTTAACCGTATCTGGAAAAACCCTAAGGTCCAAGCTATTGGGCAAGAAAAATATTTATTATTTTCCTTGGACCCAAAAGACCCAAAATAATAAACATTAATTATTTTTTTCCTGGGCTTACATAAATAACCCAATAAATAATTAATGAGCCTAAATGAACCAAAATAATTAATCTTTAATTATTTATTTCTTGGGCCTATATAAATAACTCAATAAATAATTAAATATTAATTATTTCCCCTAGTTTAAGCCCAGGTTAATTTCCTAATTATTCATACTGGACCTAGGCCCTGAATAATTAATTAACCAAATAAACTAGATAATTAATTTTCTCTCAACTCCTATTTTATTTATTTATTTATTTATTTTATTCCAGTCCAATAATAAATTAGACTTCCTGAATAAAATAAAATAAAATAAAATAAAATAAAATCCTCTTCAACTGAGACCAATTCCTCAACCTAAAAGTAGTTAGGACTTATAGGCTATTCCGAGGACCAAAAAGACACATTGTCTTGGCTGCTAAAATGACCAAAATACCCCTGCTATATAAATAGCTGTATTTTGCATTTTAAATATTTCCTAATATCACCATAAGGAAATATTGACCCCAAGGACAATGCTGCATTAGCAAAGTCTCCGACCTACAGGTGAAATGACTAAAATACCCCTCTACACATCGCCGTACATTTAGAGAGGAAGAAGTGTACTAACATCCCTCTAAATGACATCTACCATCCCTAGGCTTCTAGTCCAATGATCCACGACTTCCTGGAGTGTTTCCGCTTTCCAAGGGAGCCACCCTAAAGCAAACATCTAAGTCATGTTTCCCAGGGCCCTGGACATTTTAGACCATTCGGACAACCACAAGGGGCGATATAGTGCAGAAACTATCTTGTACAAGTCTGTCTTAACTAACTAGTTACACATACCCAACATGCAAGTATATTGGCCCTACGATAGAACCTCAACTATAGCAAATCAAAGTATATGCTTCCAGCTTCGCCAGACCACCAACTCATACTTAAGTCGTAGAGTACTAGTCCATGCTGTAGCGGTAGTAGTCTAGGTTTCTATCATATAGTACTTTTAGAAACCACTACTACAGGTCCTATCCTACGTATTCGAAATACTTTTATGTTATGAAGTGAGTGGACTACTCACTGGCTAAAGGTAAGCCATTCCCCATTTAGAATTCATAACATAATAACCTAAACATGATGAGATTCCCAGTCTCATCAATAGGTTAAGAACAAATGTTTATGTGTTAAATAACCCGTGATCCATACCTTACTGTGAAAGACCACCACTCACATGGATCCTTTATTTAAACATAATGGGTCTGTTCCAAATGAAAATCGTACACAAACAAAAAGTAAATTCACAAACAATTTTTGAAAATTAATTCTTTTATTAAAATATTCGATTTTACATCAGAAACCTAGTCTAAGAGGGCATACAATCCAACAGTTGATTGATTCTCCAAAATGGCTCATTTTGTGGCTTGTTCTAAGATTAATGATGCATCTTATATTACAATTTATTCTTCAAGGAAGTGGTGAGAATGAACGAGATTCTAAGGACTATTGTCTCGGATAGGGATACTAAATTCCTTAGCCACTTTTGGAGAATATTATGGAACAAATTTGGTACTAATCTCTTGATTTCCACAGCTTGTCATCCTCAAATGGACGGACAAATGGAGGTGGTCAACCAAACACTCACCCAACTCTTACGGACCATATTCAAGAAGAACTTGAAAAATTAGGAGGAAAGCTTGCCACATATTAGGTTTGCTTACAATAGGGCTATTCACTCTAGCACTTTTTATTCTCTTTTTGAAATTATTTATGGTTTTAATCCTCTAACTCCTATAGATTTGGTTCCCTTGCCTACAGGTGAACGGATGAACCTTGATGGAGCTAAGAAGACAGAAATGATGAAGGCACTCCATGAGAAGGCGAAAGCAACCATTGCAAAACGAAATGAAGAGATCGCTCATAAGCGTAATCAAGGAAGGAAAAAGATGTCATTGGAGCCGGGCGATTGGGTATGGGTGCACCTTCATAAGGAGAGATTTCCCACTCAACGACGGAGCAAACTAGATCCAAGGGGGGATGGTCTATTTCAAGTTCTCGCCAAAGTTGGAGATAAAGCTTATAAGATAGATTTACCCGGTGAGTATTATGTTAGCGCCACTTTTAATGTTATTGACCTTTCTCCCTTTGATGTAGATAATGGCAATAATTCGAGATGAATACTTTCCAAGGAAGGGGAGATGATGAGACTTCGCTTCATCATAGAAGTCAAGATCAAGAAGGGAGAGGCGTGACTGTGCAAGGACAAGGACCGATGATAAAATCTAGGAACAAGAAGCTTTAAGATGATTTTCAATTACTCATAAAACCATACTTGAGAATGGAAGAGGGTTGGAAGGTTAAGGAAGCTAGCTAAGAGCTCATTTTGAAGACTATCCAAAAAGGACCCCAGCAAGAACTCAAGCCGGCAACAAAGATGGACGACATTTGACCAAAAGGTGGCCTTCCAGCGAACAGTCGGTGCCGGCCCAAATAGCCAAACCAGTGCCAGCTTCAACCTGCACAAGATGGCCCAAAACAGCGCACAACCGGCGCCGGCTTATGAGCCCTGGCCGGTGCCGGCTCTAGCCTGGGCAGCCGATTGTTGTCCCGCATTTTTTATGTTTTCTCCAATTTTCCTCCATTTTAAATATTTTGTAAATATTTAACCTCAGGCCCTAAATTGTATTAGAACCTCAGGAATTACTTAGCTAAGGCTAGGGTAGTATAAATACAACTTTTAGTGATTTGACAACACAATTCACACACTTTATTCAAATTTAAAGAGAGAGTTTTGAAAGGCCCTAGCCTCCTTGTTCGTCTTGTTCAATGTAACACCCCACTACCTAGGCCCAACAGGGTTGGGGATGTCGCCCCATCCATAGGACAGGGGTCTTTATAACTAAGTCACACAAAAGAAAATAAAAGCAATACTTTAAAATTGAACTTATTACAACCAAAAAATACACGAACAAATCCAAAATAAATTGTTTGCTATCATCTCTCAAAATAACACATAAGAAAAATAACATAAAGTCTTCAAAGCATAGGCAACAAATCTAGCTATTCATCTCCATAGCAGGATCGACCTGAAAACATGGTGTAAAAGGTGATGAGATAAAAATCTCAATAAGTCCGTGTGTGCTTTGAGTGTTTCAAATAAAACAGTTCATGTATGTAAGTTATAAAAATTACATAAGAGAAAGTGTTGGCAAGCATTAAATAATGTTAAAAATAAAGAGTGACATTTTGCTTTTCAAACCATACATATGCACAATAAACACAACCACTCAAATGGGTAGCCATGGGTTACCACACGTTAGGCCCCATGACCATATGGCGGCCAGAATGCCACACTTTGTGCAAACTGACAAAAGGTAGGTGTACGGCCTACCAGATGAGATACTCCTCCATCTCTACATCCAAATTACTGGTTGTCCACTTCGGAAACACACAGTCCACTTGACTGAAACCTTCTAGCTCAAACGGTCTGACTAAGTAGTACTGTCATTTCTCCAAGTTGAGTTCATCTTCTGGAGGTGGCCTCCTGCCAGAAGACTCGCTCTTGCTCTTCAAAACTAGTACTACTAGCCTACCTTTATTGAATACTCAACGTTGATTGTCCCACTTGGGAGAAAATTGATTACACAATGATTTTCTTTGAAATAGCAATTAAGGGTTTCTAAAATTCTTGTCAAAGTTGGGTTTTAGAAAGAGTTTAGCATTTTGTGTAAATCTGCTTGTTTAATTTTCAAATGATTTGCGTGATTGAAATAAAAAGGAAAAATAGTCCTTAATTGCCTTTACAAAATGAATGTCAATACACATCACATTTGACTTGCCATAGTAATTTTTTTGTCTTCAAATAATTCCATACAGGAGCTTACCTGATCCTTTGCTTGCTTGAATTCAAAAATCTTCCAAGGCTGACATAACCCCGCCTGGGGTAAACATAAGACATAAGGTTATACTCGAGCTATATTCTCTTACACAAATAATCCTAGTTTAACTTATTACAATCATGACCTTAATGTCCTAAGCTTTAAGGTTAGTCGATAAAGAATTTTATAAAATAAGTCAAGCTTGATAAGTTAAATTAACTAGGGGTTCTAAAATAATTGTTAATAAGTTATAGGTTCAAATAATAAATCTTGAGTACTATGGCTAATAAATAAACTAAGGTTTAATTGTTAAATATTAGTAAATGGTAATTTAGAAATAGTTTTATTATAAATAAATAATAAATTACAATTAATTTTTTAATTAATTTTAATAGATAATAAATAATTACTAATAAATAAAATTAATAATAAACGAATTATATTAAATTTTTGTTTAATAAATAACAAACAAATTTTAATATAAATAATATTTATGAATATAGGTAAAAGTTTGAACTATGGTCTACAAGGTCATTAATATTTTATTTATTATTATTATTTATATAAAAGATCTTATTTACTATTATACATATACATATATTATTTTTAAATAAAGATATTATTTATTCGACTAGTAAAATATCAATATTTCATTTAATATTCCATTTCCAAAACTTCCTAGGAATTTCAAAATCTTTAGAGAAAAATATAGTAATAATTTTAATTAAGGTAATAAAATTTGCTAATTAAAATAACCTAGGATCAATAAGATCGTGATCATAATTTTCCTATTGCTAACAAGAATCATGAACATATACTCCAACATCAAACAACAAACTATTCTCTTCATGAACATAGGCTTAAATCCATACTTACTATCACATGGCCAAATCTCTACTAAGCATAATCATACTCATGGCTTCAATGAAAATAAGAACATAAAAACCCTATTCACCAAAGGTGTCATAACATCTAGCATGTTTAAACATTCATAATTCTCTTAAGATATGATGATCATTCATTGATTCTCAAGGAGATCCTATATAGCTTTATCATGATCATCCATTCTCATGTCCTAATCTCAACCCCTTCATGCATATGCATATACTCAATCCCCCATTCATATTCTATTCTCCCTATTACCATCTAAGAGACATGAATGCATAATTAAAAAGAAGGTTTAAGGAGAAATACTTGATTGATGTTTACTTCGATGAAGATTCAAGAAGGTCCACGCGATTGAGTATTGTCCATGAGAGAAGGAAAAACAGCTATGGTTGTAACCACCATTTCAGCTAAGAGAGAGAGAGAGAGAGAGAGAGAGAGAGAGAGAGAGAGAGAGAGAGAGAGAGACATTAGCATGATATGTTAAAGGTTGAATGGAAGAAGATGAACAAAAGAGTCCTTCTTGGTTACCTTGATGATGTTCTTGAGCTTGAAGGGACAAAACTAGTTTTGATCTGAATGCCAATTTTTGTTTTCTAGATTTGATGTTATAAATTCTAGAAATGAACTCTAGGGAGTATGTAGGAGAATTCTAGAGTTATTAAGAGGGATTGGAGGTGTTTAGAGTGGTCTTTGGCCTGAAGAAAGGTAGTGTGCGTTCTTGGTGAAAATGGAGAGAATTTGAGAAAGGATATGCATGAATTTCTGGAGAGTGTTGGCCGAATGGTTTAGGGAATTCAGGGGTTTCGGTTTTCAGCTTAGAGGGGAGAGAAAAATCTGATTGTTTGAAATTCAAATGGAGAGATTTGAGGAGTGGTTTGAGGTAGAAGATATGTTAATGGTATTTGATTTTTGGAGGTTTCTTGGTGCTGCAATGTAGCCGGCTGGATTGCTATGTTGTGCTAAAATGAATGAAGATTGATAGAGCTCTAAGGCTGGCTGAAATTATGAGCTCAATGGTAGAGGAATTTCTGGTTACGAAACCTAGTCTAAGGGTGTTTTCATCCAGTAAATTCTGAAAATTTTGAAGTTCAAATGGAAGTTTGAATGGAGTGATCTTAGGAGATATTTGAGGTGTGGTTATGGAGTCCAAGTGTGCAAGGTAAGTGGAGGGGTTAATAGTGTTTAGTTCATGGCTGAATAAGGGTTAATTTACAGAGGTTTGAGGGTGGTTTTCGGCCAAAGCTTAAAGGGAACAAAGTTGGAAATTTCTGGTTTCAAGGTGCATTATGATCCGAATGGTTTGCTGCAATTTTTCTGTGCAGTTTTCTGCAATATTCCAGCCCAATTTTCAGAGGTTTTGAGAGGTTTTTAAGGGTCCTTTAAGGCTGGTTTCCAACCTTTTTTATGGAGGAAAAATATAGGCATTTTGCTGAGTTGATGATAGAAGAAAACAGCTCCATTTTTAGGCTGCTATGCAGCGAAAACTGCCCAGAATTTTTCTTGGTTTGTGTAGTTTTTGTGCGGTCTGTTTTTGCACAAGAATTTCAGTCTTCAAGCTGAATAAATTGGCCATTTTTCTTGCAGCAAATGAGTAAGAAAGATGGCTGTGATTTTCTAAGGTTAGGCTACTCAAGAATCTAAAAAATTTCCAGATTTCTTTCATGAAGAATATGAACACTATGGAGTGGAGTTTGAAGGTTCAACCATGGAGATTAATTTCCCTTGGGAACCTTCGCTAACTCCTCTCCTATTTTCAGTCAATTCTCCAACTTCCGAGATTCATTTTCGAAATTCAAAGACCAAGAATCATTACTGAATTTTCTGGAATTAAAAACATGAATTTTGATAAATTTTGAACAAATTTAATTGGTGAAGAGGTTAGGACAAGCTAGAAGTAATAAAAGGACAAGAATTCCTCTAGAATTCTTTTTAAAACATGATGATAGGATTAGGACATTCTCTTCAAGTCTCCCTAGGACAACATTCCTATTTTTATGGAATGCAAGAAAACAAAAAATTCAAACTTAACTAAGATAATCATGATAAAAACTTAAATGATGGGATTTGAACTCATGACCTTAGAGATTAATTCCAAAGCTTTAACCACTATACCAAATTAACTCTTGTTCTTATTTTCTCACCCAAATATTTTTCTTATTTAATCCTCAAGCTATCTTCCTATTTTGACCTCAAGCAAAATTACCATTTTACCTTTCCTACTCAATAAGCATAACTAAGCCTTTTAACCTATAAATCATAATTCTAAAGCACATAAAATCATTCAAAAATATATATATTCATTCAAAATAATATGATATGCATCCCAATCCCCTTACTCTAGGGTTGGCTTTAGGTGCGGTTTCATATTCAAGACCATGCTTAAGGCTTAGTCCTCCTTATGAATAAGTCTATAAATCTTTTGGATAATCCAAAATGGTTTCTTTCAATAGTTCTTAGTTGCTTTACTCTTCTAAGGTTTGTTTGAATTCTATCACTTGGATGCCTATTTTCTCTATTCTTTTTGTTCTTGTTTGCCTTTGTGCTTTAAGGATATTGGGGTGAGATTATAGTAGAACTTTCTATTATTCTTAAGGGTCTTTGAAGCCTAGTTCTTCAAGGGTTTGATAGAGGGTAGGTTGTTAGTTTAATTTCCCCTTTTTGTCTTAAGAAATTCACTATTTTGGCCCTATTAGAAGAGCTGAAACCATAATCAACTAAACCACCCACAACACCAAGAAAAAGCCCACTCAAGATCATATCATGACCTCTCCGATATTAGAATTGGAATTTAGTTATCTTGGGTTTATTTTGGTATTTGGTTAATTTTAGTAAATTCTTAACAAGTGCATGTCTACTCTTTTTCTTATCCTTAATGTTCTCATGGCCAATCTTGTGTTAGGTGATGTTGATTCTCTAGGTTTATCCATTATAGTTAGTTCATTCTATTAATTTGTTAGGCTAGATAATAGAAAAGGAGTTAATAGTGGTACATTTATCCCTTCCCTGAGGATCTTCGATCCTTATCATTAAACTCTATACTATGTGATAGATATACTTGCTTAATTGTGTGTTTTAAGTGTTTTGACATTTAATTTAAAACTTCATTTGTGTGCGAATTGTCATTACTATTTCCCATACTCGAATATACACAATAATTTTTTGGCATCGATGCTAGGGATTGAACCCGAGTCTCCACAGTGATAGCATAGGATACTGATGTTGGGTATCTCTCACGCATATCATATATGGCGCAGCAGAAAAATAAAAACGAGATACCATCCCTGTAACACCCCGCTAACTAGGCCTGCCAGGGCTGAGGATGTCGCCCCGTCCAAAGGATAAGGGGTCTTTATAACAAGGTCATACAAATAAAATAGAAGAATAAAAATGATACTTGAACTTAAAATTTATTACATCCAAAAAATAAATCCCAGAATACCAAAAATAAATCCATAATAAAATTTATCCACTCTCATCTCCCAAAAACATTACACAAAATAAATTATCAGAAAATCCTCCAAAGTAGGCAATATCTAGCTACTCATCTTCACAGCAGGATCGACCTGAAATCATGGTAAAAATGGTGGTGGGACAGAAATCTCAGTAAGTCCGTGTTTGCTTAAGTGTCGGGTGAAAACAGTTCGTGAATGCAAAGTATAAAATTCTTTATAAGAGATCACTGGCAAGCAATAAACATTAGTAAAAAACAAGAGTGGTGTTTTGGCTTTTCCAACCATAAATAATCAATAAATTCAACCACTCAAACGAAATGATCATGGGCTACCACACGTTGGGCCCCATAACTGCCTGGTCAGCATGCCACACTTTGTGCATACCGCCAGTCAGAATGCCACAGTTTGTGCAGACTGACAAAAGTAGGTGATCGTTCTATTGGGCAAGATGTTCCTCATTCTCTATACCCAAACAACAACTGTGTGTCCATTCCGGTAACACACAGTCACTTGACTGAAGAGAACACTGCTAGCTCGGACTGGCATGACCTACTGGATTGACGTCCTAACCGGGAAGGACTTACCCCTCAGAGGTGACCACCTACTGAGAGACTTACCCTAATCCCTCAAAGACTAGCCCTACTAGTCCACCCTTATTAAGTACTCAGTGACATTCCCACTTGGGATAAAATGAACAAAACACTGTTCCACATGAAAATGGCAATTAAGGGTTCCCAAAGTCTTTGTCAAAACCAATTTTGGAAAGAGTTTTGAGATTAAGTAAATCTGCTTATTAATTTTCAAATAAATCGTTTGTCTGAAATAGGAAAGAAGTTAATCCTCAATTGCCCTTGCAAAACTGAGTGTCCACGCACTCTACATTTAGCTTGCCATAATAAACATGTTTCATGAATCAGGTTTTATGCACTGAAAGCAATGGTGAAGGGAAGGTCTGGTTGTTTGAGGTATATTTTATGGAAAGTTGTTAAATCATGGTGGCTGAAATTTTAGTATCCAAATCAGATTATGTTTGCAGATTTTTTTTTTTTGGAAATCTTTTAGGCAGCCATGACTGGATTTTCGTGTAGAAGCTTGAGGAGGATAATGGAGTTCAGTTACTGATGGTTTAAGGGTGGTTTGTGCAGAAGAAGGATGGAGTTTTGGCTAAGCATGAATTAGGAAACAAACCTGGAAAGTTTTCCTGCACAGGATTTTGCAAGGCTGGAATTTTCTGGGCAGCCTTCGGCTGCAACCTTCCAGTCGACTTGCAGGGAGTTTAAAGGGAAATTTTGTTAGGATTCGTGGACTCCTAAACGCGAAAAATATCCACGAATCCCTCCCGAGAATCCAAGTAAACGATTAAGAAGATCTAAGGTTTAAGAATTATCTCTGGTTGTTGTAACCGAAATCCTTCGATTCTGATTGCGCTGTTGTACGTTCAACCCGAACAATCACCAGACGCTGCAGTATGCGAACGTCCTCTATCGGATACACACCGCGAATTCACTCGATACCCGGGAATGCTAGCGCCTAGGGTTTGAGAGGTTTTTTTTCTGGTAGAGAATGGCACGAATGTTCTCAACCGAAAATTCGACAATTGAAAAGACGGCTAGGGTTTTCTTAAAAACCCCTGAACCTCTTAGAGTCCAACCCTAATAATATCTTATCATATTCTAATTTAAATTCAAATTAAATTAAAACTGTTATGATAAGATTCTGCCATTATCTTGGTAATTTAACTAATTAATTTACCGAGTCAGATTCTTATAATCTAGACATCATCTAGATACATCGAATGTGGACATAATTCCAGATTCATTGTATTTGGTAATTTTCTAAGTACGATTAACTTAGACATATTTCCAGATTCATAGAATCTGGTCACCAGAAATATAACCTAACAAGTTCGCTTATTGTGTGACCCTATAGGTTCATTTAACACTAGCATTGTGCCTAAATCATATTTAAATGGACCACAAGTTATAAGCGATTTCTAGCAAAACATTATAACTATCCAAGTTAAATGAAGATCGGTGATCTCTTTGAACCAAACCATAATTTTATATTTAGTCCTTTTGTCACACGATATCCAGATTAAGCATAAGGCACGGAGCATGTCATCCTTATTAAGCTTAATCAATTATTTCTTGATTTCATAGTAGACTGTTCAAACAAATGATATCAATATCTTAGATTGATATATTTGAGCATGACCATGCATTTTTAACAGTCTAACTTATCAAGGGGCCCATGGATATCTCTCCCATAATTGAGAGGGACAAATTCCTTCACAATCAATCATATTCCTCTCATTGATTTATTCTATATCCAACAGTAGTCTAATTTATTATCTGGTTAAAGACAACTTTAGACAATGTCAAAATATAGAATTTATCAAGTAGGAAACTATGATGAATTTAGGTCGAAGGACTTTCAATATTATTATGGTTAGAAAGTACTTATGACATATTCCATGAAGTACTCTCACAGTGGGTCATGTCCAATACAATGTTCTCTAACATTTATTTATGTCTTGACTCGATATCACAAATATCCATGGCCAGTAAAACATAGCCATCAAGTCACAAACATACTAATCTTAATTTATTAGTATTCAAATAATAATAATCGATCAGGGACAGTTTTAGAATAGTCATTGTATTCATTGTAGGGTTTTACTATCAAGTCACGTACTTGATGACCACAAAACAAAACTCACTATTCATGGAAAGGAAAGCCTCATATTATTATATAAAACATAATGACAAAAGTATAAGTACAAATTGACTTTAGGGCATATCCCCAACAAATTTTAGGGGCTTTCAAAGCTGGTTCCCAGCCTTCTTTATGGAGGAAAAAACATGGCTAAGGAGCTGAGCAAAACCTGGAAGAAAACAGCTTGGTTTTGGACCTCCAAAGCTATGAATTTGCCCAGGAATTTTTCTGGTTTTGCACCACCTTTGTGCAGTCCGAAAATGGCCAGAAAAATCCAAGTTCTAAGCTGATCAAAAGGGCCATTTTCTGGCAGCATTTGGGAGGGAATAATGGCTAAGAATTTTGACACTTTGAAGGCACACAAAGCTGGGAAAATTTCAGTTCCATGCATGAAGGAAAATGAACTTAGCTAGAGTGAAGTTTTTTAGAAAGTTCACTAAGGAATTTAATTCACTTGAAATCCTTTCCCCCTCTTCCATAGTTTTGGTCCATAAGATGTCTCTCACTAAGACATTCTGAACCTTCAAAGCCACAGCACATTGCTGGAATTTTTCTAGTATAAAATTAGCTTGAACAAATTGAACAAACTAATGAGTTGAGAAATAGGAAAAATTAAGGATCAAGAGGAAATGAATTCCCCTTAGGAATTTTGTGTAGGGCAAAAGAGTAAGATGAGGATACTCCTATCATGTCTCTCTTAGGACAACATTTCTACCCTACTCCAAGCACATAAGGCCGAAAATAATACTTCCCAAGCAAAAATAAAATTTAACCAAGCTAATGCTCCTATGATGAAATTTGAACCCAAGACCTCAAGAATTAATTCTAAGGCTCTAACCACTAAACCACAACAACTCTTGTTCTTATTTTCCCTCTAAAAATATTTTCCTATTCAATCCTCAAGCTATTTCCCTTTTTCCACCTCAAGCAAAAATTACCATTTTGCCCTTCTCAAGCAATACTCACAACCAAGCCTTCGAGACAATAACACTCAAATCCAAAGCACAGAAAATCATATAAAAATATATTTAAACATGCAATAAATTATGATATGCATTCTAACCCCCTTACTCTAAGGTTGGTTTTCATTGGGGTTTCACAATCCCAGGATCCACATATATGTAGAAAACAAGACATAAAGATAATAAAGGTAATAACCTTTTACATTTCTTTAATTGTCCGAAGAACAAAATTTTTTCTTCTTCAAGTCGAGGGGCGATCCAGCAATTCTCTTGATCAAATTTCACGAGAGTTGAACGTCCAACCACTATAATCATAGCGTGTGGTTCTCTTTAATAGAAATCCACACAGAGAATACACTTAAGCACCAAGGTTTTCTGTGCTAGCAGAAATAAGATGGCGGCTAGGGTTGTTTGCTTCAAGAGCAACGAGAGAGAGAGAGAGAGAGAGAGAGAGAGAGAGAGAGAGAAGGTTGTGTTGCTTGGGTTGGAGGTTTCATGTCTTACACTTGGCTAGGGTTTCGTGTGTTATACTTCTATATAACACGAAATCCTACTCCAAATATACTCTAATCTCAGAATTCTAAAACAGTTAGAATTCCCTAATTGTAATTGGAAATATAAAGTTCTCACAATTACAATTTGGACCATTAATTATAACTAATTATAATTTGGCCACAACAACTTCTCTTTCTCACAGTTAACCCCACTATGTTATCAAATAACATCTTGAGTATATAATCCTCTATTGTGTGTGACCTATTAGGTTTCCCAGTCAATTGGTAGTGAATATGAATTAATCCAAACGTCTTTGAGGTTAATAATCCATAATTAATTAGAACTAATCCTATTAATTCTAATCAGGATTGGTTTATTAATTTATCAATTAATAAACCCATATTCCCAGATCATAAGTGGTATCTAGCAACACATCATGACCACCCAAAAGTCTACGAAGTCAAGTGGTTTGACATGAACCCTTTAATAACAAACTCAGTGCAATTAACTCCTTTTACCATACAATATCTCATTCGGTTTGGAGTACAGAATTAGTGTCGACTCTCTCCAAAATTAATTCTGGCCCAAATACACTAGTACTTGTACCAGGAACCCACTATTCTAAATGTGTATCAATTGGAACTGTTTCCAATACACAGTCGCCTTGGCTAAGGACTTCTCGAGTAGTAATTCCCACAAGTGGCCATGAAATATTCGCCCATACTATTAGGAGTGGTGAATCCTTTATTGACCCTCTCAACTACTTTCGTTTACCTCATAATGTACCAATATCCATCCCATAGGTGGCCCTTGATCGAGCTCCAGAGATTGGAATCAAAGTACAATGCTCAACAAACAAAGTACCTTGGAGATATCAAGTCTAACGATACTTGCACGTTTGCTATATTGAGATTATATCACTGGCACTAAATAGTTATTCATGTGATTATCTCAAAGCTAAGTCATCTAATAAACTTGTTCCATTAACAAGTATCTATGTGTTAACTTTGAGTATCTTAATACTCACGGATATGAGAACCACCTCCTGATCAAATTAAGAAGTCTAACACATGCTAGTCTTAATGCATTAATAATGTTCTATCTCATTAATACTACAACTAGGGACTATTTAAGTACTAACACTATATAGTGTAGTAGGAATCTCATATCATGATCTCTATCATGATTTTCTTAACACAATGTTGTACTAAGGACTTTATCTAACAGTTATTTTACACAAAAGTAAACAAAAGAAAATATGAGATAAATAATGCCTTTTATTAAAATAAAATGTGTCATATACAATGTACATGTGATTACCTCTAGGGCATAACACTAACTACTACAATTGGTAGTCAAAAACACCAACGAACTCCTAGAGAGCCCAAAAAACAGCAAGGGAAGAAAGATCTAGATGAATCAAATGAGAAAAAGAAAGGAGTTGTTCAAGAAGATCTCAAGGAAGAAGAAGGGATCGAGCTTGCTTGTCTATGAGTGCTCTTTTCTATCATTCCTGTAACCTATATTGGCAATATTAAATCTTTAGACTTTTAGTTGTATTTAAGGGATAAAGCCTAATTTTATATTCTTGGATTGATTTTCTTTTGGATCTATTAAATTTCCATTCCTTGTGTTTGATTACTTGGGCATTGTTGTGTTGGATTGATTGTTAAGGTTTGATTGATTTTGTCGATTGATTGGTTTACTTCTAGTGAATTTGAGAGACATAGTTAGGAACTAAACACCTAATTTATTGATCCAATATTTGTTTCCCTTCAATTAACTCATGAAAGATTAAGGAATTGAACTTGGTAATCAAAGGGTTTATGGTATTACCTATGTTGGAATGTATGCCTAAAATGGACTATTTATTTATGTAGTTTAGGAATTAATAAAATATTTTATTCATTAATGGTTGTTTATTTACATATATTTGCACATTAAGGTCTAGGTATGTTAGGAAATGATTTACGTGATTAGGCCATGCTTTTATAGAAAGGTGTAGATAATGGGCTACTAACATACAAGCAAAAATGCTCTTGATCAATTGATGAAGTTAGGCACTTCGTGAAGGTTTAGATAATTACACTATGGCTTCTAAATAAGGAATGGTTTGCCTTTGACTAGTGAATAGTCCACTCACGCCAATAATATAAGCGTATTTAAAATACGTGAATTGAACCACATGTTAATAATCTTTATAAAAGTACTATAATAAATAAAAATTAGTTTATTGCCATTATTACATGGACGAGTACCTTTAGACTTGAGTATAAGTTGAAGGTCTTGTGAAACTGGGCTTGTGTACTTTGATGTATGATGGGTGAGGTCTTAACACAAGGCTAATAACCTTGCACATTGGGTGTATGACTCTATTTAGTTAAGATTGACTTATACAATAGAGTTTCTATACTTCACTTAGTGAGGATATCACCCCCTTATGATTGTCCAGGATAATCTAAATAAACCAAGGCCCTAGGAAATGTGGCTAAGTATGTATGCTTTTGAGCAGTTCTCGGAAATAAGTTGGTGCATACTAGAAGTCATGGATTATCGACTAGTTATCAAAGGATGGTAGATGTCATTGAGGAAGGTGTTAGTACATTTTTTTCCTATCTCAATGATAGGTGTAACGTAGATGGTTATTTTTATCATTACACCTGTAGGTCAAGGATATCTCATTTGCAATATTATTTTTGGGGTCAATATTTTTATATAGTGATAAATAGAATATTTAAAATGATAAAATAGGCTATTTATTAGCAAGGGCATTTTGGTTATTTTATTAGCCAAGAATAATGTCTTTTGGTCCCTAGAGTAGCTCAAGTAACCTTAGTAAATTTATTTACTAAGTGGACTTATTGGGTGAATTAATAATGGAAGAATTATTTTAGGAGTCCAATTAATTATTTATTTGGGCTAGCATAATTTATTAGGCTAATTTAATTAAATTAGTTTATTAATTAATTATCTTGAGTAATTTTATATTGGGCAAGTGGATTAATTAATTAATAAGGAGCTATTGAATTAGCCTTGGGCAAATTTAATTAAATTAGTTTATTAATTAATTATCTTGGATAATTTTATATTAAGTTTAAGTGGATTAATTAATTAATAAGGCAGATAATTAATTAATCTTTGGCTAATTAAGAAAAACGTAGCCCATTAGGGTTGTGAGTGATGGCTTTTGTTATTTTGGAAACAAATGATAGCCATCACAAGAAAAAGGGAAAAGGAAAAAGAAAGGAAAAGGAAACAGACAAAAAAAGAAAGAAAAAAAAAGGGAAATACTGAGCAACAAGAATTCGTTGCTTTGTTTTCTTTTTCTAATTTGTATTTTACGAAAGATTTTGGTTTCTTAAGCTCTAGGTTTTTCCAATTCACATGGGATTTGTGTGAATAGAAAAACAAGAACATAAATATTGGTTTTCAATTTTTTCTTAGAAAAGATAGCCGCAAGTTTTTTTTTTCTTTTGAGAAAAACAAAAATTCATTTCGTTTTTTTTCTTTTCCTTCGTTAAAGCTCTTCCAATTATTCTTCCAAAATTAATTCTTCAACTTATTATTCTACTTTCACCAGTAGATAGCCAATAGGAGGTTTGAGAATACTTTAGAAGATTGAAAGCTAGAAATTTTTTGTGCGCGTGTTTGATGCAAAGGAGTCGGCGTTTGGTCGGTATTCCTACTGAATAAGTAGTCGTGAAAAACCAAATCGTTCCATCAAATCTAAATCCTCTGGTTATTCAATCTAAGCGGCCTAAGAGTAAGTATTCCTAAAATTTGACTTTGAAAAAATTTAAAATTAGTATTTTTTTTCCCTGCATTTTTATTTTTCTGCGATCCTTCAAGTGGTATTAGAGCCATGGTTATAATCTAGGAGTATGTTTAGGGTTAATAACTAGAAAGGTGGTTCCTTTACTAATTAAAAAAATAAATTTTTGTGATTGTATGGATCCCTAGTGGTTTTTTATATGGGTAGATGTTGTATACGTCTCACGTGTGGGGACATAGACATTTGTATTTATTGTTATTCGTTTTTCATAGAATTTTTGTACACCTCATTTTGAAAGGCATAGGGGATTGATATAGTATTTAAATTCATCTAATAAAATTTTTCTAATAATATTGGTGCCTGAGCAACATCAAAACCCAAGGAAGAAAAAAAAAAATGGAGAAATTTGTTGATGATTTTAGAGCAAGCAAGGAGCGGTTTTTTTTTTTTTCTTGGACGATTCGATCACAGTTCGTGCAGTTTGAGTTCCCAAGTTTTTCCACTTAATTTTTCCTTGTAATTTTCTTTTTTTCCTTTGGGGCCCATGTCACATGAGGTTATTTTTCTTGCAGTGGTTTATTTATGGTAATAAATAATTTTACATAAAAAATGGTTAGTAAATGAGGAACCACCTTAGGATTAAACAAGAACATTTTAATTTTATTATTACGATGTTTAATCTATTTTTTGGTCACATAATAATTAAAGATTAGAAATAGCATGTAAAAAGTTTATTTTTGGAGCACGACTATGTTATTTAATTTGATGGTCAAATGCACAAAGAGTTTTTGAAAAATTATTATTTTTCTCTAGATAAAACAATTAAATGAAAATGTTTTAAAAATGGAACTAAGAAATTTAAAATAAAATTCATTATTCTTCCAAAAGGTTTTACCCTTAACATGAAGAATATTTTGAATTTAACTTTTTAAAATTTAGTTCCTAAAAAATGGTTTTAACTTAAGTAGTGAAAATAAAAAAAATAATTCATAGTTTATTCTCTTAAAGGGTTTTATCATTGACATAGAGAATAATTGTTGAATTTTTTGGGATTTCACTAAAGTTAATAAAAGCTAATTAATTTTAAGTAAACGTTTTTTTTCCAGAAACCTATTATTCTCAAAAGATTAAGTGAGAGTGGGATTCCAACGGTCCCGCCGCTTCCATCACAAATTCCTATTAGAGATGTGATTATCCTCGTGTCATTCGGAGTATGACCCCCCTATAGGATGGATTTTCATGAGAATCTAGAACTAATGTAGGAATTATAATTAATGCCTAGGACATGTGTAAGTGTCGGCTAGCCTATCGTTGGAGGCTTTAATACTAGATTATCCATAGGTGATGAGAATAGTTGCCATCCTGCTGGTGGAACTATCTATGGATCATTATCTATTAAGGAAGTTTAATTTGTGATGGTTATACTTACGAAATTTATTAATCTTCCTACGAAACTCTGCCAATATTTTTAAGAGCCAATTTTTTTCACATTTTTTGATAATGGTTTTAATAGATTAACCATATCATGGAAATAATATAATGTTTTAAATGTGCATTTCTTATATGTTTTTCAAAACAAATATTTTTTCTGAATGATGTTTTTTTTCTAATGAACAAAAATATCTAGTTTCAGTCATTTGTCCATTATTCTCAAAAAGAATATGTTGACTGGACCTAATTACATGGATTGGAAAAGGAACCTGAATATAGTACTCATTGCGAAAGTGTACAAATATGTTTTGATGGACCCCTGTCTTGAAATTGGGAAAAATTCTAAGGACCAAGTTCGTGAGATTGAGAAAGCATGGAAGAAAGCTGATAAGATGGCTAGATGCTATATATTGGCTTCCATATCTAATGTTCTTTAGTCTAAGTATAAGAACATGCCTACTGCATATGCTATTAATGTATCCTTGCGTACCATATTTGCTAAAAAGAGCTAGCCAACAAGGCAGGAAGCTCTTAGGGCAATCATGAATACTAGGTTGGCTGAGGGGGGATCAGTTCACAAGCATATGCTCAAGATGATTACTTATTTTGATGAAGCCGAGGTCCTAAGGGCAACAATCGATTCTGAAAGCCAAATTGACACTATTTTGAGACTTCGCCAAATTCATATTCTCAGTTCAAGTTATCCTATAATATAAACAAGTTGAGTATATTTTTGTCCAAGTTAATAAAAGAACTCTAGGCTACTAAGAAAATTATGAAGCCTACGTCAAAGATTTTAGTTACTCATTCTGATTCTTCTTCTAGAAGTAAGGCCCAGCTCAAGAAGTTCAAGAAGAAGAAGGCGCAGAATAAGGCAGTGACCCAGCCTAAGGGGTCTAAGCCCGATCCGTCCAAGCCTAAGGGCAAATGTTTTGAGTATGGCAAGAAGAGACACTCCAAGAAAGATTGTCCAGACTTCTTGGCCAAGTCCTCTTCAAGTACTGCTCTTTACTTAGAGTCTATATTAATATTGGATCATCATCCACTTGGATTGTTTATTTCTGAGCTATTGACAATTTGTAACTCCTTATAGGGGTTTAGCTAGATAAGGCGACTCTGTAGAGGAGAGCATGGACTAAGAGTGGGCAACTAAGCACAAGTGTTGGCTGAAGCAGTGGGAGACTTGGAACTTTTTTTTTTTAAATTGTAATATAATTTTAGTTTTAAAAGATATTTTATATGTTTATAGTTTTAAACAGAATTTGATATCAGTTTCAATATTGATTAATCAATGATATTTTGTTTCTTTCCATTTTAGTATTTCAATTAGCAGAGATGGAAAAATTTTTTGTTCTGGAAATATGTATATCATTCTTTTCTATGTTAATCCTATTAGTCATCAAGTAGAAAATACTTAGATGGAACCTAATAATAAGAAGAGAAATGCCACATCAAATAGCTCATATTTATGGCACTTTAGATTGGGGCATATAAATTCTAATCGGATTATGAGGTTAATCTAAAATGGGCAGTTGGACTCATTGAAATTGGAAGAATAACCTCGGTGTTAATCTTGTCTTATGGGTAAAATGACCAAAAGGTCATTTACTCAAAAAGTGAAAAAGGCCAAGGAAATATTAAAGTTAGTTCATATTGATGTTTGTGGTCCTATATCTACACCTGCTAGTGGAGGTTATAAATACTTTATCACATTCACGGATGATCACACGTATTTTACTTGTGTTTACTTGATGAGGTGCAAGTATAACTCATTTGATAAATTCTAGGAGTTTAAGGCTGAGATGAAGTATCAAATAGGTAAACTAATTAAAAAGCTAAAATTGGATAGTGGTGAAAAGTATTGTTGTTGCTTTTTTGTGTTGGAAATATTATCAACAAATCCATAACAATCAAGCTTTAAATTAAAATGTCAAATACTAAAACCATATAATTGGGTAAGTATACCCATCGTATAGTATAGGGAATAGCAAGTATCGAATCTATAGAAACTTAGCAATTAACGTTGCATTACTCAAATCTCGTTGTTTAGCGCACAAAATAAAAAAATAAAATCAATAAACAACTCTAATAAACTCATATATTAGAGAGTATACCAGGTTTACACAAGAAAAGTTACAAGGGTCTTCCGGAGATAAGAATAAAAAGAATGGTCACGTAAAAAAGAACACCCCCGTAAAGAAGAACACCCTTAAACCTATGTCAAGTAAGGAAAATACCCCTAAACCTATAAATTCCCAATTCAAGAACTAGAGGGATTTCAAATACGAATCTCACACTTTCTCGAGTAATGAAATTCCTATTCCTATCAAACCAATAGATATCTCTACCTCGCCAATTTAATCTAGAAAGCATTAAGAGCAATAAATTCCAAGAAAATCCGAAAGCCGCAATATCCCTATCTATAGGCAATATGATAAACCCTTTGATTACCAAGTTTTAATCCCCTAAATCCTTTCTCAAATTCATCAAGGGAAAACAAACATTTAAATAATAAATTAGGTATTTTTCTCCTAACCCTATCTCTCAAATTTATTGGAAGCAAACCAATTAATTAAGAAAATCAATCAATCCCCAATAAACAGTCCAACACAATATAGCCCAAGTAATCAAATACAAGGAATGAAAATTCAATAGATCTTGAATAAAATCAATCCAAGAGCATAAACTTAGGGTTCATTTCTCAAATATAACTAAAACATATATATTCAAGATTGCCAAAAATAGATTACAAAAAAGAAAAAAGAGAGAACTCATAGACAAGCTAGCTTCCTTCTTCTTCCTTGAGATCCTCTTGAGCAACTCCTTTCTTCTTTGCCTTTGATTCCTCTTGATTCTTTTTCTCTTAGTGTTTCTTGAGCTCTCTCTAGGAGTTCTATGATGTTTTTGGCCGCCAAAGACTGATTCTTAGGGTTAGAAGCCGAGTATTTATAGATGCCCATTAAAAAAACCTCAAAAATTGCTAAATAGAAGGTCTTCTATGATATTGCACGGCGCCGTGAGAGATTATCTCCTTGGTGAATTCAAAGATTACTTGGTATATCAGGAAATAATATCTTACCTAACTGTACCTGGGACTCCCCAGCAAAATGGAGTAATTGAGAGAAGAAATAGAACATTATTAGAAATGGTCAGAAGTATGATGAGTTATGCAACTCTTCCTATTTCTTTTTGGAGATATGCTTTGGAAACAACGGCATATATTCTAAACTTGGTGCCTTTCAAGTCAGTGCCTAGGATGCCCTATGAGAATAGGATTGGACGCAAGCCTAGTATGAATCATCTCAAAGTATGGGTTGTTCGACTTATGTACTAACTAAGAGAAGTAAGCTAGACCCAAGATCAAAATTGTGCTACTTCGTGGGGTATCCAAAAGGAACAAAAAGTGGATACTTTTTGATGGTTTCATGCAGTAAACAGACACATAGAAGCAATGGAAAATTACAGAAGCAAAAGAAAATTATATCTTTAGGTTTTTTAACAAACAGTTGTTAAGGCTGTGTAGTAGATGTCTGGACACCATGATCTACCTCTAACTGACTTGTTGAAACCTCAGGTTCCGGCCTAGCAAGTAGACGACTTCTTTGCATGAACGCAAATGTCTTTGGCTCACGAAGTATTCCACTGCCTAATCTACCAATGAAAACAACTAGACTGAGGCAAAGTCTTTATTCTCTTGATTATTTGCTAACGAGCAAAAATCCAACAGAACTACTTTCTTACTTGTTTTTGAAATGCAAAAAGTTACCCAAACGAAAGAGACCCAGAGAGTATGTAATATTCATGTATGTGTATATCTATAAAACAAAAACCTCTGGATGCAACTATTTCTGTGCATATCTCCAAAAGTTATTCAAAAACCAAGCTAAGCCAATAAACACCTAGCTAGGGTAAAAAACTCTACTAGCTAAACCAATCTATAGGCTTGACTTGTGGACCTTGGCCAAGAAAACATTAGGCTAAATATTATTATTTGTTTAACTTTAGACTTAGTAAGCCCAACAAATAATAAATCATAATTATATATTTCTAGGACTAACAAAACCCAATAAATAATAAACAGATCCAAATTGGCCAAGCCTCATACCTAGTCTAAGCCCAAGTTAATTTTCAATTATCCAAACTAGGCTTAGACCCTGAATAATTAATTAACTAATTAAACTAAATAATTAATTTTATTTCTTTGGACTTTTTATTTTATTATAACCCAATAAATCAGACTATCTGAATAAAATAAAATTCATTTTAATCAAGATAATTTCCTTAATCTAAAATAATTTGGACTTCCGGGGTACTTCGAGGACAAAAACAATACATCATCATTGGCTACTAAAATGACCAAAATATCCCTACTATATAAATAGTTGTATTTTACATTTTAAATATTTTCTAATATCACCATAAAGAAATATTGACCCCAAGGACAATGCTGGGTTAGTAATGTCTCCGACCTATCGATGTTATGACAAATATGTCCCTCTACGTAATGTCGTATATTCAGAGAGGAAATGTATACTAACACCTCTCTAAATAACATTTACCATCCTTAGACCTTTAATCCAATGATTCACGACTTCCTAGAATGTTTCCTTTTTCCAAATGAGTTACCCCAAAGCAAACATCCAAGTCATGTTTCCCAAGGCCCTGGATTGTTAGATCATTCAAATAGGCTCAAGGGGTGAAATAGTATAGAAGTTGTCTTGTACGAGTCTTTCTTTACTAACTAGTCGCATATACCCAATACACAAGCATTTTGGTTTTACGATAGAATCTCAACTTTAGCATATCAAAGTATACACTTCCAACTTCGCCAGACCACTAACCCAAACTCAAGCCATAAGGTATAAGTCCACGCTATAGCAGCAGTAATCTGGGTTTCTACCATATAATACTTTTAGAAATCACTATTATAGGTCCAGTTTTATGTATTCAAAATATGCTTATGTTATAAAGTGAGAGGACTACTTATTAGTTAATGGTTAGCCATTCCCTACCTGGAATTTATAATATAATAACCTTATGATGATGAGATTTCTGTTGATAGGAATCAAGCTAACCAAGCAGTTCAAACTTAAGAAAGGGGAGCGATAATGTAAGGGCTAATGACAAGATCAAGGACCAATAGACTCTAAGGCGATATTCATTTTCTCCTACAACCATACTTGAGGATAGAAAAGATTTGGAAGAGTGATGAAGGCAGCCGCGAACTTAATTTGATGAACATTCAAGTGGAATCCTAACAACAACCCATGCATACACCAAAAGAGGGAATAAAAGAAGGAGAAAATGTTGAAATCCAGTTTTCAGTTTTAACCTAGCGCTGGCCCCAATAGGTGCACCTAGTGCCAGGTGCACTTTGCCAGCTAAAACACTAGAATTCCAGTGCTGACCTGGTGCTAGGTCCAGCACCTAGTCCAGGCATTCGGTCTAGTCAGACAGAGTGCTGGAATTCCAGTGCTAACTTAGTGGCAGGTCCAACACTTGCTCCTGGCGCCTGGTCTCATCAGGAATGGCACTTTGTTTTGCCGATCTTTACTATTTTCTTCGCATTCTCTCTATTTTAAACACTTTGTAAAGACCCTTTTAGCTCTTAAATTATCTTAAAGGATTTTAGTTACTTAGCTAGGGCAAAGTAGTATAAATGCATCTTTTGTGATTTAACAAGACAATTCATCTTACATTATTTCAAATTATGAAAGAGAGCTTTGAGAGGTTTAACCTCCTTATTCATCATGTTCAAGACCTTGCTTAGGGCTTAGTCCTCCTTATGTATGAGTATCTAAAACCTTTGGATAATCTAATTTGGTTTTTCTTGATTGGGTCTTAGTTGCTTTGTTCTTCTAAGGTTTTATCTTGAATTCTATTGCTTGAGTGCCTATAGTTCTACTTCTCTTATTCTTGATTTTCTTTGTTATGTCAAGGATATTTGAGTAAATTTATAGTAGGTCTTGCTATATTTCTTATGGGTCTTTGATATTTTATTTTTCAAATGTTTGCTAGGGATAATTTTCTTTGTTCTTTTACCATAAATTTCCATTATTTGGGTTATACTTGTTTAGTCAAGGGTTTTGCCCATTTGTTTGTCATTATTCTACAAATCTACCAACACAAGTTCATATCAAAAAGTTTAGAATTAGAGCAAGGAAAGCCTTGATTCTAATCAAAGCTTAAAACATCAAGAAAAGGAGCCCTACAAGTTGAAGAAAAAAAAGGGCATCCCATAACTCAAAAACATGCTCCAAAAAGGTCATAAAATTTTTGCTATATCTTTATTTTTCCTTGAGAAAATTGCTCCTCAATGTTATTCTAATTCTTGGGAGCAAATTTGTCTTACGTTTGTAGTGAAAGTGAGCTTGAATATGTGTAAAAATATTGGTTGTTCTTAAGTGATAGGATTGCAACTAAGGTATTTGATAAATGTTCTATGAGGATATTTGTGGCTATTGTTGTAGGTTTTGACTTTTAATTTTTATTCCTTGGAATGTTAGAACTTGATATATCACTCTATTGTTGAAATTCATGCTCATTTAACTCATCTTTGCCATTGCACACTTGTGGTAATCATGTTCTTCCTATTCCCATGTACTAGTTTTTCTTGTTTCTTGTTTCTTGCTAATTCTTGTTTGTTTATTGTTTAAAATTACTTCCTTATGTCTTAGTGATTGTTCTTACACTATTTGTGTCCTTGTTCTTTGAAATTCTTACTTGGAAAACTTATTTGATTAGGGTGCCCAATAAGTATTTGTTGAAATTCTCCTAAGACTCCCTAATTGAAAAATTCATTGAATTTTGTTGATTCACTTAGTTGGACTATATCTTTGGCTATTGGGGAGGATTGGATTGAACAAGGTTGAGTGTTGAGAAAAAGATAAGAGGGAGTGACTATCATCAAAAGAGCCAAAGAGGGTAAATACGAGTGTAGAGTTAAAAATATTGAAAGTAAACATGCAAGGGAGTGAAGAGAGTTACTACTTCTTTTTATTAATCATTTTTACAGGTATAATTTCTTGAGTAATTTCACTGACATAGCCCATGAACAAGAACTTCCTAGACCTAATCCAAGTGGTCCTAGTAGACCACAAGAACAATCACTTGATGTTGGGGGTTGTGAGATGATTTGCAAGCTATGATGAGAACTATGTAAAGTGAGTTTCAACATATGACAAACCGCTAACGGGGTTGAGAAATCAACTTGGTACCTCTTCTATCATTGCACAAAGAAAAGGTCAAGAGAGATTTAAAGCCCCTAACCCTAGAATTAGGGACAATGATGCCCATACCCTTCCATTGAGTACTCAAGAAGTTGAAGAGTAGAATGAGCACTCTATTAGGGGATTCCAATAAGCTCCCATGAGAAGGAATAGGCATGGTATGAGAGAAGGATAAGATAGGGGTCAAGGAAAGAATATAGGAAATAATCTAAGAGGGTTGAAAGAGAATTTGATGGAGTGGATGAATGGTATGAAGAGAAACATGGTGATACCTATGGGGAAGTTAATAGAGGATGGGGTAATAGAGGAGGTAGGAGAGAAGGAAATAATAAGGATAGGGAGTTGAATTATATCAAGTTAAAGCCACCAGCATTCTATGGGAAGAGTGATCATGAAGCCTATTTTGAATGGGAGAGCAAAATGGAGATATACTTTCAATGCCATACCTATGGTAAAAGATCCAAAGTGAGGCTAGCTTTTTTTGGGTTTTGGAGTATACATTGGTTTGGTAGGAACAAGTTGGCACTCAAAGAAGGCAAATGGGAGTAGAAGACGTGGGAAATTAGAACTTGCCAAAGGATATGATAAGGGCTAGGTTTTTCCCATACCACTACTACCAAGACCTCTATCAAAGGATTCAATCCCTAAAATAAGGGAACAAAGGGATGGAGGACTACCATAAGAAAATGGAGATGATGTTGATTAGAGCCCAAATTCAAGAGGACCCTAGGGCAACAAGGGCTAGATTCTTAGATGGATTGAATAGGTAAATAGCCAATTTGATAAAGTTGCAGTCCTATGACCGACTTGAGGATATGGTTCATGTCGCCGACAAGATTGAAAAGTAACTAAAGATGAGGACGTTTGCTATGTTTACATTTCAAAATCTGAACACCACTAGTAAGATGCCAATCAAGAAGGATGATGCTCCTAAACCTTTTCAAATGGGGTACAACAAGCCAATGGAATGATAGAAACCTAGGGAATGTTGGAACAAGGATAAGGGAAAAGCTATGGAAAGACCACAATGAAATAGAGATATCAAGTGCTTCAAGTGTCATGGCTATAGGCATACTTCCCATAAATGTCCAAGTGAAAGGGCTATGTACACTAACCCCTATGGAGAAGTTTCCACCGATGAAGAAGAAGGAGGGAGAATGGTGCCAATGAGACCAAGAAGAAAATGTGGAAAATGATAGTGATAAAGGGGAAGTGGTTGGCCAAGAGTACTCCTTAGTTGGAGTTACTAGGAGATTATTGAACTCCTAAGCCATTAAAGACCAAGACCATCAACAAAGGGAGAACATATTCTACACAAAGTATCTACTCAACAAGACCCCTTGTAGTGTCATTGTTGATAGTGGAAGTTGCACTAATGTGATTAGTGCAAACTTAGTTGATGAGTTGGGATGAAATGGATTACATACTCCAAGCCCTACAGGCTACAATGGTTGAATGATAGTGGAGAATTGAGGGTCAACAAACAAACCTCGGTGTCTTTTCAGATGAGGAACTACAAAAATGATGTACTGTGTGATGTGGTGCCTATGCAAGTGAGTCATTTACTTTTAGGGAGACCTTGGTAATACAATATAGGAATATAAAGTATGATGGGAGGAAGAACACCTATTCTATTGTCAAGGAGGGATCCAAATTCACTCGAATCCCCATGCCCCCAAGTAAGGTGAATAAAGACTACAAAATCATGAGGGAAAGAGAAAACAAAAAAGGAGTACAAGATGCCAAGCAAAAACAAGAGTTAGAGAGAAAAGAATAAGCGATGAGGGAGAGAATGGAAAAACAAGTGCCATTGACCATCATGGATGGGAGTGAGCAAGGACAAAAGAAGGGAGGTAAAAGAAGAGTGAATTATTTTGCAATAGGGAGTGAGATCATAGAAGCAATAGAGGCTAAAGAACTGGTTATTCTTCTTATTTGCAAAAGATCTTATGTTTCTACTAATAAATCTACCTTGTCTTTGCCAAGTGAAATTATAGGCATTCTCTAAGAATTTGATGATGTTTTCCCAAAAGAGGTAGTCGGAGGATTACCACCTATAAAAAAAATCGAGCACTAAATAGACTTTGTGCCCAAAGCCGTCATCTCCAACCGACCGGCCTATAGAACCAATCTAGAGGAGGTCAAAGAATTACATAAGTAAGTGGAGGAATTACTTGAGGAGGGACATGTGAGAGAGAGCCTAAACCCTTGCGCGGTTCCGGTTCTCTTGATTTCCAAGAAGGATGGGACTTGCATGTGCATGGATTGTTGTGCCATCAACAACATCACGTTTAAGTATTGCTATCCTATTCCTAGGCTAGATGACTTGCTTGATGAATTTTTTAATGCAAACATTTTTTCTAAAATTAATTTGAAATCAAGTTATTACCAAATTAGAATTAGGGAAGTGGATGAATGGAAAACGTCTTTCAAAACTAAACAATGATTGTATGCGTGGCTTGTTATGCCCTTTGGGTTATCTAATACTCCAAGTACTTTCATTCATTTAATGCATCATGTTTTAAGAGAATTCATTGGGAAATTTGTTGTTGTGTACTTTGATGACGTTTTAATTTATAGAAAATTATATGTGGATCATTTGAATTATCTTCAATGTGTGTTTGTTGCTCTTAGAAGGGAAATATTGTATGGTAACTTGGAAAAATGCTCTTTTTGTTTGGAGAGGATTATATTTCTTAGGTATATTGTGAGTGCTAAGGGGATTGAGGTTGACGAGGGAAAAGTGAAAGCCATTCAAGATTGGCCTACTCCTTCCACCATTACCTAAGTTCAAAGCTTCCATGGGCTAGCTAGTTTCTATAAGAGATTCATAAAAAACTTTAGCACCCTAGCAGCCCCTCTAATAGAAGTTGTGAAGAAAAAGGTGGGATTTAAATAGGAGAAAGTCCAACAACAAGTATTTCAAACCCCTAAAGATAAATTGAGTCAAGCTCCAATTTTCATCCTACCTAACTTTAAGAAAGTATTTGAAATAGAGTGTGATGCAAGTGGGGTAGAGATAGGTGTGATTCTAACCCAAGGTTGAAAATCCATTGCGTATTCAGTGAGAAATTATCTGAGGCAACCACCAATTACTCCGCCTATGACAAAGAACTTTTTGCCTTGGTGAGAGCTTTTGAATATTGGTAACACTACATATTACCAAGAGAGTTTGTGATCCACACCGACCATGAAATCCTTAAGCACCTCAAAAGACAACAAAACTTGAACAAAAGGCATACAAGGTGGATGGAGTTCATTGGGACATTTTCTTATGTTATTCAATATAAAAAGGGTAAGGATAATGTTATAACAAACGCACTATCTCGAAGGTATGCACTTTTAAACTCTTTGGATGCTAAAATTCTAGATTTTAAGCTTGTGAAGAGATTGTATGAAAATGATGAGGAGTTTGGGAAAATCTTTTATGCTTGTGAAAAATGTGCATTTGATAAATACTATAGACATGATAGATTTTTGTTTAGGGAGTCAAGACTTTGTGCGCTAAAAGGGTCCGTTAGGGAATTGTTAGTCAATGAGGCTTATAGTGGGGGACTAATGGGACACTTTGGTATTGCAAAAATCTTAGGCACATTTAAAGAACACTTCTTTTGGCCAAAAATGAGAAGAGATGTTGAAAAATAATATTCTCAATGCATAACATGTAAGCGAGTTAAATCTAGGTTACTTCCACATAGACTATACACTCTTTTGCCCATTTCAAATGCCCATTAAGTTGATATTTTAATGAATTTTTATCTTAGGTTTGCCTAGATCCAAAGGGGGCAAGGATTCCATATTTATAGTTGTTGACAGGTTTTCAAAAATGGCTCATTTTTTGGCTTGTTCAAAGACTAATGATGCTTCATATATTGCAGATTTATTCTTCAAAGAAGTGGTAAGGATGCATGGAATCCCAAGAACTATTGTGTCTGATAGGGATATTAAATTTTTTAGCCATTTTTGGAGGGTCTTATGGAATAAACTTGGTACTAATCTTTTATTTTCCATAACATGTCACATCCAAATGGATGAGCGAACGGAGATGGTCAACTGGACACTCACCAAACTCTTGAGGATCATTATCAAGAAAAACTTAAAGAATTGGGAAGACTGCTTGCCACATTAAGTTTGCCTTCTGACTTGGTTTTTTTGCCTATAGGAGAATGCATGAATCTATATGGAGCCAAGAAAGCAAAGTTAGTGAAGGCACTCCATGAAAAAGTAAAAGCAGCCATCGTAAAGAGAAATGAAGATATTGCATTTAAACGTAACCAAGGAAGGAAACAGATTTCATTTGAGCCCAGCGATTGGATTTAGATGCACCTTCACAAGGAGAGATTTTCTACTCAAAGGAAGAGCAAGTTGGACCCAAGAGGCGTTGGGCCTTTCCAAGTCATTGGCCAAGTTAGACATAATACCTGCAAGATCAATCTACCCGGTGAGTATAAATTCAGTGCTACATTTAATGTTAGAGATTTAACTCCTTTTGATGTAAATGATGATTCATGGAAAAGTCAACTTTAAGAAAGGGAAAATGATAGGAATCAAGCTAACCAAGTAGTTCAAACTTAAGAAGGGAGAGTAACAATGCAAGGGCCAATAGCAAGATCAATGATCAAGAGACTTTGAAGTGATATCCATTTGCTCCTACAATCATACTTGAGTATGTAGGAGATTTGGAAGAGTGATAAAGGCAGTCGCAAACTTAATTTGATGAACATCCAAGTAGAATCCAAACAACAACCCATATATGCACTAAAAGAGGGAGCAAAAGAAGGAGAAAATGCTAAAATCCAACTTCTAGTTTCAAACTGGCACCGGCCCCAGTAGGTGCACCTAGCACCAGGTATAGTCTGCCAACCAAAACACTGGAATTCCAGTGCTAACGGGTGCCAAGTCCAGCACCTACTCCTGGCGTCGGGTGTAGGCGGATAGAGAGTTGGAATTCCAGTGCAGACCTGTGCCAGGTCTAGTACTTGCTCTTGGCGCTGAGTCCAGTCAGGAAGGCACTCTGTTTTGTCAATTTTTACTGTCTTCTCTGTATTTTCTCTATTTTAAACACTTTGTAAAGACTTTTTTAGCCCTTAAATTTGCTTAAGGCCTTGGTAGTCACTTAGCTAGGGTAGGGTAGTATAAATACATCTTTTGTGATTTGACAAGACAATTCATCTTACATTATTCCAAATTGTGAAAGAGAGCTTTGAGAGATTTAACCTCCTTGTTCATCTTGTTCAAGACCTTTCTTAGGACTTAGTCCTTCCTATGTTAGAGTCTCTAAAACCTTTGGATAATCCAATTTAGTTTCTCTTGATTGGGTCTTAGTTGCTTTGTTCTTCTAAGGTTTTATTTTAAATTCCATTGCTTAGGTGCCTATAGTTCTACTTCTCTTATTCTTGATTTCTTTTGTTGTGTCTAGGATATTTGGGTGAATTTATAGCAGGTCTTGCTATATTTCTTGTGGGTCTTTGATGCTTTGTTTTTCAAAAGTTTGCTAGGGAATAGTTGATAGTTTTCTTTCTTCTTTTGCCACAAATTTCCACTGTTAGGGTTATACTTGTTTAGCTAAGGGTTTTGCCCATTTATTTGCCATTGTTCTATTAATTTGCCAACACAAGATCATATCATCAATTCTCATCACCCGATTAAGAACAATAGTTTATTTGTTAAGTAACTCGTTATCTATACCGTATTGTAAAAGACCTCTATTCACATGGATCACTTAAACAAAATTGATCTTTTCTAGTGAAATCGTGCATAAAATAAAATGTGAAAACATAAACAATTTATAAGAATAAATAATTTAATAATTTAATTGAAATTACATAAAAAATACAGTCTTAGTAGGCATACATTGTAATAATCTCCCACTTGCACTCTAAGACTATGTAAGTCTAAAGGTGCCCACCCTTATAGCGTCTAAGTGTCTTTTGAAAACTCTCTTAGCTAAAGGCTTGGTGAATGGATTGGCTAGATTGTTCTCTGAGGCTATCTATTCCACCATAATTTCCCATCTCTAAATAAATTTCTAAATCAGGTGGTACTTCCTCTTAATATACTTCTCCTTTTTATGGTTGCTAAGTTATTTGATTGCAAGACTGCTCTTGTGTTGTCACAATATAACACAATTGGCTTGTCCATCTGTAGCACAAATCCAAGTTTTGTAAGGAACTTTCGGAGCCAAACTACTTCTGTGAAACCCCAACTAAAGCTAACCCTGGAGTAAGGGGGTCAGGATGCATATCATATTTTCTTGCATGCATAAATATATTTTTGAATGATTTTATGTGCTTTAGAAGTATAATTTATAGTCTGAAAATTTTAGTTGTGCTTATTGAGTAAGAAGGGTAAAATGGTAATTTTTCTTGAGGTCAAAATAGGGAGATAGCTTGAGGATTAAATAGGAAGAATATTTAGGAGAGAAAATAAGAACAAGAGTTGTTGTAGTTTAGTAGTTATAGTTTTGGAATTAATTTCTAAGGTCTAGAGTTCAAATCCTATCATTTAAGTTTTAGCATGATTATTTTTATTTTGTTTAAGGTTGGACTTTTCAGCTTATGTATTCAATAAGTAGAACTAGGAGTGTTGTCCTAGGAGAGACATGAAGAGAATGTCCTAATCCTATTCTTATGCCCTACAAGAATTCTTAAGGGATTCATACACTTTTGTTCCTTAGCTTACCTTAAATTCCTCAACAATTAAGCTTATTCAATTTATCCAAATCCATGTTTTAATTCCAAAAAATTCAGCAACGTCTATTGATCCTGGAATTTTGAAAATGGCTTTTAGAGGATAGAATTTTGGCTGAAAATAGGGAAGGGTTAAGGAAGGTCCCCAAGAGAATTAATCTCCATGGTTAAACCTTCAAAACTCCATTCCATAAGCGTTCATCTTCTTCATGGAAGCAATCTGAAATTTTTCCAACTTCTTGGACAGTTTAGCTTTCGAAAACTTCAACCATTTTTCTTACTCAATTGCTACCAAAAAAATGGCCAACTTGTTCAGCTTGAAGACTAAAAACCTTTGCCAAAAATCGGACTGCACAAAGTTATGCAAAAAAAAAAAAAAAAAAAAAAAAAAAATTCTGGGCAAGTTTCGCAGCTTAGCAGGCCAAAAACCAAGCTGTTTCTTCCACCTTTCAAACAAGTAATTTAGCTCTGTCCTTCCTCCATAAAGAAGGTTGGAAACTAGCCTTAAAAGACCCTCCAATAACCCTTCAAACTCTCTGCAAGTCGGCTGGAACATTGCAGAAAAAACTACACAAAAATTCTAGCAAGCCATACGAAAATCAAACCAGAAATTCCAGCCTTGCTCTCTCCTCAAGCCTTGTCCAAAAACCACTTCAAATTTCTATGAAATTAACCTTAGTCAGCCATGAACTGAACTTCATCCCCCTCCTCCACTAACCTACATGATTGAACACCATAGCCACACCTTAAATTCCTCCTTCAATTACTCTAATCAAGCTTCCAATTAAAATTCAAAATTCCAGCAAATTGCTCCATGAAAACTTCCTTGGATTAAGCTTCAACAACCAGAAATCCTCCCACCATTACACTCCCAATTTTGGCCAACCTATAGCTCCTTCAACCCTCATACATTTTAGCAAAATCACAGCAAAACCAGTCGGCCATTGTAGCTTCCATGAGCTTCCATCAATTAAACAACATTACTATATCTTCTACCTTGAAACACTCCATGAATTACTCCATTTGAATTTTAAACAACCAGCTTTTCCTCTTCTCCCTAATCTGAAAATCAAATCACAAGAATTTCTCAATCATTCTGCCAACACTTTCAGCCTTTCATCTAGCACTCTCTTCAATTCTCTCCATTTCTCCAAGAACACCAAGAACACACACTACCTTCCTTCAAGTCTAAGACCACTCAAAATACCTCCAAACCCTTCCATTAACTCCAGATCATGCCTACTCACTCCCTAGAGTCCATTTCTAGATTTTATAACATTATTGAAAACAAAAATCTGCTAACGGATAAAAAACCAGAATTTTCTTGAAGTCTCAAGAACGCTATCAAAGTAACCAAGAACGATTTTGTTCATCTTCTTTCCCTTCAATCTTTAACATAATATTCTAATACTCTCTCTCTCTCTCTCTCTCTCTCTCTCTCTCTCTCTCTCGGCCGAAATGGTTGCTACAACCATGGCTATTTTTCTTCTTCCTTCTTGGACGATTCAAGCCTTCCAAACGTGTGGATCTACTTGAATCTTCATTGAGATAGTCATCAACCAAGTATTTCTCTTCAACCTTCTCTTTAATTCTAAAATCATGTCTCTTAGATGTTGTTAGAAAAGGATGGAATATGATTGGGGTTTGAGTATGTGTTTGTATGAAGGAGTTGAGATTGGAGCATGAGGATGTTTTGCCATGGTTAAGTTTTATAGTATTTCTTGTAGATCGATGCATGCTCTTCATGTCATGAGTGAGTATGGATGATTAAGCATGCTAGATATTATGTCACCTTTGGTGAATAAGGTATTATGCTCTTGTTTTCATTGAAGCCATGAATATGATTATGCTTAGTAGAGATTTGACCATGTGATAGTAGGTTTGGATTTAAGCCTTTTTTTCATGAATAGAATAGTTTGTTAATTGATGTTGGATTTTATGTTCATGATTCTTGTTAGCAATAGGAAAATAATGATCATAACCTTGTGGATCCTAAGCCATTTTAATTGACCAATTTTATTACGTTAATTAAAATTAATATTATGATTTCCTCCAAAAATTTCGAAAACCCTAAGAAGTTGGATTTGGAATATTAAATGGGATAGTAATATTTTAACCAAATAAATGATACTTTTATTAAAGGATATATATATATATATATATATATATATATATATATCTTCTTTCCCTTCAATAATAGTAGGTAAAATATTACTCTTGTAGGCTATTTATTCATAAATACTATTGAAATTTATTTATTATCTATTGATCAAAATTTAATAAAATTTATTTATTATTAATTTTATTTATTAATTATTTTCTAACTATTAATTATTAATTAAGATATTAGTAATAAGTTATTATTTATTTTAATATTATCATCTAGGACATAGGATTCTTCATCAATTAAACCCTAGTTTATTTATAACAACACTAAAGATTTGTATTTGAACCCATAACTTATTAGTAATTATTTTACAACCCCTAGTTATTTTCATTTATCAAGCTAGACTTATTTTATAAAAACCTTTATCATCTAGCCTTAAAGCTTAGGACATTAGGGCCATGATTGTAATAAATTAAACTAGGATTATTTATGGAAGCAAATATAGCTTGAGTATAACCATATGTCTTGTGTTTACCCCAGGCGGGGTTAGGTTAGTTTTGGAAGACTTGTGAATTTGCAAGCAAAGGATTAGGTAAGCTCCTGCATAAACTTATTTGATGATAAAGGTTACTATAGCAAGCCAAACGCGAAGTGTATGGACACTCATTTTGTAAAGGCAATTGAGGACTGTTTCCTTTCTTGTTCAGTCAAACAAATCTTTTGAAAACCAAACAAGCAGTTTTGCTCAAACACTAAACTCTTTCTAAAAACCCACTTTGACATGAATTTTAGAAACAATTAATTGCTATTTCCAAGTAAAGTAATGTTTTATCTATTTTCTCCCAAGTGGGACAATCAACGTTGAGTACTTAATAAGGGTAGATTAGTAGTACTAGTTTTGAAGAATAGGAGTAAGTCTTCTAGCAGAAGGCTACCTCCAGAAGATAAACTTAACTTAGAGAAATGACAGTACTACTTGGTCATGCTGGTCCGAGCTAGCAAGTTCAGTCAAGTGGACTGTGTGTTTCTGGAATGGACAACCAGTTTGTTTGGTTGTAGAGAATGAGGAGTATCTTACTCGGTAGGCCGATCACCTGCCTTTTTGTCAGTCTGCACAAAGTGTGACCGTTATATGGTCATGGGACCCAACATGTGGTAACCTATGGCCACCCATTTGAGTGGTTGTATTTGTTGTGCACATGTATGGTTTGAAAAGAAAAAACACCACTCTTTATTTTTAACCTTATTTCTCGCTTGCCAGCACTTTCTCTTATGTAATTTTTACAACCTGCATTCATGAACTATTTTACCTGAAATACTCAAAGCATACACGACTTACTGAAATTTTTATCTCATCACCTTTTGTGCCATGTTTTCAGGTCGATCTTGCAGTGGAGATGAGTAGCTAGTTTGTTGTTTACTTTGAAGACATTGTGTTATTTATTTTATGTATTGCTTTGAGAGATGATAGTAAACCATTTATTTTGGATTTGTTCTTGAATTTTTGGGTTGTAATAAGTTTAAAATTTTAAGTATTGTTTTATTTTCATTTGTATGACCTAGTTATAAAGACCCCTTGTCCTTTAGACGGGGCAACATCCCTGGCCCTGTTGGACCTAGGTTGTGGGGTGTTACAAGTGGTATCAGAGCCTAGGTTTAGGCAAATATTGATAGTATATGTTCTATTTTATTAAGTTCAAATCTTTTATCTAACCTGGCTTGTTTATATTGTAGGATGGTTAGAATGATTAGAACTAGTTTCTGACAGTGAAGATGAAGAGATTGATACAGAATATGTTCTCCACCCTCCTAGTCCTGTAGTCGATTTGACAGCTAATAGTGATGATCCGGGGGAGATAGATTATGAATCTTTACCTAGACCTTTCTTCATACTTCCACCTAACCAGGTTGAGACCGGGGAGAGTTCTAGGTGACCCAAGAAAGAGCCAATGGATGGGTTTGTAAGTGGGGCTAGGATAGACTTCACTAAGAATTCTGGGGGATGGTTATATGAGGCCGACTTTGAAGACTCCGATGAGGATTAGGGAGGTTAAAAGCTGTTATGATTAGGATGTTTTGTTTACACCTTTCCATGAACTTCTATGTTAAGGATTTCATTTCTGTTTACTGCTTTAATTTCAAATTTATGCAAATAAGAGTACCTGAGTACTCTAAGGTTTGAGAGAAATTTACATGCAATTCTTTATACAAAACTTGCATCTGATTTCCTTTTACTTAAACCTGAATGTGAATGCATACTTAAAATGTTTTAAACTTGAATGCATAAACTCATTATCTGGGTATAATTTAGAATGGCACCCAAATGCCGTGTAGCCACATCAGGTAGAAGAGTTCTGGAGGCAGAACCTGTGACACTGAAGAGTGAGATGACCCAAATGCAGTCACCTAACCTGTGACACTGGATTAATGGTCCCTTGCATGAGTCCATGCTGAACTTAGCCAACATCTTGTCAACATATTAGGCTTGGGATAAGCCTAACATTTTTTACTTCCTATGTAACACCCCACTACCTAGGCCCAACAGGGCCGGGGATGTCGCCCCATCCAATGGACCAGGGGTCTTTATAACTAGGTCACATATAATAAAATAAAATAAATACTTTAAAATTAAACTTATTACAACCCAAAAGATAAATATAAGAACAAATCCAAAATAAATTATTTGCTACAATCTCTCAAACATCCTATAAAGAAAATAACATAAAGTCTTCAAAACATAGGCAACAGGTCCAGCTATTAACCTCCACAGCTGGATCAACCTGAAAACATGGTATAAAATGTGATGAGATAAAAATCTCAGTAAGCCGTATGTGCTTTGAGTGTTTCAGGTAAAATAATTCATGTATGCAAGTTGTAAAAGTTTCTTAAGAGAAAGTGCTGGCAAGCGTTAAATAAGTGTTGAAAATAAAGAGTGGTGTTTCACTTTTCAAACCATACATGTGCACAATAAATACAACTACTCAAATGGGTAGCCATGTGTTACCACACGTTGGGCCCCATGACTAAGCAACGGTCAGAATGCCACACTTTGTGCAAATTGACAAAAGGTAAGTGTACGGCCTACCGGGTGAGATACTCCTCCATCTCTACACCCAAACTTACCGGTTGTCCACTCCGAAAACACATAGTCCACATGATTGAAACTTGCTAGCTCGGACCGACATGACTTACCAGACTAGCATCCTATCCAGGAAGGACTCACCCCTCAGAGGTGGCCACCTACTGAGAGACTTACCCTAATCCTTCAAAGACTAGTCCTGGTAGTCTACCCTTATTGAGTACTCAACGTTGATTGTCCCACTTGGGAGAAAATGGATCATACATTGCTTTATTTGGAAATAGCAATTAAGGGTTCTAAAATTCTTGTCAAAGTTGGGTTTTAAAAAAAAGTTTAGCATTTTGTGTAAAACTACTTGTTTGATTTTCAAATAATTTGCTTGACTGAAATAAATAGGAAAAATAGTCCTTAATTGCCTTTACAACATGAATTTCCATACACATCACGTTTAGCTTGCCATAGTAATTTTTAGTCTTCACAAAATTCCATGCAGGAGCTTACCTGATTCTTTGCTTGCTCAAATTCAAAAGTTTTCCAAGGCTGACCTAACCCCGCTTGGGGTAAACACAAAACATAAGGTTACACTCAAGCTAAATTCACTTACACAAATAATCCTAGTTCAACTTATTACAATCACGACCCTAATGTCCTAAGCTTTAGGACTAGCTGATAAAGAATTTTATAAAATAAGTCTAGTTTGATAAGTTAAAATAACTAAGGGTTCTAAAATAATTGCTAATAAATTATAGACTCAAATAATAATTCTTGAGTGTTATTATTAATAAATAAACTAAGGTTTGAATATATAATACCAAGCCCTAAATAATATTAATAAATGGTAATTTAAAAATAGCTTTATTATAAATAAATAATAAATTACAAATAATTTTTAATTAATTTTTAATAGATAATAAATAATTATTAATAAATAAAATTAATAATAAATGAATTATATTAAATTTTTGTTTAATAAATAACAAACAAATTTTAATATAAATAATATTTATGAATATAGGCAAAAGTTTGAACTATGGTCTACAAGGTCATTATTATTATTTATATAAAAGATCTTATTTAATATTATGCCTATGCATATATTATTTTTTAAGGAAAAATATCATTTATTTGACTAGTAAAATGTCAATATTTCATGTAACCCCCCATTTCCAAAACTTCCTAGCAATTTCGAAATTCTTAGAGAAAAATATAGTAATAATTTTAATTAAGGTAATAAAATTTACTAATTAAAATAGCCCAGGATCAACAAGAACATAATCATGATTTTCCTATTGCTAACAAGAATCATGAACATATTCTTCAAAATCAAACAACAAAATAATCCATTTATGAACGTATGCTTAAATAAACACTTGCTATCACATGGCCAAACAATCATGATCATGTCTTCAATGGAGATAAGAACATAAAAATCCTATTCACCAAAGGTGACATAACATCTAGCATGCTTAAACATTCATAACTCTCTTAGGCCATGATGAACATACATCGATTCTCAAGGAAATCCATATAGCTTAAACATGATCAATCATTCTCATGTCCTAATCCGAACCCCTTTATTCACATGCATATACTCAATCCCCCATTCATATTTTATTCTTCCTATCAATATCTAAGAGACATGAATGCTGAATTAAAAAGAAGGTTTAAGGAGAAATACTTGATTGATGAACACTTTGATGAAGATTTAAGAAGGTCCACGCTTGAGAGTCTTGAATTGTCCAAGAAATGAGGAGAGAAAATAGCCATGGTTGTCATAACCATTTTGGCCGAGAGAGAGAGAGAGAGAGAGAGCACTAGCATGATATGCTAAAGATTGAAGGGAAGAAGATGAACAAAAGAATTGTTCTTGGTTACCTTGATGATGTTCTTGAGACTTCAAGGGAAAAACTGGTTTTGATCCGAATGCTAATTTTTGTTTTCGAGATTTAATGTTATAAATTCCAGAAATAAACTCTAGGGAGTATGTAGGAGTGTTCTGGAGTTTTTGAGAGGGATTGGAGGTGTTTAGAGTAGTCTTTGGCTTGAATAAAGGTAGTGTGTGTTCTTGGTGAAAATGGAGAGAGTTGAGGGAAAATGCTGGACGAATTGTTGGTGAGTGCTGGCCGAATGGTCTATGGAATTCAGGGGTTTCGGTTTTCAGCTTAGAGAGGGAGAGAAAAATCTGATTGTTTGAAATTCAAATGGAGTTATTTGAGGAGTGGTTTGAGATATAGAATATGTTAATGATGTTTGATTGAGAGAGGTTTCCTTGATCTTCAATGGTACCGGCTGGACTGCTTGGTTTTGCTGAAATGAATGAAGGTTAATATAGCTCTAAGGCTGGCCAAAATTCAGTTTACAATGGTAGAGAAAATTCTGGTTTGCTAGCTTGATACAAGAGTGATTTAATGAAGCAAGAATTCTGGAATTTTTTTGAAGTTCAAATGAGTTTTGGATAGAGTGATCTTAGGAGGTTTTTTAGGTATGATTATGGAGTCCAAGTACTCAAGGTAAGTGTGGAGGTTAATGGTGTTCAGTCCATGGCTGAACAAGGTCCAATTTGCAGAGGTTTGAAGGTGTTTTTCGGTCTAGGCCTAGGGAGACAAAACTGGAATTTTTTTTCTAGTTTCAACTTGTTCAAGGTTTCAAATGGAAAAGCTTTTTGATGCAGAATTTTCTGCATTTCTTCAGCCCTATTTGCAGCTGGTTCTCTTGGAGTGTTTGAGGGTCTTTTAAGGGTGGTCTTCCAGCTTCCTTTATGGAGGAAAATCAGAAAAGTTTGCTGGCTTGAATGTGGAATAAAACAGCTTCATTTTCTGGTTGAGAGTTGCGAAACTGCCCAGAATTTTTTTTTCCTGGTTTGTGCAGTCAAAATTTTACACAGAATTTTCAATCTTCAAGCCACATGAAATGACCATTTTTCTGGTAGCGAATGGTTAGGATTAATGGCTGAATTTTTTTGAAAGTTGGACTGTCAAGAATGATGGAATTTTTCCAGATTTTTCTTCATTAAAACCATGAACAACATGAAGGTAGGATTGAAGGTTCTACCATGGTGATTTATTTCTCTTGGGAATCCTTCCTAACTTCTCTCCTATTTTCGGCCAATCCTCTATCATTCAAGACTGATTTTCGAAATTCAAGGTTGAAGAATTATCACAATTTTTTTTTTGAATTTAAAAGAAGAGATTTAATGGATTTTGGTTTATTTAAATTATGAAGAAGTTAGGACAAAGCTAGAGGTAATAAAAAGGACAAGAATTCCTCTAGAAATCTTTTTAGGACATGCTTATATAATCAAGACATTCTTTTCATGTCTCCCCTAAGACAACATTCCTATTTTTATGGAATGCAAGAAAACAAAATTCAAACTTAATCAAGATAATCATGATAAAAACTTACATGATGGGATTTGAACTCATGACTTCAAAGATTAATTCCAAAGCTCTAACCACTAAACCACAACACTCTTGTTCTTATCTTCTCACCCACATATTCCTCTTATTTAATCCTCAAGCTGTCTTCCTATTTTGACCTCAAGCAAAATTACCATTTTACCCTTCCTACTCAATAAGCATACCTAAGCCTTTTAACCTATAAACCACAATTCTAAAACACATAAAATCATTCAAAAATATATATATTCATGCAAAATAATATGATATGCATCCTGACCCCCTTACTCTAGGGTTGGCTTTAGGTGGGGTTTCACATCCTCCCCTCCTTAGGAGAATTTCGTCTCGAAATTTAGGCGTACCTCTATCTCAGATCGGGATACTTCCGCTTTACCCATTCTTCTGTTTCCCATGTGGCATCTCACGTGCAATGATGATCTCACTACACCTTTACCATCGGAATCTGCTTGTTCCGGAGAGTCTTGATACTTCGGTCCAATATCTTTACGGGTTTCTCCATATAGCTCAGGTCGGGTTGCAACACTAACGGCTCATTATTTAAAACATGCCCGGGGTCGGCATTGTACTTCTTCAATTGTGATACATGAAATACGTTGTGAATTCCCATCAACCCATCTGGTAAATCCAATCGATACGTCACCGGCCCAATTCTCTCTTTTATTGCAAACGGTCCCAAATACCTCGCATTCAGCTTTCTCCCTTTTGGATGCCTCAGAATTCCCCTATTTGGTGTCAGTTTTAGGAACACACCATCTCCCACCTGAAATTCTAACTTTCTCCGCCTATTGTCTGCATAACTCTTTTGTCGGCTCTGGGCCGCTTTCAATATTTCCCTAATTAACTTGACCTTGTCCAACATTTCTTGAACATAGACTTCTCCCGATTTACTTATGTGACCATCCTCTGACCAACTCCAGTATAGCGGTACCTGAAATTTACGTCCATTTATAGCTTCATACGTAGCCATTCCAATCGAAGCTTGATAATTGTTATTGTATGACAACTCCGCATACGGCACACATTCGATCTACTTATTCCCAAAATCCAATACACAGGCTCTCAGCATATCCTTTAATATCTGAATAACCCTTTCTGACTATCCATCGGTCTGCGGGTGTGCCGTCGTACTAAACTTCAGACTAGAACCCTTTGATTCTTGAAACTTGCCCCAAAATCGGGAGGTAAATCTTAGATCATGGCCGGACACAATACTTGAAGGCACTCCGTGTAATCTAACTATTTCCCGCACATAGGTCTGAGCCAACTTTTCCATTGAATCCCTTACATTCACGGGTACGAAATGCGCCGACTTGGTCAATCGATCCACCACTACCCATATGGCGTCCTTTTGGGTCCTTGCCATAGGGAGTCCGGTAACGAAGTCCATGGTCACCTCTTCCCATTTTCATTCCGATACTAGCAATGGTTGTAATAATCCTGCCACCTTTTTGTGCTCCGATTTGACTTTCTGACAGGTTAGACACGTTGAGACATACTTAACCACGTTCCGCTTCATCCCGGGCCACCAATAAGTCTTTTTCAGATCTTGATACATCTTGACCTCTCCCGGATGAATGGCGTACTTGCTCTTATGCACTTCTTCTAAAATTCTGTCCTTCAACTGGTGCTCCTCGGGTACACACAAACGATCTCGGCAGTACAACACTCCCGCTCCGTCCCGTCGGAATTCACTGCCTTGCCGTTTAACCTCCTTGTCCTTGAAAAGCTGAAATTCCGTATTACTCAGCTGGGCTTCAACAATTTCCCGCCTTAGATCTGGCATCAACTTCAGGTTGCTAATAATAATCCTCTCTTCTTGCACTTCTGCTCTTCTATCTAACACATCCTGAACTACTTGAACCTCCTGTACTCTTAGCCTGGCCATTCTGACTTTCCGCCTCAGGGCATCAGCAACGACGTTAGCTTTCCCGGGGTGGTAGTTGATAGGACAACGGTACTCTTCTAAAAATTCCATCCATCTTCGCTGCCTCAAATTCAAGTCTTTCTGGGTGAAGATGTACTTCAGGCTCTTGTAATCAGTGAACACTTCATATTCCACTCCATACAAGTAGTGCCACCATTTCTTTAAAGCGAACACAATGGCAGCCAACTCTAGTTCATGGGTGGGATAATTGACTTCATGCGGCTTCAATTTTCGAGAAGCATAGGCGATCACTTTCCTCTCTTGCATCAAAACTGCTCCCAAGCCTTCCTTCGAGGCATCAGTATAGAGTGCGTTGGGCTTATCTGCCTCTGGTAGACTCAATACAGGCGCTGTCATTAACCTCCGCTTCAACTCTTGGAAACTCTTTTCACATTTTTCATTCCACATAAAGGGTATATCCTTTCTCAGCAACCGGGTCATAGGAGATACTAGCGTTGAAAACCCCTTAATAAACCTCCTGTAGTAGCCAGCCAATCCCAAGAAAATTCGAATCTCTGTGATGTTCTCTGGTTACTTCCAATCTGAAACTGCTTCAATCTTCGATGGGTCCACCTTGATCCCATCCTTGGTCACCACGTGACCAAGAAATGCCACACTATCCAGCCAAAACTCGCACTTGCTAAACTTGGCGTAAAGCTTGTGCTCCCTTAGCTTTTCTATTACCAATTTCAAATGTTCTGCATGGTTCTCCGGGCTCCTGGAGTATATGAGTATGTCGTCGATGAAGACCACCACGAACTTGTCTAAGTAGGGTTAGAACACTCGATGCATCAAATCCATAAATACATAGGTGCATTAGTTACCCCGAAAGGCATCACCACAAACTCACAGTGACCATATCTTGTATTGAAGGCCGTCTTAGGAATATCTTCCTCCTTTATCCTCACTTGATAGTAGCCTTGCCTCAAATCTATCTTGACATCCATTAGTCATATCTAGTAGTTATAATGATATGTGATGGTAAGGACGATACAGAAGGATTTAAGTATGGCTACCGGGAAAAAAGTTTTCTCGTAGTTGATACTCTCTTTCTGAGTATACTTTTTCTACACAAGCCTAGCTTTGAAGGTTTTCACCTTTCCATCTGCACTTTTTTTTTTCTTATATACCCACTTAAACTCAATGGATTTTATCCCTTCAGGTAAAGTTATAAGATTCCAAACCTGATTAATGTACATAGACTCAATCTCGACTTTCATTGCTCCATGCTATATATCTACTGAAGGTGTAATATAGCAAAATGAATAACAAAAGCATGCAAGATAGACAAAAAACACGAAAATAATAGCAGCGGAAGAGCTTCTAAAATTTTAATACCTCTGCATTTAAATGACCTTGTTAGCACAGAAGAAGATGTTTGGACCATTTCTTGCTAAATGCTAGAAGTCTCTGGTTCCCTTCTGGTCGATAAATCTGGATGCTTTCCTATAATCCTGTGGCTTCGTTTCAACAACGCTAAGCCTTTGGGTTTTCAAAATATATCCTGTGAAACCCCAATCAAAACCGACCTTAGAGTAAGAGGGTTGTGATGCATATCATGCTCTACTCCATGAATTAAATACATTTTCATATGATTTCTATGTGCTTTGGACTTGAGTTTTACTGTTTTGAAGTCTTGTTAGTGAGTATTGTGTGAGGGGGGCAAAATGGTAATTTTTGCCTGAGGTGAAAATAGGGAGATAGATTGTGGATTGAATAGAAAATAATTTTTCTAGTAGGAATAGCAACAAGAATTGTTGTGGTGTAGTGGTTAGAGCCTTAGAATTAATTATTGAAGTCTAGAGTTCAAATTCCATCATAGAAGCTTTAGCTAGATTAAATTTTATTTTTGCTTAGGGGGAGCTGGTTTCGGCCTTAAGGGCCTAGATCAATGTGGTGATGATGTCCTAGGAGAGACATGTTAGGAGTATTCTCATTCCACTCCTTTGCCTACTCGAAATTCCCAAAGGGAATTCTTGTTCCCTTGATCTTTAGTTTTTCTTAATTTTCAACTCCTTAGTTTGATCAAAGTGTTCTACCCTTTTCCTTTCCAGAAAATTCAGTAGAGGGCTGAGGTCTTTTAAGATCAAAATGTCCTAGTAAAGGCTTCTCATGGTCTGGAAAATGTGGATGAATTGTGGGAAATTCCAAGAGGAAAAATCCCTCTAAAAAGCTTGCTGAAATTTCACTCTATAGCTAGTTCACCTTCCTTCTTGGAATGAGCTGAAATTTTCCAGCTTGTGTACCTTCAAAATGTCAAACTTCTTAGCTGACATTTCCTTCCAAATGCTGCCAGAAAAATGGCCTTAATATCAGCTTGAAACATGAATTATTTCTGCCATTTTTGGACTGCTCAAAAGCTGTACAAACCAGTGAAAAATTCTGGGCAAATCGTTACCTTGGAGGCTTAAAGCCAAGCTGTTTTCTTCCAGATTTTGTGCAGCACCTTAGCCATGTTTTTCCTCCATGAAGAAGCATGGAAACTAGCCTTGAATACCCCTGAAACCCCCCCCCCCCCCTTCAAAATCACTGCATCTCAGCTGGAAGAGGTGGACGAAATTCTGCCAGAAAATTTCCTGTGCAGCTAAAATTATTGTGTAGGAATTTTCCAGCTTGCTTTCCATTTCTCCTCCAGCCGAAAATGCCAACCTACTTCTCTCAAAACCTTCCTTAAACCACCATTAACAGAGCTCCATTGTTTCCTTCAAACTTCTGGACGAAAGGCAGCAATGGCTGTCCGAAAATCTCTCCAACAAATCCCTGCAATTTTGCTTGATTACTTTCCAAAATTCCAGCCATCTTATTTAGCAACCTTCCATGATATCTTGCTCAATTGACCAGAATTCTTCTCCATCATTGTGCACCTTAATTTTGGCCACCATAAGCCACCTTGAACCAGCTTTAATCCCTCAGAAAAATTACTCCAGCAGTCGGCCATAGGAGACTTCAAAGCTGTCCAGAAAAATCAAGATATTCTTAGAATATCTAGTTTCCAAATTCTCTTCCTAAAAATATTCTTCAAGGATTGTAACAACTAACCTTTCCTTTTCCCTTCCAAATAAAAGAAACAACTTCCCAAACCCTACTGAAAATCGGCCAGCCCTATCCCTCACAGAAATTCGGCAGCCTCTCTCTCTCTCTCTCTCTCTCTCGATTTTCTCCAACCATCAAGAACACACACACTACACCAAGAACACCTACTACCTTCTTTCACCTAATACACTTTCAAACCACTTCAAACCCTCACGAAAATCTCCAGATTTGATCTGCTCTTTCCTGTGAATCCATCAACACCATTATTAACATCAAACCCCACAAATCATCTTGCTACTTTGGATTAAAACCAGAAATTTTTGTGAAGGTCAAGAACATCTTCAAGGTAAACTTATTCTAACAACTTCATCATCTCCAAACTCGATCTCTAATGAAAACCTATATGAATAATCATACTAATGATCTCTTCTTCTTCTTCTTCTTCTTCTTCTTCTTCTTCTTCTTCTCTCTCTCTCTCTCTCTCTCTCTCTCTCTCTCTCTCTCTCAAATGGCCGAAATCTCTCACCTTTGGCCGGATGACTTCTCCTTCCATAATCTTGCTCTCGCCATCTCTCTTTGACAAGGTTAGCTATCTAGGAGTTGAGATCTATTCCAAACTCCTTCAAGACATTCATCAATCAAGTAAGTACCTTCAATCTTCTTTTTTAAACTCTAGAATCATGTCTCTAGGATGATGTCGTTAGTAGGTGGATGGTGGTAGGATTTAAGTATATATATATATATATATATATATATATTGTTGAGATTGAAGCATGAATGTATGTATGAATATGAAGGAGAAGGGATTTATGCATGGATGGATTATCTTGGATGATTATATGATGATTTGAGGTTGATGCATGTCATAGGTAGTATTTGTGATGAAGCATGCTAGAGATTATGTCACATTTGGTGAATAGGAGTTATATGCATGATTAGATTATTGAAGCCATGATCATGTTTATGCTAGTAAAGGTTAAATCATGTCTTAATAAATTTGGATCTATGCCTAGATGCAAGATTTGGATGATTTGATGAATCGAAGGATTGTGTATGTTATTGATTGTGGTTGGCCATAGAATTTGATCATGATCTAGTTGTCCCTAAAACTAATTTTCACTTTATGCATAAAATACTCAATAAAATATTATTGCTAGTATTTTCGAAAATAACTCTAGGAAGGGTAGATTTGGAATTATTATATATAAATGATATTTTAGTCAAATAAATAATAATTTTGCTAGAAAATAAAATAAATAAATATTATTAAAGCCTTTCATGGAAATAATTATAATTAGTAAAATGATTATTAAATCAAAACCCCTTAAGGATTTACTTATTATTTTCCAAACAAGACTCATTAAATTTAATCTTCACTAGTTCTAGCTATCAATTATTTTCTAACAACTAGACTATCATTAAATCACTATTTTACCTAGTACCTCCTATGACTCTTGATCAAATAAACTCTAGATTTTTCTTAACAAGATGTAAACTTTCAACTTATTAGAATTTATTTCCCAAACCATTAATTGTTTTAAATAACAAATAAAACTTAGCTTATAAACGTACTTATTTATTATTTTGCCTTAAAGCTTGAGACACTAGGATCATGGTAGTAGTGAATTGAGTTGATTTAAAATTGAGGAAGTGGATTGTAGCTTGAATCTGATTAAGATTTGTATTTACCCATGTGGGGTTAGGTCAGCTGTTCGAGACCTTGTTGTTGTGAGCAAGAATCAGGTAAGTTCCTGCATAAAACCTCTCGATGTAAAAATGTTTTGCTTATGGCAAGCTAAATGTGGAGTGTATGGACACTCGTTTATCTGAAGGCAATTGAGGGTTGAATTTGTTCTTATTTCCAACACTTAAATTATTTAAAAGTTACTGAGCAGATTTTCCAAACTTAAAACTCTTTCTAAGACTGTTAGTTCCCAAAACTTGGAAACCCTCAAATTACTAGTTTCATGAAGAGCAATGCTTTGTTCATTTTATCCCAAGGGGGAAATGTCGTTGAGTACTCAATAAGGGTGGACTACTAGGACTAGTCTTTGAAGGGTTAGGGTAAGTCTCTCAGCAGGTGGCCACCTCTGAGGGGTGAGTCCTTCCCGGATGAGATCTCAGTCCAGTGAGTCGTGCCGGTCCGAGCTAGCAGTTTGTTTTCAGTCAAGTGACTGTGTTTTGCCGGAATGGACACCCGGTTTTTGTTTGGGTATAGAGAAGGAGGAGTATCTTGCCCAGTAGGCCGATCACCTACTTTTGTCAATCTGCACAAAGTGTTGGCATTCTGACCGGTTATGGGACCCAACGTGTGGTAACCCATATCCTTTTCTTTCGAGTGGTTGATTTCATTATTTATGTACGACTAGATAAGCCAAAACGCCATTCTTGCTTTTGACTAAAGTTTATTGCTTGCCAATGTTTCTCATATTAAAGTTTCACTTTGCATCCATGAACTGATTTCACTAAACACCCAAAGCACACACGAACTTACTGAGATTTCTGTCTCATCACCTTTTTATCATGATTTCAAGCCTAATAATTAAATTAATTCTTGGACTGAAACAAGCCTAGTAATTAAATTAATTAAATAACCCAATGGACCAATATAAACCTGAAGCCTTGGCCCAGTTCATTAGGTTTAGCCTTTAATTTAATTTAATTATTCCTGGACGAATACAAACTCAATAATTAAATTAATTAAATAATCCAAATGGACCAATAAATAATTCTTTCTATTTGGACTTTTTATTTTATTCTAACCCAATAAATAAACTAAGCTACTCGAATAAAATAAAATCCATTTCAATATAAGATCAATCCTTCAACAAAAAACCATCAGGACTTATGGGCTATTCCGATGACCAAAAGATACATCGTCTTAGCTATTAAAATGACAAAAATACCACTGCTATAGAAATAGCTGTATTTTGCATTTTAACTATTTTCTAATAGCACCATAAGGAAATATTGATCTCAAGGACATTGTTGCGTTAGCAAAGTCTCCAACCTATCAGTGTAATGACTAAAATACCCCTCTTCGCATTGTCATACACTTAGAGAGGAAGAATGTAGTAACACCTCTCCAAAATACATCTATCATCCTTAGACCTCTAGCCCAATGATCCACGAATCTTGAAATGTTTTTGCTTTCTAAGGGTGCACCCGAAAGCTAACATCCAAGTCGTGTTCCCCAAGGCCCTAGATATTTAGATCATTCAAACAGTCACAAAGGGCGATATAGCATAGAAGCTATCATGTACAAGTCTATCATAACTAACTAGTCACATATACCTAACATACAAGTATATCGGCTCTACGATAGAACCTCAACTACATCATAGCAAAGTACATGCTTCTAGCTTTCGTCAGACCACTAACTTATACTTAAGTTTTCACTAGTGAGTAATCTAGTCCAAGCTGTAGCAAAAGCAGCAATAGTACTTTTAGAAATGACTACTACGGTCTTGTTCTATGTATTCAAAATACGCTCATGCTATGAAGTGAGTGGATTACTCACTAGCTAAAGGTAAACTATTCCCCATTTAGAATTCATAATACAATAACCTAAACATGATTAGATTCTCTTTCTCAGTAATCGGTTAAGAACAACCGTTTATGTGTTAAGTAACCCATGATCCATACTATACTGTGAAAGACCACCATTCACATGGATCACTTACTTAAACATAATGGGTCATTTCCAAATGTAAATCGTGCACAAATAAAATGTAAATTCACAAATAAATTTTGAGAATAAATTTTTTTATTAATAAATTTGATAATTTCATCAGAAACCTAGTCTAGTGGGCATACATTCCAATAATCTCCCACTTGCACTCTAAAACTAAGAAAATCTGTAGGTGCCCACCCCTATGGCATCTAGTGTCTTTTGAAGACACTTTCAGCCAAAGGCTTGGTGAAGGGATCTGCTAAGTTGTTCTTTGAAGCTATATGTTCAACCATGATTTCCCGTCTTTAGATGAAATCTTGGATCAGGTGGTTATTCCTCTCGATGTGCTTCCCCTTCTTGTGGTTCTTTGGTTCTTTAGATTGCGAGACTGCTCTAGTATTGTCGCAGTACACCACAATCGGTCTGTCTATGTGTGGCATGACTCCAAGTTCGAAAAGGAACTTCTGGAGTTACATTGCTTCCTTGGATGCCTCCGAAGCTGCCATATACTCAACTTCTATGGTTGAGTCAACAATGTAAGATTACTTGATACTCCTCCATGAAACAGCTCTCCCAGATAAGGTGAAGACATATCCACTTGTGGATTTTCTCTCATCCTTATCTACTTGGAAATTTGAGTCTATGTATCCAGTAGAAACCAAATCATTAGCCCTGTAAAGTAGCATATAATCTTCATACATTTGAGGTACTTGAAAATATACTTTACAACTTACTAATGAATCTCTTCTGGGGTTCATTGATATTTGCGAACTAAGCCTACAACATAATAGATATCTGGCCTAGTGTACAACATGGCGTACATGAAACTTTCGATAGCCGAACTGTGGGAAATCCTACTCATTCTATCATATTTTTCTTAGGACTTAGGATAGTCCTTTGAATAAAAAGATAACCCATGTCTGAAGGGATTAGATCTCCCTTGCATGAGTCCATGCTGAACTTAGCCAGCATCTTATCAATGCATGTCGCTTGGGATAATCCAAATATTCTTTGTTTTCTATTTCTAAAACACTTAATCCCGAGAATGTAACTGGCTTCTCCCAAGTCCTTCATACTGAACTGACTAGACAGCCAAACCTTAGTAGATGACAATATTCCTACATTATTCCCAATGAATAGAATGTCATCCACATATAGAATAAGAAAAACCATATTTAAGCCTTCCAATTTTTTGTGCAAGCATGGTTCATCCTCATTTTGAATGAAGTTTTAAGACTTTACAGTCTCATCAAAATGAATGTTCCATGCTCTAGATTGCTGCTTAAGTCCATAAATAGACTTCTTAAGCTTGCAAACCATATTTTCTTGGCCTTTAGCAATCAAACCTTTTGGTTCAGACATATAGATATCTTCACTAAGATGGCCATTAAGAAATGCCGTGTTGACATCCATTTGTCATATCTCGTAGCCATAATGACATATGATGGCAAGGAGGATACGCATGGACTTAAGCATGACTACCGGAAAAAAGTTTCCTCATAGTCGATTACCTCTTTCTGAATATATCATTTCGCCACAAGCCTAGCTTTGAAGGTTTCCACCATCCCATCAATTCCCCTTTTCCTCTTATATGTCCACTTACACCCAATGGGTTTTATCCCTTCAGGTGAAGCTACAAGATCCAAAACCTGATTGAAGTACATAGATTCAATCTCGGCTTTCATTGCTTCATGCCATAGATTTTCATCGGCATCAGCAATAGCCTCTTCGTATCTAGTGGGATCTTATTCCTGGTGGTCAAAGACCAGCTCAAAAGCCTCTCTAGTCCATTTTTCTGAAACCCTAGATACCCTCCCACTATAACGAGGCTCTTTTTGTACAGGTTTTTAAGGCTCTGCCTCTTCTTGTTCCACAATTGGGTCTGAAGAAATTAATTCCAAAGATAACTTCTCCTCGAGTTCCAACCTTGTTGAACCTTTAGTGGAAGTACTTTGATCATCCTCCAAGTATCTACAATCAGTACTTACCAGTACTTTCTACTCTTTGGGATGATAAAAGTAACCTCCTTTTGTCCCTTTTGGATACCCAACAAAGTAGCATAATTTTGATCTTGGTTCTAGCATATTTCTCTTGATCAGTACATAAGCTGGATAGCCCCAGATCCTGAGAGGAAGACTGGGCTTATGCTTAGTCCACATCTCATAGGGAGTCCTAGGTATTGACTTGGAAAGCACCAAGTTCAAAATGTATGTCGCTGTTTCCAAGGCATATCCCAAAAAAGAAACCGGAAGAGTAGCATGAGACATCATACTTCAGACCATTTCCATTAATGTCATGTTTCTTCTCTCAGTTACTCCAATGGGAGAGTTGGGATACTATCCCATGATGTACTATGTAATCCTTGAATTTACCGAGAAGGTACTTTCTACCACAATCTGATCGTAAGATTTTGATCAATTTACCTATCTGACGCTCCACTTTAGCGTTAAACTTTTTGAACTTGTTAAAAAAGTCAGACTTGCACCTCATCAGATAGACATAACCAAATCTTGTGCAATCATTCGTACAAGTGATGAAGTACTCAAAACCTCCTCTAACTAGTGTAGATAAAGGACCACATGCATCAGCGTGAACAAGGCCCAATATCACCTTGGCTCTATCAGTCTTTTGGGTGAACGACCATTTGGTCATTTTTCCCATAGGGCAGGATTTACACTGAGACCAACTTTCCAATCTTAATAAGCTCAAGGGCCCATTATGGATTAACCTCTGAATCCTGGTTGAGTTAATATGACCCAACCATAGATGCCAAAGATATAGGTCATTGATATTAATCTTTCTCTTCTTACTTAAAGGTTCAGATTAAACGTTATTTATATGATTGTTCGTAGGATTTAAGAAGAATAAGTTTCCATACATATGCCCAGAACAAAGAACTTCTCCATTTCTACTGATAGTAATACCAGAATGGAAAGAAACAAAATATCCATGATTTATTAGCTTTGCAACTAAAATCAAATTCTGTCTAAAATCAGGTACATATAAAATATCCTTCAAAATAACTACTCTATTACAATAAAAAACAAGATCCAGCTCTCCCACTGCAAGGGCTCATACTTATGCTCCATTCTCTACTCGTAGTCCATGTTTGCCCTTCTGGAGTCTTCTTATCTTTCTATACCCCTACAAGGAGTTACAGAAATGATCAATGGCTCTAGAATTAATAATCTAAGTGGAAGTTAATCCAACCATTGGAACTAACTCTAGATAGAGAACAATACATGTAGGGTTTTTCTTGGCCTGAAGCTCTGGACACTCCTTTTTCTAGTGTCCCTTCTGCCCGCACTTGAAGCACTGGCCCTTAAGCTTGTTGGGCTGGGTCAGTGCATTTCCCTTCTTTTTCTTCAACTTTCTAGGCTTAGGCCCAGTTCTGGAAGAAGAAGCCCTAGCAATCATAGCATCAGACTGTGGCTTCATGACCTTTTCTGCTATATGGAGCTCTTTCATTAACTCGGTTAAACTCATGTTTAACTTGTTCATGCTATAATTTAAATTGAACTAAGTAAAAGAGCCTAGAAGAGATTTGAGAACCATGTCCACTTGGCTCTCGGGGTCAATAACAGCCCTTAAGACTTCTGCTTCCTCGAAAGTAGCAATCATCTTGAGCATGTGCTATCTGACTGATGCTTCCTCAGCCATCTTAGTGTTGATTTGTCCTAAGAGCTTCCTGCCTTCCAGGCTAGCTCTTATCAATGAACATCGTGGCTAACGAAGTGCTAATGTCATACGCAGTGGCCATGTGCTCATGTTTGGATTGGAGCACATTCGACATGAAGGCTAACATGTAGCAATGAGTCATCTCGTTAGTCTTCTTCCATGCTTTCTTAGCCTTGCACTCATCAGTGGTGTAACCCTACCCGATAACAGAGCAGGTTTTGTAGAGGACATATACTATTTGACAGTGAGTATTATGCCCAGGTTCGTCTTCTAGTTTATATAGTTTGGACCTATTAGCTTATTCTCATGGAGAATAATGGCCAAAGAACTAAAAGAACCTCCTACCATTTTTTAAAAATCAAAAAATAAAAGAAAAACTCAGTTTGTGGAAAATAAAATATAATTTGTGCACTTTATCCTTATATTAAAACTGATAATAGTTAACTCTATCACTATTATCTATAATATGATTTGTTTAGATCATAGGAGAACTGACATAGCTTCTTGGGAAGGTTAACAGTTTCCTAAACTAAGTATATTAGCCACCAAAAATTAATTCTTCCTTCTAGGTAATGATCTAGAAGATAAGTCTATCGAGGGGTGGCCGTTTCTTTTCATTTTCTATGGACATTCCTCGCACTATAACCTCCAACGTGGGCTGGCCAATCATAGCACATGTCCCAAGTTATTAATTACGTCCTTTCATTAGTTCTAAATCCTTGTGATAACTCCATCCTATATGAGTTCACTCCCAGGGTGACACGAGGAGATCTACGATCACTAATGAGGATCGTGATGGAAGCAGTAGGGCCGTTGGAACCCCTCTCCTACTTAGTATTTTAAAATAAGGGTTTTTTGGAAAATATCATTTGAAAATTTCAATTAAATTTTCTTTTACCTAAAAAATAAAATATATAAACCCATAAAAATTTCTATGTCAAGGTTTATACCCTTTGAGAAATTTTTTCATGGATTAATTTTATTTAAGTTAATAAACTTATTAATTTCAAAAATTTCCAATAAAACTTTCTAGAGATATTGATCTCAAGTTTAATTTGACAAAAATAATTTTTCTTGTTAAAATAAATAAAAATGGTTTTCTATTTTAACTCAGAAAAATATCTAAATCCAAAATATTTTCTATATCAAGGATAAAATTATTTGAGAAAATAACCAAGAATTAATCTTTGTTGGAATTAAAATTAACTATTTAATTTAAGAAAAATATTTTTCTTTGTCAAAATTCCCAAAGACTTTGGTCTTTGAGAAAACGTGCACATAAGTACCCAAAATAAATAGCATGCTAGAAAATAGTAGACGTTTTCATACTTTTCTATTTTTAAACCCAAGTGCCCAAATAATAGAATTAAACACATTAATTAATTAATTGATGGTTTTGTTTAATCCTACATCCCTTACTATTATTTTTCATGAAAAAATATTCCATGAATATTAACTATTGCAAAAATAATAACTTCACCTGGTATGGGTGTTGGTGTTGTGCCCTAGAGGCAATCATTTGTACATTGTATATAACACATTTTATTTTAATAAAAGACATTATTTATCTTACAGTTTCTTTGTTTACTTTTAAGTAATATAATTGTTTGATAAAGTCCCTAGTAAAACACTATGTTAAGGAAATCATGATAAAGATCATGACATGAGATTCCTACTATACTGTATAGTGTTAGTACTTAAATAGTCCCTAGTCGTAGAATTAATGAGACAGGACATCATTAATGCCTTAAGACTAGCATGTGTTAGACTTTCTGATTTGATCAGGTGGTAGTTCTCATATCCAGGAGTATTGAGATACTCAAAGTTAACACATGGATGCTTGTTAATGGAACAAGTTCATTGGATGACCTAGCTTTGAGATAATCACATGGATAACTATTTAGTGCCAGTGATATAATTTCAATATAGCAAACGTGCAAGTATCCTTAGACTTGAGATCTCTAAGGTACTTTGTTTGCTGAGCATTGTACTTTGATTCCAATCTCCGGAGCTCAATCGAGTGCCGCCTATGGGATGAATATTAGGTACATTGTGAGGTAAACGAAAGTAGTTGAGAGGGTCAATAAAGGATTCACCACTCCTAATAGTATGTGCGAATATCCCACGACCACCTGTAGGAATTACTACTCTAGAAGTCCTTGGCCAAGGTATATGTGTATTGAAAATAGTTCCAATTGATATACATCTAGAGTAGTAGGTTCCTGGTACAAGTACTATTGTATTTGGGCCAAAATTAATTCCGGAGGGAGTTGGCACTAATTCTGTACTCCAAACTGAATGAGATATTGTATGGTGAAATGAGTTAATTGCATTGAAGTTTGTTATTGAAGGGTTCATGTCAAGCCACTTGACTTCCTGGACTCTTGGGTGGTCATGATATATTGCTAGATACCGCTCATGATTTGGGAATATGGGTTTATTAATTGATGAATTAATAAACCAATCCTGATTAGAATTAATAGGATTAATTCTAATAAATTATGGATTATTAATCTCAAAGACGTTTGGATTAATTCATGTTCTCTACCAATTGACTGGGAAACCTAATAGGTCACACACACTAGAGGATTATATACTTAAGATATTATTTGATAACATAATGGGGTTAATTGAGAGAAAGAGAAGTTGTTATAGACAAATTATAATTAGTTATAATTTATGGTCTAAATTATAATTGTGAGAACTTCATATTTCTAATTACAATTAGAGAATTCTAATAGGATTAGAATTCTCAATTTTGGTAGGGGATTTTTATGTAACATATCGATGAAACACACGAAAACCCTAGCTAAGGCGTGACAAAAAAAAAAAAAAAAACCCAACGCAGGAAATCCTTCTCTCCTCTCTCTCTCTCGATTGTTCTTGTGTAACAACTCTAGCCGCCATCTTTTTCTACTAGCACAAGAAATTTTGGTGCTTGAGTGTTCCTCTATATGGATTACTATTAGAGAAAATCACACACTGTGATTATAGTGGTTAGACGTTCAACTCTCGTGAAGTTGGATCAAGAAGACTGCTGGATCGCGCCTTGACTTGAAGAAGAAAATTTTGTTCTTTGGACGATCAAACAAAGGTAAAAAACTGTTACCTTTATTATCTTTATGTTTTGTTTTTCACACATAGGCAGGTCCTGAGATGGCATTTCTTTTTATTTTCCGCTGCGCCGTATAAGATACGAGCCTGAGATACCCAACAATGGGGCCAAAAATGAGAATGAAATAGCAAGAAAATTAAAACTGCCATAGTAACTGAGTTAGTACTGTGCCTTCGGTCCATTGCACCTACCACACTAGATAGCCGCCTATTGGAGACCCACCAGCCTTGAATCACCCGTGAAGCTGACCCATGACCTGCCGCAATTGCAATTCGCAATTTGCAATTGCAAATTGTATCTGCGAGGAAACCTTCCTCACGTGCTATCAAGATCTGCAAGGAAACCTTAATCGCGCGGCCAAGGAGCCGAGGCCAACTTGGGCCTGGCTACAGCTCCAAGCCGCGGCTAGCTTGAAGGCCTTCGGCTCCTCTCACATTACGCAGCTCGGCTCGGCTTCATGGCTGGGCTATCTACAGTGTTATCTTTTTCATTTTTTTTCTTTCTGTAATTTTCTTTCACGGCTTTTAGAGAATCATTTGTTTACAGATTTCAAACACAAAATCAACCAAAACAAAACTAACAACCGCCTATACCCATTGAAACTCGGGTTTACACGATGCTATGGAAAGCATTAAATTACAGAAGCTGCCTATACCTCAATGATGAGGTTTACAGAGCATCTATCCCATATCATACACAGCGAAGGTTTACAGAACGATATCAAAAAATCGTTGGCCAGTTTTATTAACTGCCATGCTTCCTATATTGCCATATAAATATCATGCTCTAATACCAATTGAAGGTGTAATACGGTAAAATGAATCACAAAAGCAAACAAGACAGACAAAAAAAGTAGAAACAATAGTAGCGGAAGAGCTTCTAAAATTTTAATACCTCTACCTTTAAATGACCTTGTTGGCATGGAAGAAGATGCTTGGACCATTTCCTGCTGAATGCTAGAGGTCTCTGGTTCCCTTCGGTCGATAATTCTGGCTGCTTTCCTGTGATCCTACGGCTTCGTCTCATCAACACAAAGCCTTTGGGCTTCCGAAATATATGCACCGCCTGAATCACTTGCTGATAGCTATGGATCAAAAGGATGATCTTCCCACTTTGACAGAATGCTACCAAGCATTAATCAAGTGAGTTTTTTTATCTCTATTCTTGTTGTTTCTCACAACACAGAGAACACACGGGAGAAAGGAGAGAATGTAAGGCTTCTGGAGGAAAAACAAGAACGTTCCTACAATAAACCTCTATTGTTCCTTTCTTTATTCCAACAACCTTAATGATAGGTTATTATCCGAGCATTCAAAAATCAAACAGAAGCCCTAAAGCCCACATTATGTTTAAGCCCTTAAACAGACCTTTGGACCTATGGTCCAGTTGAAGGCCTAAGACGGAAAAATCAAAGCACGCAGTGGAAGCGAAAACTGGAAAAACTGAAGAACAAGAAACACACAGGCCGCAACTAGCACCAATCGCGGCCTGGTGGGACTCCGAGTGAAAATTTTTTTTAACTCTTTTTCTCGTTCTTAGAATTAGCTAGACCGAAATGTGTGAAATTAGGGTAGGTCCGCTGGTGGAAATCTCTGGTGCGATTCCTACAAGCCTCCTATACCGTCTGTGCATGTATTTGAACGCCAACCTCTCGATCTTCTAGTATATGGCCTGCCTAATCCCGTTTGGTGAACAACTCATAGACTAAGGAATTTTCCTGAAGAGAGAGAGAAGGCAACTGGTTTTTTTCTTTTTCTCACACCAAAAGCATGAAAAAAATAATGTTGTTTTCTTAACCCCAAGAAAAGTAAAAAACCACGTCCTTTTTTCCCTCCAGTTTAACCTAAATAAAACCCTAGGTTAAACTGGACTAGTCCATTGGACTCTTAGTTTAGCCTTTATGGACTAAATTAATTATTCTAATTAGAATCAAATAAATGGCCAATAATAAAATTTTCAAGCCAAATAAACTAGTCCAATTAACAAGCCCATATTAGTTTAGTCCCAGGTCAATCTTTAATTATTCAAACTGGGCCAAAGCCTTAAATAATTAATTAACCCACTAAACTAATTTAATTAATTCTCTCTCTCCATGCACTTTTATTTTATTCTAGCACAATAATTAAATCAGACTACTTAAATAAAATAAATTTTATTTAATTTAATTTAAGATTAATTCCTTAGCCTGTATTTAATTAGAACTCACAGTCTATATTGAGGACCAAAAGACACACCGCCTTGACAACTAAAATGACCAAAATACTCTTGCAATATAAATAGCTGTATTTTACATTTTAAATATTTCCTAATATCACCATAAGAAAATATTGACCCCAAGGATAATGTTGCGTTAGCAAAGTCTCCGACCTATAGGTGTAATGACTAAAACACCACTCTATACATCGCCGTACATTAGGAGAGGAAGAAATGTACTAACAACTCTATAAATGACATCTACCATCCTTAGGCTTCTAGTCCAATGATCCACGACTTCTTGGATTGTTTCCATTTTCCAAGGGAGTTACCCTAAAAGAAACATCCAAGCCATGTTTCCCAGGGCCCTGAATATTTAGATTATTTACACAATCACAAAGGGTATATAGTATAGAAACTATTTTGTACAAGTTTGTCTTAACTAACTAGTCACATATACCCAACAAGCAAGTATATTAGTCCTACGATAGAGCCTCAACTATAGTATATTAAAGTACATGCTTCCAGCTTCGTCAGACCACCAACTTATACTCAAGTCGTAGAGTACAAGTCCACACTGTAGCAGTAGTAGTCTAGGTTTCTATCATATAGTACTTTTAAAAACCACTACTACAGGTCTTATTCGGCGTATTCGAAAGACGCACATGTCATGAAGTGAGTGGACTACTCACTGGCTAAAGGTAAACCATTCTCTATTTGGAATTCACAGCATAATAACCTAAATATGATAAGATTCCCATTCCCATCAATTGATTAAGAGCAAACGTTTATATGTTAAGTAACCCGTGATCTATACCTTACTGTGAAAGACCACCATTCACATTGACCACTTATTTAAATATAATAGGTCTTTTCCAAATGAAATTGTACACAAATAAAATGTAAATTCACAAACAATTTTAGAAAATAAATACTTTTATTAAAATATTCGATAGTTACATCAAAAACCTAGTCTAAGACGGCATATTTCCCAACAACCTCCCTCTTACACTGTAAGACTAAGTAAGTCCATAGGTGCCCACCCCTATGGCATCTAAGTGTCTCTTAAAGACTCTCTTAGCCAAAGGCTTGGTGAATGGATCTGCTAGATTGTTCTCGGAAGTAATCTGATCCGCCACGACTTCCCGTCTCTAGATGAAATCCCGGATCAGGTGGTAATATCTCTCGATGTGCTTCCCTATTCTTGTGGTTCCTAGATTCTTTGGATTACGATACTGCTCTAGTATTGTGACAATACATCACAATCGGTCTGTCCATGTGTGGCATGACTCCAAGTTCTAAAAGGAACTTCTGGAGCCAGACTACTTCCTTAAATGCCTCCGAAGCTACCACATACTCAGCTTCCATGGTTGAGTCAGTAATGCAAGATTGCCTGATACTCCTCCATGAAATGGCTCCTCTAGACATAAAGACATATCCATTAGTAGATTTTCTCTCATCCTTATCTGCCTATAAGTTTGAGTCTGTGTATCCTGTAAGAACCAAGTCATCAGCCCTGTAAACCAGCATATAATCTCTCGTTCCCTTGAGGTACTTGAGTATATACTTTACAGCTTGCCAATGAACCTCCCCAGGGTTTGACTGATGTCTACTAACCAAGCCTATGGTAAAGCAGATATATGGCCTAGTACATAACATAGCGTACATGAGACTTCCTACAGCCGAAACGTAGGGAATCCTACTCATTCTGTCATTTTCTTCTTGAGACTTAGGACAGTCCCTTGAAGAAATTTACAAGCCATGTCGGTAATGAATTAGAGCTCCCTTGCATGGGTCTATACTGTACTTGGCCAGCATCTTGTCAATGTATGCCACTTGGGATAATCCTAACAATATCTACTTCCTATTTCTAAAAAGTCTAATCTTGAGAATGTAACTGGCTTCTCCTAAGTCCTTCATACTGAATTAACTAGACAGTCAAACCTTTGTAGATGACAATGACCGTACATTATTTCCAAAGAGTAGAATGTCATTAACATACAAGACAAGAAAAACCACATTAATGCCTTCAAGTTTCCTGTACACGTATGGTTCATTCTCATTTTGAGTGAAACCATAAGATATTATAGTCTCGCCAAAATGAATATTCAATACTTTCGATGCCTGCTTAAGTCCATAAATGGACTTCTTAATCTTGCAAACCATATGTTCTTGGCCTTTAGCAATAAAGCCTTTCGGTGGGACATATAGATGTCTTCACTAAGATGGCCATTTTAAAATGCCATCTTGACATCCATTTGCCATATCTCATAGTCATAATGATATGCGATGGCAAGGAGGATACAAATGGACTTAAGCATAGCTACCGAGAAAAAGGTTTCCTCATAATCGATTCTTTCTTTCTGAGTATACCATTTCGCCACAAGCTTAGCCTTGAAGGTTTTCACCTTCCCATCCACTCCTCTCTTATTCTTGTATACCCACTTACACCCAATGGGTTTTATCCCTTCAGATGAAACTACAAGATCCCAAATGTGATTGAAGTACATAGATTTAATATCGGCTTTCATTGCTTTATACCATAGATTTGCATCAGCATTAGCAATAGCCTCATTGTAACTAGTGGGGTCTTGTTCCTGAGGGTCTTAGACTATCTTGAAAGCTTCTCAAGTCCATCTCTTCGGAACTATAGACACTCTCCCACTACTATGAGACATTAATTGTAAAGGCTCTTAAGGCTGTGCCTCTTCTTGTTCCACAATCAGTTCAAAAGAAGTTGATTCCGAAGATAACTTCTCCTCAAGTTCCAACCTAGTTGAACCTTTCGTGAAAGTACTCTGATCATCTTCTAAGTATCTAGCATTGGCACTTACTAGTACTTTTACTCCTTAGGATGATAAAAGTAACTACCATTTGTCCCTTTTGGATACCCAACAAAATAGCATAATTCTGATCTTGGTTCCAACTTGTCTTCTTTGACTAGTACATAAGCTGGATAACCCCATAGCCTAAGATGATTCAGACTTGGTTTACGCCCAGTCCACATCCCATAGGAAGTCCGAGGTACTGACTTGGAAGGCACAAAGTTTAGAATGTATGCCGCTGTTTCCAGGGCATATCCCCAAAAAGTCACTAGAAGAGTAGCATGAGACATCATGCTTCGGACTATTTCCATCAATGTCCTGTTCTTTCTCTTAGCTACTCCGTTCTACTAGGATATCCCCGGCACTGAGTGTAACACCCCACTACCTAGGCCCGACAGGGCCAGGGATGTCGCCCCGTCCAAAGGACAAGGGGTCTTTATAACTAGGTCACACAAAAGAAAATAAAAGTAATACTTTAAAATTGAACTTATTACAACCCAAAAATACATGAACAAATCCAAAATAAATTGTTCGCTACCATCTCTCAAAACAACACATAAGAAAAATAACATAAAGTCTTCAAAGCATAGGCAACAAATCTAGCTATTCATCTCCACAGCAGGATCGACCTAAAAACATGGCATAAAAGGTGATGAGATAAAAATCTCAGTAAGTCCGTGTGTGCTTTGAGTGTTCAATGAAACCAGTTCGTGGATGCAAAATGTGAAAACTTTATAAGAGAAATATTGGCAAGCAATAAACATTAGTAAAAAACAAGAGTGGTGTTTTCGGCTTTTCCAACCATACATAATTTGTAAGATCAACCACTCAAAAGAAAGGATTATGGGTTACCACACATTGGGCCCCATAACCGGATGGTCAGTATGCCACACTTTTTGCAAACTTTCGGTCAGAATGCCGACACTTTGTGCAAACTGACAAAATGTAGGTTATCGGCTTACCGGGCAAGATACTCCTCATTCTCTATACCCAAACGACAACCGGGTGTCCATTCCGGCAAAACACAGTCACTTGACTGAAATAAAATTGCTAGCTTGGACCGGCATGACTAAGTAGTACTGACGTTTCTCTAAGTTGAGTTTTATCTTTTGGAGGAGGCCTCCTGCCAGAAGACTCACTCTTGCTCTTCAAAACTAGTACTACTAGCCTACCCTTATTGAGTACTCAACGATAATTGTCCCACTTGGGAGAAAATGGGTAAAACAGAGCTTTACTTGAAAATGGCAATCAAGGGTTTCTAAAGTCCATGCCAAAATCAGTTTTAGAAATAGTTCAGTGTTTGAGTAAAACTACTTTGAAAATTTTCAAATAATTGGTTTGACTGAATCAAGAAAAGAAACAGTCCTTAATTGCCTTTACCAAATCAGTATTCATATACTTCGTGTTTAGCTTGCCATGGTAACCTTTTACAACAAACAAGTTTTATGCAGGAGCTTACCTGATCCTTTGCCTGCTCAAATTCAAAAGTCTTCCAAGGCTGACCTAACCCCGCCTGGGGTAAACACAAGACATAAGGTTACACTCAACTATATTCGCTTACACAAATAATCCTAGTTCAACTTATTACAATCATGACCCTAATGTTCTAAGCTTTAAGGCTAGGTGATAAAGAATTTTATAAAATAAGTCTAGTTTGATAAGTTGAAATAACTAGGGGTTCTAAAATAATTGTTAATAAATTATAAACTCAAATAATAATTCTTGAGTGTTATTATTAATAAATAAACCAAGGTTTGAATTTTAAATATTATTAAGTCTTATTTAATATTAAGAAATGGTAATTTAAAAATAGCTTTATTATAAATAAATAATAAATTATATAAATAATAATTTTTAATTAATTTCGAAGAGATAATAAATAATTAATAATAATTAAAATTTATTAATAAATTATTTTATATTTTCGTTTAATAAAAATATTAATAGTTTGATTTAATATTCTAATCCAAATCCCCAAGTGTTTCGATTTTTTATTTTTTGAAGAAAAATATAGTAGTAATTTTAATTCATGTAATAAAATTTGTTGATGAATATAACTTAGAATTTAGCAAGAAAATAATCTTACATCATGGTCTTCCTATTGCTAGAAAAGATTCATGATCCCATTCTCCATCATCAAACAAGAAATTAATCTATTCATGAACAAACACTTGAACTATCTCATACTATCACATGGCCAAAAATCCTACTAAGCATAATCATCAATCATGGTTTCCATGGAAAATAAGTTCATAAAAGCCTAGTCACCTATGGTGTCATAATATCTAATCATGCTTCAACATCCATTAAATTCATCAAGCATGAAGAACATATATTGATTCGAAAGGAAAGCACATACATCCTAGTCAAATACAACCATCATCATGTCATAACTTCACCCCCCTAATCCACATGCATATACTCAATCTCCCAATCATATTCCATTTCTCTATCATCATCTAGGAGACATGATTTCAGAATTTAATAAGAGAAATTTAAGAATGAATACTTGATTGTCGAGTCCTTTGATGAAGACAAAAGAAGGTCCACGCGCGATGGAATGACTTGAATGGTCCAACGAAACAACATCTATGGTTGATGGTTTGATCAACCATTTCGGTTAGAAGAGAGTGAGAGAGAGAGAGAGAAAGAGAAAGAGAGCATTAGATAGGTGTATTAAGAATTGAATGGAAGAAGATGAACAAGAAGGTTGTTCTTATTTTACCTTGTTGATGTTCTTGAGGTCTTCAAGAAAAACTGATTTTTGATCCGGTTGAAAATTCTTGTTTGCGAAATTTCGTGTTATAAATGGCAGAAATGAAGTCTAGGGATTAAGTAGAGATGATCTGGAGTATTTGAGAGTGATTGGAGGTGTTTAGAGTAGGTTTAGGCTTGAAGAAGTTTAGTGTGTGTTCTTGGTGCTTTAGGTGAAAATGGAGAGAAACTAGAAGAAGTGTTGCACGATTTCTGCTAGAAGGCTAGCCGAATGGTAGGGTGTGATTGAGGGTTTCAGTTTTCAGCTTTGTGAGAGAGAGAAATCAGATTTTATTTGAAATTTAAATGGAGGAAATGGTGGAGATGTTTAAGGTAAAAGATCAGCTATGGTGTTTGACCAAGAGAGGTGTCTATGGACTTTAATGGTGTCGGCTGAAGCAAGGTTGTCTTGCTGAAATTACTGAGGTTTAATGTTGCTCAAGGCCGGCCGAATTTCAGTCCTTAAAGGTAGAGGAATTCTGGTTAATTCAGCTTAATGCAAGAGTGATTTATGGGAGTGAAATGCTGAAATTATTTAAAGTTCAAATGGAGTTTGAATGGAGTGATCCTAGGAGTGTTTTGTGGTGTAGCTATGGAGTCCTTATGCTTCAAGGTAAGTGTGGGTTTAATGGTGATCAGTGTATAGCTGAGCAAGGCTCAGTTCTACAGAGATTGAAGATGATTTTCGGTCTTAGGCTAGAAGGAACAAGGCTGGAAAATTCTGATCTCAAGTGTTCATGGTTTTCCGAAAAATTGCAGAATTTTGGTGCAGGATTTTCGCACTCTCTTGACTCAGTTTTCAGGGGTTCTTCAGGGATGTTTGAGGGTCTTCCAAGGGTGGGTTTTCAGCCTCATTTCTGGACAAATACAGAGGAGTTTGCTGGCTTGAAGATGAACTAAAAACAGCTTCATTTCCTTGATGAAGGGCTGCGAATTGCCCAGAAAATTCCTCTGGTTTGGTGCTGTTTTGTGCAGTCCGAAAATTGCACAATTTTTCCAGCTTCCAAGCCACTTGAAATGACCATTTTCTTGGCAGAAATTGAATGGGTTTATGGCCTGAATTTTCGAAGAAAAGGTCTGCAACAAATCTGGAAAATTTCCAGATTTCTTACTACTAAAGCATGCACATCATGAAGATAGATTCGAAGGTCCTTCCATGGTGATTGATTTTCTCTTGGAACCCTTCCTATTTCCCCTCCTATTTTTCGGTCAACCTCCCTTCCCCAAAGCTAATTTTTGAAATTCAAGGGGAAGAAATTATCACAGAATTTTTTTGGAATTCAAAGAAAAAGATTTAATGGATTTTAGTTCATTTGAATTATGAAAATGCTAGGACAAAGTTAGAGGTAATAAATTGAACAAGAATTCTTCTAGAATTCTTTTCGAACATGAGGATAAGATTAGGACATTCTCTTCATGTCTCCCTTAAGACAATCATTCCTATTTTTAATGGAATGCAAGAAAACAAAAATTCAAACTTAATTAAGATAATCATGATAAAAGCTTAAATGATGGGATTTGAACTCATGACCTTAGAGATTAATTCCAAAGCTCTAACCACTATACCACAACAACTCTTGTTCTTATTTCCTCACTCACATATTTTTCTTATCTACTCCTCAAGTTATCTCCCTATTCTGACCTCAAGAAAAATTACCATTTTACCCCTCCTACTCAATAAGCATAACTAAGCATTTAAACCTATAATCCACTATTCTAAAGCACATAAAATTATTCAAAAACATATATATTCGTGCAAAATAATATGATATGCATTTCCCGACCCCCTTACTCTAGGGTTGGTTTTAGGTGGGGTTTCACATCCTCCTCTCCTTAGGAGAATTTCGCCCCGAAATTCAGACGCACCTTTACCTCAGATCGGGATACTTTCGCTTTACCCATTCTTCTGTCTCCCATGTGGCATCTCGCGTGCCATGATGCTCCCACTGCACTTTTACCATCGAAATTTGCCTGTTCCGGAGAGTCTTGACACTTTGGTCTAATATCTTTACGGGTTTCTCCACATAGCTTAGGTCGGGTTGTAGTACCAACAGCTCGTCATTCAACACATGTCTGGGATCGACATTGTATTTCTTCAACTGTGACACATGGAATACATCGTGAATTCCCGTCAGCCCATCTGGCAAATCCAATCAATACGCTACTGGCCCAATTCTCTCTTTTATTGGAAACGGCCCCAGATACCTCGGATTCAGCTTTTCCCCTCTCGGATGTTTCAGAATTCCCTTATTTGGTGTCAGTTTTAGGAACACGCTGTCTCCCACCTGAAATTCTAACTCCCTTCGCCTATTGTCTGCATAACTCTTTTGTCGGCTCCGGGCTGCTCTCAACCTTTCTCTAATTAACTTAACCTTGTCCAACATTTCTTAAACATAGACTTCTCCCGACTTGCTTATGTGACCATCCTCTGACCAACTCCAATATAGTGGTACTTGACACTTACATCCATATAGAGCTTCATACGGAGCCATTCCAATCGAAGCTTGATAACTATTATTGTATGATAACTCGGCATACGGTACACTTTCAATCCACTTATCCCCGAAATCCAATACACAGGCTCTCAGCATATCCTCCAATATCTGAATAACCCTTGCTGACTGTCCATCGGTCTGCAGATGCGCCGACGTACTGAACTTCAGACTAGAACCCATCGATTCTTGAAACTTGCCCCAAAATTAGGATGTAAATCTCGGATCACGGTCGGACACAATACTCGAAGGTACTCCATGTAATCTGACTATCTCCCGTACATAAGTCTGAGCCAACTTTTCCATTGAATCCCTTACATTCACGGGTATGAAATGCGCTGACTTGGTCAATCGATCCACCACTACCCATATGGCGTCTTTTTGGTTCCTTGCCATAGGGAGTCCGGTGACGAAGTCCATGGTCACTTCTTCCCATTTCCATTCTGGTACTGGCAACGGTTGTAATAATCCTGCCACCTTCTTGTGCTCCGCTTTAACTTTCTGACAGGTTAGACACGTTGAGACATACTTAACCACATTCCGCTTCATCCCAGGCCACTAATAAGACTTTTTCAGATCTTGATACATCTTGACCTCTCCCGGATGAATGGCATACTTGCTCTTGTGTGCCTCCTCCAAAATTCTGTCCTTCAATTGCTGCTCTCTGGGTACACACAAATGATCTCGGAAGTACAACACTCCTGCTCTGTTCTGTCAGAATTTACTGCCTTGTCGTTTAAGCTCCTTGTCCTTGAAAAGCTGAAATTCTTCGTTACTTTGTTGGGCCTCAATAATGTCTTGCCTTAGATCTGGCATCAACTTCAGGTTACTAACCCTAATTCTCTCCTCTTGCACTTCTGCCCTTCTATCCAACACATCTTGAACCACTCGAACCTCCTGAATTCTTAGCCTGGCCATTCTGACTTTTCTGCTTAGGGCACCAGCTACAATGTTAGCTTTCCCACTCAGCACCCTTTGACCAACAATTGTTCTCTACATAACCCCTTTTTTTTAAGTGCCGGTATATGGAAGATCCTACGCAAGACCAACCAGTGCTGATCAGGCTTGCTTTCCTCAGTTCTGCCACTGCTGGTTGGTAAGGCGCTCGATGGACTGCTGCTTTTGCAAAGGCCTCGATGGTTGTCTTGGCAGTAAGAAAGGTCTTGGTGCCATTCGATTGTGGTCTTTATTCTCAGTTCGGGTGGCAACGTTCACAGTCCCCGAGTAAGTCATTGGTGGAGAAGGTGCCAATGCCCTTCTTAACTCTTGCCTTAGCCCCTTGACAAGCTACCTTATCCTGTTCTACTTAGTGTCCACCAGTCTCTTACAGTACTTTGACAATTGGGTGAACCGTGCTACGCACTGAGCTACCGTCATACCTCCCTGCTTTAGATTCTGAAACTCATCCTCTGCCTCTCAACTATCCACTGAGGGATATATTCGGCTTTGAATGCTTCCACGAAATTGGCCCATGTCCAATCTTAGACAATTAGTTCCCAATCGTCCTGAACCCGCTGCCACTATGCCCGAGCTGGACCCCTCATTCGGAATGTAGCAAACTTCACCATTCGCTTCTCAGTGTACTAAAGCGTAGCAAAGATGTCTTCCATCTGCTCTATCCACTGTTCAGCTTTCTGATCCTGCTCGGCTTCTCCGAAGAAAATGGGCAGTTGGAATTTTAGAAACCGCTCCAACGCTTCGTTCTCTCCCTTTGGATTCCTCCGTTCAATTAAAGTTTGAAGAATCTCGGCCATCTTGCAGAATGATTGCCCCATTGTCACTCCAACAGGTTCTTTTGACCCCAATTCCAAATCTGGCTCATTCTCATCCCCCCGATTGGGTGACGGCATTTGAGTCGTCTCAACTCCCGGTGTCACATGTTCTTCTTCCGGAACTCTTCTGCTTGATATGGCTACACGGCACTCGGGTGCCATCCTCAATCATGCCCAGATAATGAGTTTATGCATGCAAGTTTTAAAATATTTCATTTGAGCATGCATTCACATTCAGGTTTAAGTAAAAGAAAATCTGATGCAAGTTTTTGCATAAAGAATTCCATAAAATTTTTTCTCAAATCGTAGAGTACTCTAGGTACTCCTATTTGCATAAATTTCGAAAAGAAAGCAATAAACAGAAAGGAAATTCCTTAACCCAGAAGTTTACAGAAAGCAATAAATAAGCATCCTGATTATATCAGTTCTTAGCCCCTATAGTCCTCATCAGAATCTTCAAATTCGACCTTATATAACCATTCCCCAGGATTCCTAGTGAAGTCTATCCCATCCCCACTTGCAAATCCTTCCATTGGCTCCTTCCCGGGGCACCTAGAATTCTCCTCGGCCTCAACTCTACTGGGAAGAGGAATAAAAGAGGGAACGAAGGGAGGCCTAAATGGAGACTCATAGACTATCTTCCCGGGTCATCACTATCTGCTACTAAGTCCACAACGGGACTAGGAGGGTGGGGTCCAAGCTCCACAATCATCACCTCATCCTCACTGTCAGAACTTATATCTATCACTGGGATTAGGGTGGCTCAAGAATTTGGACCTCATCATCTCTGCTATCCTACATAGGGATATCTGGCTGAGGGGCAGGCGGGGGAACTCGAAGGTACTCCGAGTATATAGGGATAGGCGGGTGCCACTGCTGCCCTATCCTCGCGATCCTAAGCATTCTAACCATCCAACATCACACACAAGATAGGCTAGATAAATATTTAAACTTAAATAGATAGAACATATATCATCAATATTTGCCTAAACCTAGTCTCTAATACCACTTGTAACACCCCACTACCTAGGCCCGACAGGGCCGGGGATGTCACCCCGTCCAAAAGACAAGGGGTCTTTATAACTAGGTCACACAAAAGAAAATAAAAGTAATACTTTAAAATTGAACTTATTACAACCCAAAAATACATAAACAAATCCAAAATAAATTGTTCGCTACCATCTCTCAAAACAACACATAAGAAAAATAACATAAAGTCTTCAAAGCATAGGCAACAAATCTAGCTATTCATCTCCACAGCAGGATCGACCTAAAAACATGGCATAAAAGGTGATGAGATAAAAATCTCAGTAAGTCCGTGTGTGCTTTGAGTGTTCAATGAAACCAGTTCGTGGATGCAAAATGTGAAAACTTTATAAGAGAAATATTGGCAAGCAATAAACATTAGTAAAAAACAAGAGTGGTGTTTTCGGCTTTTCCAGCCATACATAATTTGTAAGATCAACCACTCAAAAGAAAGGATTATGGGTTACCACACATTGGGCCCCATAACCGGATGGTCAGTATGCCACACTTTGTGCATACTACCGGTCAGAATGCCGACACTTTGTACAAACTGACAAAAGGTAGGTGATCGGCCTACCAGGCAAGATACTCCTCCTTCTCTATACCCAAACGACAACCGGGAGTCCATTCCAGCAAAACACAGTCACTTGACTGAAAAAAAATTGCTAACTTGGACCGGCATGACTAAGTAGTACTGACGTTTCTCTAAGTTGAGTTTTATCTTCTGGAGGAGGCCTCCTGCCAGAAGACTCACTCTTGCTCTTCAAAACTAGTACTACTAGCCTACCCTTATTGAGTACTCAACGATAATTGTCCCACTTGAGAGAAAATTGGTAAAACATAGCTTTACTTGAAAATGGCAATCAAGGGTTTCTAAAGTCCATGCCAAAATCAATTTTAGAAATAGTTCAGTGTTTGAGTAAAACTGCTTTGAAAATTTTCAAATAATTGGTTTGACTAAATCAAGAAAAGAAACAGTCCTTAATTGCCTTTACCAAATCAGTATTCATATACTTCGTGTTTAGCTTGCCATGGTAACCTTTTACAACAAACAAGTTTTATGCAGGACCTTACCTGATCCTTTGCCTGCTCAAATTCAAAAGTCTTCCAAGGCTGACCTAACCCCGCCTGGGGTAAACACAAGACATAAGGTTACACTCAGCTATATTCGCTTACACAAATAATCCTAGTTCAACTTATTACAATCATGACCCTAATGTTCTAAGCTTTAAGGCTAGGTGATAAAGAATTTTATAAAATAAGTCTAGTTTGATAAGTTGAAATAACTAGGGGTTCTAAAATAATTGTTAATAAATTATAGACTCAAATAATAATTCTTGAGTGTTATTATTAATAAATAAACCAATGTTTGAATTTTAAATATTATTAAGTCTTATTTAATATTAAGAAATGGTAATTTAAAAATAGCTTTATTATAAATAAATAATAAATTATATAAATAATAATTTTTAATTAATTTCGAAGAGATAATAAATAATTAATAATAATTAAAATTTATTAATAAATTATTTTATATTTTCGTTTAATAAAAATATTAATAGTTTGATTTAATATTCTAATCCAAATCCCCAAGTGTTTCGATTTTTTTTTTTTGAAGAAAAATATAGTAGTAATTTTAATTCATGTAATAAAATTTGTTGATGAATATAACTTAGAATTTAGCAAGAAAATAATCTTACATCATGGTCTTCCTATTGCTAGAAAAGATTCATGATCCCATTCTCCATCATCAAACAAGAAATTAATCTATTCATGAACAAACACTTGAACTATCTCATACTATCACATGGCCAAAAATCCTACTAAGCATAATCATCAATCATGGTTTCCATGGAAAATAAGATCATAAAAGCCTAGTCACCTATGGTGTCATAATATCTAATCATGCTTCAACATCCATTAAATTCATCAAGCATGAAGAACATATATTGATTCGAAAGGAAAGCGCATACATCCTAGTCAAATACAACCATCATCATGTCATAACTTCACCCCCCTAATCCACATGCATATACTCAATCTCCCAATCATATTCCATTTCTCTATCATCATCTAGGAGACATGATTTCAGAATTTAATAAGAGAAATTTAAGAATGAATACTTGATTGTCGAGTCCTTTGATGAAGACAAAAGAAGGTCCACGCGCGATGGAATGACTTGAATGGTCCAACGAAACAACATCTATGGTTGATGGTTTGATCAACCATTTCGGTTAGAAGAGAGTGAGAGAGAGAGAGAGAGAAAGAGAAAGAGAGCATTAGATAGGTGTATTAAGAATTGAATGGAAGAAGATGAACAAGAAGGTTGTTCTTGTTTTACCTTGTTGATGTTCTTGAGGTCTTCAAGAAAAACTGATTTTTGATCCGGTTGAAAATTCTTGTTTGCGAAATTTCGTGTTATAAATGGCAGAAATGAAGTCTAGGGATTAAGTAGAGATGATCTGGAGTATTTGAGAGTGATTGGAGGTGTTTAGAGTAGGTTTAGGCTTGAAGAAGTTTAGTGTGTGTTCTTGGTGTTCTTGGTGCTTTAGGTGAAAATGGAGAGAAACTAGAGGAAGTGCTGCACGATTTCTACTAGAAGGCTGGCCGAATGGTAGGGTGTGATTGAGGGTTTCGGTTTTCAGCTTTGTGAGAGAGAGAAATCAGATTTTATTTGAAATTTAAATGGAGGAAATGGTGGAGATGTTTAAGGTAAAAGATCAGCTATTGTGTTTGATCAAGAGAGGTGTCTATGGACTTTAATGGTGTCGGCTGAAGCAAGGTTATCTTGCTGAAATAACTGAGGTTTAATGTTGCTCAAGGCTGGCCGAAATTCAGTCCTTAAAGGCAGAGGAATTCTGGTTAATTCAGCTTAATGCAAGAGTGATTTATGGGAGTGAAATGCTGAAATTATTTAAAGTTCAAATGGAGTTTGAATGGAGTGATCTTAGGAGTGTTTTGTGGTGTAGCTATGGAGTCCTTATGCATCAAGGTAAGTGTGGGTTTAATGGTGATCAGTGTATAGCTGAGCAAGGCTCAGTTCTACAGAGATTGAAGATGATTTTCGGTCTTAGGCTAGAAGGAACAAGGCTGGAAAATTCTGATCTCAAGTGTTCATGGTTTTCCAAAAAATTGCAGAATTTTGGTGCAGGATTTTCGCACTCTCTTGACTCAGTTTTTCAGGGGTTCTTCAAGGATGTTTGAGGGTCTTCCAAGGGTGGTTTTTCAGCCTCATTTCTGGACAAATACAGAGGAGTTTTCTGGCTTGAAGATGAACTAAAAACAGCTTCATTTCCTTGATGAAGAGCTGCGAATTGCCCAGAAAATTCCTCTGGTTTGGTGCTGTTTTGTGCAGTCCGAAAATTGCACAATTTTTCCAGCTTCCAAGCCACTTGAAATGACCATTTTCTTGGCAGCAATTGAATGGGTTTATGGCTTGAATTTTTGAAGAAAAGGTCTGCAACAAATCTGGAAAATTTCCAGATTTCTTACTACTAAAGCATGCACATCATGAAGATAGATTCGAAGGTCCTTCCATGGTGATTGATTTTCTCTTGGAACCCTTCCTATTTCCCCTCCTATTTTTTGGTCAACCTCCCTTCCCTAAAGCTGATTTTCGAAATTCAAGGGGAAGAAATTATCACAGATTTTTTTGGAATTCAAAGAAAAAGATTTAATGGATTTTAGTTCATTTGAATTATGAAAATGCTAGGACAAAGCTAGAGGTAATAAATTGGGCAAGAATTCTTCTAGAATTCTTTTAGGACATAAGGATAAGATTAGGACATTCTCTTCATGTCTCCCTTAAGACAATCATTCCTATTTTCATGGAATGCAAGAAAACAAAAATTCAAACTTAATTAAGATAATCATGATAAAAGCTTAAATGATGGGATTTGAACTCATGACCTTAGAGATTAATTCCAAAGCTCTAACCACTATACCACAACAACTCTTGTTCTTATTTCCTCACTCACATATTTTTCTTATCTACTCCTCAAGTTATCTCCCTATTCTGACCTCAAGAAAAATTACCATTTTACCCCTCCTACTCAATAAGCATAACTAAGCATTTAAACCTATAAACCACGATTCTAAAGCACATAAAATTATTCAAAAACATATATATTCATGCAAAATAATATGATATGCATTCCCGACCCCCTTACTCTTAGGTTGGTTTTAGGTTTCACACTGAGAGCTAGGATACTATCCCATGATGTACCATGTAGTCTTTGAATTCACTAAGGAGGTACTCTCTGCCACGATCCGATCATAAGGTCTGGATCAATTTACCTGTCCGACGCTCCACTTCAGCCTTAAACTCTCTGAACTTGTCAAAAGAGTCAGACTTATGCCTCATCAGGTAAATAAATCCAAACCTCGTACAATCATCCGTGAAAGTAATGAAGTACTCAAAACCCCCTCTAGTTGGTGTAGACAAGGGACCACACATATCAATGTGAACAAGACTCAATACCTCCTTGGCTTTATCAGTCTTAGGGGTAAATGACCTTTTGGTTATCTTTTCCATTAGGTAGGATTCATACGAAGGCCAATTTTCCAATCTCAACGAGCCTAAAGGCCCATCATGGATTAACCTCTGAATTCTGGTCGAGTTGATATGACCCAACCTTAGATGCTAAAGATACGAGTCATTGACATTGGTCTTTCTCTTTTTTGTTAAAGGTTCAGATTGAGCATTATTTAATTGATTGTTAATAAGGTTTAAGAAGAATAGATTTCCATACATGTGCCCAGTACATAAAATTTCTCTATCTTTACAGATAGTAATACCAGAATGGAAAGATACAAAATATCCTTGATTTATTAGTTTCGCAACTGAAATCAAATTCTGTCAAAATCCAGGTACATACAAAATATCTCTTAAAACCACTATTCTATTATAATAAAAAAATAAGATCCAGCTTCTCCCACTGCAAGGGCCCAAACTTGGCTCCATTTCCCACATGTAGCCTATGTTCGCCCTTCTTGAGTCTTCTAATTTTTCTAAATCCCTGCAAGGAGTTACAGATGTGATCAGTGGCCCTTGAATCAACAATCCAAGTGGAAGTTGATCCAACCATTGATATAGACTCTAGATATAAAATATTACCTGTGGGGTTTTTCTTAGTTTGAAGATCTAGACACTCATTTTTCCAATATCCCTTCAGTCCACATTTGAAGCACTTTCCTTTTAGTTTGTCTTTGGGCTAGGTCTTGGGATGGGCCACTGTGTTTTCTTTCTTCCTTTTGAACTTTCTGGGCTTGGGACCAGTTCTAGAGCAATAAGCCTTAGCAATCATAGCCTTTGATTGTGGCTTCATGACCTTCTCCGCTATCTGGAGTTCCTTCATCAACTCAGTTAAACTCATGTTTAACTTGTTCATGTTGTAATTTAATTTGAATTGAGTAAAGGAATCCGGTAGAGATTCGAGAGCCATGTCTACTTGGCTCTCGGGGTCAATAACAGCCCCTAAGATTTCTGCCTCTTTGAAACCAGCAATCATCTTGAGCATATGCTCTTTGACTTATGCTCCCTCAACCATCTTAGTGTTTATGATAGTTCGAAGAGCCTCCTTCCTTGTGGGCCGGCTCTTATCCGCGAACATCGTGGCCAATGATTGACTTATATCGTACGTGGAAGCCATGTGCTCATGTTTTGACTGAAGCACATTAGACATGGAGGCCAACATGTAACAACAAGCCATCTCATTTGCCTTCTTCCACACCTTCTTATAAGGCCTCTCGTTCCTCAGTGGTGGAACCCTCCCCGATAACAGGGCAGGTTTCGTAAAGGACATACTTATACTATTCCGTTGTGAGTATTATGTCCAGGTACCTCTTCCAGTCTACATAGTTTGATCCTGTTATCTTATTCTCTCAGAAAATAACGATCAATGAACTAAAAGAACTTCCCACCATTTCTAAAAAATCAAAAATAAAGGAAAAAGATTTAGTTTGTGAAAACAAAATAAATTTGTGCACTTTATCAAAACTGATAATAATTAATTTGGCTCTTAGAAAAACTAACATAGCTTCTTGGGAAGATGAATAGTTTCCCAAGCTAAGTGTGTTGACGACCACAAATTAATTTCCGTTCTAGGTAATGATCTAGAAGATAACTCCATTGAGGGAATGGCCATTTCCTCTTATTTCCAATGGACATACCTCACACTATAACCTCTAACATGGGCTGGCCGATCACAGTACGTGTCTCGGGTTATTATTTACATCCCTCCATTAGATCTAGATCCTTGTGATATCCCCATCCTATATGGGTTCACTCCCAGGGTGACACGAGGGGACCCATGATCTCTAATGAGGATCGTGATGGAAGCCGTGGGGCCGTTAGAACCCCTCTCTTACTTAGTCTTTTAAAACAAGGGTTTTCTGAAAAATATCCTTTTGAAAATTTCCATTATGCTTTCCCTTAACTCAAAAATAAAATATCTAAATCCATTAAAATCTCTATGTCAAGGTATATATCCTTTGGGAGATTTTTCCATGGACTAATTTTATTTAATTTAAAAACTTAATGATTTCTAAAATTTACCAATTAAAACTTTCTAGAGACTTTGATCTCATGTTTATTTGACAAAACAAATTTTCTTGTGAAAAAATAAAACAAAAATAGCTTTCTATTTTAACTTACAAAAATATCTAAATCTAATATATTTTCTATGTCATGGATTAAATCCTTTGAGAAAATATCTAAGGATTAATTTTCGTTCAAGTTAAAATAACCATTTAATTTGTAGAAAAATATTTTTCTTGTCAAAAATATTCCCAAAGACTTTCGTCTTTGAGAAAACGTGCACATAGGTACTTAAAAATAAATAGCATGCTAGAAAATAGTAGACGTTTTCATACTTTTCTATTTTTCAACCTAAGTGCCCAAATAATATAATTAAATGCATTAATTAATTAATTATCTTGTTTAATCCTAAAATTCCTTACTAATATTTTTCATGCAAAAATATTCCATGAATATTGACTATTGCAAAAATATTAACTTCGCCTAGTATAGACCCCAAAACAAAAAGGAAAACATAAGAAAAATAACAAGGAAAAATAAAAAATTTATCCTAGGCCCACTACACCGGTCACACTAGATCGAGCATCCATCTGCAATGTGGTCCACTGCACCTGCTACACAGAACCAGACCTCGCGGGCGACCAACGAGTGGACTGGATCCCAGACCCGAGCCGGTGCCGATTTGGACAGCCTCAACCGGCACCGGTTCCGGTCTGACCGGGTCTTCTTACTACAGATTTTTCTGCAATTTTCTTCTACGAATTTCCTCTATTTTTCTGCGCAACTTCTGGCTGCATTGGCTCTCCGATTTCAACCCAAATACAATGAAATCAACAAAAACCAACAATTGCCTATACCTATTAACATTGGGCTCACACGATTTGCTAAGAAAAACAATAAATTACAAATGTCTTATACCTCCATCAGAGAGGTTTCACAAAAAATCTATCCATACCAAAAATAGCGAAGGATCACAGTTTAATCACACATATGTGTCCAGTTTTATTCAACTAGATTCATGCTCCCTATATTTTCATAAAACCTTCATTCTCTGATACCAAATGAAGGTCTAAGATGGAAAAATCAAAGCACGCAGCGGAAGCGAAAACTGGAAAAACTAACGAATAAGAAACACACAAGCCGCAACTGGCGCCGGTTTAGATGGCCTTGGCCAACGCCAGTCACGGACTGGCGGGACTCTGAGGGAAAAATTTTTTTACCTCTTTTTCTCGTTCTCAGAATTGGCTGGACCGGCGTGTGTGAAACAGGGGTAGGTGTGCTAGTAGAAACCTATGGTGTGATTCTTGCAAGCCTCTTACTCCGTCTGTGCATGTATTTGAATGCCAACCTCTCGATCTTTCAGTATATAGTCTGCCTAATCCCATTTGGTAAACAACTTACAGACTAAGGAATTTTCTTTGAGAGAGAGAGAAGGCGTCTGGTTTTTTTTCTATTTCTCACCCGAGAAGCATGAAAAAAACAACGATGTTTTCTTAACCCCAAGAAGAGTAAAAAACCACGTCCTCTTTTTCCTCCTGTTTCACCTAAATAAAACCCTAGGTTAAATAGGATAGGCCCATTAAAGGCACGGAAAGCGGGAAAACAGAGGGCACGCAGCGAAAGTGAACAAAAAAAAAATGGAAAAACACAAGAACAAAGATTCTAGGATAGGGCCAGTGCCAGTTGCGCCGTGTCCAAAACCCGAAGTTTTAAAATTTTTACCTCTCCTTCTGGTTCTCAAAAGTGGCTGGACCGGAACGTGCGCAACCGGGGTAGGTGTGCTGGCAGAAGCCTCTGGTGCGATTCCTGCAAGCCTCCTACTCTGCCTTTGCATGTATATGAACGCCAAACTCTCGGTCTTCCAGTATATGGCCTGCCTAACTACCGTTTGGTGAACAACGAATAGGCTAGGAAATTTTCTGGAGAGAGAGAGAGAGAGAGAGAGACGCCTGGCCTTTTCCACAGAGAAGAAGCCGTCTCATAGGTTGTGTGTTCTGTAACAACGACGTTGTTTCCAATCCTCCTATTTAACCTAAATAAAACCCTAGGTTAAACTGAACTGGGCCATTGGACTCTAAGTTTAACCTTTTGGGCTTAATTAATTATTGTAATTAGAACTAACTTAATGGCCCAACAAATAATTAATTTTTTCAACCCAAATAAACCAGTCCAATTAAATAAGCCTAAATCAGTTTAGTCTTGGTTAATCCATATTTATTCAAACTGGACCAAAGCCCAAAATAATTAATTAGCCCACTAAACTAATTTAATTAATACTCTCTCCATAGACCTTTATTTTAGTCTAGCATAATAATTAAATCAGGCTACTTAAATAAAATAAATTCCATTTAATTTAATTTAATTCCTTAGCCGTATTTAATTAGGACTTACGGTCTATACTGGGGACCAAAAGACATACTGCCTTGGCTACTAAAATGACCAAAATACTCTAGTCATATAAATAGCTGTATTTTGCATTTTAAATATTTTCTAATATCACCATAAAGAAATATTGACCCCTAGGACTGTGCTGCATTAGAAAAGTCTCCGACCTACAGGTGTAATAACTAAAATACCCCTCTATACATCGCCGTACATTCAGAGAAGTGTACTAACACATCTCTAAATAACATCTACCATCCTTAGGCCTCTAGTCCAATGATCCATGACTTCTTGGATTGTTTCTGCTTTCCAAGAGAGCTACCTTAAAGCAAACATCCAAGTCATATTTCCCAGAGCCCTGGATAGTTAGATCATTCAGACAACCATAAGGGGCGATATAGTATAGAAACTATCTTGTACAAGTCAATCTTAACTAACAAGTCACACATATCCAACATGCAAGTATATTGGCCATACGATAGAACCTCAACTATAGCATATCAAAGTATATGCTTCTAGCTTCGTCAAACCACCAACTCATACTCAAGTCGTAGAGTACTAATCCACATTGTAGCGGTAGTAGTCTAGGTTTCTACCATATAGTACTTTTAGAAACCACTACTACAAGTCCTACTCTATGTATTCGAAATACGCTTATGTCATGAAGTGAGTGGACTACTCAATGGCTAAAGGTAAGCCATTCCTCATTTAGAATTCACAACAAAATAACCTAGACATGATGAGATTCTCATTCTCATCAATCGGTTAAGAACAAAAGTTTATGTGTTAAATAACCCATAATACATACCTTACTATGAAAGAGCTCCATTCACATAGACCATTTATTTAAACACAATGGGTCTTTTTCAAACGTAATAGTGCACAAATAAAATTGTAAATTCACAAACAATTTCTGAAAATAAATTCTTTTATTAAAACATTTGATTTTTACATCAGAAACCAAGTCTAAGAGGCCATACATCCCAAAAATCTCCCACTAGCACTCTAAGACTAAGTAAGTCCATAGGTGCCCACCCCTATGGTGTCTAAGCGTCTCTTGAAGACTCTTTGAACCAAAGGCTTGGTGAATGGATCTGCTAGATTGTTCTCGGAGGCAATCTATTCCACCATGACTTCTCGTCTCTGGATGAAATCTCGGATCAGGTGGTACTTTCTCTCAATGTGCTTCCCCTTCTTATGGTTCCAAGGTTCTTTAAATTACGATACTGCTCCAGTATTGTCGCAATACATCACAATTGGCCTGTCCATGTGTGGCACGACTCCAAGTTCTGAAAGGAACTTCTGGAGCCAGACTGCTTCCTTGGATGCCTCCAAATCTACCACATACTCAACTTCCATGGTTAAGTCAGCAATGCAAGATTGCTTGATACTCCTCCATGAAAGAGCTTCTCTAGATATAGTGAAGATATATCCACTAGTGGATTTTCTCTCATCATTTTCCGCCTAAAAGTCTGAGTCTGTGTATCCTATAAGAACTAAGTTATCAGCCCTTTAAATCAGCATAAAATCTCTCGTCCCCTTGAGGTACTTGAGTATATGCTTTACAACTTGCCAATGAACCACTCCAGGGTTTTATTGATATCTACTAACCAAGCCTCCAACAAAGCAGATATCTGGCCTTGTACACAGCATGGCGTACATGAGATTTCCCACAGCTAAAGCATAGGGAATCCTACTCATTCTGTCATTTTCTTGTTGAAACTTAGGACAGTCCCTTGAAGCAAATTACAACCCATGTCTGCAAGGAATTAGAACTCCCTTACATGAGTCCATGCTATACCTGGCCGGCATTTTGTCATTGTATGCCGCTTAGGATAATCCTAACATTCTCTGCATCATATTTCTAAGAAGTCTAATCTCGAGAATGTAGCTGGCTTCTCCCAAATCCTTCATACTAATTTGACTAGATAGCTAAACCTTTATAGATGACAATGACCCTACATCATTTTCAATGAGTAGAATGTCATCCACATACAAAACAAGAAAAAACACATTAATGCCTTCAAGTTTCCTGTATACGCATGGTTTATCCTTGTTTTGAACAAAACCATAAAACTTTACAAACTTATCAAATCGAATGTTCCATGCCCTTGATACCTGCTTAAGTCCATAAATGGACTTCTTAAGCTTGCAAACCATATGCTCTTGGCCTTTAGCAATAAATCCTTTCAGTTGGGACATATAGATGTCTTCACTAAGATGGTCATTTAAAAATGTTGTCTTGACATCCATTTGCCATATCTCGTAATCATAATGACATGTGATGGCAAGGAGGATATGGATGGACTTAAGCATGGCGACCGGAGAAAATGTTTCCTCATAGTTAATTCCCTCTTTCTGAGTATACCCTTTCGCCACAAGCCTAGCTTTGAAGGTTTCCACCTTCCCATCTACTCCCCTCTTTCTCTTGTATACTCACTTACACCCTATGGGTTTTATCCCTTCTGGTGAAACTACAAGATCCCAAACCTGATTGAGATACTTAGTCTCAATCTCGGCTTTCATTGCTTCATACCACAGATTTGCATTGGCATCAGCAATAGCCTCCTCGTATCTAGTGGGATCTTGTTCCTGATAGTCAGAGACCAGCTCGAAAGCTTCTCTAGTCCACTTCTCTTGAACCCTAGACACTCTCCCACTACGACGAGGCTCCTTATGTATAAGCTCTTGAGGTTGTGCCTCTTCTTGTTCCACAAATGGGTTAGAAGAAGTTGCTTCCAAAGATAACCTCTCCTCCAGTTCCAATCTAGTTGAACTTTTCGTGGAAGTACTTTGATCATCCTCTAAGTATCTAGCATTGGTACTAACCAGTACCTTTTGCTCCTTATGATGATAAAAGTAACTACCATTTATCCCTTTTGGATGCCCAACAAAATAGCATAATTCTGATCTTGGCTCCAACTTGTTTCTCTTGACCAGTAAATAAGTTGGACAACCCCATATCCTAAGATGATTCAGACTTGGCTTACGCCCAGTCCACATCTCATAGAGAGTTCAAGGTACTGACTTACAAGGCACCAAGTTCAGAATATATGTCGCTGTTTCTAGGGCATATCTCCAAAATGACACTGGAAGAGTAGCATGAGACATCATGCTTCGGACCATTTCCATCAATGTCCTGTTCCTTCTCTCGGCTACTCCGTTCTACTGGGGTGTCCCCGGCGTAGAGAGTTGGGATACTATCCCATGATGTACCATGTAGTCCTTGAATTCACTAAGGAGGTACTCTCCACTATGATCCGATTGTAAGGTCTTGACCAATTTACCTGTCCGACGCTCCACTTCAGCCTTAAACTCTTTAAACTTGTTAAAAGAGTCAGACTTGCATCTCATCAGGTAAATGCAACCAAACCTTGTACAATCATCCATGAAAGTGATGAAGTACTCAAAATCTCCTCTAGCTAGTGTAGATAGGGGACCACACACATTAGTGTGAACAAGACTCAATACCTCATTGGCTCTATCCTCCTTAGGGGCAAATGACCTTTTGGTCATCTTTCTTATCAGGCAGGACTCATACTGAGGCCAACTTTCCAATCTCAATAAGCCTAAGGGTCGATCATGGATCAACCTCTCAATCCTGGTTGAGTTGATATGCCCCTACCTTAGATACCAAAAATAAGAGTCATTGACATTGGTCTTTCTCTTCCTTATTAAAGGTTTAAATCGAGCGTTATTTAATTGATTGTTAATAGGGTTTAAGAAAAATTGATTCCCATATATGTGCCCAGTAAATAAAATTTCTCCATCTCTACTGATAGAAATACCAGAATGGAAAGATACAGAATATCCTTGATTTATTAGTTTCACAACCGAAATCAAATTCTGTCTAAATCCAGGTATATATAAAATATCTTTCAAAACCACTATTCTATTACAATCAAATACAAGATCCAACTCTCCCACTGCAAGGGCTTAAACTTGTGCTCCATTTCCCACACGTAGTCTATGTTTGCCCTTCTTAAGTCTTCTAATCCTTCTAAACCCCTACAAGGAGTTATAGATGTGATCAGTGGCTCCTAAATCAACAATCCAAGTGGAAGTTGATCCAACAATTGATATAGACTCTAGATAGAAAACATTACCTGTGGGGTTTTTCTTGGCTTGAAGATCTGGACACTCTTTTTCCAGTGTCCCTTCTATACACACTTGAAGCACTTACCATTGGGTTTATCTTTGGGTTGGGTCTTGGGCTGGACCGCTACGTTCCCCTTCTTCTTCTTGAAATTTCTGGGCTTGGGCCCAGTTCTAGAAGATGAAGCCTTAGCAATCATAGCCTTAGATTGTGGCTTCATGACCTTCTCTACTATCTGGAGCTCTTTCATCAACTCAGTCAAACCCATGTTCAACTTTTTCATGTTATAGTTCAACTTGAACTGAGTAAAGGAACCCGATAGAGATTCGAGAACCATGTCCATTTGGCTCTCGGGATCAATGACAGCCCCTAAGATTTCTGCCTCCTCGAAAGCAGCAATCATCTTAAGTATATGCTCTCTGACTGATGCTCCCTCAGCCATCTTAGTGTTAATGATGGTTTAAAGAGCCTCCTCCCTTGCGGGCCGACTCTTATCCGCGAATATCGTGGCTAATGATTGGGTTATGTCATACGTAGTGGTCATTTGCTCATGTTAGGATTTGAGCACATTAGACATGGAGGCCAACATATATCAACGAGCCATCTCATCGGCTTTCTTCCATGCCTTCTCAGCCTCACGCTCCTCGGAAGTAGAACCCTTCCCGATAACAGGGCAAGTTTCGTAAAGGACATACTTATACTCTTTCGCTGTGAGTATTATTTTCAGGTTCCTTTTCCAGTCCACATAGTTTGGTCATGTTAGCTTATTCTCTTGAAAAATAACGGTCATAGTTTGGTCTCATATAGATAGAAACTATCTTGTACAAGTCTATCTTAACTAACTAGTCACACATACCTAACATACAAATATATTAGCCCTACGATAGAACCTCAACTATAGCATATCAAAGTATATGCTTCTAGCTTCGTCAGACCACCAACTCATACTCAAGTCGTAGAGTACTAGTCCACGCTGTAGCGGTAGTAGTCTAGGTTTCTACCATATAGTACTTTTAAGAAACCACTACTACAAGTCCTGTTCTATGTATTCGAAATACGCTTATGTCATGAGGTGAGTGGACTACTCACTAGCTAAAGGTAAGCCATTCCCCATTTAGAATTCACAACATAATAGCCTAGACATGATAAGATTCCCATTCTCGTCAATCAGTTAGGAATAAAAGTTTATGTGTTAAGTAACTCGTGTGATACGAATTCTCGGTGGCTTTTCTTGGTGTTGTGGGTGTTTTTGTTAGCTATGTTTCAGCTCAACTCAAAGGAACAGAAACAGAGATTCTTGTGACCAAAAAGGAGAAAAACCAAATAACTACCTACACTCTTTCAAACCCTTGAATAACAAAGCCTCAAAGACCCTCAAGATGAGTAGAAACTTCTACTATAATCTCACCCCAATATCCTTGAAGTAACAAAGGCAAACAAGAACAAATAGAATAGTGAGAATAGGCACCCAAATATTGAATTTCAAACAAACCTTAGAAGAAACAACATTGGATTAACCAAAAGATTTATAAACTCTTACAAAAGGAGGACTAACCTTTTAGCTTGGTCTTGAACAAGATGAACAAGGAGGCTAGGGCCTCTCAAGATTCTCTTTTCAAATTTGAATTAAAATGAAGGGTATTGTGTTTTCAAATAACTAAAAGGTCCTATTTATACTACCCTAACCCTAGCTAAGTAATCCCTAAGGTTCTATTATAGTTTAGGGTCATAACAAGTCTTCACAAGTAATTAAAATTGAAGAAAATCGGAGAAAATATTAAAAACGCGGAGTTGTCGTCGGCTGCCTAGGGTGGAACCGGTGCCGATTTGGGCACTACAGCCGGCGCCGGCTGTGTTCTTCCTTTGGACGGTCAAAAGCCGAATGAATCCATTGTTGAGCAGAATGAACCCGGCGCCAGTTTGGCTGCTTGGAGCTGGCATCGGCCGTCCTCTGGTGGCCTCCTTTTTGGTCTAGTTTCGTTCATCTTCGTTGCCGGCCCTTGTCCTTGCATGGCCGCACCTCCTCCTCCTTTATCTTGACCTCCATGATGAAGTAGAGTCTCATCACCATGATCCATACCTTACTGTGAAAGACCTCCATTAACATGGACCATTTACTTAAACACAATGGGTCTTTTCCAAACGTAATTGTGCATAAATAAAATTGTAAATTCACAAACAATTTCTGAAAATAAATTCTTTTAGTAAAATATTTGATTTTTACATCAGAAACCTAGTCTAAGAGGGCATACATCCCAACAATTGGACTCTTAGTTTAGCCTTATTGGGTTAAATTAATTATTCTAATTAGAACCAAATAAATGGCCCAATAAATAATTAATTTTTCAGCCCAAATAAACTAGTCCAATTAACAAGCCCATATTAGTTTAGTCCCAGGTTAATCTTTAATTATTCAAACTGGGCCAAAGTCCTGAACAATTAATTAACCCATCAAACTAATTTAATTAATTCTTTCTCTCCAAGGACTTTTATTTTATTCTAACCCAATAATTAAATCAGACTACTTAAATAAAATAAATTTTATTTAATTTAATTTAAGACCAATTCCTTGGCCTATATTTAACTAGGACTCACGGTCTATATTGAGGACCAAAAGACACACCGCCTTGGCTACTAAAATGACCAAAATACCATTGCCATATAAATAGCTGTATTTTATATTTTAAATAATTCATAATATCACCATAAGGAAATATTGACCCCAAGGACAATGCTGCATTAGCAAAGTCTCCGACCTACAGGTGTAATGACTAAAATACCCCTCTATACATCGTCGTACATTTAGAGAGGAAGAAATGTATTAATAACTCTCTAAATGACATCGACCATCCTTAGGCTTCTAGTCCATGATCCATGACTTCCTGGATTGTTTCCGCTTTCTAAGGGAGCTACCCTAAAGTAAACATCTAAGCCATGTTTCCCAGGGCCTTGGATATTTAGATCATTTAGACAACCACAATGGGCGATATAGTATAGAAAATATTTTGTACAAGTCTATCTTAACTAACTAGTCACACATACCTAACATGCAAGTATATTGGTCCTACAATAGAACCTCAACTATAGCATATCAAATTACATGCTTCCAGCTTCGTCTGACCACCAACTCATACTCAAGTCGTAGAGTATAAGTCCATGCTGTAGCAGTAGTAGTCTAGGTTTCTACCATATAGTACTTTTAGAAACCACTACTACAGGTCCTGTTCGACGTATTCAAAATACGCTTATGTCATGAAGTGAGTGGACTACTCACTGACTAAAGGTAAGCCATTCCCCATTTGGAATTCATAACATAATAACCTAGACGTGATGAAATTCTCATTCCCATCAGTCAGTTAAGAACAAACATTTATGTGTTAAGTAACCTATGATCCATACCTTACTGTGAAAGACCATCATTCGTATAAACCACTTACTTAAACACAATGAGTCTTTTCTAAACAAAATTGTGCAAAAATAAAATGAAAATTCACAAATAATTTCTGAAAATAAATTCTTTTATTAAAAATTTTGATATTTACATTAGAAACCTAGTCTAAGTGGGCATATTTCCCAACACTAGTTCATTAGGTAAAGCTTTTTAATTTAATTTAATTATTCTTGGATTGAAACAAACCCAATTATTAAATTAATTAAATAACCCAATGGACCAATATAAACCTCAAGCCTAGGCCCAGTTCATTAGGTTTAGCCTTTAATTTAATTTAATTATTTCTGGACTAATACGAGCCCAATAATTAAATTAATTAAATAAACCAAATGGGCCAATAAATAATTCTCTCTCTTTGAACCTTTAATTTTATTCAAGCCCAATAAATAAACAAGGCTACTCGAATAAAATAAAACCTATTTTAATATAAGATCAATCCCTCAACCCAAAACCATCAGGACTTATAGGCTTTTCCGAGGACCAAAAGATACATCGCATTGGCTACTAAAATGACAAAAATACCCCAACTATAGAAATAGTTGTATTTTACATTTTAAATATTTTCTAATATCACCATGAGAAAATATTGACCCCAAGGACAATGCTGCGTTAGCAAAGTCTCCGACCTACAAGTGTAATGACTAAAATAACCCTCTACGCATTGCCGTACATTTAGAAAGGAAGAATGTGTTAGTGTTGTGCCCTAGAGGCAATCACTTGTACATTGTATATAATACATTTTATTTTAATAAAAGACATTATTTATCTTACAGTTTCATTTATTTACTTTTAACTAATATAACTGTTCGATAAAGTCCCTAGTACAACATTGTGTTAAGAAAATCATGATAGAGATCAGGATATAAGATTCCTACTACACTGTATAGTGTTAGTATTTAAATAGTCCCTAGTCATAGTATTAATGAGATTGGACATCATTAATGCGTTAAGACTAGCATATGTTAGACTTTCTGATTTGATCAGGCGGTGGTTCTCATATCCGTGAGTATTGAGATACTCAAAGTTAACACATGGATGCTTGTTAATGGAACAAGTTCATTGGATGACCTAACTTTGAGATAATCACATGGATAACCATTTAAGGCCAGTGATATAATCTCAATATAGCAAACCTGCAAGTATCCTTAGACTTGAGATCTCCAAGGTACTTTGTTTGCTGAGCATTGTACTTTGATTCCAATCTTCGAAGCTCGATCGAGGGCCGCCTATGGGATGGATATTGAGTACATTGTGAGGTAAATGAAAGTAGTTGAGAGGGTCAATAAAGGATTCACCACTCCTAATAGTAGGGGCGAATATCCTACGGCCACTTGTAGGAATTACTACTCAAGAAGTCCTTGGCCAAGGCATATGTGTATTGGAAATAGTTCTAATAGATACACATCTAGAGTAGTGGGTTCTTGGTACAAGTACTATTGTATACGGGCCAGAATTAATTTTGGAGGGAGTTGGTACTAATACCGTACTCCAAACCGAATGAGATATTCTATGATGAAAGGAGTTAATTACACTAAAGTTTGTTATTGAAGGGTTCATTACAAGCCACTTAAATTCCTGGACTCTTGGGTGGTCATGATGTGTTGCTAGATACCGCTCATGATCTGGGAATATGAGTTTATTAATTGATGAATTAATAAACCAATTCTGATTAGAATTAATATGATTAATCCTAATTAATTATAGATTATTAATCTCAAAGATATTTGGATTAATTCATGTTCACTACCAATTGACCGGGATACCTAATAGGTCACACACAATAGAGGATTATATACTTAAGATGTTATTTGATAACATAGTGGGGTTAATTGAGAGAAAGAGAAGTTGTTGTGGATAAATTATAATTAGTTATAATTTATAGTCCAAATTTTAATTGTGAGAACTTGATTTTTCCAATTACAATTAGAGAATTCTAACTGTTTTAGAATTCTAGGATGGAGGATTTTTCAGCAAGATTTTTGTGTGACACATAGATGAAACACGAAACCCTAGCTGGTACACAACATACGAAAACTCCAACCCTAGCAACACAACATTCTCTTCTTCTTCTTCTTCTTCTTCTCTCTCTCTCTCTCTCGTTTTGCAAAAAAACGTGAAGAACCCTAGCCGCCACTTAGTGTTTCTGCTAGCATAGAAAACTTTGTGCTTGAGTGTATCCTCTGTGTGGATTATTGTTAGAGATAATCACACACTATGATTATAGTGGTTAGACGTTCAACTCTTATGGAGTTTACACAAGAGGATTGCTGGATCGCGCCTCGATTTGAAAAAGAAATTTTTGCTCTTCGGACAATCAAAGAAAGGTAAAAAGCTGTTACCTTTGATATGTTTATGTCTTGTTTTCCACATATATGCGGGTCCTGGGATAGTATCTCATTTTATTCTTTCGTTGCGCCGTATATGATACGAGCCTGAGATACTCAACAGAATGTACTAACACCTCTCTAAAAAACATCTACCATCCTTAGACCTCTAGTCCAATGAACCACGACTCCTGAAATGTTTCTGCTTTCCAAATGTGCTACCCAAAAGCTAACATCCAAGTCATGTTCCCCAGGGTCTCAGTTATTTATATTATTCGAACAGTCACAAGGGGCGATATAGCGCAGAAGTTATCTTGTACATGTCTGTCTTAACTAACTAGTCACATATACCCAACATACAAGTATAGCGGCTCTACGATAGAACCTGAACTACAGCATATCAAAGTACACGCTTTCAGCTTCATTATATCACCAACCCATACCCAAATGTAGAGTATTAGTCTACGCTATAGCAGTAGTGGTTGGGTTTCTACCAAATAGTACTTTTAGAAACCACTACTACAAGTCCTGTTCTACGTATTCGAAATACGCTCATACTATCAAGTGAGTGGATTACTCACTGGCTAAAGGTAAGCCATTCCTCATTGGAATTCATAACACAATAACCTAAACAAGATGAGATTCCCATTCTCATCAATCAGTTACGAACAACCGTTTATGTGTTAAGTAACCCGTGATTCATAACTTACTGTGAAAGACCACCATTCACATAAATCACTTACTTAAATATAATAGGTCCTTTTCAAACGTAAATTATGCACAAATTAAATGTACATTCATAAATAAATTTTGAGAATAAATTTTTTTATTAATAAATTCGATAATTACATCAAAAACCTAGTCTAGAGGGCATACATTCCAACATCTGCATCGGCATCAGTAATAACCTCCTCGTATTTAGTGGAACTTGTTCTTGGTGATTAGAGACTGGGTTAAAAACTTCTCCAGTCTCCTTTTTGGAACCCTAGAATCCACCTACTACAACGAGGCTCTTTTTGTATAGGTTCCTGAGACTATGCCTCTTCTTATTCCACGATTGGGTCTGAAGAAGTTGATTCAAAAGATAACTTCTCCTCGAGTTCCAACCTAGTTGAACTTTTTGTGGATGTTCTTTAATCATCCTCCAAGTATCTAGCATTAGTACTTACCAGTACTTTCTACTCCTTGGGATGATATCAGTAACCACCTTTTGGATACCTTACAAAATAGCATAATTCTGACCTTAGTTCTAACTTATCTTCCTTAATCAATGCATAAGCTGAACAACCCTATATCCTGAGATAGTTCAAACTTGGCTTACACCTAGCCCATATCTCATAATGCGTCTTAGGTATTGACTTGGAATGCACCAAGTTTAGAATATGTGCTACTGTTTCTAGGGCTTATTTCGAAAAAAAAAAATTGGAAGAGTAGCATAAAACATCATACTCCAGACTATTTCTATTAGTATTCTGTTCCTTCTCTCAGCTACTCCATTCTGTAGGGGTGTCCCTATCGTAGAGAGTTGGGATACTATCCCATGATGTACCGTGTAATTCTTGAATTCACCAAGGAGATACTCTCCACTACAATCCGATCGTAAGGTTTTGATTAGTTTGCTTATTCAACGCTCCACTTCAGCTTTAAACTCTTTGAACTTGTCAAAAAAGTTAGACTTACACTTCAACAGGTAAACGTAACTATACCCTATACAATCATCCGCAAAAATGATAAAGTACTCAAACCCTCCTGTCACTGGTGTAGACAATGGACCACACATTTCAATGTGAACAAAGCTCAATATCTCCCTGGCTCTATCTGCCTTTTGGGTAAATGACCTTTTAGTCATCTTTCCCACGAGGCAGGATTCACACTGAGGCTAACTTTCCATTCTCAATAAACCCAAAGGCCCATCACAGATTAACATCTAATTTATGGTTGAGTTAATGTGACCCAACCTTAGATGCCATACATAAGAGTCATTAACATTGGTCTTTCTCTTCCAACTTAAAAGTTCACTTTAAGCATTATTTAATTGATTATTAATAGGATTTATAAGAATAAATTTTTATACATGTACCCAATACATAAAACTTCTCTATTTCTATCGATAGTAATGCCAGAATGAAAAGAAATAGAATAATCATGATTTATTAGTTTTGCAACTGTAATCAAATTCTGTCTAAAACTAGGTAACTACTCTATTACAATTAAATTTAAGTTCCTGCTCTCCTACTTATTGGGCCTACACTTTTGCTCGCATAATCCATGTTTGCCATTCTGGAGTCTTCTTATCCTTCTAAATCCTGGCAAGGAGCTACAGATATAATCAGTGGCTCCAGGAGCAACAATCGAAGTGAAAGTTGATCCAACTATTGATATAGACTCTAGATAGTAAATAATACTTTTAGGATTTTTCTTGACCTGAAGCTCTGGACATTCCTTTTTCCAGTGTCCCTTCTTCCCACATTTGAAGTACTCACCCTTAGGCTTGTTAGGCTGGGATTTGGGCTGGGCCGCTGCATTTCCTTTTTTCTTTTTGAATTTTCTTGGCTTGGGCTCAGCTCTTGAAGAAGAAGCCATAGCAATCAAAGCCTTAGACAGTGGCTTCATTACCTTTACTACCGCCTGGAGCTCTTTCATTAACTCTATTAAACTTATACTTAACTTATTTATGTTTTAATTCAACTTGAAATGAGTAAAAAAGCTCGGTAAAGATTCATTAACTATATCCACTTGGCTCTTGGGGTCAATCACAGCCCCAAGACTTTCGCTGCCTCGAAAGCAGTAATCATCTTGAGCATATATTCTCCGACTAATGCTCTATCAACCATTTTGGTATTAATGATCGTTATAAGAGCCTCCTGACGTGCAGGCTGGCTTTTATCAGCAAACATTGTAGCTAATGATGTGCTAATGTCATTAACTAGAGCATGGTCATGTGCTCGTGTTTTAACTAGAGCATATTAGACATGAAGAGTAGCATGTAGCAACGAGCCATCTCGTCAACCTTCTTCCATAATTTCTCAGTCTCATGCTCTTCCTCGGTGGAATCCTCCCTAATAACAAGATAGGTTTCATATAGAACATACTTATACTCCTCGACTGTGAGTATTATGTCTAGGTTCCTTTTCCAATCAACGTAGTTTGGTCCTATTAGCTTATTTGCACAGGGAAAAATGGCCAAACGATTGAAAGAACCTCCACCAACCATTTATGAAATTAAAAAATAAAAGAACATTCTCAATTTATAAAAAATAAATAATTTGTACACTTTATCCTCATGTTAAAACTAACAATAGTTAATCATATTATTATTATCTTTAATATAATCAATTTAGCTCTTAGAAAAACTGGCATAGCTTCTTAGAAAAATTAACAATATTATAGGAATTGGTTCTATAACTGATACAGGACTCAATGTCCTAAACTAAGTGTGTTGACCACCACAAATCGATTATCCTTCTAGGTAATGATCCAGAAGATAACTCTATTATGGGAATGGCCATTTCGTCTCATTTTCTGTGGACAATCCTTGCACTATGACCTCCAACGTGGGCTGGCTGATCACAGTACTTGTCCCAGGCATCAATTATGTCTATCTATTAGATCTAAATGTTTTCATACTTTTCTATTTTGATAACCTAGGTATCCAAATAATAAAATTAAACACATTAATTAATTAATTAATTGTTTTGTTTAATCCTAATTCCCTTACTATTATTTTTCGTGCAAAATATTCCAAAAATATTAACTATGCAAAAAATAATAACTTCGCCTAGTATGGAACCAAAAACAAAAAAGAAAATTACATGAAATTACGAGGAAAAATAAAAATAAAAAAAATCCTTGGTCTTCATGCACTGCTACACCAGATCAATGCCCCTTAACTGAATGACTCATGGACCTACACCCTAACCGGCCGTCAGCCCGCTTCAAAAATGGAGCAACCCGCGACTGGCTTGCAAGTGTTCAAGCTGTGGCCGGCAACCATAGAACCAGCCGCAACTTCGGCCTAATTTGGCCTGAAGTAACGGCCAGCTTCCACAAAGCCAACCGCGGCTTAGGCCATGTTTGGCCTGAAGCCACGGCCAACTTCCTGTATCCAGGCCCGGCTTTCTCGGATCTTCTCTATTCTTCTTCTGGCTTCTCCGTCCAAACTACTCCATAGGCATGACACTTTTACAGAAATTACAAGATCTCTCAATCTCTCTTTTTAAAAACAATATCCACCAATGCCCTTAAACACTGAGCTTACACTGTAATACCCACTACCTACGTACCTAAAAAGAATGGGGATATTGCCCCATCCAAAGAACAAGAGGTCTTTATAACGAGATAATAAAAGATCTATCTAAAGAAATACCTCAAATAAAACTTAAACATTTTACAATACAAATAAAACACATACAGCATCTCAAAATATACAATAACAAAGTAACTGTCTCTGAATAAATAATTGTAAAGTTCTAAAATCTTGAACTCTAGGCCCAGTTGTGTTAATAGTGCTCACAACCTAAAAACATGCATAAAAGGAGTGAGAAATAAATTTTCCAGTAAGTCCTGTGTGGGTGGAAGTGCTCATTTGAAACCATTTCATGAGATGCATTTTAAAATACTAAAAGCACAATTGCATCCTTAAACAGCCGTTTTAAACACAGGAGTGGTGTTTTCAATTTGTAATCTTAATAATTAAGTTTATCTAAAGTAAATCAACCACTCAACAAAAACATGGATTATGAAACCTTGCATCAAAGTACGAGTCATGAAACCCTGAATCATGACCTTTGCTAACTATACTGTAATACTTCTGCAGTATAGTACGGCGGGTGATCAGCCCACCGGGTAGGGATGCTTTTCCATTCTCATTCCCCTCCTAACTTTAGTTGTCCACACTAGAATAAAAATACCGTTCCACATGGGATTGGTTTGCTTGCTCGGATGACTTGACTCCCTAACACTATCACCTAATCAGGAATAAATTTATCTCCCGGAAGTGGCCACCTATCGAAAAACTAGCTCGCCAATCTTAGACTAGTGATAGTAGCCTACCTTTATTGAGTACTCAATGATCTTGCCACAAGGAAACACATTAGCATCAAGTAGTAACCAACAACAAAGTATCAAGCATGGCTTTGTCAACTTTTATAAAACCATTTAGTGCAAAAATCAAGTGAAGTGTTTCGAAACCCTTTTTGTTTTAAGAAAGGGTGCGTAATTTGGAGAAAAGTAGGAAAAGCTGGCCATGCTGAACTTTTTATCACATTAAACGATGTTTCCATTGATACCTCAAAACATTTGACAACTTGCAATTGCTACATTTTTCAAACGGATTTATGCAAGGACTTACCTCAGAAGAACAAATTAATTTCTTATTCAAAAGGAGTGAACCCTTGCTCTTGATAACCTTCCACGTCTAAAAGTCACAAAGTAATCCAGTCACAATCTAGTCCTAGTATTTCAAGAAATCAATTGCATACAACAAGCAATCCAATTAACTTTTTGCCTAGCTTTCTACTTTAATCGCAAGTATCTTTCCATGGAATTTTTCACAGAAATATTGCATAAAGGATTAACTAGCTGTTAAAATAGAAGTTGCTCAAGAGAGTATTTAAATTATCTAATGCAAAAACGTTAAATGACTAAAGAATTTAAATAAACAGATATTTATTTAATTATTTACTTAGTTAATTGAAATATTGTTTGTTTATAGCTTTAGGAAAATAAATGACTGAGGTAATATATTATTTAATGGATGGGTAAGTTATTAGGTGATAAATGCAGATAGTACTATTAAAAACAGCAATGAGAATAGCAATATCAATATTAATGGTAATAATAATATTAACAGTATTAATATTAGCAATAATAATAATGAAGATACTAACAATATTATTTTTAATACTAATAACAATATTAATGAGAGTTAATAAAATAGTGGCACTCTTAGGGTTTCCTATATTAAATCCTTTATTACATCCTAATGCATTCTTACACCATTGTTATACATAAGAAACACATAAGTTAATAATAGAAAGTTTCCTCAACTTTTCCTAGGTTAAACAGAATTTCCAGTAAGGTATCTCAATTTTTCCAAAGACATATTACCTATGAATACTCTTCGGATTGACCTCAAATTTTACAGAGATACACCTTAATACATATAGAACAAAGTTTAGATGGTTTTGCATGCAAATTAAGCCCCAATTACGCTTAGAATGTTTATTTTTGCTACTATATTTTTCAGTCTCGACTCGTCTAGACTTAAAGACAAATTCGTGACTCATTAACCTCACATTAGAAAATTACAAACTTTTACAAGAAACTTTACACACATAGCTACAATGTCACTTTTTGACCTTTCCCAGATTCAACATTTTTCTACACAAAATTACCCATGCAACTTAACTAACCGGTAAAAACAAAACACTTGTTTTCTCATGCTTTAAAAAAAATTACTGAGACCAATATAAAGGTTTTCTTGCATGAACTCTAGCATAAATCACACCCTAAACATGTATAGTAAACAAGTTCAAAAGTCCTTGCAATAATAACTTCTTTTCTATTTTATTTTGCTTTAATCTTAGAGCATCATCAAGTTTCCAAATTTCATCAATAATGCACAAAAATGTATTCTTTCCATCAAAACTGTTAAAAGTTAGTTTTTTTTTTTTTTAATACTTAAGCATAATCTAATGATGGAAATCAGATTCCATGCAAAGAACACATAAGATCATTTTTTTTTTTCCTGAAACCAAAACCATAATTTTTCCCCATTACCGACGGCAGTTAAGAAAATCCAAGAAAAGGAATAATTTATCATTACCTCTTGCTTTGCCTAACTCAACAATCTTAGAAGAAGGGGAAAATGGCATCTAGCTTCCGTTACCACCAAGAATGCCAAAGATTCGACTTTAAAATGTTACTCCCAAGTTGTTACGTTGTGCAGAATTTTCTCCGTTAGCAAACTAATTAACTTTGGCTAATAGGGAGGAAGGGATTTTCGTGTGGAAGGGAGAGGGAGAGGGAGAGAGTGTGTGGTGACTAGGGTAGGAATTAGGAGAGAAAATTTGATTAATTAGGTTTTATATAAAGGAGTTTTAATAGGTTTAGGAAATAGGAAAAGAATTAAAGGAAAAACCTATTTTCTAAAGGATTTTCTAATTAAAACTCCAATTAATTAATTAACTAAACTTATAAGGTTTTAAGGCCCTGGGTGGCGGCACACATGAGGGAGAATAAGAAGGAATATTCCCTAGTTTTTCCTAAGCATTATAGAATTGGAAAAAAAAATATTAATATTCTTTTTAGGATGATTTCCCAATAATACAAAAATTAGGTTCTCTTGTTTTTCTTCCCAATATGGCGGCTAATAGGGCTTCTAGAAGCTTAGTAGTCCCCTCTAAATAATTCTCCTAGCCCAGCCAAATATTTAATTTAAGAAATCCAAATCTCTCCAAGCAAAATAAAATAAAAAGGAAATTCTTGCTAATCTTATATTTAATTACTTTCTAAAATTTAATACATAAGCAATTAAATAAAACAACCATATAATGAGTGTCTAATGGATATAAATAAAAGAAATTGCTCAAGTATGACAATGACATAAATATCAATTATTTTAGTTAACGCCATCCTACACTTAAATCCATCATCATATGCACAATATTTATTCCACATAACAAGCTCACAGAATTCATCTATACCATACCAAATGTGTCTACATACAAGCATGCTTATACTATTTAGGTCACACATACCCTACTCTTAGGTGTACTCTAGATGGGGTATCACATACATGAATCATCTATGAAAGCCAGAAATTACAGAAGCCTATGTCTCAACTGCGAGACTTACGGTCAATTTATCCATACCAGTAAACATGAAGGATCTCAAATTCAAAGTAACAAAGTTGCTAATTTTATTTAGCCTAAGCATGCTTCCTACGTTTGCCATAAAACCAACATGCTTTGATACCAATTGAATGTTTCATGCAGCAAACAGACACATAGAAATAGTGGAAAAACACAGCAGTAGAAGAAAATTATACATTTACATTTTCTAATAAGCTGTTGTTGAGCTGTGTAGTAGACGTCTAGACACCATAATCTACCTCTAACTGGCTTATTAACACCTTGAGTTCCTGTCTAGCAAGTCAACGGCTCCTTCACATGAACGCAAATGTATTTGGCTCACAAAGTATTTCACTACCTAATCTATTGTCGGTGAAAACAACTAGACTGAGGAAAAGTCTTTGTTTTCTTGATTATTTGCTAACGAGCAAAAGTCCAAGAGAACTACTTTCTGTACTTGTTTTTGAAACATAGAAAAACACCCAAACGAAAGAGAGCCAGAGAGTGTGTAATATTCACGTATGTGTATATCTATAAAACAAAAACCTCCAAATGCAACTATATCTATGCATATCCCTGGATGTTATTCAAAAATCATGCTAAGATAATAGACACCTAGCTAGGATAAAAAACTCCACTAGCCAAACCAGTCTATGGGCTTAACTCGTGGACTTTGGCCAAGAAAACATTGGGCTAAATATTATTATTTGTTTAACCTTCAACTTAGTAAGCCCAAGAAAAAATAAATCTTAATTATTATTTTTTTCGGACTAACAAAAGCCCAATAAATAATAAACAGACCCAAATTGACCAAGCATCATACCATGTCTAAGCCCTGGTTAATTCTCAATTATTCAAATTGGGATCAGGCCATGAATAATTAATTAACCAATTAAACTAAGTAATTAATTTTATTTCCTGGACCTTTTATTTTATTCTAACCTAATAAATCAGACTATCTAAATAAAATAAGATCCTCTTTAATCAAGATAATTTCCTCAATCTAAAATAATTAGGGCTTATGGGCTACTTCGAGGACAAAAAACACACATCGTCCTTGACTACTTAAAATGACCAAAATACCCCCACTATATAAATAATTATATTTTACATTTTAAATATTTTCTAATATCACCATAAGAAAATAATAACCCCAAGGATAATATTGCATTAGCAATATCTCTAACCTACAGGTGTTATGACAAATATACTCCTCTACGTAACACCATACATTCAGAGAGGAAATGTGTACTAACACCTCTTTAAATGACATGTACTATCCTTAGAACTCTAGTCTAATAATCCATGGCTTCCTATAATATTTTTTCTTTCCAAGGGAGATACCCTAAAGCAAACATCTAAGCCATGTTCCCCAAAGCCTTGGATTGTTAGATTATTCGAATAGTCTCAAGGGGCGATATAGTGTAGAAGCTATTCTGTATGAGTCTGTCTTTACTAACTAGTCACATATACCCAATATACAAGCATTTTAGTCCTACGATACAACTTCAACTTTAACATATCAAAGTATACGCTTCTAGCATCGCAAGACCGCTAACTCATACTCAAGCCGTAGGGTATAAGTCCACATTGTAGCAGTAGCAGTTTGGGTTTCTACCATATAGTATTTTTAGAAATCACTACTGCAAGTCTAGTTCTACGTACTTGAAATGCGCTTATATTATGAAGTGAGAGGACTACTCACTAGCTAAAGGTAAGCCATTTCCTACCTGAAATTCATAACATAATAACCTTATCATAATGAGATTCCTATTCTCATCATCTGGTTAAGAATAATAGTTTATGTGTTAAGTAACCCGTGATCCATACCTTACCGTAAAAGATCTCTATTAACATGGATCACTTACTTAAACACAATGGGTCTTTTCTAGGGAAATCGTGCATAAAATAAAATGTGAAAACACAAACTATTTATGATAATAAATATTTTATTAATTTAATCAAAATTACATAAAAAATACAGTCTTAGAAGGCATACATTCCAACACTTTTATCATCCCCAAGAGCAAATGGTACTTGTTAGTACTCATGCTAGATACTTAGAGGATGAACAAAGTGTGTCCAATAAGGTTTCGAGTAAGGTGGGATTGGAAGAGAAGCTGAATGACACGTCAACTTTTAGTACCCTTTTGAGAAGCCTAAAAAGGCACAACTAAATATTACTATAAAACTGAGCCACGTCGTAGTGGAAAGATATCTAGGGTTTTTGAAAGATGAACTAGAGAAGCCTTTAAGGTAGTTTTTAACCATCAAAAACACGATCCTACTAGATACAATAAGCGTATTGCTAATGTCAACGCAAATAAATGGCAAATGGCAATGGATGCCGAGATTGAGTTTATGTATCTCAATCAAGTCTAAGATCTTGTCATTGCACCTGAAGGGATTAAACACATTGGGTGCAAGTGGGTATACAAGAGGAAGGGAGATGTAGATGAAAAGGTGGAAACCTTTAAAGCAAGGTTGGTTGCAAAAGATTATACTCAGAAAGAGAGAATCGATTATGATGAGACCTTTTTACATGTTGCCATACTTAAGTCCATTCGCATTCTCTTGGCCAGAGCATATTATGACTACGATATATGGCAGATAGATGTCAAGACAGCCTTTCTTAATGGCTATCTTAGCAAAGACATCTATATGACCCTACCTGAAGGTTTTATCGCAAAAGGCCTAGAACATTTTATTTGTAATATTAAGAAATCCATTTATAGATTTAAGCAAGCATAACGTGCATAAAATATACATTTTGATGAGACTATAAAGTCTTATAATTTCATATAAAACGTAGATGAACCATGCGTATATAGGATGGCAGATAGGAACAACATATTTTTATGGTACCTTATGTAGATGATATTCTACTCATTGGAAATAATGTAAGGATATTGTCATCTATAAAGGTTTGGCTATCAAATCAATTTAGCATGAAGGATATGAGAGAAGCTAGCTACATTCTTGGTATAAAGCTTCTTAGAGATAGGAAGTAAAGAATGTTAGGCTTATTCCAATCTACTTACATTGACAAGATATTGGTTAGGTTTAGCACAGATTAGTGTAAAGGAGCAACCATGCCCTTTAGGCACAGATTGACCTTGTCTTCTAAACAATGTCCTAAGACACAGGAAAAAAAATAAGAGGATGATAAAGATTTTCTATGCCTCGGTAGTGGGAAGTCTCATGTATGTTATACTTTGTATAATGACAAATATCTGTTTTGCAGCATGCATGATTAGTAGGTATCAGTTAAACCCAGGGGAAGAATATTGGCAAGTTGTAAAGCATATACTCAAGTACCTGAAGAGAATGAGAGATTATATACTTGTTTATAGAGCTGATGATTTAATTCGTACCGGTTACACTGACTCAGACTTCTAGGTGGATAATCATGAAAGGAAATCTACTAGTGGATACAATTTCACTTTGTCTGTAGGGGCTATTTCATAGAGAAGTTTTAAGCAATCTTATATTACTGATTCCACCATGGAGGCTAAGTATGTGGTAGCTTCAAAAGTTTCCGGCTTGTTTCCAAAAGTTCCTCATAGAACTTAGAATTGTGCCACAAATGGATAGGCCCATTATCATATATTACGACAATTCTGGAGTTGTGTCGCAATGCATTAAGAGGAAGTATTACTTAATCTAGGAGTTCATCCAAAAACTAGAGATAGTGGTCGACCAAATTTACTCTTCAAACAATGTAGCAGATCCCTTTACCAAGCCTTTAACAAAAAAGGTATTCAGAAGACATCCAAAGATCATAGGGTTAGGCACATATGGATTGTCAAAATCTATTTAGTACAAGTGGGAGATTGTTAGAATGTATGTCCAAAATAGACTTTGTATTTTTGTAGTTTAGAAATTAATAAAATATTTCATTCATTAATGCTCGTTTATTTTCATATATTTACATATTAAGGTCTATGTATATAAGTAAGTGATTTACGTGATTAGGTCGTGCTTTCATAGAAAGATGTAGATCAAGGGCTACTAATATAAAAGTAAAAATATTCTTGATCAATTGATGAAGTTGGGCACTTCGTCAACGTTCAAATCTTTACACTCTAACTTCTAAATAGGGAATAGTTTATCTTTAACTAGTGAGTAGTCCACTCACGCCAATAGTGTAAGCGTATTTAGAATACGTAGAACTAGACCACATGATAATAATCTTTAAAAAATACTATATTAAATAAAGATTAATTTATAGCCGCTACTGCGAGGACGAGTACCTTTAGACTTGAATATAAGTTGGTGGCCTGGTGAAGCTATAATGTATCCGGACTTGGGTGTAAAAATCATACAAAAATTAAGCACATTCCCAATCAAGTTTAAATTAAAACGTTCAACCCAAATCACATATATGAACAAGCGTACTCATCATTAACCGAGCATAGGGTTCAAACGAGTGTCGATCCTCCAGGAACAAGTAGATATTAATTACCTTTCTTTCATTATTTAACTGACTCAATAAAGTGAAAAATAAATCAAAAGAAATAAAATCAAATCAAATCAAAATATATACATGTCAAGGATGGAGAAGTATATAACTCAAGCCATTATCTAGACAACCATAACCTTAATGTACCTAATCCTTATCATAACTAATCATTCTCTTGGCATTATAAAGGATTAAAGTAAACTCACTTCTTTCCCAATCCATGAACCCCTATCTTCTAGGTAACTTGGCTTCACATACTCTATCTCAACCAATCTTATCCAAAAGATGCATTAACCACAATCCTTAATTCAAGTCCCATTCTTAGGCAAACTTAAAATATGAAATTAACAAATGAATCCATACTCTGGCAGATATCAATTAACCTTTAATTACTCTGTCCTAGCAATTCACTGCATTTTCAGGTAAGTTAAAAGACAACAAATATGAAATCAATAAATTGACACCATCAACCCTATTCTCAAGCAAGTTAATGGAAAATAATCAATTAATCAAAAGATCAAATACCTCTAAAAATCATAAATATCTAAAACAATGTCAAATTATAATAAAACAAGTAACATATCATTGTTCAAGAAAAAGAAGGTAAAGTAAAAGAAAGAACTCATAGACAAGCCTCTTTCTTCTTCCTTTGAAGACCTTCTTGCACAACCCTCCTTGAATTGAAGAATTCCTCCTTTAATTGAGTGATTTTCTATGATGATCAATGAATTCTCTCCATTTCCCTTGTGTTTTTCATCTATTTATAGGCTTAGGAAGTGCCCAAACTCGTAGATACAAAGTTCTTGGCCGAGTAGAAGTTGGAAGATACTAAAACTCCTCAAATTACCAAAAATCGCGTAGAAAAAATCAAGCACCGCCTTATCTTCATGGCACAGCCGACGCCGCCTTGCCACTCCGAGCTGGCGCTGGTTGTGTTTTGCTTCTCTACTTGTTTGCCGATTTTTCCCCGAATTTCACATAATGAAGACTAGAATGCAGCTGGTGCCACCTTAACTCTTGGAGCCAGTGCCGGTTCCTCTCTATTTTGCTCTGCTTCACCAATTTTTCAACCGCTTTGAAGTTCGTTTCAACAGTGCATGGCCGGCACCGGTTCTAGGGCTCTAGTCGGTGCCACCTCTCTAATGTTTTGCGATGTTTTTGTTTCATTTTACCCTAAAAATCTGAAATAATGAACAAAATACCTTTCCAAGGGTAAAATCTCAAATATGAAGGAATATGACTAGTTATTGAACAAAAAGTATTACAAATGAACCTCAAATAACTAGGAAAAATATGACTAATTTAGCCCCTATCAAGCTAGACTTGTTCATTTTGATGTATGATGGGTAAGTGTGAAATCCTAGTCAAAACCAACCTTAGAGTAAGGGGGTTGGGATGTATATCATATTTTATTGCATGTTTAAATATATTTTTTATATGATTTTATGTGCTTTGGATTTATATTTTATTTTTTCAAAGGCTTGATTGTGAGTATTGAGTGAGAAGGACAAAATGGTAATTTTTGCTTGATGTGAAAATGGGGAGATAACTTGAGGATTAAATAGGAAAAATATTTTAGGGAGAAAATAAAAACAGGAGTTGTTGTGGTTTAGTGGTTAGAGCTTTGGAATTAATTCTTGAGGCCTTGAGTTCAAATTCCATCATTAGAGCTATAGCATGATTGAATTTTATTTTTGCTTGGGAAGTGATATTTTCGGCCTTAGGTGCTTTAGAATAGGGTAGAAGTGTTATCCTAAGGGAGGCATGATAGGAGTATCCTAATCCTACTCTTTTACCCTACACAAAATTCCTAAGGAGAATTCATTTCCTTTTCATCCTTAATTTTTCCTATTTCTCAATTCATTAGTTTGTTCAATTTGTTCAAGCCAGTTTTATTGTAGAAAAATTCCAGCAATGTGTTGTGGCTTTGGAGGTTCAAAATGTCTTAGTGAAAGATTATGGACCGAAACCATGGAAGAGGGGGAAGGATTCCAAGTGAATTAATTTCCCAAGTGAACTTTCTAAAACTTCACTCTAGCTAGGTTCATTTTCTTTCATGTATTAAACTGAAATTTTTCCAGTTTCTTGTGCCTTCAAGGTGTTGAAATTCTTAGCCATTATTCCCTCCCAAATGCTGCCAGAAAATGGCCCTTTGATCAGCTTGAAACCTGAATTTTTCTGGCCATTTTCGGACTGCACAAAGGCTGTGCAAAATCAGAAAAATCCCTGGGCAAATTCGCAGCTTTGGAGGTCCGAAACCGAGCTGTTTTCTTTCAGTTTTTATTCAGCATCTTAGCCATGTTTTTCCTCCATAAAGAAGGCTGGAAACCAGACTCGAAAGACCTCTGCAATGGCCTTCAAATCCTTTGCAAATCGGCTGGAAAATGGCAGCTAAAACTGCCCAGAAAAATTCCAGCCCTTGCGAAATGCAGAATTTTTTTTCCAGCTTGTTTCCTAATTCAGACCTAGCCGAAACTCCACCCTTCTTCTGTACAAACCACCCTTAAACAGCCATGAACTGAACTCCATTGTCCTCCCCATGCTTCTGCACAAAAATCCAATCATGGCTGCCCTAAAAGATTTCCAAAAAAATTACTGCAATCATACCTTGATTGGATACCAAATTATAGCCACCATAATTTATCAACCTTCCATAAAATATCCCTCAAACAACCAGACCTTTCCTTCATCATTACACTCCTTATTTTTGGCCACCCTTAGCCTCCTTCAACCAGCTTTCATCCAGCCAAAATACTGCACAAGCAGTCGGCCATGGCAGCTTCCCAAAAGCTCTACAATAATCAAAGATATTCTTGTTATATTTAGTTTCCAAATTTGCTTCCCAAAAATATTCTTTAAGGATTTCAACAACTAGCCTTTCCTTTCCCCTTCCAAACCAAAAAATCATATACCAAAACCCTACAAGCAGTCGGCCAACCCTAATCCCTTCAGAAATTCGGCCAGCCTTAAACAAAACCCCTCTACTCTCTTCAACCTTCAAGAACACATAGCACCCCAAGAACATCTACTCCTTCCTTTCGCCTAATACCTCTCCAAATCACTTCAAATTTCTTCTAAAAATTTCAAATTTCTCTATACATTACCGGGAGTCCATCCATACCAATTTTAACATCACACTCCAAAATCCAACTCGCTCTTTTGGATCAAAAACCATAAATTTTGTGAAGGCTCAAGAATACCTTCAAGGTAGGTTTGTTCAAACAACTTCATCTTCTCTAATCTTTGATCTCTAATGAATATACATATAAATAAGCATGCTAATGGACTCTCTCCTTCTCTTTTCTCTCTCTCTCTCTCTCTCTCTCTCTCTCTTGGCTGAACCACTCTCCCTCTTGGCCGAATGATTTCATCAACTATGGCCATGCTTTCTTCATCTTCCTTGGACGGATTTAGACATCTAGGAGTTGAGATCCATTCGAAACTCCTTCAAGATATTCACCAATCAAGTAAGCCTTTTTAACCCTCCTTTTAAATTCTAGATTCATGTCTATAGGATAATATTAGTAGAAGATGGATTATGAATAGGGCTTGAGCATGTATTGTTGTGATGAGTTGAGATTGAAGCATTAATAAATGTGCGTTTATGATGGAGATGGGATCTATGCATGAGTTGATTATCTTGATTGATTGTATGGTGTTTTTAGGGTTTAATGCATGCCTCCATGTCATAGGTAGTATTTGTGATCAAGTATTCTAGAGATTACGTCACCTTTGGTGAATAGGATTTATATTCATGTTGGATTATTGAAGCCATGATTATATTTATGCTAGTAGAGGTTAGATCATGTCTTGATAAATTTAGATCTATGCTATTATACATGATTTGGATGATTTGATGAATTGAGGGGATACATATGTTCATGATTGTAGTTAGCAATAGAAATATGATCATGATCTAGTTGTCCCAAAACTAATTTTATTTCATCACTAAAATATTTACTATTATAATTTTTCTAGTAAATTCGAAAAACCCTAGGAAGGTAGATTTGGACTATTATATATATAATAAGGATATTTTAGTCAATTAAATAGTGATTTTGAAAGAAATAAAATATATAGGTATTATATGATCAAATAAAGCCTTTTATGGAAATAATTATAATAAGTAAAATATTTATTATTAAAATTTATTTATTATCTTTTAATCAAAACCTATTAAAATTTATTTATTATTTTTCAAGCAAGACTCATTAAAATTTATTTTCAACTAATTTTAGTTATCAATTATTTTCTAACAACTAAATTATTAATAAATCATTATTTTACCTAATACCACCTAGGACTCTTCATCAAATAAACTCTAAATTTTTCTTAGCAAGATTTAAACCTTCAACTTATTAATACCTATTTCCCAGAACACTAATTATTTAAATATCAAACTAGACTTAGCTTATAAACCCATTTTATTTATTATTTGGCCTTAAAGCTTGGGATATTAGGATCACGATAGTAGTGAATTGAACTAGTCTTATTTGTGAAAGTGGATTTTGGTTTGAGATTGATTGTGGTTTATATTTACCCCAGGCGAGGTTAGGACAATTATTGAAGACCTTTATTTTATTCAAGCTAAGGATCAAGTAAGCTCCTGCATAAAACCCGATTGATGTAAAATGTTTATTATAGCAAGCCAAATGTAGAGTGCATGGACACTCAGTTCTGCAAAGGCAATTGAGGATTAACTTCTTTCTTATGTCAGACAAACAAACTATTTGAAAATCAATAAGCAATTTACTCAAACTCAAAAATCTTTCCAAAACTGATTTTGACAAAGACTTTGAAAACCCTTATTTGCCATTTTCAGGTGGAACGGTGTTTTGTTCATTTTCTCCCAAGTGGGAAACGTCGTTGAGTACTCAATAAGGGTGGACTACTAGGGCTAGTCTTTGAAGGGTTAGGATAAGTCTCTCAGTAAGTGGCCACCTCTGAGGGGTGAGTCCTTCCCGGATAAGATGTCAGTCCAGTAGGTCATGCCGATCCGAGCTAGTAGTTTATTTTTCAGTCAAGTGATTGTGTTTTGCTGGAATGGACACCCGGTTGTTCTTTGGGTATAGAGAATGAGAAGTATCTTGCCCGGTAGGCCGATCACCTATCTTTTGTCAGTCTGCATAAAATGTCGGCATTCTGACCAGCCATGGGGCCCAACGTGTGGTAACCCATGACCACCTTTTTGAGTGGTTGATTTTATTGATTATGTATGGTTGGAAAAGCCAAAACACCACTCTTGATTTTGACTAATGTTTATTGCTTGCCAATGTTCTCTTATAAAGGTTTTATACTTTGCATTCACGAACTATTTCCACTGGACACTCAAAGCACACACGGACTTACTGAGATTTCTGTCTCACCACCATTTTTACCATGATTTCAGGTCGATCCTACTGTGGGAATGAGTAGCTAGATATTGCTTGCCTTGGAAGACTTTCTAATAAATTTATTTTGTGTAATGCTTTGGGAAGATGAGAGTGGATAAATTTTATTATGGATTTGTTTATGGTATTCTTGGATTTATTCTTGGGTTATAATAAATTTTAAGTTAAAGTATTATTTTTGTTCTGCTATTTTATTTGTGTGACCTAGTTATAAAGACCCATTGTCCTTCAGACGGGGCGACATCCCTGGCCCTGGCGGGCCTAGGTAGTGGGGTGTTACAGTAAGTCTTAACACAAGGCCAATAACCTTGCACGTTGGGTATATGACCATAGTTAATTAAGACGGACTTATACAATAAAGTTTCTACGTTTCATTTAGTGAAGATATCATCCCATTATGATTGTCCAGGATAATTTAAATAAACCAGGGCCCTGAGAAGCATGACTTAGTATGTATTCTTTTGGGTAGCTCCCGAAAATAAGTTGGTGCATACTAGGAGTCATAGATTATCAAACTAATTATCAAAAGATGGTAGATGTAAGAAGGTATTAGTATATTTTTTCTATCTTAATGATGGGTGTTATGTAGAGGGGTTTTTTTGTTATTACACCTGCAGATCGAAGACATCACACTTGCAATATTATTCTTGGGATCAATATATTCATATGGTGATAAATGGAATATTTAAAATGATAAAATACAACTATTTGTTAGTAAGGGTATTTTGGTTGCCAAGAATAATATGACTTTTGGTCCCCAGAGTAACTCAAGTTAGCTTAGTAAATTCATTTACTACATGGGCTTATTGGATGAATTAATAATGGAAGAATTGTTATAAGAGTTCAATTAATTATTTATTTAGATTAGAATAATTTATTGTGATAATTAAATTAAATTAGTTTATTGATTAATTATCTTGGATAATTTTATATTGGGTCCAAGTGGACTAATTAATTAATAAGGGAGCTATTAAATTAGCCTTGGGCTAATTTAATTAAATTAATTTATTAATTAATTATCTTGGGTAATTTTATACTGGGCTCAAGTGGATTAATTATTTAATAAGGGGGCTAGTTATTTAGTCTTGGGCTAATTTAGAAAAACTCTAACCCACTAAGGTTGTGAGTGATGACTTTTGTTATTTTAGAAAAAAAGGATAGTTGTCACAAGAAAAAAAGAAAAGGAAAAAGAAAGGAAAAGAAAATGAAAAGAAACAGAAAAAAAAGGAAAATACTAAGCAACAAGAATTCGTTGCTTTGTTTTCTTTTCCTAATTTGTATTTTACAAAAGATTTTGGTTTGCTAAGTTCTTGGTTTTCCAATTCCCATGGGATTCGTGTGAATAGAAAAACAAAAACATAAAGATTGGTTTTCGGTTTTTTCTTAGAAAAGAAAGCCACGAGTTTTTTTATCTCGAAAAAAATTCCTTTCATTTTTTTTCCTTCGTTAAAACTCTTCCAATTAATCTTTCAAAATTAATTCTTCAACCTATTATTTTACTTTCACCGGTAGATAATCTATAGGAGGTTCGAGAATACTTTGGAAGATTAGCTAGCAATTTTTTGTGCACATGTTTGATGCGAAGGAGTCGACGTTTGGCTAGTATTCCTGTAGAACAAGTAGTCATGACAAATTAAAACACTCCATCAAATCCAAATCCTCTAATTATTTAATCTAAATGGCCTAAAATAAGCATTCCTAAACTTTAGCTCGGGAAAATTTTTGAATTGTTATTTTTTGCTACGTTTTTATTTTTCCGTGATCTTTCAGCCTAGTTATAGGATATTGTGGCTTCTAGATTTTCTTTAGATTTATTGTTCTTAATTTTTTCTAAATTTAATTGGTGAGATAGAGATATCAATTGGTTTGCTAGGAATAGGAATTTCACAACTCGAGAGAGAGTGAAATTCACTTTCAAAATCTCTCGGGTGCTTGAATTGGGAATTGATAGTTTTAAGGCTATATTCCTTTCTTGACATAGATTTGGGGGATGTTCTTCTTTATATGTCCTTTCTCCTCATTCTTATCCCTTGAGGACCCTTGTAACTTTTCTTGTGTGAACTTGATATACTCTCTAGCATTGTAGTTTTTTAGATTTGTTTATTGATTTTACTTTTTTATTTTGTGGATGGCAAAACAAATTTTTCCTATTCATAAGTAAAACAAAAAACCTATTATTTTAAAACCTTTCATTTTACAATGAAAAAGTTGTACAATGAAAAAAGAGAGCTTTTCTTCTCTTAAATTCATAGATAAAGTTCAAAAAATGAATTTGAACCCCATATCAAGATTAGAGTAAAGTAGTAGTAATTGCTAAATTCTTATGAATTCGATACTTGTTATTCCCTATACTATATGATAGGGATACTTGCCCAATTGTGTGGTTTGACTGTTTAGCATTTTAATTAAAACTTGGTTGTTTGTGGATTTGTTGATAATATTTTCAACACTAAAAAATCCACAATTGGGAATTCTCTTATTTTTGAGCTAAAATTTTTGTGTTTTGTAATTTTTATTTTTGTATTTGGGCTAAATTTTTTTTTAAAAAAAATTACATTTTGAGAATTTTTGGTATATATGTCGATATGTGCTAGCTTGGTAGAGTTATTATTTATCTTTTGCTTGGGAATTCTATTTAAGACTTTTCTAGGGGAATTAATTTTATGTAAACTTATATATTGGATATGACATAGACTAAGTTTTGAGAAGTAAGTTAATTTTGTTTATACATTTGAAAATATTGTGAAACTTGATTCTTTGAGAATGGATAAAAACTTTGTGAAAAAAATATAGAGTATGGATTATTAGCTTATCTCTAATTTTGTGGCAATTCTCATTCATTCATTTGTTTATTATTTGGTATGTTATATTATCCAAATCTTCAATTGTATATTGTATACTCTCCATTGTAAAGGCAAGTAGGAGTAAGAGATAGGTTGCTCAATGTATCTATCGAAGTGAGGAGAAAAAAGGTTCTGGGAATGCAATAAGCATGTCCTATGATAAAAAAATAACGTGTGATATAAAAGAGAGAGAGAGAGGGGGGGGAATAAAAGTAAGAAGAAAAAGAAAAAAAGAAAAAATTAAAGGACGCAAAAGAGTATTCAAATCAAAATTATTATAAATACTGCATATTTATTTGGGTATAAAAATCATATAAAAATAAGCACATTCCCAATCAAGTTTAAATTAAAACATTAACCCCAAATTACACATATAAGCAAGCGTACTCATCATTAACATAGCATAAGGTTCAAACGAGTGTCGATCCTCCAGGAATGCATTAATCACTTTTTTTCACTGTTTAACCGACTCAATAAAGTGAAAAAGAAATAAAAAAAATAAAAGAATATATACATGTCAAGGATGGAGAACTATGTAACTCAAACCATTATTCTGACAAACCTGATCTTAAAGTACCTAATCATCATCATAATTAATCATTCTCTTGGCATCATGAAGGATTAAGATAGATTCACTTCTTTGGTCAATCCATGAAATTACTATCTTCTAGATAAATTAGCATTACTTGGTCTCGTCTCAACTAATTTACCAAAAGATGCAGTAAACACAATCCTTGATTAAATTTTCTTGGTCTCGATAAACTTAAAACATGAAGCTAACCAATGAATCCTTGGTCTCGACAGACATCAATTAACCTTTAATTACCAGTTCTCATCAATTAAACCCCTTAGTCCAGTAAGTTAATCGACAAAGAATATTAAAATAATGAATTGAAAGCACCATTAACCCCCTTGGTCCAGTAAGTTAATGGAAAGAAACAACCAACTAATCTCGTAATAAGCACAAGTAATTAAATACCAATAATAATAATCAATTAATCAAAAGATCAAAGTAACTCTAAAAATCATAAATACCTAAAATAATGTCAAATTACAATAAAACAATTAACACATCATTGTTCAAGAAAAAGAAAACAAAGTAAAAGAAAGCACTCATAGACAAACCTCATTCTTCTTCCTTTGAAGACCTTTTTGCACAATCTTCCTTAATTTTAGTAGAATTCCTTCTTTGATTTGAGTGATTTTCTGTTATGATATATGAATTCTCCCCTTTCTCTTGTGTTTTTTCCTTTATTTATAGGCTCTAGAAGTGCCTAATTTTGTTCCTCTAGGGTTCTTTGCCGACTAGAAGTAGGAAGATGCTAAAACTCTGCAACTTGCCAAAAATTGCGCACAAAAATCGAGGCACCGCCTCAGCATCAGGTCACAGCCGGCGCCACCTGTCCTTGGCTAGGGCGAACACCAGTTGTGTTTTGTTTCTCCAATTGTTCGTTGATTTTTCTTAATTTTCACACAATCTTTCCCAGAGTGCAGTCAGCACCGATTCCGGCCTCCTAGCCGGCGCTGGTTCAGTTCTGTTCCCTTCCATTTCACTGATTTTCTATCACTTCGAAGTGCATGCCAGTAGCACGTGGCCAACGTCGATTCCTCTAGCCTATTCGGCGCTGCCTCTGCTCTGTTTTGCGATGTTTTTGTCTTATTTTATCCCTAAAATCTGAAATAATGCACAAAATACCTTTTCAGTGGTAAAATCTCAAATATGAAGAACAATGACTAGTTATTAAACAAAATAGCCTCGAATAACTAAGAAAAATATGACTAATTTAAGCCCTACCAATTCCCCCATACTTAGATCTTTGCTTATCTTCAAGCAAAGTATCAAAGACAAGTAGGAAAAATACAAGTGTGGATAAAATCACTCAATCTATTTAAAAATAGTAATCCAATGCTTTCTTCATTTAGGACAATAAAACATATGCTACTACATCTTTCATAACAAATGCAAGACTTATGTAAGTGAAGATTGACTAGTAGAACCATCTCAACACTTTAACATCATTCTCAAACCATTGGAAAGAATTTAGTTAAAAAAAAAAAAGAATATACATTCTATAAGCTTACTTTCTATCCACTCTCTCCACTAATCCGAGACATACCATGATTCTACTTAGGTCAAGTAGGACTTTCAAGCTTGTAATGTAAGGCTAAAGGGCTTGTAATGTTGCTTGTCAAGTGAAGGATATAGGAGAATCAAATATCAAAGAAAATGAGAGTTCGCAAGAAAAGGATAAACAAAATGTATCAAGAAATTCCAAACTTCTCTTGCTCTACTATTCCAAAACCAATCAAAACCCATAACCTTGTATAGCAATTACAATACAGTTTAAGCAAATCTTGCATTTTCATCAATCATTCTCAACTCATCAATAATTTTTTTCACAAGATCATTCAAATTTTCAACAATGGTGCCAAGAACTTGATGTGAACTCAAGTTTTTTAGAAATACCTATAGTTCAACCACTATTCTTCTTGTGATCTTTCTTTTCTTTCTTTTTCAATTTTTCTTTCTTTTTCCTCTTCTTTTTTCAAATGCTGCTATTGTTTCTTTCTCGGTTTTTTTCTCTTTCCATCTTTTCTAGTAGCTTTTTGTTTTCTTTTTGCTTTCAATCTTTCTTTTTCTTTTTCTTCTCTTTCGTTTCTCCTTTACCAACTCAACACAACTATTGATGCATGACTGAAAGTAACAAGTCATGATCTTTCCACAAGTATTCTCCCTCAACATTCTCCTACATGTACTTTTATCCATCAAGAGCAATCAAAGAATTAGAAGAATTATTCAAACTCTCAGCAAAAAGTAATGGACAAAGTATGCTAACGGGTTTTAAGAAAGAAATTTACCATTTAGGCTCAAAATAGGCACTAGGGATAATATAAAATAGGTAGGCTTGAAAAGCTCAAACTATCTAAAGAAGGCCTATTACAGTCGTCCGTAAATTAAATCATGAATGTCTTTCTTATTTCACCTCGAGAGGTATTCAAGTAAGTTCTAAAAAGCTCAATGAATTTTAGTAGAAAAACAAGTTTAAGAACAATGTAAAGCATTTGATCAAGAAATACTTAGTCCAACTGCGTGCAAAAAGTCATGCATAAACCATAAATGATATAGAACATATGCTTTATGATCTATCACAAAGACATGCATTACAAATACCTCTTGAAATCTCAAAGAAAATCAGAAAAATTTTGAAAAAATTTTCTCTCAAAGGATTCAAAGAAGAATTATCATAGAAGCATCAAGCATAAAATCATAGAAGCATAGAAGAATTATCATTCTAACCACTCCCTCACATTTAAACAGGACATTGTCCTCAATGGCCAAACAAATAGAACAAGAAAATATAGCCATGGGACAAAAATAAATGGGGAAAAGATAAGAAAGAAATTACTTCCATTCATGGTGCATTCCTCTATACAAGAGTTGAGTTCCTAGAGACAGAGACATTGTCGAAGTACCTAAAAAAAACAAAATAAACACAGCAAAGCATAAAAACTAGAAAACGAAAAAGTGAACAAAAAGAAAAGAAAATAGTACAGAAAAAATGTATAACACAAAAGAAAGAAGGCAAGAGAACCCAAGAAGTTTTATTTTTCAGTGTCGAAGAGCACCACCACCTGCTCGGAATTGGGAAGACATTCACCAACATAGTGCTTCACGCGATTGCCATTGACTTTGAAAGTGCCCCTGGTAGGGTGATTAATTTCAAGGGCACCAAAAGGGAATACCTTACTTTCCATGTATGGTCCCAACCACCTAGATTTCAACTTACTGGGAAAAAGTTTTAAGCGAGAATTAAATAGCAACACTTGATCGCCTTTTGCAAATTTGGGTTTGTAAGTGAGAAGCTTATCGTGCCACTTTTTGACCTTTTCCTTATACCTCATTGAATGATCATAAGCATCCTCCCGCAACTCCTCCAAAGCTGTGAGTTGGAGCAACCTTGACTGTCCAGCTACCTCAAGATCAAGGTTAATAAGTTTAATGGCCCAATAAGCTTTATGCTCAATTTCAACAAGTAAATGACATGCTTTTCCATAACTAACCGAAAAGGAGTCATGTTAATTGGGGTCTTAAAAGCTATCCTGTATGTCCAAAGAGTGTCATCTAAGTTTAGACTCCAATCTTTCCTAATATGATTAACAGTTTTTTCCAAGATTCTTTTGATTTCCCTATTAACCACTCCGACCTGACCACTTGTTTGGGGATGATAGGGGGTGGCAAACTTATGGTGCACTCCCAAATGTTTGAGAACTTTGTCCATTTGAGTATTACAAAAATGAGTTCCCCTATTACTAATGAGAACCTTAGATACACCAAAACGGGTGAACAGTTTTTTCAGAAATTTTACCACCACCCTTGTATCATTAGTTGGTAAAGCTTGTGCTTCTACCCATTTAGAAACATAATCCATTGCTACCAAAATGTATTTATTACCCAAAGAACTAGGATAAGGTCCCATGAAGTCTATCCCCTAACAATCAAATACTTTACAAGCTTGAAAATTTTGTAATGGCCTCTCATTAGATTTAGAAATGTTACCTATGCGTTGACACCTATCACAACTTTGAACAAACCTGTGGGCATCTTTGAACAATGTGGGCCAATAGAATCCAGACTCAATCACTTGTTCGTGCAGTGTTGTGGGCTTGGTAGTGGCCTCTAGCAAGTCCTTCATGACAATGCCAATGGATATTCTCCCCTTCCTTAGAGTCCACACATCGTCAAATGATTTTGTCCACACAAAACTTAAACGGATAAGGATCTTCCCAAAAATAATGTCGTACTCCGGAGAGGAATTTTTTCTTTTATTGTATTGTGAGATCTTTTGGAATAATTCCAGCAAACAGGTAATTAGCAAAGTCAGCAAACCAATGGGTATTTAGAATCTCACATTCTATGAGCAAGATTTGTTCATCCGAAAAGGTTTCATTGATGTCCTCCTCTACCAATGATTCCAAATTGGGATTATCCAGTCTTGACAAATGATCCGCAGCTAGGTTTTTCGTACCCATTTTATCCCTAATTTCCAAATCAAATTCCTGCAATAATTATACCCATCTTATCAATCATGATTTGGAATCGTGTTTAGTTAGTAGGTACTTTAGGATAGAATTGTCCGTATAAACAATGGCTTTGGACAAAATAAGATAAGTACGAAATTTATCGAAAGCAAACACTATGGCAAGCAATTCTTTCTTCGTTGTTGTGCAGTTTTTTTGAGCATCTGTCAAAGTCTTGCTTGCATAGTATATGGGTTGGAAGTGCTTATTCTTCCTTTGTCCAAGTACTGCACCAATTGTAAAATCACTACCATCACATATTAGTTCAAATGGGAGAGACCAATCAAGTGCAATCAAGATGGGTGAATTGATCAATTTCTCCTTAAGCATGGTGAAAGCATTGAGACAGTTTTCATCAAAATTAAACATAGCATCCTTTTCAAGTAAAGAGGTAAGAGGTTTGGTAATTTTTGAGAAATCTAAGATAAATCTCCTGTAAAAACCTGCATGACCAAGAAAGCCCTTTATAGCATTTACAGAAATAGGAGGAGGCAGCTTCTCAATCGCTTCAATTTTTGCTCTATCAACTTCTATACCCTTCCTTGAAATTTTATGCCCCAACACAATACCTTCTTATACCATAAAGTGGCATTTTTCCCAGTTAAGCATGAGGTTAGTCTCTTCACACCTTGCTAGTACCTTTTCCAGATTAGATAAACACAAGTCAAATGAATCACCAAAAACTGAAAAATCATCCATAAATACCTCCATGATATCCTCCCACGAGCCCTTCAAATATAGCTGTCATGCACATTTGGAAGGTTCTGAGACCATTGCAAAGTCCAAACGGCATTCGACGATATGCAAAAGTACCATATGGACATGTAAAATTGGTTTTCTCTTGGTCCTCAGGAGCTATGGGGCTTTGTAGGTAGCTAGAAAATCCATCCAAGAAATAATAGTATTCATGTCCAGCTAATCTTTCCAACATTTGGTCAATAAAAGAGAGTGGGAAGTGGTCTTTCCGAGTGGCTTTGTTTAACATCCCATAATCAATGCAAAACCTCCAACCCATAACCAATCTCATGGGGACTAGCTCATTTTTATCATTGGGGCTTACCGTCATTCTTCCCTTCTTTAGTACCACTTAAGTAGGACTCACCCAAATACTATCAGAAATAGGGTAAATGATGCCTAAATCTAGAAGCTTAATCATCTCACCTTTTACCACTTCACTCATATGTGGGTTCAACCTACATTGGGGTTGTACTACGGGCATTGCACATTCTTCCATCAAAATCTTGTGAGTGCAAAAGGATGGACTAATTCCCTTTTTATCAGTGATTTTCCATGCTATAACTCCCTTATATTTCCCCAACATACTTATCAATTTAGTCTTTTGCTCTTTAGTAAGATCTTTGGCAATGATCACAGGTAATTTATGTCCTTCAGCTAAGAATACATATTCCAAGTGCTCGGGTAGGTCTTTTAGATCTAATTCTGGAGGCTCCTCTATGGATGATTTCATTCTTCCCAAACTACTTTTCTCAATTTTTTCAAGACACTTTATTCCCTCCTTATTAATAGAGTCCTCCAAATATGCTACTAAAGTTTCCACCAACTTCTCCTCCAATGATTTCTGCATAAGCTCCAAAATAGGTTCGCTAAGAGTATTAATTCTTAAACATGAATCATCGAAGATAAAGGGTGTTGCATGCTTTTGTGGATTAGAATGACTACTTCCTCATCCCCAACCCTAAGTGTCAATCTCCCCCCATGAACAACAATTAACACTTTTGTTGCAGCTAGGAAGGGTCTACCTAAGATTAAAGGGACCTTAGAATCTTCATCCATGTCAAGAATAACAAAATCCACTAGAAATATGAATTTATCAACTTTTACTAGCATATCTTCTATTGTACCCTTAGGATATTTGATAGATCTATCTGCGAGTTGAATACTCATCCTAGTGGATTGGGGTTCTCCTAGGCCTAGCTTTTTAAATATTTTACATGGCAATAAATTGATGCTAGTACCTAAATCAGCTAATGCATTACAAAAATTAAGAGTGCTAATTAAACATGGGATAGAGAAACTCCCTGGATCATTCTCTTTGTATGGCAAATTTTGTTTGTCTTGCAATATGGCTGAGCATTCTTCATTTAGTACTACTGTGGACAGTTCTTTCAATCGTTTTTTGCTTACGAGTATGCTTTTGAGAAATTTGGCATATTTGGGCATATGGATTAAAGTTTCACTGAGTAGGATGTTTATGTGCACTTGTTTGAATAACTCAAGGAATTTGTTAAATTGGGCATCTTTTCGGGCTTTATGTAGACGGGTAGGATACAGAATTTTAGGCTGAAAAGTAGGATTGCTAATAAGACTGTCGGAAGATGGGTAGAGTGTAACCGGTGCTGGTTGCAAAGGTTCGGCCAGCGCCAGTTCTATGCGGGCTACTTATTCTCGGTGGTATAGGATAGCCGGCACTGGTTCTCTTCCTCCAGCCGGTGCCGATTGCAATATGCCACATCTGGCAACTCTTTTCCACTCCGCAATGTGACAGTAGTTGTTTTCTCTTTGCCTATTGGTGCTAGTTCTTGAGATTTTAACACCATGTCAGTCAAAAACCAAAATTGTCGTTCCATATTGCGAATCATCTCCTCAAACTTCTTAAATGTGGAATCTATTTCTTGGAAGCACCTTGTGACATGGACGGCAAATTTTCCCATCACGGTCTCTAGCTCCGTTGATTCTGGTGTTATGAGTGTTATCTCAGAAGAGTAGTGGGGGTACTGCCCCTCATTAAACCTCCTCTGGTTCCAATTTTCCATTTCCCCTAAACGTAGAAGCTAGTTAAATAACAGAATTCATGATTACAACAAAATTAAAAAAAGAAAAAGTTAGTCAAGTAAACATAGTTACAGTTAGTAAGTTAGATTACAAATGTATTCATAACATACACAAGATACAAAAGTTGGCACCTTTTTGTGAAAAGATCAATTGTACATATTTACATATTCACATATTTACCTATTTATATATTTACATTGTTAAATTAATAAAATCCGAGCTTTTATGATATTGTTCCCCGGCAACGGCGCCAAAAACTTAATGCGTATTTATTTGGATATAAAAATCATATAAAAATAAGTACATTCCCAATCAAGTTTAAATTAAAACGTTAACCCCAAATTATACATATGAGCAAGCATACTCATAATTAACATAGCATAGGATTCAAACGAGTGTTGATCCTCCAGGAACAAATATGCATTAATCACTTTTCTTTTATTGTTTAACCGACTTAATAAAGTGAAAAAGAAATAAAAAGAAAAATAAAAGAATATATACATGTCAAGGATGGAGAACTATGTAACTGAAACCATGATTCAATTTCCTTGGTCTTGGCAAACTTAAAACAAGAAGCAAACAAATGAATCCTGGGTCTCGGCAGACATCAATTAACCTTTAATTATCAGTTCTCATCAATTAACCCCCATTGGTCCAGTAAGTTAATCGACAACGAATATTAAATTAATGAATTGAAACCACCATCAACCCCCTTGGTCCAGTAAGTTAATGGAAAGAAACAACCAACTAATCTCATAATAAACACAAGTAATTAAATACCAAGAATAATAATCAATTAATTAAAAGATCAAAGTAACTCTAAAAATCATGAATACCTAAAATAATGTCAAATTACAATAAAACAATTAACACATCATTGTTCAAGAAAAAGAAAACAAAGTAAAAGAAAGCACTCATAGATAAGCCTCCTTCTTCTTCCTTTGAAGACCTTCTTGCACAATCCTTCTTGATTTTGGCAAAATTCCTCCTTTAATTTAAGTGATTTTCTATTATGATCTATGAATTCCCCCATTTCTCTTGTATTTTTTCCTTTATTTATAGGTTCTAGAAGTGCCTAATTTCGTTCCTCTAGGGTTCTTGGCCGACTAGAAGTAGGAAGATGCTAAAACACTGCAACTTGCCAAAAACCACGCAATAAAATTGAGTCACCACCTCAGCATCAGGTCACAGTCAGTGATGCCTGTCCTGGCTAGGGCCAGTGCCAGTTGTGTTCTGTTTCTCCAGTTGTTCGCCAATTTTTCTTGATTTTCGTGCAATATTTTTTAGAGTGCAGCTAGCGCCAGTTCCAGCCTCCTAGCCGGCACCGATTGGGTTCTGTTCCGCTCCATTTCATTGATTTTTCATCGCTTCGAAATGCATGCCAGCAGCACGTGGCTGGCGCCGGTTCCTCTGGCCTCTCCGGCACTACCTCTGTTCTGTTTTGCGACATTTTTGTCTTATTTTATTCTAAAAATCTGAAATAATTCACAAAATACCTTTCCAAGGATAAAATCTCAAATATAAAGGAATATGACAAGTTATTGAACAAAATGTATCACAAAATAGCACATTCCTTTTGTAGAAAAATAATGAAAAAATGAGAAGCTCATACTTTGCTATTCCAAGTTGAAATGTATTATTGTAATGTTGTATCAAAGCATAATGTATTATTGTAATGGGATGTAACACTTATAATATTGGTACCTTTTTTAAGTCATGAAGCTTGAGTAAGTCGGTTAATCCTAACTTGTATTGATCACATCGTTTGTATTTTTTATTGGAGAAGTAGAGTGAATCACATTTAATTTGTATAAACTTGTTTAATTCAACTTTAATGCTCTTGGTTGTGCCATATTTAATATTTGGGTATATATGGGATTAACTTGGATTTAGTCATATTTTCCTAGTTTTTTGAGGTTCTTTTGTGATACATTTTGTTCAATAACTAGTTATATTCCTTCATATTTGAAATTTTACCCTTGGAAAGGTATTTTGTTCATTATTACAAATTTTTAGGGTAAAACGAAACAAAAACGTTGCAAAACAGAAGAGAGGCAGCGCCGGCTAGGGCCCTAGAACCGGCGCCAGCCATGCATTATTGACACGTACTTTGAAGCGATAGAAAATTAGTAAAATAGACGGAAATAGAATGGAACCGGCACCGACTGCATTCTGATCTTCATCATGTGAAATTCGGAGAAAAATCGAGGAACAAGTAGAGAAGTAGAACACAACTGGTGCTAGCTCCGAGAGCCAAGACGGCGCTGGCTGTGCCCTGAAGGTAAGGCGGTGCTGTGATTTTTCTACGCGGTTTTTGGTAAGTTGTAGAGTTTTAGTATCTTCCAACTTCTACTCGGCTAAGAACTCTGTACCTACGAGTATAGGCACTTCCTAAGCCTATAAATAGATGAAAAACACAAGGGAAAAAGAGAAGAATTCATTGATCATCATAGAAAATCACTCAATCTAAGGAGGAATTCTTCAATTCAAAGAGGGTTGTACAAGAAGGTCTTCAAATGAAGAAGAATGAGGCTTGTCTATGAGTGCTTTCTTTTACTTTGTTTTCTTTTTTTTTTTTTTTTTTGAACAATGATATGTTAGTTGTTTCATTGTAATTTAACATTATTTTAGATAGTTATGATTCTTAGAGTTATTTGATCTTTTGATTAATTGATTGTTCTTCTTGGTATTTAATTACTTGGGTGTATTACGAGATTAATTGGTTGTTTCTTTTCATTAACTTGCTAGACCAAAGAGATTGATGGTGGTTGCAATTGATTAATTTCATATTTATTGGTTGTTAACTTGCTAGACCAAAGAGGTTAATTGCTGAGGATTAAGTAATTAAAGATTAATTGATGTTTGCCAGACCAAGGATTCATTGATTAATTTCATGCTTTAAATTTGCCAGACCAAGGAAATTTAATTGAGGATTGTGTTTAATGCATCTTTTGGATGAATTAGATGAGACAGACCAAGTGATGCTAATTTATCTAGAAGATAGTAATTAGCTGAGACAGGCCAAGTGATGCTAATTTACCTTTATCCTTCATGGTGCCAAGAGAAGAATTAGTTATGATAATGATTTGGTCCTTTGAGATCTTGTTTGTCTAAACAATGGTTTGAGTTACATACTTCTCCGTCCTTGACATGTTTATATTTTTATTTTTATTTTTATTTATATTTTTATTTTTATTTTATTTTTATTTGTTTTAGTTGCTTTTCACTTTATCGAGTCAGTTAAACAATAAAGGAAAGGTGATTAATGTCTACTTGTTCCTTGAGGATCGACACTCATTTGAACCCTATGCTCGGTTAATGATGAGTACGCTTGCTCATATATGTGATTTGGGTTGAACGTTTTAATTTAAACTTGATTGGGAATGTACTTAGTTTTTGTATGATTTTTACGCCCAAGTCCGGACACATCATGTTTTTGGTGCCGTTGCCAGGGAACAATAGCATGAAAGCTTGGATTTTGTTGATTTAACCATGTAAATATGTAAAAAAGTAAATATGTAAATATGTACAATTGTTCTTTTCACAAAAAGGTGTTATCTTTTGTATCTTGTGTATCTTATGTATACCTTTATAATCTAACTTGCTAACTTTGACTATGTTTAATTTGACTAGCAAGTTCTTGTAATTTTGTTTGAATTATGTATTCTATTATCTAACTTTCGTCTTGTCTTTGCTAGGTATTAGCCTTGGTACATGATCCAATGACCTGAAGGCGATATAGTAGATTTCGTTTTGTTTCATTTTTATTTCTTTCTTCATGAATTAAATTACATTATTCATCATTGCTGCATGTTCATCATTTTTATTTCATTTTTCACCAAAAAAAAAAAAAAACATTACTGTGATAGATTAGCAAAATTACAAGCTAACATTTATGTTTTTAGTGAGACGTCATTAGAAGCATTAGTGAATTCTTTTGTTGCCAATACAAATTCATTTGTTCAGTGGCATGAAAAAGCTTCCCAATGATTAGGCGATCAAATGAAACAATTAATTAAGATTGTTGAGGAAACTCATGAGTTCATGCTAGCCTGTACAATTGACCATTAAAAAAAAAGGAAAAAAAAAAGAGAGGGTATGAGGGACAATTGCATGATGTGGCAAGAGAGGTATTTGATTCTACTCTATGTGCTCATAATTCTAATATTTCTTTGTCACATGATTTCTTAGGCTCTTCTCACTTCTTAGAGAACAATGGTCCCAATGATGATGTATGGAGTTCAACATACCTCAAGAAGTTGGATTTATCATTCATTCTAAGAAACCCTTTGAGGATGTTGACGAATTCTACCCTTCACCTCAATTTCAAGGAGGTAACTTGGTATTTATCGAAGCATTGAAAAGTAAGAATTTCCCAATCCTATCTTTAAGAACTCAAACACTAAGTTTAAAGGGGTATTTTAAATTGTAAAAATTCTTTTGAAGGGTTAATAGGTGATTTCAAGCTTGATGCACTCTTTAGAAACCAGGTGCACTTATATGTTGACAACAATATTTGTGTGTCTAAAGAAATATTAGAGAAAGAGGTTTATGTGTTTTGCTTTAGTGAGAAAAAATTATTTTCATGAACCTTCTATTTTTCAAAATCCTCCATTCTTTCTACATTCAGTATGCCTATCTGTTACTTTGAGCTTTAATTTCTTTTCAAAAGGTTTGATGAGGAAGCATGATGAGTGTAGAGAGTTTTTGTTCTATTTTTTATTTTTTTATTTTTTTATTCTTTTTCTTTAGTTTGTTTTCTTTTATTTAGGCATGTTTTTATTTTATTATTATTTTCCTTGTGCTTTTATTTGTGTTTTGTTTTATAGGCATAGAGTCCTCTTGGATAATCCCTTCTCTGTACCTCACGTTTGGATATCTATTGAAGCATTATCATACTTGGACAGCATTACTTAAACTTTCTAACCCCTTATTATTTCGTCCCTTTGGAGATGCGTTCTTATGTTTATTTTTTTCCAATTGGGACACTGTCCAATTTAAGTATGGGGGAGTGGTTTGGGGATATACTTTGTCCAAATTTTCATCGATTTTAGCACATTGCACAATATATGGAAGTATTGTCTTTCTTAACTCTTCTCATTTATATTTTTGGTCCCATAACATTGTTTCTTTTGTGTTATATTTATTTGGCCATTGAGGACAATGTCCAGTTTAAGTGTGAGGGAGTGATTCGATTGAAAATTCTTCTATGCATCATTCTTTTATACTTTCCTTCTTATAGTGAGCAAAATTTTCAAAATTTTTTCTAATTTTCTTTGAGATTTCAAGCTGTATTTTTAATGCATGTCTTTGTGATGGATTATAGAGCATATGTTCTAGATCATTTATGGCTTATGCATGACTTTTTGCACTCACTTGTACGAAGTAGTTCTTGATCTAATGCTTTGCATTGTTCTTAAACCTATTTTTATAATAAAATTCATAGAGCATTCTAGAACTTACTTGAATACCTCTAAGACGAAATAAGAAAGACAGTCATGGTTTAACTTAGGGATGACGGTAATAGGCCTTATTTGGATAGTTTGAGTTTTTCAAGCCTACCTATTGTCATATTATCCCTAGTGCCTATTTTGAGCCAAAATTGTTGATTTATTTAGTTAAAACCCGTCACAATATTTTGTCCATTGCTTGTTGCTGAGAGTTTGAATAATTTCTCAAATCTTTATGCTCTTGATGGATGAAAGTATATGTATGAGAATGTTGGGATAAATATCATGACTTGTTACTTTCAGTCATGGATCAATACGGAGTTGAGTTGGAAAGAGGAAAAAAAACAAAGAAAGAGAAGAAAAAGAATAGAGGGATTGAAAAAAAAAAGAGAAAACAAAAAGCTGCTAGGAAGAATTGAAAGAAAGAAACTGCGAAAAAAAAACAGCAACAGTGAAGGAAAAGACAAGTGAAAGAAGAAGAAAAGAAAAGATCACAAAATGAATGGTGATTAAGCTGTAAAAGTTAAAGTTCATATTAAAGTACTTGACACCATTGCTGAAAATTTTGAGTGATCTTGTGAAAGAAATAGAGAAGAGTTGACGGAAAAAAAAAACAACAAGAGAAAAAAAAAATGCAGGATTTGCTTGAGTGGAGTTGTAATTGCTGAATAAGGTTATGGTTTGATTGATTTTTGGAATATGAGAGCAAGAAGAGTTGGAAATTATTTATTCATTTTGTTTACCCTTTTCTTGCTAACTCTCAGTTTTTCTTTGACTTTTGATTCTCCTATATCCGTCATTTGATAAGCTATATTACAAGCCTTTAGCCTTACATTACAAGCTTAAAAGTCCAACTTGATCTAAGTAGAATCATGATATGTCTCGAATTAGTGGAGAGAGTGTATGAAAAGTAATCTTATGGAATGCATATTCTTGTTGAACTAAATTCTTTCCAATAGTTTGAGGATATTGTGAAGTATTGAGATGGTTCTACTAAGTCATTTATCACTTACACAAGTCTTGCATTTGTTGTGAAAGATGTACTAGCATGTGTTTTATGTTCTTGAATAAAGAAAGCATTGAAAATATTGTTTTGAAATTGATTGAGTGATTAATCAAACCTTGTGTTTTCCTACTTGTTCTTGATACTTTGCTTGAGGACAAGCAAAGAGCTAAGTGTGGGGGAATATAATAGGGGCTAAATTGGTCGTATTTTTCATAGTTATTTGAGATTCTTTTGTGATACATTTTGTTCAATAACTAGTTATATTCCTTCATATTTGAGATTTTGTCCTTGAAAAGGTATTTTGTTTATTATTACAGATTTTTAGAGTATAACGAAACAAAAACGTCGCAAAACAGAGGAGAGGCAGTGCCGGCTAGGGCTCTGGAACCGGCGCCGGCCATGCACTGGATTGCACGAACATCGAAGCGACAAAAAATTATCAAAACAGAGCGGAATAGAGTGGAACCAGTGCTAGCTCCAAGAGTCAAGGCGGCGCTGGCTACATTCTAGTCTTCATCATGTGAAATTCGAAAAAAATCGACAAATGAGTAGAGAAGCAGAACACAACCGGCGTCGACTCCGAGAGTCAAGGCAGTGCCGGCTGTGCCCTGAAGTCAAGGCGGTGCCAGCTGTACCCTAAAGTTAAGACGGTGCTTGATTTTATTTTTTTTTTTCCGTCAACTCTTCTCTATTTCTTTCACAAGATCACTCAAACTTTCCAGCAATGGTGTCAAGTACTTTAATATGAACTTTAAATTTTATAGAAATCACCATTTCTTTTGTGATCTTTTCATTTCTTCTTCTTTCACTTATCTTTTCCCTCACTGCTGCTGGTTTTTTTTTTTCGTAGTTTCTTTCTTTCAATTCTTTCTTGCAGCTTTTTGTTTTCTTTTTTTTTTTCAATCCCTCTATTCTTTTTCTTCTCTTTCTTTGCTTTCTTTCCTCTTTCCAGCTCAACTCAGTATTGATCCATGACTAAAAGTAATACGTCATGATCTTTATCCCAACATTCTTTCTCAACATTCTCATACATATACTTTCATCTATCAAGAGCATAAAGATTTGAGAAATTATTCAAACTCTCGACAACAAGCAATGGACAAAATATTGTGATGGGTTTTCAAGAAAGAAATCAACAATTTAGGCTCAAAATAAAAACTAAGGATGTTATGAAAATAGGTAGGCTTGAAAAGCTCAAACTATCCAAAGAATGCCTATTAGCGTTATCCCTAAATTAAATCATGACTATCTTTTTTATTTCGCCACGAGAGGTATTCAAGTAAGTTCGAGAATGCTCCATGAATTTTAGTAGAAAAACAGGTTTAAGAACAATGCAAATCATTAGATCAAGAACTACTTCGTCCAAGTGCGCGTAAAAAGTCATGCATAAACCATAAATGATCTAGAACATATGCTCTATAATCCATCATAAAGACATGCACTAAAGATATAGTTTGAAATCTCAAGAATTTGCACAAAAGTTTGAAAAAATTTTTGCTCAAAATTTTTTTCTCCCAAGAAGGCTAAAGTATATGTATAGAAGACTTGTCAATCAAATCACTCCCCCACACTTAAACTGGACATTGTCCTTAATGGCCAAATAAATATAACAAGAACAATCAATACCATGGGACCAAAAAAATATAAAGGAGAAGAGATAAGAAAAACAAACTTCCATTCCAAATTATCTCCAAAAGTTTCACTCTTCTAAATCTTTAAATTTTTAGAACTTTTAAACCAAAATTTTCCAAAGTAGCTCACCACTAAAAAAACACCAAGATAATTGACAAAAACTTGGACAAAATATATCACCAAACCGCTCCCCCACACTTAAATTGGACAATGTCCTCCTTGGCAAAAGATAAACACCAAAAAGCATCTCCAAAGGGACCAAAAATAATAAAAGGGTAGAAAGTTTAAGTAATACTTCCCAAGTGCAATAATACTCCAATAGATAGCCAAGCTTGAGGTAAAGAGAAAGGCTTGTCCAAGAGAAGGACTGTATGCCTATAAAACAAAACATAAATAAAAGCACACGAAAAATAATAATAAAATAAAAACTTACCTAAATAAAAGAAAACAAACTAAAGAAAAATACTAAAATAATAAAATAAAACAAAAACGCTCTATACTCATCATGCTTCCTCATCAAACCTTTTGAAAAGAAATTAAGTTCAAAATCGAAGATTGGCATAATGAATGTGGAATGAAGAATGGAGGATTTTGAAAAATGAATGGTTCATGAAAATGATTTGTGTTAGCAAAACATATAAACCTCATTTTCTAACATTCCTTTAGACACATAAATGTCTTTTCCAACATATAAGTGCACATAGTATCTAACGGATGCATCAACTTTGAAATCACCAATTAACCCTTCAAAAGAATTTTTACAATTAAAATTCCCCTTAAAACATAGCAATTATGTTCTAAAGGATGGGAGCAAGAAATCCTCACTTTTTGACACATCTACAAAAACTAAGTTACCTCTCGTTGAATGGGGGGAAGGGTAGAAATTTCCACCATCCTCCAAGGACTTCTTACAATATAGTGTTGAAAGATTCAACTCCTTGAAGTATGCTAAAGTCAACACATCATTATTTGGACCCATATTCTCCAAGAAAATAGAGGAACCTAAGAAATCATGAGACAAAGAGAAATTTAGATTATTAGCACATAGAGAAAAATTGAATACCCCCCTTCCCACATTAGATAGTTGTCCCTCATAGGATCTCTCCTCTCCTGGGAGATTCTCATGTTCGAGTGAATGGGCCAACATGAACTTATGATTCTCCTCAACAATCTTAACTAAGTGTTTCCTTTGATCGCACAATTGTTGGGAATCTTCTTCATGCCACTGAACAGATGAATTTATATTGACAACAAAAGAATTCACTAATGCTTCTAATGTCGTCTCACTAAAAACATCAATGTGAGCTTGTAATTTTGCCAATCAATACACTAATGCTTTTTTTTTTTTTAATGCAACATTCAATACTAATTAATCATGCAATTTAATTCATGAAGACACGATAAAAAGAACAAAACAAAAAAATGAAAATAAAAATTGTTTCAAATAGCAAAAATGACTTCACTGCTTTCCATGGCCTATACCTATAAAAGACAAGAAGAAAGTTAGATAACCAAAATTCATATTTAAAACAAAATTAAAAGAAGAAAAAGTTAGTAAAATTAAATAAATAAATATACAATATATACAAACATACAAAGACAAGTTAGTGATTATGAACATCTATATACCTATTTACATATTTACAACATATAGCGAAATTACAATACAATTATACAAAAAAAAAAAAAAGATTGGAGCTTGATTGGCACCGTTGATTTCCCCGGCAATGGAGCAAAAAACTTGATGTGTCCCGACTTAGGTATAAAAATCATACAAAAACTAAGTATATTCCCAATCAAGTTTAAACTAACACGTTCAACCCAAATCACATATATGTGCAAGCGTACTCATCATTAACCGATCATAGGGTTCAAACGAGTGTCAATCCTTAAGGAATAAGTATACAGTAATCACCTTTCTTTCATTGTTTAATCGACTCGTTAAAGTGAAAAATAAATAAAACAAAACAAAATAAAATAAAATTTAAAATATATACATGTCAAGGATGGAGAAGTATATAACTTAAACCATTGTTTAGACAAACATAATCTCAAATGACCTAACCATTATCATAACTAATTCTTCTCTTGGCACCATGAAGGATAAAGGTAAATTAGCATTGTGAAACCCCAGTCGAAACCAACCTTAGAGTAAGGGGGATTGCGATGCATATCATACTTTATTGCATGTTTAAATATATTTTGAGATGATTTTATGTGCTTTGGATTTGGGTTTTATAGTCTAGAGGGCTTGATTATGGTTATTGAGTAAGAAGGGTAAAATGGTAATTTTTGCCTGAGGTAAAAATAGGGAGATAACTTGAGGATTAAATAGGAAAAATATTTTAGAGAGAAAATAAGAACAAGAGTTGTTGTGGTGTAGTGGTTAGAGCTTTGGAATTAATTCTTGAGGTCTTGGGTTCAAATTCCATCATTAGAGCTTTAGCATGATTAAATTTTATTTTTGTTTGGGAAGGTTGTATTTTCGGCCTTAGGTGCTTTAGAGTAGAGTAGAGGTGTTGTCCTAGGGGAGACATGGTAGGAGTATCCTAATCCTATTCTTGTGCCCTACAAAAATTCCTAAGGGAATTCATCCCTTCTTGATCCTTAATTTTTCCTACTTCTCAATTCATTAGGTTGGTCAATTTGTTCTAGCCAATTTCATTCCAGAAAATTCAGTAAAGTGCTGTGGCTTTGAAGGTTCAAAATGTCTAAGGAAAAGACATCTTATGGTCTGAAAATGTGGAAGAGTTGGGGAAGGTTCCAAGAGAATTAATTCCCCTAGTGAACCTTCAAAACTCCACTCTAGCTAGGTTCATTTCCTTCATGAAGTGTTCAGGAATTTTTTTTCCAGCTTCTTGTGCATGCAAAGAGTCGAAATTCTCAGCCATTATTCCCTTCCAAATGCTGCCAGAAAATGGCCCTCTTGATCAGCTTGAAACCTGGAATTTTCTAGCCAATTTCGGACTGCACAAATGCTGTGCAAAACCAGAAAATTTTCTGGGCAAAATCGCAGCATAGGTGAGTTCAAACCAAGCTGTTTTCTTCCAGTTTTTCTCCAGCTCCTTAGCCACGTTTTTCCTCCATGAAGAAGGCTGGAAACCAGCCTTGAAAGACCTCTGAATACCCCCTCAAACCCTCTGCAAACTAACTGAACAATGGCAGAAAAATCTGCCCAGAATTTTCCTTCAAACTTGCGAAATCACTGAACACAATTTCCAGCTTTGTTCTCCTTCAGCCTTGTCCGAAACCTTCACCATTTTTCTACACAAACTTCTCTTGAACAGCCATGAACTGAACTCCATTGTCTTCTCCAGCATTCTGCATGAAAATCAGTCATGGCTGCCCGAAAATATCTCCAACAAATCACTGCAATCATGCCTTGATTGGATACCAAAATTCCAGCAAACTTAATTTAGCAACCTTCCATAAAATGTCCCTCAAACAACCAGACCTTCCCTTCACCATTACACTCCTTCTTTTTGGCCACCATTAACCTTCTTCAACCAGCTTTCATCCAACTGAATCACAGAGCAATCAGTCGGCCATAGTAGTTCCAAAAAGCTCTCCATTGACAAAAATATTCTTGCTATATTTTGTTTCCAAATTTGATTCCCAAAAAAATTCTTTTAGGGTTTCAACAACCAGCCTTTCCTTTTCCTTTCAAACCAGAAAAATCATCTTCCAAAACCTCTCAAAACAATTCGGTCACTCTCTCCCTCAGAATTTTAGCCAGCATTAACCAAAATTCCTCCATTCTCTTCAACCTTCAAGCACACATAGAACACCAAGAACACCTACTCCTTTCTTTCGCCTAATACCTCTCCAAATCACTTCAAACTTCTTCCAAAAATTCCAGATTTCATCTACTCAATGTCGTGAGTCCATCCATACTATTTTTAACATCAAACTCCAAAATTCAACTTGCTCTTTTGGATCAAAAAATCAGAAATTTTGTGAAAGCTCAAGAACACCTTCAAGGTAGGTTTGTTCAAACAACTTCATCTTCACTAATCTTTGATCTCTAATGAATATATATATGAATAAGCATGCTAATGGACTCTCTTCTTCTCTCTCTCTCTCTCTCTCTCTCTCTCTCTCTTGGCCGAACACTCTCTTCTTCTTGGCCGAATGGTTCTTCACCAATGGCCATGCTTTCTTCATCTTCCTTGGACGGATTTAGACATCTAGGAGTTGAGATCCATTCGAAACTCCTTCAAGGTACTCATCAATCAAGTAAGCCTTTTCAACCCTCCTTTTAAATTCTAGATTCATGTCTCTAGGATGATATTGGTAGGAGATGGATTATGAATAGGATTTGAGCATGTATTATTGTGATGAGTAGAGATTGAAGCATGAATAAATGTGTGTTTATGATGGAGATGGGATTTATGCATGAGTTGATTGTCTTGGTTGATTGTATGGTGTTTTTAGGGTTTAATGCATGTTTCCATGTCGTAGGTAGTATTTGTGATCAAGTATGCTAGAGATTATGTCATCTATGATGAATATGATTTATATTCATGTATGATTATTGAAGTCATGATTATGTTTATGCTAGTAGAGGTTGGATCATGCCTTGATAAATTTGGATTTATGTTTTTATTCATGATTTGGATGATTTGATGAATTGAAGTGGAGTATATGTTCATGATTGTAGTTAGCAAGTGGAGTTATGATCATGAACTAGTTGTCCCTAAGTTAATTTTATTTCTTCAATAAAATATTTAATATTATAATTTTTGCTAGCAAATTCGAAAACCCTAGGAAGGTAGATTTGGATTATTATATAAGGATATTTTAGTCAAATAAATGATAGATTTTATTAACGAAATAAAATATATAGATATTATATATAATATTAATATAAAATAAAGCCTTTTATATAAATAATCATAATAAGTAAAAATATTAATTTTGTAAGTCTTATATTCATAAATATCATTACAATTTATTATCTTTCAATTATTATCTTTTAATCAAAACCTGTTAAAAATTATTTATTAGCTTCCAATCAAGACCCATTAAAATTTGTTTTCAACTAATTTTAGTTAGCAATTATTTTCAAACAATTAATTATTAGTAAATCATTATTTTACCAAATACCACCTAGAACTCTTCATCAAATAAACTCTAAATTATTCTTAGCAAGAATTAAACCTTCAACTTATTAATACCTATTTCCCAAAACACTAATTATTTTAAATATCAAATTAGACTTAGCTTATAAATCTTTCATTTATTATTTGGACTTAAAGCTTAGGACACTAGGATCATGGTAGTAGTGAATTGAGTTAGTCTTATTTGTGAAAGTAGATTTTGGCTGGAGTTTGATTGTGATTTATATTTACCCCAGGTGGGGTTGGGTCAGCGATCGAAGATCTTTATTTTATCTCGAGCTAAGGATTAGGTAAGCTCCTGCATAAAACCTGATTGATGTAAAATGTTTATTATGGCAAGCCAAATGTAGAGTGCATGGACACTCATTTCTATAAAGGCAATTAAGGATTGACTTCTTTCTTATTTCAGACAAATGAATTATTTGAAAACCAATAAGCAGATTTACTCAAACTCAAAACTCTTTCTAAAACTGATTTTGACAAATATTTTGGAAACCCTTAATTGCCATTTTCATGTGGAACTGTGTTTTGTTCATTTTTCCCATGTGGGATACGTTACGTTGAGTACTCAATAAGGGTGGACTACTAGGGCTAGTCTTTGAGGGGTTAGGGTAAGTCTCTCAGTAGGTGGCCACCTCTGAGAGGTGAGTCCTGCCCGGATAAGATGTCAGTCCAATAGGTCGTGGCGGTCCGAGCTAGCAGTTTATTTTTCAGTCAAGTGACTGTGTTTTGCCGAAATGGACACCCAGTTGTTGTTTGGGTATAGAGAAAGAGGAGTATTTTGCCCAGTATGCCGATTACCTACCTTTTTTTGTCAGTCTGCACAAAGTGTCGGCATTCTGACAGATTATGGGGCCCAACGTGTGGTAATCCATGATCATTTCTTTTGAGTGGTTGATTTTATTGATAATGTATGGTTGGAAAAGCCAAAACACCACTCTTGATTTTAACTAATGTTTATTGCTTGCCAATATTTCTCTTATAAATATTTATACTTTGCATTCACGAACTGTTTTCACTGGACACTCAAAGCACACACGGACTTACTGAGATTTTTGTTTCATCACCATTTTTACCGTGATTTTAGGTCGATCCGGCTGTGGGGATGAGTAGCTAGATATTACCTGCCTTGGAAGATTTTCTAGATAATTTATTTTGTGTAGTGCTTTGGGTAGATGAGAGTGGATAAATTTTATTATGGATTTGTTTTTGTTATTCTTGAATTTATTCTTGGGATGTAATAAATTTTAAGTTAAAGTATTATTTTTATTCCGCAATTTTATTTGTGTGACCTAGTTATAAAGACCACCCTTGTCCTTTCGACGGGGCGACATCCCCGGCCCTGGCGGGCCTAGGTAGCGGGGTGTTACAAGCATCACTTGGTCTGTCTCAACTAATTCATCCAAAGATGCATTAAACACAATACTTGATTAAATTTCCTTGGTCTGGCAAATTTAAAGCTTTAAATTAATCAATGAATCCTTGGTCTGACAAACATCAATTAACCTTTAATTACTCAATCCTCAATAATTAACCTCTTTGGTCTAGCAAGTTAACAGCCAATAAATATTAAATTAATCAATTGCAACCACCATCAACCTCTTTGGTCTAGCAAGTTAATGAAAAGAAACAACCAATTAATCTCGTAATACGCCCGAGTAATTAAATACCAAGAAGAACAATCAATTAATCAAAAGATCAAATAACTCTAAGAAACATGACTATCTAAAACAATGTCAAATTACAATGAAACAGTTAACATATCATTATTCAAGAAAAAGAAAACAAAGTAAAAGAAAGCACTCATAGACAAGCCTCCTTCTTCTTCCTTTGAAAACCTTCTAGTACAACCCTCCTTGAATTGAAGAATTCCTCCTTAGATTGAGTGATTTTCTATGATGATCAATGAATTCTCCTCTTTTTCCCTTATGTTTTTCATCAATTTATAGGTATAGGAAGTGCCAAAACTTGTAGGTACAGAGTTCTTGGCCGAGTAGAAGTTGAAAGATACTAAAACTCCACAGACTACCAAAAACTGCGTAGAAAAATCACAACACTGCCTCACCTTCAGGGCACAACCGGTACCGCCTTGGCTCTCGGAGCCGGCGCCGGTTGTGTTCTGCTTCTCTACTTGTTCGCCGATTTTTTTGTGCATTTTGCACAATAAAGAGCAAAATGCAGCCAGCGCTGGTTCCCCTTTGTTCCGCTCTGTTTTGCCAATTTTTCTGTCACTTTGAAGTACGTGTCAACAGTGCATGGCCAGCGCAGTTCTAGCGCCCTAGCCGATACCGCCTCTCCTCTATTTTGCGATGTTTTTGTTCCGTTTTACCCTAAAAATCTGTAATAATAAACAAAATACCTTTCCAATGGTAAAATCTCAAATATGACGGAATATAACAAGTTATTGAACAAAATGTATCACAAAAGAACCTCAAATAACAACAAAAAATAAGACCAATTCAACCCCTATCATATTCTCTCACACTTAGCTCTTTGCTTGTCCTCAAGCAAAGTATCAAGAACAAGTAGGAAAACACAAGGTTTAACAAATCACTCAATCAATTTCAAAAAAATATCTTCAATGCTTTCTACATTCAAGAACATTAAACACATACTACTACATCTTTCACAACAAATGCAAGACTTGTGTAAGTGATAAATGACTTAGTAAAACCATCTCAATACTTCACAATATCCTCAAACCATTGGAAAGAATTTAGTTCAACAAGAATATGCATTCCATAAGCTTACTTTTCATACACTCTCTCAACTAATCCGAGACATATCATGATTCTACTTAGATCAAATAGGACTTTTAAGCTTGTAATGTAAGGCTAAAGGCTTGTAATGTAGCTTATCAAACGAAGGATTTAGGAGAATCAAAAGTCAAAGAAAAACTTAGAGTTAGCAAGAAAAGGGTAACCAAAATGAATCAATAATTTCCAACTCTTCTTGCTCTCCTATTCCAAAAATCAATCAAACCATAATCTTATTCAGCAATTACAACTCCACTCAAGCAAATCCTGCATTTCTCTTTCTTTTTCTTTCGCAACTCTTCTTTATTCCTTTCACATGATAACTCAAATTTCCAAAAATGGTGTCAAATAATTAATATGAACTTAACTTTTTACAGCTCAATCACCATCCCTTTTGTGATCTTTTCTTTTCTTATTCTTTCACTTGTCCTTTCCTTCACTGCTGCTATTTTTTTTTTTTTTTTTTTTGCAGTTTCTTTCTTTCAATTCATCCTAGAAGCTTTTTGCTTTCCTTTTTTTTTTTTTTCAATCCCTCTATTCGTTTTCTTCTCTTTCTTCGCTTTCTTTCCTCTTTCCAACTCAACTCAGTATTGATCTATGACTAAAAGTAACAAGTCATGATCTTTATCCCAACATTCTTTCTCAACATTCTCATACATATACTTTCATCCATAAAGAGCAGAAAGATTTGAGAAATTATTCAAACTCTCAGCAGCAAGCAATGGATAAAATATTGTGACAGGTTTTCAAGAAAGAAATCAACAATTTAGACTCAAAATAGGCACTAAGGATGTTATGAAAATAGGTAGGCTTGAAAAGCTCAAACTCTCCAAAGAAGGCCTATTACCGTCATTCCTAAGTTAAATCAAGACTGTCTTTCTTGTTTCGCCTCGAGAGGTATTCAAGTAAGTTTGAGAATACTTCATGAATTTTAGTAGAAAAATAGGTTTAAAAACAATGCAAAGCATAAGATCAAGAACTACTTCATCCAAGTGCATGCAAAAAGTCATGCATAAGCCATAAATGATCTAGAACATATGCTCCATAATCCATCATAAAGACATACACTAAAGATATAACTTGAAAGCTCAAGAATTTGCTCAAAAGTTTGTCAAAAAAAATTTCTCCCAAGAAGGCTAAAGTATATGTATAGAAGACTTGTCAATCAAATCACTCCCCCACACTTAAACTGGACATTGTCCTTAATGGCCAAATAAATATAACAAAGACTTAACAATGCCATGGGACCAAAAATATAAAGGAGAAGAGATAAGAAAAATAAACTTCCATTCAGTTGTGCATTATGCTATACAAGAGCTGAATGCTTTGAAGAATGAGGCATTGGCAAAGTACCTAAAAAGAAACATACAGAAGAGCACACCAAAGCATAAAAACTTGATGTGTCCGGACTTGGGTATAAAAATCATACAAAAACTAAGCACATTCCCAAGCAAGTTTAAATTAACACGTTCAACCCAAACACACATATGAACAAGCGTACTCATCATTAACCGAGCATAGGGTTCAAATGAGTGTCGATCCTCAAGGAACAAGTATACACTAATCACCTTTCTTTCATTGTTTAACCGACTAGATAAAGTGAAAAACAAATAAAACAAAACAAAATAAAATAAAAATAAAAATATATACATGTCAAGGATGGAGAAGTATGTAACTCAAACAATTGTTTAAACAAACATGATCTCAAAGGACCTAACCATTATCATAACTAATTTTTCTCTTGGCACCATGAAGGATAAAGGTAAATTAGCATCACTTGGTCTGTCTCAACTAATTCATCCAAAAGATGCATTAAACACAATCCTTGATTAAATTTCCTTGGTCTGGCAAATTTAAAGCATGAAATTAATCAATGAATCCTTGGTCTAGCAAACATCAATTAATCTTTAATTACTCAATCCTCAGCAATTAACCTCTTTGGTCTAGCAAGTTAACAGCCAATAAATATGAAATTAATCAATTACAACCACCATCAACCTCTTTAGTCTAGCAAGTTAATGAAAAGAAACAACCAATTAATCTCTTAATAGCCCAAGTAATTAAATACCAAAAAGAACAATCAATTAATTAAAAGATAAAATAACTCTAAGAATCATAACTATCTAAAACAATGTCAAATTACAATGAAACAGTTAACATATCATTGTTCAAGAAAAAGAAAACAAAGTAAAAGAAAGCACTCATTGACAAGCCTCCTTCTTCTTCCTTTGAAGACCTTCTTGCACAACCCTCCTTGAATTTGAAGAATTCCTTTTTTCCCTTGTGTTTTTCATCTATTTATAGCCTTAGGAAGTGCCTAAACTCGTAGGTACAGAGTTCTTGGCCGAGTAGAAGTTGGAAGATACTAAAACTCCATAGATTACCAAAAATCGCGTAGAAAAATCACAACACCGCCTCAACTTCAAGGCACAGCCGGCGCCGGTTGTGTTCTACTTCTCTACTTGTTCGCCAATTTTTCTTTGAATTTCACATAATGAACACCAGAATGCAGCTGGCATTGCCTTGACTCTTGGAGCCGGTGCCGGTTCCACTCTGTTTCCCTCTGTTTTGCCAATTGTTCTGTCACTTCGAAGTACGTGTCAACAGTGCATGGCCAGCGCTAGTTCTAGGGCCTTGCCGGTGCCACCTCTTCTCTGTTTTGCGACGTTTTTGTTCCGTTTCACCCTAAAAATCTGTACTAATAAACAAAATACCTTTCCAAGGGTAAAATCTCAAATATAAGGTAAAATATCAAATATAACTAGTTATTGAACAAAATGTATCACAAAAGAACCTCAAATAACTAGGAAAAATACGACCAATTCAGCCTCTATCATATTCCCTCACATTTAGCACTTTGCTTGTCCTCAAGCTAAGTATCAAGAACAAGTAGGAAAACACAATGTTTCATTAATCACTCAATCAATTTCAAAACAATATTTTCAATGCTTTCTTCATTCAAGAACATAAAACACATGCTACTACATCTTTCACAACAAATGCAAGACTTGTGTAAGTGATAAATGACTTAGTAGAACTATCTCAATAATTCACAATATTCTCAAACTATTGGAAAGAATTTAGTTCAACAAGAATATGCAATCCATAAGCTTACTTTTCATACACTCTCTCCACTAATTAGAGACATATCACGATTCTACTTAGATCAAGTAGAACTTTTAAGCTTGTAATGTAATGCTAAAGGCTTGTAATATAGCTTATAAAACGAATGATATAGGAGAATCAAAAATCAAAGAAACTGAGAGTTCTCAAGAAAAGGATAAACAAAATGAATTAATAATTTCCAACTCTTCTTGCTCTCCTATTCCAAGACTCAATTAAACCATAACCTTGTTCAGCAATTACCACTCCACTCAAGCAAATCCTGCATTTCTCTTTCTTTTGTTTTTTTTCCCCCATCAACTCTACTTTATTTCTTTTACAAGATCACTCAAATTTTCCAACAATGGTGTCAAGTACTTTAATATGAACTTTAACTTTTATAGCTCAATCACCATTCCTTTTGTGATCTTTTCTTTTCTTCTTCTTTCACTTGTCTTTTCCTTCACTACTGCTGTTTTTTTTCGTAGTTTATTTCTTTCAATTCTTCCTAGCAGCTTTTTGTTTTCTTTTTTTTTTCAATCCCGCTATTCTTTTTCTTCCCTTTCTTTACTTTCTTTCCTCTTTCCAGCTCAACTCAGTATTGATCCATGACAGAAAGTAACAAGTCATGATCTTTATCCCAACATTCTTTCTCAACATTCTCATACATATACTTTCATCCATCAAGAGCATAAAGATTTGAGAAATTATTGAAACTCTCAGCAACAAGTAATGGACAAAATATTGTGACGGGTTTTCAAGAAAGAAATCAACAATTTAGGCTCAAAATAGGCACTAAGGATGTTACAAAAATAGGTAGCCTTGAAAAGCTCAAACTATCCAAAGAAGGCATATTACCATCATCCCTAAGTTAAACCATGACTGTCTTTCTTATTTGGCCTTGAGAGGTATTCTAGTAAATTCTAGAATGCTCCATGAATTTTAGTAAAAAAAACAGGTTTAAGAACAATGCAAAGCATTAGATCAAGAAGTACTTCGTCCAAGTGTGTGCAAAAAGTCATGCATAAGCCATAAATGATCTAGAACATATGCTCTATAATCCATCATAAAGACATGCATTAAAAATAAAACTTGAAATCTCAAGAATTCCCAAAAAACTTGAAAAATTTTCACTCAAAATTCAAAAATTTTCTTTCAAAAATTTTATCAAAAATTTTCTTTCCCAAGAACCAAGAAAGCTAAAGTATATGCATAGAAGACTTGTTAATCAAATCACTCCCCCACACTTAAACTAGACATTGTCCTCAATGGCCAAAGAAATATAACAAGAACTAAACAATGCCATGGGACCAAAAATATAAAGGAGAAGAGATAAGAAAGACAATACTTCCATGACAGAATCGCTCCAATTTTGCAAACTTTGTGCTCAAAATAAAATTGATAAAAACTCGGACAAAGTATATCACCAAACCACTCTCCCACACTTAAATTGGACAATGTCCTCATTAGTAAAAAAAAATACAAGAAAGCATCTCCAAAGGGACTAAAAATAATAATGGGTGAGAATGTTGAAGTAATACTTCCTAAGTGTAATAATGCTCTAATAGATATCCAAACTGAGGTAAAGAGAAGGGCTTATCCAAGAGGACTTTATTCCTATAAAATAAAACACAAATAAAAGCACAAAGAAAATAATAGTAAAATAAAAGCAAATCTAAATAAAAGAAAACAAGCTAAAGAAAAATACTAAAATAAAAATAAAACAAAAACTTTTCACACTCACCATGCTTCCTCATCAAACCTTTTGAAAAGAAATAAAAGCTCAAAATTGAAGATAAGCATGATGAATGAAGAATGAAGAATGAAGAATGAAGAATGAAGAATGGAGGATTTTGAAAAATGGAAGGTTGATGAAAATATTTTTTTTTTTTCACTAAAGCCAAACACATAAACCTTTGTCTCTAAAATTTATTTAGATACATAAATATTGTTGTTAACATATAAGTGCACATGGTTTCTAAAGAATGCATCAAGCTTGAAATCACCGATTAACCCTTCAAAAGAATGTTCATAATTAAAATTCCCTTAGAACTTAGTAATTGAGTTCTTAAAGATGGGATCAAGAAAATCCTTACTTTTCAAGGCATGGTCTACAAAAACTAAGTTACCTCCCTGAAATTGGGGTGAATGGTAGAATTCGTCAACATCCTCAAAGGGTTTCTTATGATGTAGCGTGAAAGTTCCAACTCCTTGAGGCATGATAAATTTAACACATCATTAATTGGACCCATATTCTCTGAGAAAATGAGAGGAACCTAGGAAATCATGTGACAAGGAGAGGTTGGGATTATTAGCACATAGAGAAGAATTGAATACCTCCCTTCCCACATTGGATAATTGTCCCTCGTAGCATTTCTCCTTGGAGATTCTCTTGTTCGAATGTATAGGCCAGCATGAACTTATGATTCTCTTTAATAATCTTAACTAAGTGTTTCCTTTGATCGCACAATCATTGGGAAGCTTCTTCATGCCACTGAACAGATGAATTTGTATTGGCAACACAAGAATTCACTAATGTTTCTAATGACGTCTCACCAAAAACGTCAATGTGAGCTTGTAATTTTGCCAATCAATACACTAATGTTTTTTTTTTTTTTTAATTATTGAATGCAAGAAAAATGATTAACATGAAATAATGATGAATAATGTAATTTAATTCATGAAGACATGATAAAAAGTGCAAAACAAAACGACCAAAATAAAAAGTGTTTCAAACAGTAAAAATGACTTCACTGCTTTCCACGGCCTACACCTATAAAAGACAAAAAGAAAGTTAGATAACCAAAATTCATATTTAAAACAAAATTAAAAGAAGAAAAAGTTAGTAAAATTAAATAACTAAATATACAATATATACAAACATACAAAGACAAGTTAGTGATGATGAACATGTATATACCTATTTACATATTTACAACATAGAGTGAAATTACAATACAATTATACAAACAACAACATAGACACTTCTTCATACAAGGAACGTATATACATATTTACATATTTACATGGTTAAATCAACAAAATCCAAGCTTTCATGCTATTATTCCCCAACAATGGCGCCAAAAACTTAATGTGGCCATGAATTTATCATGATTCAAGGTGTTGGATTTTTCAATACTATATCATAAAAAGTCCTTGGAGGATGGTGGTAATCTCTACCCTTCACCCCATTCAATAGGAAATAACTTAGTTTTTGTAGATGTGTAGAAAAGTAAGGATTTTTTTTTTATCCCATCTTTAAGAACACAATTGCTAAGTTTTAAGGGGAATTTTAATTATAAAAATTCTTTTGAAGGGGGAATTGCTAATTTCATAGCTGATGCATCCGTTAGATACCATGTGCACTCATATATGGAAAAAGATATTTTTGCGCCTACAGGAATGTTAGAGAATGAGATTTATGTGTTTGGCTTTACTGAGACAAATCGTTTTCCTTAACCTTCTATTTTTCAAAATCCTCCATTCTTCATTCTACATTTATCATGCCTATATTCTATTTTGAGCTTTAATTTCTTTACAAAATGTTTCCTGAGGAAGCATGATGGGTGTAGAGAGTTTTTGTTTCATTTTTTATTTGTTTATTGTTTAATTCTTTTTCTTTAGTTTGTTTTCTTTTATTTAGGTCTATTTTTATTTTATTATTATTATTTTGTGCTTTTATTTGTATTTTGTTTTATAGGCATAGAGTCCTCTTTGACAAGCCCTTCTCTTTAACTCAAGTTTGGATACCTATTGGAGCATTATTGCACTTGGGAAGTATTACATAAACTTTCTACCCCTTTATTATTTTTGGTCCCTTTGGAGATGCTGTCTTGTGTTTATTTTTTGCCAATGAGGACATTATCCAATTTAAGTGTGGGGAAGTGGTTTGGTGATATACTTTGTCCAAGTTTTATCAATTTTATTTTGAGCACAAAGTTTGGAAAATTGGAGCGACTCCGTCATGGAAGTATTTTCATTCTTATCACTTCTCCTTTATATTTTTGGTCCCATGGTATTTTTGTTCTTGTTATATTTATTTGGCCATTGAAGACAATGTCCAGTTTAAGTGTGGGGGAGTGATTTGATTGACAAATCTTCTATACATATACTTTAGCCTTCTTGAAAGCATTTTGAGTGAAATTTATTTTCAATTTTTCAAAAATTTTTCTGACTTTCTTGGAGATTTCAAGCTATATTTTTAATGCATGTCTTTATGATGGATTATAGAGCATATGTTCTAGATCATTTATGGCTTATGCATGACTTTTTGCACGCACTTGGACGAAGTAGTGCTTGATCTAATGCTTTGTATTGTCCTTAAACTTGTTTTTCTACTAAACTTCATGGAGTATTCTAGAACTTATTTGAATACCTCTCGAGGCAAAATAAGAAAGACAGTCATGATTTAACTTAGGGATGACGGTAATAGGCCTTCTTTGGATAGTTTAAACTTTTCAAGCCTACCTATTGTCATATTATCCCTAGTGCCTATTTTGACCCTAAATTGTTGATTTGTTTCTTGAAAACCCGTCACAATATTTTGTCCATTGCTTGTTTCTGAGAGTTTGAATAATTATCCAAATCTTTATACTCTTGATGGATGAAAGTATATGTAAGAGAATGTTAAGGGAGTACATGGAAAAAGATCATGACTTGTTACTTTCAGTCATGTATCAATAGTGAATTGAGCTGGAATGAAAAAAAAAGAAAGCAAAGAAAGAGAAGAAAAAGAAAAGAGAGATTCACAACAAGAAAAGAAAAGAAAAGCAACAGTAAGAGTGAAAAGGAAGAAAAAGAAAGAGAAGAGAAAACTTTTTGAAAGAAAAAGAAAAGAAAGATCACAAAAGGAATGGTGATTGAGCTATAAAAGTTAATGTTCATATCAAAGTACTTGACACCATTGCTGAAAATTTTAGGTGATCTTGTGAAAGAAATAGAGAAGAGTTGACGGGAAAAAAAAACAAGAGAAAAAAAAATACAGGATTTGCTTGAGTGGAGTTGTAATTGCTGAATAAGGTTATGGTTTGACTAATTTTTGAAATAGGAGAGCAAGAAGAGTTGGAAATTATTGATTCATTTTGTTTACCCTTTTCTTGCTAACTCTCAGTTTTTCTTTTACTTTTGATTCTCCTATATCCTTCATTTGAAAAGCTACATTACAAGTCTTAGCCTTACATTACAAGCCTAAAAGTCCTACTTGATCTAAGTAGAATCATGATATGTCTCGAATTAGTGGAGAGAATGTATGAAAAGTACGCATATGGAATGCATATTCTTGTTGAACTAAATTCTTTCAAATGGTTTGAGGATATTGTGATGTATTGAGATGGTTCTACTAAGTCATTTATCACTTACACAAGTCTTGCATTTGTTGTGAAAGATGTAGTAGCATGTGTTTTATGTTCTTGAATAAAGAAAGCATTGAAAATATTGTTTTGAAATTGATTGAGTGATTAATCAAACCTTGTGTTTTCCTACCTGTTCTTGATACTTTGCTTGAGGACAAGCAAAGAGCTAAGTGTGGGGGAATATGATAGGGGCTGAATTGGTCATATTTTTCCTAGTTGTTTAAGGTTCTTTTATGATACATTTGGTTCAATAACTAGTTATATTCCTTCATATTTGAGATTTTACCCTTAGAAAGGTATTTTGTTCATTATTACAGATTTTTAGGGTAAAACGAAACAAAAACGTCACAAAACAGAGGAGAGGCGGCATTGGCTAGGGCCCTAGAACTGGCGCCGGCCATGCACTATTGACACGTACTTTGAAGCGAAGGAGAAATTAGCAAAACTGAGGGGAAAATAGTGGTACCGGCGCCGGCTCCAAGAGTCAAGGCGGCACCGGCTGCATTCTGATCTTCATCATGTGAAATTTGGAGAAAAATTGGCGAACAAGTAAAGAAGCAGAACACAACTGGCACCGGCTCCGAGAGCCAAGGCGGCGCTGGCTGTGCCCTGAAGGTGAGGCGGTGCTGTGATTTTTCTACGTGGTTTTTGGTAATCTGTGGAGTTTTAGTATCTTCTAACTTCTACTCGGCCAAGAACATGGTACCTATGAGTTTAGGCACTCCCTAAGCCTATAAATAGATGAAAAACACAAAGAAAATGGAGGAGAATTCATTGATCATCATAGAAAATCACTCAATCTAAGGAGGAATTCTTCAATTCAAGGAGTGTTTTACAAGAAGGTCTTCAAAGGAAGAAGAAGGAGGCTTGTCTATGAGTGCTTTCTTTTACTTTGTTTTCTTTTTCTTGAACAATGATATATTAATTGTTTCATTGTAATTTGACATTGTTTTAGATAGTTATGATTCTTAGAGTTATTTGATCTTTTGATTAATTGATTGTTCTTCTTGGTATTTAATTACTTGGGTGTATTACGAGATTAATTGGTTGTTTCTTTTCATTAACTTGCTAGACCAAAGAGGTTGATGGTAGTTGCAATTAATTGATTTCATATTTATTGGCTGTTAACTTGCTAGACCAAAGAGGTTAATTGCTGTGGATTAAGTAATTAAAGGTTAATTGATGTTTGTCGGACTAAGGATTCATTGATTAATTCATGCTTTAAATTTGCCAGACCAAGGAAATTTAATCAAGGATTGTGTTTAATGCAGCTTTTGGATGAATTAGTTGAGACAAACCAAGTGATGCTAATTTATTTAGAAGATTGTAATTAGTTGAGACAGACCAAGTGATACTAATTTACATTTATCCTTCATGGTGCCAAGAGAAGAATTAGTTATGATAATTGTTAGGTTCTTTGAGATCATGTTTGTCCAAACAATTGTTTGAGTTACATACTTCTCCATCCTTGACATGTATATATTTTTATTTTTATTTTTATTTTTATTTTGTTTTGTTTTGTTTTATTTATTTTTCATTTTATCAAATCGGTTAAACAATGAAAGAAAGGTGATTAGTGTATACTTGTTCCTTAAGAATCGATACTCGTTTGAACCCTATGCTCGGTTAATGATGAGTACGCTTGCTCATATGTGTGATTCAGGTTGAACATTTTAATTTAAACTTGTTTGGGAATGTGCTTAGTTTTTGTATGATTTTTACACCTAAGTCCGGACACATCAGATAGATAAGTATTGGGATGAATTCTAAGGTAAAGGAAGAAATAATATTTCTATCATTTTAACCTTATTGCATATATACTAAGTTGTTCTTGTGAATTCATCTAGAATGCTAGGTAGAATTTTTCATTTTACTTGTAAGTTAGTTATTCTTTGTCTTTATGAATAAAATGTGTTTTGCTTGATTTGTACACTTGTTAATTCTTTGTTTTTTGTGAATAAAAATTTTGCTTGAGGACAAGAAAAAATTTAACTATGGAGGAGTGATGAATACTCATCATACACATAATTCTTATATAAATTTTAATTTATTTGTTGTAAAATAATGCTTAAATGTCTGTTTATTTCTATATATGTACATTATTTTGTGTAAGATTGAATAAAGGAGACTGGAGGAAGAAAAAAAATCCAAAGAACTACAAAAAGTGTTTTGAAGGGCACCAACGGCGCCGTCGTATTCATACTCCATATTATCATGTCTTCAACAGAAATTCAGAAATAAACTTCTAGGAACTTACGGTGTCGTTCAACTCACCTTTGACACTCCCATGCAGGGTCTGATATGTCAGATTTGGGTAATAAAAATCATTTATTTTTAGATCCATTCCCAATCATACATATAAGCAAGTATACCCATCAATAAGCATAGTATAGAGAATTAACGAGTATCAATTCTCAAAAAATAAGTATACACTAATTACCTTTCATTGTTTGTTTAACCTATTAACAAATTGATCAAGAGAAAATAAAAGAAAAATAAACAAATCTATACAAAACATACGAGAGAAAACATGTACATAGATAGAAATCTCTAAAAAAATAATAATAATTAACTAGCAAATCTCTCAACTAATCATTATCTTGGCACCATGAAAGAATATATTGGAATCATTTCATTTGTAATCCATGATTCCCTATCTTCTCATTAAATTAGTAGATATATTCTATCTCAAAAGATGCATTAAACTCAATCTTTAACAAATACCCCTATATTCTAGGTGAGACTACTAGAAACTGGCCCATCGGCCACAGAAATCAGCCACAGAATATATGCGTAGGAGATTACCCACATATCTGCCACCAATCAGCAATGGATTAAAATCTGTTGGTGATTCGTGGCTGATCCATGGGAGAATAAGGTCAAGCATTATTGTATTAGCCAATGAAAATTGTATGGCTGATTTGTGGGTGATCACCTATGGATCAGCCAGGGATATATTAAAAAAATTTCAGTATATTTATGAGAATGTATCGTGGTTAAGTCATAGTTGGTTCGTGACGGATTTGCTATGAATCAGCCACGGTTGTTTTACACTATTTAAATATATTTATGAAAAATATCCGTGGCCGATTCATTGTAGATCGCATGCAAATCAGGCATAGAATTATTTCAAATTTCCATGGAATTAGAAAAATTATTCGTGGCTGATCCATAGGCGATCGACTGCGAATCAGCCACGGAATTATTTTGAAAGTGCCATTATTTTAAGGACTCACCAACGGTTTAGCCATGAACGTTTAAAAAAATTTCATTATATTTATAAATATATTTCGTGGCTGATTCGTTTATGATGTGCTACAAATCAGCCACAAATGGTTTTTTAAATTTAATTAAATTGGAAAATTATATCCGTGGCCAATACGTGGTTGGTCACCAATGAATCAGCCATGGAATTTTCTAAATATATAGACATTTAAAGCTAGCAAATTAATTCGTAGCTGATCCGTAGCCGATCGGCAACGAATCAACCACGAAACATTCTAAATATCGCGTCTACACTACAATGGATGCCTCAGCCACAGATCAGTCATGAAACAATTTTTTTTAAAATTCTTCATTTTTATGAAAATAATTCATGGCTGGTTCTGATGTGAATTAGCCATAGTTATTCTTTTTCCAAATTTAAATATATTTTTGAAAATATCTATGGCTATTTCATAGCAAATCAGCTGTGAATCAACCACGAAATATTTTTGTTATAATATCTGAATTATTTCGTGGCTGATTCATCTCTGATAGCTACGAATTATCCACGAATTATTTTGTGGCTAATGTTCTTTTTCCCAATTGTCAACATCTTCATTAATCGTCTTTCTCGGATCCCATTTCCCTCATTTCCTTTTCTCATCACCTCTACCGTGCTGTGATATCATTTTTTGCTATGCCATTTCCCATCATCGCCATCCCCGTTAGCCCAGTCGCCGCCGCAGAGGAAGCATGTCGAATCTACTCACTCACCTCTTTATTCTCCTTCACTGAGCTTGAAGGTAGCCCTCACATCATCACCACATTCTATTCAAGGCTGACGGGTGAGTGTTGAATGTTTAGGCTTTGTAGTTTTGTAGTGGGTTTTTGTTTTTAAATAGCCGTAATATTTTAATTTTTGGTAAAGCTCTATGTCTCTTCTCATTGCTTTGAATTTTAATACAAATTCTAGTTTGTTTGCTACTGTGTGAACTATGTGTTCGAAGGTCACATTTGGAATTTTGTAATGTGTGTTCAATTGAAAAAGGTAGTACCCATGAATTTGACGCATTTCCATGCTTTTCCTTTTGCTGTTGATGTTTGTAGTATAGGTGTCTTCCAAATTTTAGTACAAAATGGATGTTTAGATCTTAGATTCTGCACCCGGTGATAGAATGTGTCAAATCCTTGTAGAATTTGGAACAACTGCATGTCTAACTGAAGAACTTGTAGTTAGCATAGGCATTGGAAGCATTCTATATTATAGTCTTAAGAGCAAAAATTATAGGAAGTTTGGTCCATGTGTTGATCAGTTTTCTCTATGTAGACTTTCACTATATGGTTCTGTCTGTTGTGATAGATTATAATCCTATTTCTACTGCTTAGTTCTTATTATGCATCCTTTACCAATGAGACATCCTACTAGCTTGTTGTGTAATTTGTTCTCTCCCTTCTATTTTCTTATCTAATTGGAGCATGCTACACTTGGTATGATTTTAGCAGCCATGAACATTTGGTACCTCCAAAATCTAGGAGATGGTTTGTGTCATTGAAATTGGTGCTAGCCATGGAAATTATTGAGAAAATAGTTTCTTGTCCAGTCTGCCAGGCTTGTGTTGCTTATCTTTTCTTATATCTTTCATTTTTTTTATATGGGTGATTGAAGTTACCAGATGTTGGATAAGATAAATTCTTAAATTATTACATGAAGTTATTACCATGTACGTACTATAGACAATTTTCTCTTTCTCTAGTGGGGTTTCATGCCTAATCAGTTGAAAATGATGTTAATAGTCCACACCATTTTAGCAATAGTTATGGATTTACTTTATTTTCACTTGACTAAGATGAACATTACAACAATTTGTTCTGGCATTTGGTTTGTAAAATTTTGAATTTGGAAAGGTCTTTTCATAGACTTCAAGAAAAGTCCATCTTTCCAAATATTATCTGTAAATTTTTCTACTAAGTGTAGCGATAGTTAAGGTTCTAACTGATGCTTCAATAATTTATTAAAAATGAAAGTATTGTTGTCAATGTGGTAACGTTGCTGTGAAATAAATAGAAAAAATCATTGGAAGTTTTCTTCAACCTCTAAAGTTGAATGTCATTATATATAAATATAATTGAAGTCAAGAGACCATGCGCACATGGAATGTAAAATCATCTTTTTCTTTTTAGTATTAAAATCACCTATAGCATTACACTTTCCAAAAACTCCTTTTTTTTTTTTTTTTTTCAAACGGGGGCATTTTTTACAATTAGTTTAACCAAAACATGATACTATAACTGCATGTTTTCTATTTCTCTTTTTTTTTTTTTAGGGGGAAAAAGAATGTTTAAAGGAATATTATAGTCAATTTCATCCTCAAGTTTATGCTTTGCTATCGAAATTATAGTCAAATTTATCCTAAAGCAAGAGAGACTTTTGATGTGTCACAAGTTGAACGCGCTTATCAAAATGACCATTCCATTATCTTTCCATTACAAATTCAAGATGATCAACTTGATCCTCTATGTGATTAGAATCCTAGAGGAGAAGAGGATGCTATTAGGGGTGATGATAATAATGATGATATCGATGATGAGATTGAATATGAGTCTGAAAATGAGGGAGTTGATGCCAATGAATCAATTGAAATTGAGGATGAGTAAACTATTCTTTGTACATATTCATATGCTTTTACAATTCTTACAAATAATATTATTATATTTCAATTTGCAAACTAACAAATCATTTGCTTTGCAAGTATGTTTCAGAATAGTTCATTTCTCAATACAGAGCACCCCGCCCCATCTACCTCCAATGTTCCACCTTCACAAACTCCACATAATCGTACATCAAATAGGAGCATTGTTGTTGGTGATAATGCTACTATCTTTGTTGTCCCTCTACCCATTCCTTCTCCATCACAGTGACCTCTGATACATACTCTTCCGGGGAGTGATAATGTATAAGTAGACCATATATGTTTATAGATAATATAAATTATCACCCACAACTCAAATTTAATTTTCAATACTTTTTTGTTGAATCATTCTAAGTTTCCCCTATGTTTTTGTCTTAGGTTTGGACCCATAGAGATTCAGTATAAAATTCATAACACCATTTCAGACTACATCAAGCTAAAATTTGATGCCCCGTATAAAAGGTGATTGCATGTGGATATTGAGACGAAGAATACTTAGTTTCATGAATTTGAGGCAAGCGTTTAATAATTAAATGTTATGTGATTTTGTTGTTGCTCTCCTAGGAAGTTTCGAGTTAAAGTATTCCTTCCTATTTCTTTTTATTGTAGAAACGACATAGATGGAGGGCAGAGAATAGGCAGATGATCCAAAAAGTGTGGAACTCCAAGGTGGGGGAGCTATTATGAGGGATTATTACTGCAACCAAAAAAGCATGGATGAAAGATAGAGTTAAACTTCAATGGATGCCTGAGGATGTGTTTGATGCTATAGTATTACATTGGTAGAGTCCAGAGACACAGGCATGATCAGATTAGAATTCTCATAATCGCAGAAACCAGGAAGAGAATGCATCATGCATGCACATAGGCGGGCCCATTCCACATCTAGCACATGTATGTCACATTGTAAGTATCGAATAAATTTTAGGTATATGAATACTTAGTAAGTTAAATTATAAAGATAAATACCATACACATTTATTGTAGGTAGCAAAGAATGGTGGTGTTCTACCGAATACTCTTAAGCTTCATAGAAAGTTACATCAGCATGAGGTTCAAGGGAGGACGAAGTTCATCACGCCATATCATCGAGATCTTCATGTAAGTTATTATTATAGACTATTTGATTTCATATTTTTAGTAGAATTATTATTGATTCCTTTTAAAATCTTGACTCAATTTTTAGGAACGAGCTATTCGGATAGTTGAGGAGGCAGAGACACAAGTATCATCTATAGCCTCGACAGATGGTGAACCTGGCACTACTAGTGAGTCTCCAGCTTACAGCAGCTGGGGTGTCAAGAAAGGACATATCTTCGGTCTTGGTTCAATATGTTAGCCTATCCTGAGTTCAAGGTCTAGAGGTAGCACTTCTACAAGGAATAGCTATGTTAATCATAGAGTCCTTCAGCTAGCTGCATGAAGATTACGGTCGCAAAATGCAAGCGATGCAAGCAAGTCATGCTCAAGAGATGTTACATCAAGGTCAACTCATACCTGTGACTCATCGCCAGATGGATAAGATGATGGCCACGATAAGGGTGCACTTAAAATTGTGCTCATTTCAAGGAATCCTATGCATCTAGATGAGCCACTGGTAATCAGAGGACTCATGGTGATGCATCATTGTAGCCTTGGAAAATGTGTCATATAATGGATTAGTTTTGATCGAGTGTCACAACATACTTATTCCTATTTTGTGATGCCTTATTTACTTGTGTGTGGTGGATATTTTTTTACTTTATTTTGTTTGTTAATCTAGTCTACTTCGTATCTTGTGGCCTGGGTGTTTGTTGATTGTAATTACAGGATTTTGGTAAGGTGTTTGATATGTATATATATTAGAAACAAGTTTACAATATCATATAGGGAACAGACACGGAAATTTCGTGGCTGATTTTTGCCAAACAGCCACAAAATTCTATGGCTGATAAAAAAATTCAGCCACAGAATTGTCAATAAGCCACAAAACTTGAGCTTCAGCCACGAAATATTTCATGGTTGAACAGAAACAACTTATATTTCTGTGGCTAATTCATTTTCCAATTAAAAAAATTTCATTATATGAAATTAAATCGGTAATGAAATCCTAACGCTAGCCACGATAATTTTCGTGGCTGATCACCTACGACAACTATTTCTGTGGCCGATTACCTTTTTAAATTAAATAAAATTTAATTATTATTTATTAAATCGGCCATGAAATTTTCTTTTCAACCACGAAAATTGTCATGGCTGATTCCTTATTTCGATTTAAAATCCATATTAATTATTCTAAATTTAAATAGCCATAGAATGTATTTTGAACAACGAAATATTCCGTTGCTGATTACCCATGGAAATAATTTATATGGGTGATTAATCGGCCACAACGATTTCAGCCACGAAAAAATTTTCGTGGCTATTCTGCGACTGAGGTCAATCAGCCACGAAATTCAGTCAATCAGCCACGGAATTTATCGTGGGCGATAGTCCAGTTTCCAGTAGTGTGATATGAACATGAAATTACCCATTAACCCTATATTCTAGGTGAAATTAACCATTTTTTTTATTACCCAAGTTCTCATTCTTAACCTTCTTTTGCAATCCTAAGACATAACAAATATAAAATTAATTAAAGTGAACCCACTTCTAACTTCATTTTTCAAGTCTATTAGAAGAAGGAATATTTAACTAATTCATCAAATAAATCAAGTAGTCAAATACCATAAACAATAATCAACTGATCAAAAGGCTAAAATCAGTAAAAAAATCATGAATTTAAAGACATTTTCTAAAGATAATTAAAACATTGATCTTATCATTCTTCAAGAAAAAGAAAATAAAGGAAAAAGAAAGAACTCATAGACAAGCCTCCTTCTTCTCCTGTTGAAAACTCTCTTGAAATAATGGTCCTTTTAATGAATTCTCTCTTTAATCTTTGAATGTGCAATTAATTCCTTGAATTCCACCACTATATTCTTGTGTTTTTCTTGTCTTTATAGCATTCTAGGTTGCTAAAAAAATTTCTCAGAGTTTTGGGCTGTGTACAAGTCAGATACCAAAAAACTTCTTGGGAATTTCCAATTTCTGCTCAAAATTAGACATCATGCTAACTTTGGGTGGAACAGGGCCGATGCCAGTTCACCTTTACTGAGACGGCACTGTCTCAACACTAGTTGCCATCAGTTAACTCTGTTTTCCCTTGTTTTATCTTGTTTGATCCAGAATTAAACTAAGGCTGGTTTAGACATCAAGGGCCAATGTCGGGTCACCACTACAATGCCAAAATTAAGTTCAAAAGTCCATCAATTCTGCACAAAATTTAACAAAAAGCTTTCTACAACCAATTATCTCAATTTCATCAAAAAGTAAAGGAAATGATTTAAGCAAGCTTCATGTGCATAGAACATATGTTTTGTTGAGACTGTAAAATGCTATGGTTTCATACAAAATATTGATGACCTATACGTGTATAGGAAGACAGATGGTAACAACATGTCTTTTATGGTGCTTTATGTAGATGATATTCTACTAATTAGAAATGATGTAGGACCATTGTCATCTATAAAGGTTTGGCTATCAAGTTAACTTAGCATGAAATATATGGGAGAAGCTAGCTACATTCTTGGTATAAAGCTTCTTACAGATAAGAAGTAGAGAATATTAGGCTCATCCTAATCTACTTACATTGATAAAATATTAGTTAGATTTAGCATGAATCAGTATAAAGGGACAATTATACCATTTAGACATGGATTGACCTTTTCTTTCAAATAGTGTCCTAAGATACAGGAAGAGAAGAAAATGATGAGTATGATTCATTATGCTTCAACAGTGGAAAGTCTCATATACGCCATGCTTTGTACAAGGCCATATATCTACTTTGCAGTAAGTATGATTAGAAGATATCAGTCAAATCCAAAGGAAGAATATCGGCAAGATGTAAAGCATATTCTCAAGTACCTGAAGGGTATAAGGGATTATATGATTGTTTATAGAACTAATGATCTAGTTCCTACCGGGTACACTAACTCAAACTTCTAGGTGGATAAAGATGAAGAAAAGTCCACTAGTGGATACATTTTCACTTTGTTTAGAGGGGCTATTTCATGGTGGAGTGTTAAGAAATCTTGCATTGTTGATTCCACTATGGAAGTTAAGTATACATCAGCTTCAAAAGTTTCAAAAGAAGTGGTTTGGCTCCAGAAGTTCCTCATGGAACTTGGAGCTGTACTACAAATGGACAAGTCTATTACTAAATTTTGTAACAATTCTGGAGCTGTGTCACAATGTAAGGAGCTAAGAAACCATAGGAAGGGCAAGCACATTGAGAGAAAATATCACCTAATCTAGAAGTTCATTCAAAAATGGGAGATATTAGTTTATCATATTTTCTCTATAAATAATCTAGCGGACCTATTTACCACACCTTTGACAAAAAATGTGTTTCAAAGACACTTGGATGTCATAGGAGTAGGCACATATAGATTATCATAGTCTATTTAATATACGTGGGAAATTATTAGAATGTATGCACAAAATGAACAATATATTTCTATATTTTAAAAATTAATAAAATATTTTATTCACTAATAGTTATTTGTTTACATATATGTGCACATTAAGGTCTAAATGTGTTAGTAAGTAATCTATGTAATTAGGTCATGCTTTCACAGTAAGGTGTAGATTACGAGCTACTAACACATAAATGAAAAATATTCTTGATCGATTGATGGAGTTGGGCACTTTATCGAGGTTTAGATCATTATACTATGGTTTCTAAATAGGGATTGCTTTACCTTTAGCTAGTAAGTAGTCCACTCACGCTAATAGTATAAGCGTATTTGGAATACCTAAAACTAGACCATGTGATAATAATCTTTATAAAGTACTAAAATAAATAAATATTAGTTTATCACTACCACTAGGTGGACGAGTCCCCTAAAACTTGAGTATAAGTTGGTGGTCTGGTGAAGTTGGAGTTGTATACTTTGTTCTATGATGGATGAGGTCTTAACACAAGGCCAATAACCTTGTATATTGGTTGTATGACTCTAGTTAATTAAGATAGACTTATACAATAAAGTTTCTATACTTCATTATGTGAAGAAATCACCCTCTTGTAATTGTCCGGGATAATCTAAATAATCCAAAGCCTTGGGAAACGTGACTAAGAATTTATGCTTTTGGGTAGCTCCTTGAGATAAGTGGATACGTACTGGAAGTCATAAATTATCAGACTAGTTATCAAAGGATGGTAGATGTTATTGAGAAATGTGTTAGTGCATTTTTCCTATTTCAATGACGGGTATTACGTAGAAGGGTATTTTCGTTATTACACCTGTACGTCAAAGTCACTGCGCCTGCAATATTATTCTTAAGGTGAATATTTTTATATGGTGATAAATAGAATATTTAAATTGATAAAATACAGCTATTTGTTAGAAATGATATTTTGGTTATTTTAATAAACAAGAATAATATGTCTTTTAGTCCTCAAAGTAGTTTATTGGGTGAATTTAATATTGAAAGAATTATTCTAAGAATGAAATTATTGATTTATTTGAGTTAGAATAATTTATTGGACAAATTTAATTAAATTAGTTTATTAATTAATTGTCTTGTGTAATTTTATATTGGGCCCAAGTGGATCAAATCATTAATAAGAGAGCTATTTAATTAGTCTTGGACTAATTGGAAAAGGACCTTGGCCCATTAGGGTTGGATGATATAGTTGAGGTTTTGGAAACTCTGTAGCCATAAAATATAAGGAAAAGAAGAAGGAAAAAAAAAAAAAACAAAGTTGTGGCTGGAGTGTTGAAATTTGGAAGGCTGTTGGTTATGTTTATTGAATCAACAATGGATGCAATAAAAAATCACGAAAAGGAAAAGAAAAGGTTGACCCAAGTTCTTTTCTGGTGGGGAAAAAAAGTAAAAAAAAGGAGCCTTCGTTTTTCCTTTCAAACAACCACTGTGCTTTTTTTCTTTCTTAATCAAAGTAGCTTTTCCATTTTACTTCCAATTTCTTCACCCTAATCTATTTTCCCCGGTAGAAGTTCATAAGAGGTTCGAGAATTCTCTAGAAAGTCAAGAGCTAGCAAACGTGATAAGTATCTGATATGAAGGAGTCGACAGCTAGCTAGTATTCTTGTGAAACAAATCATCGTTCTAACCGAGGAAGCTTCGTCTAGTTCAAATACGGCTCCTGTTATTCAAGTTAAATACCCTAAGAGTAAGTATTTCTAGACTTTGGTTCGGGAAAAAATTTAAATTGCTATTTTTCATTGCGTTTTTATTTTTCCACAATCCTTCAGATGTCACCTAGAGTATAGGAATATTGATTGATTTCATGCTTTGATATCACCTAGAAATAGGGATATTTTCTAAGGAATTATTCTTTATCTATCTTTTTGGTTGTTTTGGTGAGATTGGGAAATCTACTAAATTGGCTACAAATATAGTAAATCCATAACTTGGGAAAGAAGCGGAGTTTACATTCTATTTCCTTCATGATGCCAAAATGATAAATAACTGTGCTAATTGCTAATCAATCATTGTCATGTCTTTAAATATTTGCATATCTTTTCTCCTTATTCTCACTCTTTGATTATCCTTGAGACTTTTCTCTAGTATATTAGATTTGTAGGTTATTGAGTTCTTTTTTTTTTTTATTAGCTAAACAATAAATATTTAAGTAAATAAAGGTAAGAGCCTAAGTTCCTGTGGATTCGATACATGCTATTCTCTATACTATATGGTAGGTATACTTGCTCGTATGTGTGGTTTTAGTAGTTAGCATTTTAATTAAGACTTGATTGATTATGGCCCCATGTTGTTAATTTTTCCAACACTAAAAAACACGCACCATTTATCTAAGTAGCATCTATTAATTTAAGTAAGTTGCAACTTATAGCTTGGTTAACTTAATAGGGAATTGTATAATTCAAGTTTCATGTAGTTTAAATTTATTTCTATATGTTGTTTGATATCAGTGATTCCTTGAGATATTTATCAATTTGATATTTTATCTAAGACACAATTAATCTAAATGGATGCTTAGTCATTACTCAACCAAGTTGGTTTTTGTTAAAAATTAGGCAAATTGACCAATTTAGTCCTTAAACTTTTTTCAATTAGCATGTTTGGTCCCTAATCTTTATTTTCAAATTTTTTGGTCCTTTTTATTTTTTCAAGTAAAGTATTTGATCCTTTCGTCCACCATGTTATGGTCAATGCAAATTCAACGTCCATTTTTAGGGTTAAATTGAAAATAAATAAAAACTAGGGACGAAACTTGCCAATCGAAAAAAGTTTAATAACCAATCTGCCAATTTGCTAGCAAAGCTAGAACTATTCTTTAATGGTTTTGGTCATGTTCCTTTTTTTCCTTCAATACAATAGATATAAATTGGAAAGCAGTTATATGTAATGCTTTTCTTATTTGATGGATTGTCCTGCTCCATATGATATGTAAGGAATTCTAGACATAGAAGCACTCAAATTGAGATTCTTTTGCTATTCCTTAGTTTTTTAAATGGGAGGTAGAGTTCTCACAAAGCATGGAATGGAATTTGATGTACAATCTGAAGATTAAATTGTGACCGAAACATAGCAAAAAACCAGCTGTAGAACATAAAAAAAACACAGCTTTCCTACATGAAGAAGAAAGGAGGAAAAAAATAATTTTTTATTACCTTTTCTTGTTCTTAAAATTGGCTGGAGTGGAGTATGCAGAACTGGGGTAGGTGCGCCAGTAGAAACCTCTGATGCGATTTCTGCAAGCCTCCTACTACGTCTGTGCATGTATGTTAACGCCAAGTTTTCTCTCGATCTTCCAATATATAGCCTGCCTAAATTACGTTTGGTGAAAACTCACAGGACTAAGGAATTTTTTCATAGAGAAAAGGAGATCATCTTTTTCTTTCTCAGAGAAGAAGAAAAAACAACGTACATCTTTATTCTCCTGTTTAACCTAAATAAAACCTTAGGTTAAATTGGATTTGTTTAATTTGGCCCATTGGACTCTTAGTTTAATCTCTTGGACCAAATTAATTATTCTAATTAGAACTAAACAAATGGCTCAATAAATAATTAATTTTTTGGCTCAAATAAACTAGTTGAATTAACAAGACTATATTAGTTTAGTCCCAGATCAATATTTAATTATTTAAACTAGTCCAAAGCCATGAATAATTAATTAACCCACCAAACTAATTTAATTATTTTCTCTCTCTGTGGACCTTTATTTTATTTTATGCCAATAATTAAATCAGGCTACTTAAACAAAATAAATTTCATGTACTTTAATTTAAGACCAATTCCTTAGCTTGTATTTAATTAGGACTTACGGCCTATACTGGGGACCAAGAGACACATCGCCTTGCTACTAAAATGATCAAAATACCCTTGCCATATAAATAACTGTATTTTTTATTTTAAATATTTTCTAATATCACCATAAGAAAATATTGACCACAAGGACAATGCCGCGTTAGCAAAGTCTCCGACCTATATGTGAAATGACTAAAATACCCCTCTATACATCACCGTGCATTAGAGAGGAAGGAATGTACTAACACCTCTCTAACTAAAATCTACCATCCTTAGGCTTCTAGTCCAATGATCCATGACTTCCTAGATTGTTTCCACTTTCCAAGGGAGCTACCCTAAAGCAAATATCCAAGTCATGTTTTCCAGGGCCCTGGATATTTAGACCATTCAGACAAAGACAATGGGCGATATAGTATAGAAACTATCTTGTACAAGTTTATCTTAACTAACTAGTCACATATACCCAACATGCAAGTATATTGGTCCTACGATAGCACCTCAACTAAAGCATATCAAAGTACATGCTTCCTACTTCGTCAGACCACCAACTCATACTTAAGTTGTAAAGTATTAGTCCACGCTGCAGCAGTAGTAGTCTAGGTTTCTACTATATAGTACTTTAAGAAACCACTACTACAGGTTTTGTTCTACGTATTCGAAATACGCTTATGTCATGAAGTGAGTGGACTACTCACTAGCTAAAGGTAAGACATTTCCCATTTGGAATTCATAACATAATAACCTAGACATGATGAGATTCTCATTCTCATCAATCAGTTAAGAACAAACATTTATGTGTTAAGCAATCCGTAATCCATACCTTACTGTAAAAAACCACCATTCACATGGACCACTTACTTAAACACAATGGATCTTTTCCAAACGTAATTGTGCACAAAAAAAATGTAAATTCACAAATAATTTCTGAAGAAAAAATTCTTTTATTAAAATATTTGATGTTTACATCAGAAACCTAGTCTAAGAGAGTATATTTCCCAACACAATCCTCCCATGCATCCCTTCCTTCTTCCCCAGTTTCTCTCTCTTCTAAATTCTGAAATTGTAATTAACTCTTTGGCTTGAAACTTTTTACCCAATATTTAGGTGATTGAATACTCAAATCATGATACATAAATTATACTATCCATTTACATGGCATTCAGCTTCTTGATATCAAGTTAGTCGGTGTAAAATTCTGTCTAGCTTTTTTCTTTCTTTATTTTTATGACAAAATGGTGGATTTAGTTCCTAAACTTCTTTTGATTGGTAAGTTGGTCCCTAATCTTTATTTATTTTCAATACAACTCTAAGTAATGGTAAAGAGGATTTGGAATACTTTAATAATTATAGCAATGATGAAGACGAAGACGGAGGACATATGAGCAATTGTTGTTGCTTTCAACTCTATTGTCAAAATAAGTTCAACTCAAGAGGATAGTGATTTTGACATAGATAAAAAAGTTGATAATCTTGATGAAATTGACAATGAGAATATGGAGCATGAGAAACTTTTGATGGAATATGAGTTGTTGTATTCAAAAGGGCTTGAAGTTGCAAAGTTGAATAAAGTACTAAAGAAGGAAGTTTAGAGACTTCAATAGGAAAATAGCTCATAGTAATAAGAGATTAAAAAACTTCAACATCAAGTTCAATAGACTGAAGAAAATTTGAAAGTTAGTAACTAGAAATTGGAAGATATTGAACGATCCATTGAGAGATTAAACTTATGCAATGCTGAATTGGATAAAATTCTTTCCTTCGAAAAACACCATTATGAGATATCTAGATTTGGCTGTGATGGCTTCAACAATACTAGTAAATAGAATTTGACTGTTACCGAGAAAAATGGTCAACTACGAAATTCAAATCACCTCATTTTTCTTATGACATTATTGTCTTGTAGGATACCGGTGGAAAAACTGTTTGAAAAGGTTTAAAGACACTCAACATGGTCAAAAGGTAGTCAAACTTAAGTTCAACGAAGGTAGAAAAGCATTAAAGGTGAAATGTGTATGGATCAAAAAGATCTCAAAGCATATACAACTTATTTTTCTCTTAAAGTTGTTATAGAAGATGTCAGGTATCTTGATAGTGACTACTATAAGTACATGACAGATAAAAAGGAAATTTTTGTCAATTATAAACATAAAAGAGCTAGATGTGTTATCCTTGGTGATGGTTCAAAAAATAAAGTAATTGGTACTAGCATGTTATATGTTGATGGTTTAAAGGTAAATTTGATAAATGTGATAGGGCCTAAATTGTAATATATTTTTCCAGTTATTTGAGTATATTTTGTGAAAATTTTGATATAATAACTAGTCATATTCCTTCATATTTGATATTTTACTTATAAAAATATTTTTCTGTAAAAATAGGTGAATTTGGAGAAAATTTGGATAATTTTACAGTGAAGACCCGGGACGAAGCCAAGAAGATGGACTTGGTGCTAGGCCAAGTCTAGAGAAGAGAACAAAATGAAGCAGAAAAAAAAAAGAAAAGAAAGACATCGAAGCGGAAATCAAAATTGGAAACAAGAAAAGAAATAGTAAGTGCTTGCGTGGAAGTCGCGGCTTGGTTGGCTCAATAAAATGGAAAAGAAAGAAAAATACTCGATCACTGTACATTGAACAAAAGAAAAACAAAACAAACAAAAGGGAAAAAAGGACAAAACAAACATCATGGGGAGGATGCAACTACAAGGAGAATGTCTCGATGGACTCAGCGGCTCGACTAAGCTGTGTTCAGCGAGAAGAAGAAAAAAAAGTGGTGGCTCGGTGGGCTCAGTTCTTATTGGCTCAAGTGAGCCGATAGCAAAAGAAAGATGCATTTCGTTAGCTCGGCTTGAACAAAGCACATGGCTTAGCAGAAGAAAAAAAATTCAATGGAAATAGCTTCAGTACAAAAGATAACAAAACACAGTTTCCAATTCTTTCAGTCGGTGGCCTTCTTTATTTTTATTTGGAATTCTATTAGGAAATTACACCATTTTGGTTTTGGATTTTTAGGGAACTTGTAAGCCTATAAATAAGGCTAATTATGTAGTAAAAAGGTGTGCTCAATGTGGAGGCTTAGAAGCATTTTTTTAGAATGCACCTTTAATATTTTCTCTAGAGAAATTACTCAAGAAGCATTAATTTTAGGAAGAGTTTTCATTGGAAATTGAAAGGCTTGTCTATGAGTATTTATCTCTTTCGTTTGTTTTCTTTTTCTTGAACAATGATAAGTTTAATTCTTTAATTATAGTTGGATATTATTCTTGAATTTATGATTTTGAATTTATTTAATCTTTGATTAATTGATTATTTTCCTTGGTATTTGATTACTTGTGATCATTGGTTATTGATGTGTTTTCTTCTAATTGACTTGGGAAACAATGTTAGAAGTTCATTGCATTGATTTCATATTTGTTAAATCTTAATGGACTTGGGAAACAAAGTTAAGATTAAAGAACTAGAGTAATCAAAGATTAGTTAATTTCACCTAGAATATAGGGGTATTGACTAATTTGATGTTTATTATCACCTAGAGTATTGGATAATTTATAAGGAATCAAGTTTAATGCATCTTTTGGTTGTTTTAGTACAATTGGGAAATCTGCTAATTTAATCAAGAGATAGTAATTCTATGGATTGAAAAAGAAGTGGGGTTTATATAAGTGGATTCATTACTTGGGAAATGATTGAATTTTACTTTAAATTCCTTCATGATGCTAAGAAAACAATTGGTTGTGATAAGTATTAGATGATTCATGTCATCTGTTTGAGAATAACTATTTAATTACATGTTTTCTCTCTATGAGTTATATATATATATTTTGTTTGGATTTTGATTTTGATTTTGATTTCTTTACAATCTAGTTTATAGGTTAAACAATGAATGAAAAGTGATTAGTGTGTACTTGTTCCTTTGAGGATCGATACTCGTTAATTCCCTATATTATACTTGTGATGAGTATACTTGCTTGTATGTGTATTTTAGGATTAATGTTTTAATTAAAACTTGACTAAATGATGGATTTAAATTTGATGATATTTATCGTGCTTGGATTTAATCGTAATTAAAGGGTTGTACCCTAATTTGGTTTTTTATTGGATTATTATTTGATCTATTAAATTCTATTTGAGTAATCTATCACTTGGTTTTATTAATTAAATTGATTGATTAAGTTGTTCTCTTGTATTGAAATTGAGAAAGGGATTTGTAAGATAGGTACCTATTTATATTGATTCAATAGATTTGTTTTCCCTTAATAAACTTGAGAAATGATTTGGGGAATGAGAACTTTGTGATATATGGGGTTGTTGGGTCACCTAGGGATAAGGGCTTAGCATTTTTTGGCTTGATAATTGTAGGTTTTTTATTTAAATGCTCCTTGGGTTTAATTTGTATAATAGAGATATCTATAAGTTAGGCTTAATGATAGGGAACTGATTATTTAAGAAAGAGTAAATTTTAAAATATTAGGAAACCCTTGCCATTGCTTGAATTTGGATTCAATTAATTGCATGATATTTGATAAAGGATTATTACTGGGGGAATTCACTTTGATCACATGACTACTCTGTTTTTCGTACTTCCATCTTGCTATCATGATCTTCTTAACTCTACTTTGTGATTGGGTTGATGTATATTTGTTTTGCTCATTAGTAATTAGTTAGGATTAGTAGTAGTCAGTGTCTTTATTGCTCTGTTTTTAGTTGATTGAACAATGAAACATGGGTGGAAGTAGGGATAGTTGATATAATTCCTAGGGATTCTTCGATACTTACCAACTAGACTCTATGCTATATAATGGGTATACTTCTCAAATGTGCATGTGTATATAAGTTAAAGTGGTATTTAAATTAAAACTTGATTGAGCTTAAATAAAATTGTCTTTGTTGCACAAAACAACACAACACATGCAAAGCACACATACAATCTAGTTTTTGGTGCCACTACTAGGGATCGATTGTCAATATCTTGAAAATACCTGAGTTTTGTTGATTCAATATTTGTTTAGCTTGTTAGTTATTCAAGAGAGTCTTCGAAGAAGAAGAAGAAAGAGGCTTGTCAATGAGTTCTTTCTTTTATCTTTATTTTCTTCTTCTTAAACAATTATGTATTTAATGTTTCCATTGTAATTTGACATTGTTTTAGGGATTCATGATTTATTGAGTTAATTAAGCCTTTTGATCAATTGATTATTGTTCTTAGTATTTGATTACTTATTTTCCTTATGGAGTTGGTCAATTGCTTTTTGCTATTAATTTGCTTGAAAAAGAGGTTAGTAATGATATCAATTAATTAATTTTATATTTGATATCTCTTAACTTACTTGAAAAAGAGGTTAATTATCTAGAACATTAGTAATCAAATGTTAGTTGATAATTGCTAGAATATGGATTCATTAACTAATTCCATGTTGTAAGTCACCTAGAATATAGGGGCTTATATAAGGATTGATTTTAATGCATCTTTTGGATAAGTTAGTCGAGATAGAATATATTCACTAATTTAGCTAGAAGATAGTGATTCTATGGATTGCAAACGAAGTGGGTCTATATTAAATCCTTCATAAAACCAAGATAATAGTTGATTGTGATATTGGCTAAATGATTCATTATCATGTTTTCAAAAGCTTTTGTCTAAATTGTAGATTTTCACATCCTTGAGTTGTTAATTTTTCTTTATTTCTTCACTTTATTTGAGTCGATTAAACAATGAATGAAAAATGATTAGTGTGTACTTGTTCCTTTGAGGATAGATACTCATTAATTTCCTATTTTATGCTTGCGATAAGTATACTTGCTTGTATGTATATTTTGGATCAATATTTTAATTAAAACTTGACTAATGGATGGATTTAAATTTGATGATTTTTATACACTCAAAATTTACACATCAAGTTTTTGGCTCTATTGCCGGGGAACAATATCATGAAAGCTTGAATTTTATTAATTTAACAATATTTATATGTTAATATGTAAATATGTCTATATGTTGTATAAATTGGTGCCATATTTTGTTTTCTTGTATACTTGTATATTTAATGTCTCTATATGTTGTAATTGCTTCTAACTTAATTTGTAAACATATCCTAACTTTCTAACTTATAAATTCTATAATCTCATAATTTTTTATCTTATGTAGACCTTGTTCTTAATTTATGACCCGACGATCCAAAGCCGACATAGTAGATCTTGATCTGAAAATCGAGAGAACCCTCACCAAGGTCCGAAAGGTTGTAAGCGAAAAGGTAAGGAAAAATATGGAGGTAAATCAGCCCAACAATGGTGGTAATGGTGGAGTTAATAGGAGAACTATGGATGACTTTGTAAAACCTGCAATCTCAAGTACGAGCTCCAGTATCATGAGGCAGAGGCCAACAATTTTGAAATAAAGCCCAATATAATGACCCAAAACATTGTCCAATTTAATGGGTTACCTGAGGAAGATCCTAATGCCCACCTTGCGAGCTTTTTAGAAATTTGTGACACATTTAAAATGAAGGTGTTTCTGATGATGCCATCAAACTAAGACTTTTTCCCTTTTCCTTGAGAGATAGAGTAAAATCGTAGTTAAAATCTTTGCCCACTGGATCCATTACTACTTGGAATGTGTTAGTTGAAAATTTTTTGCCAAATATTTCCCACCAGCTAGAACATCCAAACTTTGGATTGATATTTTTTCTTTCCAACAATTAGAGTCTAAAACCCTTTATGAGTGTTGGGAAAGGTTTTAGAAAATGTCCTTACCATGGATTTGAGTTGGGTATGCAAATGCAAATCTTTCACAGTGGGTTGAGCTTTACGACTAGGCAATTAGTTGATACATCTGCAGGAGGCTCCATCAATTCTAAAACCCCGGAGGAGGTACTTGACTTGATTGAAAATTTAGCTACAAACAACTATGCCTGGGGTAGTTCACGGTCTAGAGCTCGTGTATATAGAGTACACAAGGTGGATGCAATGGCTGCGTTAGAGGCAAAGGTGGAAGCACTCACGCAAAAGATGGATCAATTGATAATACCTCCTTCCCAAGGGCAGGTAATGAGTAAAAGTTATGATTTTTGTGGGGAAGGACATCCAAACTATGAATACCAAAATATGGGGTCATCACAAGGACCATTAGAACAAGCGGCATTTGTAGGTAATGGTTGACAAGGTAATAATCCTTATAGTAATGCTTACAACCCAGGTTAGAAGAATCACCCTAACATTTAATGGAATAACTAAAACCAACCTCGGTAAGCTTCTTCTAATGTTGGGACTCAAATGACTTAACCACCTCTGCCTTACAATGCTCCACCGGCTAAACCATTATTGGAGGAGTTGGTCAACCAACTAGTAAGTGGAACGGAGACACGGTTCAAAGGAGTCAATACGACCACAAGAAATTTGGAGGCATCCATAGGCAATCTTGAAAGTCAAATTAGACAACTAGCCAAACTCCTTAGTGATCGTCAGACGAGATCACTTCCAGGAAACACGAAGACTAATCCACGTGACCAAGACTGTGGAAAACGCTAATTTTAAACTGCTTTAGTTTTTGGACATCTTTTTAATTTTCATTTATTTGGCTATTTCTTTTTAATTGTTAGATTGTATTCTTTTCATGAGTTCGTGTTCTTTTTCTTTGATTCCAGTAAATTCCATTTTTAATATATATATATATATATATATATATATATATATATATATGATTTCTTGCCAGAGATGACCTGGCGCCAAGCCCAACCTTTGGCCAGGGCGCCGAGCCAGCACGGCCCGACAGAGAACATAGGCAGAACAAGCCTGGCGCCATACCCAGTCCTTGGGCCTGGGGCCAGGCCGTTCGGCCGCAACATCAAAATCGGTCATTTTTGGCTATTTTTTTCAAAAATTTTTCATCCCTCTCAATTTTTCTCCCAACCCATCATCAGGTTCAACTTTGGAACACCGCCAAGTCACTTTCTAAACCTCCTAAACACAAAATTTTTCACTTTGTTCTTGGAAGTTTGGATTAAAACTAAGAAAAACCCAATCTTTTCTTCCAAAATTCATTTTTCAATCCTTCCATTTGGTGCACAAGTTCTTCAATCTTTGTGCATAGGATCATTACTCATACATTGGAGATCATTGTAGTATGATTTTTCTACACTTTCTACGGTTCAATTTTTCATAATGATTATTGGGTATTTTTCTATTAATTTTGGTACAAAATTTCTTGTTTATTTTTGGAAGGATGGATTGATTACAAATTTTATTGTTTTTAAGACTTAGTTAGCATGGGAGTATTATTTATAATAATCTTTAATTGATGCACTTTCTATTTTACATCTTTCTAGAAGCTATTGAGGATGCATTCTTTGTGAGTAATTTTGAGATATCGAATAATTGTTCATATTTAACTTAGCCTTGTGCTTATAAGCTTTACATTATGATACGAATGGCATGACTAATTGAGCATTATGATTATGAGCTTTACATTGATTCATTGATAAATATTGAGCATTATGGATTTTATCAAGAATGTTGATATTGTGTTTGGACTGGAGAATGGGTATATTTCTTGCAGGTTTGTTGGAGAAGGTTGTGTTTTGTTTTATTGAATATCTTTTGATGTTTTGTGTTGAGGTGGTGGTGGTGTTGAATGGTGTGGTTGAGAGTTGAACATTAATTGTGGTGTAAAGAGTGAGTTTGAGGGAGTTCTATCTTTATATTCTCTTATTTTTTTTCTTCATCAATCCATCATGTCTAGGAGACCTAGGGATTAGCACCGGGGGCTAAGAGAGCTCGAGATGCATCTTTTTCGATACCTTTTTTCGAGCCTCTCCCTACTCAGCCTACCCAATTCTATGACTTCACTTGTCACATTTGGTATCAAAATCACCAACATAATAAAATCATAGTAGAAAAGAGATATAAGCCTTCCCTAGACAATTCTTTGGAGCTTTCTACTATGTTTAGACGGTTGGGGTGGGAGCCTATCATTAGAATAGAATATGCTCACTGTCTTGTACGCGTGAGAGAATTTTATGCCAACACGAAGGACAAAAAGAAAAACAACCTCCGGGTCATCTCTACCATCATAAATGGGGTTCCTATTGAGTTTGAAAGGACTAGACTAGCTAGGATTGTGGGAGTCCCTAATGAAGGGCAGTAGATTGAGGTAGACCATAATAACCAAAATGTCATTTCTGAGCCTACATAGGATGTGAATGCTATGAGAGCTAGTTTTAACATGTGGAGAAAATGGCAAATAGGTCAAAACCGTTACTACTCAAATAATGACCTTAAGGCTCAATAGCGTGCCATAGTCTATATCTTTGCTTTCAATGTCAATCCTAAGGCTAGTGGCTTCAATGAGTCTAGGGTCCTTGAACTTTACATTCTGGATAAAATGAGGATGAGTGAGCCTATTCCCTTTGCTCCAATTATTATTCAATCTATGCGAAAGGTTGTTTACTCTGGTATATCTGCCAAAACCCTCAAATTCCCATAGGTTATTATGCGTATTCTGAGAGATTTTGGAGCACAGTTGGATGGAGAATTGAGTGAGCTCACTACTGACCGAGACCTAGAGACGGAGCATACTTTGGTTCAGTGTGGGTATCGCTATGGTAAGAGGGAAAATTGGTGGAAGAAACCTTTTAAGGTACAGCACCCTAAAATAGAGGAGCTTCCCCCTGATGAGGAGGAGGAAGAGGAACTACCTACTAGACCTGCCCTTCCTGGCACTAGTTCTCACTCGCATACTGTTTTTAAGGCATGAATGAAGGCTCAGTTGAAAAGCCAAATGACCATCCTTCTCCAACTTCGTGACTTCATTGTAGACATTCATCACCGCCATGATATTCAAGATTAAAAGTTGGCCACTTTGATCCAACAATCTACTGGTGCATCTTTACGCGACTGATGATGATGATGATGAGAATGACTCTTGACTTACTCTCTTGTATCTTATTTTATTTTCTATTATTTCTTTTCTTTTGACTTTTAATGACCTTTACTAGCTTTTAGGTATCTTTTTCTTTTATTTTATTTTCTTGTTCTTTTTCTAGATTTATGCTTTTTCTTTGTTTTATTTCTTCTTAGGAGGTACCTTTAAGACTTTTCTAAATGACTACTCCTTGTGGTGGATTTGAATATGGTGGACCTAATAGAAGTATTTTCTTCTCTTTATCCTTTCTCCTTATTTATTTTGGTCTTCTTAGCTGTGCTTTATTGTTATTTCTTTGGTCATTGAGGACAATGTCCAGTTTAAGTGTGTGTGTGTGTATGTGTAGGAGGGGAGGGAGAATGAGGTTGAAGAACTATTTTCCATATCTTTTTTGTGAAAATTTTTCAAAATTGTAGTGGTTTTCATTGTTTAAGCAAGGATATAATTCTTTTTCTTACTTGGATATGATTCTTTGTTATTCATTTGATGGATTTATTTTTACGAAATTGGTTTATTGATGGAATATTGTCAAGACTTGAGAATATTGATTAATCTTATTTATGCATTGATGTTTGAATGTTATTTGACTCATCTAGCTTGAATATGGAACATATGAGGAATATAAGAAAAGTTTGTTGGCTAACTCTTATATTATGAGTTTAAATTTTACATAGTTTTAGGTTATGATGAAGAATGTGAGTTGATAAAAGATCTTTGAGAGAGAAAAGATTGTTGAAAATTTTTGTGTGTTGAGAAAAATTTTTGAGTTGAAAGAAAAAACAACATCATTGTTACGTGAGTTGAAAAAAAAAAAAAAGCTCTTATTGTTAATCTTTAAGACCTTCTGCTAAAAAGTAGGTTAATATTGGGAGAAGTAGCAAATGTAATCAACGCACTCTCTTGAGGCTATCCCAAAGGCAAAAAGGTAAGAAAGAGCAAAGAAATAAAAATTATTGAGAAAAAAAATAATGAGTGATGACAATAAGAGGGCCAATACGTTGTGTGAAGAAAAATCCATGCACTTGAGATTATCAATTCCCTAAGTCATTGAAAAAAGTGAGAAAAATTTGGAGTGCTTTCCATACATCATGACTTGAATTGTACAATTTTTAGATTTATAATGCATGAGTTGGTAAATAGCTTGACTTATGTGGTTCATGTTATCTATATTTTAACTTGAAGAGTGAAATATTTTTCTTAGACTAGGGTATGAGCTTGATTAATTTGATTTCAAGAGTTTTATGAAATCTTGTCAAATATTTCAACGTTTGAATTGTTTTCAAAATATGTGAACAACAAGAATTTTATCTAAAGGTTGAAGAGAAGTTATAATCCTTGCTATGTTAAAAAAAAAATTGAATAAAAAAGAACTTGTGTTTTCTTAATAATTTTCTTGGTTAAAGTGTTTTGCATAAGGATAAGCAAAAGTTCAAGTGTAGAGGTATGTGATAGGAGCTAAAATCACCGTTATTTTTATAGTTATTTGAGATTGTTTTAAGGTATATTTGTAGTAATAACTAGGCATATTCCTTCCTATTTTCCATTTTTCTTGTAGAAATTATTTTTGGAAAATTTGTGCAGATTTGAGTGAAATTCGAGCAAAATTGGAGAAATTCCAGAATGCACCTGACGCCAGGCCCAGCCAAGGGACCAGGCGTCGGGCCCATTCTGGTCAAATAGCAAAAACAAAACAAAACTTAGGGAAAGAATAGAGTAGACCTGGCGCCAGGTCCACTCTGAAAAGCGAAAATCCTGTATACGAATTTAAGAATTTTCCAATGATTTTGGTATTTTTCAAATCCTACTCGGCCAAGACTTTTTAAACTACGAATTTAGCATCCAAAAGGCCTATAAAAGTAAGAGAAAACACAAGGAATTGGAGGTGGATCCAAGAGCTAAAATTCAAAACCCTCATTGATGAAGGAATTCACCAAATCAATGAGGGTTGTTCAAGAGAGTCTTTAAGGAAGAAGAAAGAGGTTTATCTATGAGTGCTTTCTTTTATCTTTATTTTTTTATTCTTAAAAAATTATGTATTTAATGTTTCCATTGTAATTTGACATTGTTTTAGGGATTCATGGTTTATTAAGTTAATTAAGTCTTTTGATCAATTGATTATTGTTCTTGGTATTTGATTACTTATTTTTCTTACGAAGTTGGTTGATTGATTTTTGTTATTAAATTGCTTTAAAAAGAGGTTAGTAATGACATCAATTAATTAATTTCATATTTTTTATTTCTTAACTTGCTTGAAAAAGATGTTACTTGTCTAGAACATTGGTAATCAAATATTAGTTAATGATTGTTTGAATATGGATTCATTGACTAATTTCATGTTTTAAATCACCTAGAATATATGGTTTATATGAGAATTGATTTTAATGCATCTTTTGTAAAAGTTAGTCGAGATAGAATATGTTCACTAATTTAACTAGAAGATAGTGATTCCATGCATTGCAAACGAATTAGGTCTATATTATATCTTTTGTAAAACCAAGATAATTGTTTATTGTGATATTGGCTAAGTGATTCACTATCATGTTTTCAAAAGCTTTTGTCTAAATTGCAGATTTTCACATCCTTGAGTTGTATATATTTCTTTATTTTTTTTCTTTTTATTATTTTTTCATTTTATTTGGGTCGATTAAACAATGAATGAAAAGTGATTAGTGTGTACTTGTTCCTTTTAAGATCGATACTCTTTAATTCCCTATGCTATGCTTGCGATGAGTATAATTGCTCGTATATGTATTTTGGGATTAATATTTTAATTAAAACTTGACTAAGGGATAGATTTAAATTTGATAATTTTTATACACCCAAAAATCGCATATTATGAGGATGTAGTTGTTAAATTAGTTACTTCAACGAATGCACGTTTCTAAGATGTTAAAACATCTATGAGAAATCAAGAAGCCTTTATCCACAATCTTGAGAGTTAAATTGGACAGCTTGCCAAAATACTTTCCAAAAGATAAATGGGAACAATGCCAGGAAACACTGAAAGTAATCCACGTGATGAACGTGCAAAGTCTTGACTTCTTCTTTACTATGCTTATACACTTGAATAATATTTAGTTTTATTTTTTTTTTTAGTTTTGTTCTATTTTATATCTAATTTTGGTGTGTTTTGTTTTATTCATCTTGTATTATTTCAATTATTTTTTTAGCTTAGTGTTTATGTGAAGGCTTTATTTACTTTAACTGCTTTAATTACTTTATTTAATATTATATATATATATATATATATAGTGAATATTTAGCTTCTTTCTAGAAGTACACGATGAGGTGGGTGTCATAATCCATGGTGTCGTGGCATTTAAAATATTGAAAAAATAGAAGTCTTAAGAATTGGCGGTGCCATGAAAGCTATATGTGATGTCACCGTGTAGCTATTTAGACGAAAATGTTGTCGTTTAAGTTAAAAATTATAGTGCCTAAAAATTTACACTGCACCGTGGAGGTCACTCTCTATGGTGCCATGCATTCATAAGTTTAACAAATATCATTTTATTCTAGGATTTCAAAGTACAGCACTTCAACGGCAACGTGCATATCAATCTTCATGGCATCGTTCAACTTCAAATCTCAGAAAAATAAAACAGATCTTCTTTCCTCTTTTTCCAAAATTCTTTCAAAATCCTTTGACAGCACACCCATTTTCCCCTCAAATCTTCATCGACGTACATCTATCTACCATAACCATTGTTCAAATCACTCCGTACAATCACATTTTCCATGAAATTTGAACTTTTTCTTCAGTTCAAACATAGTCGATTCTGAAAAACCTTAGAGGGGGGTGAATAAGATTTTTGACAAGCAAAAATAATTTTTTCGAAGAGTCTAAAATGATGAACAAGGATGATCACAAAGATACTTGGATTGACTTTATTGATGCATTGAAAGCTGTCCAAGAACTCGTAGATGTGTATTCAGATTTAGACAGTGAAAGATCATAAAAACAATATACATGAACCACTGAAATAAAATGAGACAAGAGATGTATAGTGGTTCGATCAACAATGATCTACGTCCACTACCTTAAGCCTCACACTTAGGATTTTCAACCTTATTTCATTAACCTCACTTAATGAAACAACCACATACAAGAGAGGATCACCACACTAGGTTTTACACAACCTCTCAAACACATCAAGGCTCACCCCTATGGGTTTTACACCACAACCTTGAACAATCACACAACAAGGATCACCCCTATGGGTTTACCACACAACCTTGAACATACACACAATAAGGATCACCCCTATGGGTTTTACCACACAACCTTGATATTACAAGTTGAGAATTAAAAATCAATAGAACAGAGATCAGCTCACTTACTTGAGCAGATATTCTCTCAGATACAAGCACAAAATACTTTTATCTTTGATACACAATGAACTCACTTTGAAGCTAAGATAAAAGGAGATTTTTGAAGATATTGAGCAATAGTATTTCTAAGATGGATGTTTCAAAAATCTTACTTGTAATCTGGCTTTAAGGGCTATTTATAGAGCCAAAAAGTGGAGTGCCAACGGTCATAAAAAAACGGCTATAAATTTTTCTGTTTAAACTCATCTGAGTTTTGGACTGGTTTTGAACGAAGATGCATCCAAAAATTAAGTCCAAAAGATGCATCCAAAAATTAAATCCAAAATGGCACATCCCTGACGGACAATTTTTCAACCCGGTTTACAGGATTCAAACTGTACCATCCAAAATTCTGTGAATTCTAAAAACTTTGAAAATCATCTCCTTTGAAGCTTCAAGGTAAAGCCAAATGAATCAAAAGATAAGAGGAAATAGGAAATAATAAGTATACCTTTATGAACACTTCCTAGTCTAATATTCTTCATAAAAAGTCTTCTTGATGTATAACTCCTTATACTTGATTTTCCAATTGATCTTCCATTCTTGAAATCGGTGATGAAGGAGTCGACAACAATTCTTATCTGAAGACTTTAGAAAAACAAAGGTCAATCATGTCCTATCACAATAAATTGACACGTTAGTCCATATCAACGTTTGTCATAAATCAAAACATAAAAGAAGGCCCTTAGGGCTAACAGATTCTTTTTCCTTTATTACCCTATTCAGCCAATTCAACCCTACAGCTCACCTACCATCCTTTACTTCTTATCTTATTCATTGCACTAGAAACAGTGGGAAACCAGACTTTTGTAAGCATTCAAGGTTATTAATTGAAGAAACTTAGAACTTTAAAAACCTCTAATGGCATCTTGAGCTACATTTGTGTAGCTTTTTTACTTTTTTGGGTGAATTCTAAACCTTTAGCTTTTTATGATTGTTGTGAAATTTTGATTTATTAGTGTTTGAATCTACAAAGTATCTTTGAGTTGTCGAACTCCATTTAAAGTTGTTGCTTAATTCCTTGTTATACTGTTGAGATTAAACTAATTTTGTGTTAAGCTTTAAATCATTTGATTTAGGGAATTGTATTGTGGTGATAAAATTTGTTGAATTTAGTTCGTTGTATTGGTGACTTGGTAAAGTTTAAGGATTTAAATAGTTGTATACTGTTGAGCTACCTCTAAGTTTCTATTTGTCATCTGATAGTTGAAGACTGAGTTGTCACTACTTTGTTATTTTGTTGGATTCTGAAATTGAATTACACTATATATTATTGAGCTGAATTGAGTTGTTTGTTAGTTAAATTCTAAGTAGTGATTGATAATATGTGTTGATGATTGCATATTTCTATTGAGCTTCTTTGAAATTGGTTTGGATATTATGTGGAAGTTTGGTTATATAATTTGGATGATTTGATGGTTTGATTTGTTGGATTGGTGGTGGTATTGTTGAACTTGTGAAGAGTGGTGCTGTGAATTTGAGAAGAAGAGAGGTTGATTTGTGATTGATATTAGTGATTTGAGCTGTGATTTTGTGATACTTGGTGGAGTGTGATTGAACTTGTTGGAGGCATTTTGAGTTGGGTACAGTGAAGGGTGTGAGAGAGTGATACCATTTTGCATCTCTCCTTTTCTTTGATTGTTCCTTTCTTTACTTTTCTTTCCTTTCCTTTCCTTTGCTTTTCCTTTCCTACTCTATTTTTTTCTATGGCCCCTAAACATATTGCAACCAAACTTCCCTCTAAAAGAAAGAGAGAAGAAGGTACTTCTTCTTTTGCATAGATACCATCTAATACAAACAAACTTGTGAGTACTAAAACTGAAAAATAGTTGCACAAGTAAGAAAATAGAAAAATGATTATTGAAAAAACTTTAGACCCTGATTTGGAACAGGAGCTCAAAGTTGCTACCATGTTTAGAAAAATGGGATGGGGTCCTATTCTTAAGATGAAGGGTGTGTATTACCCCAATTTGGTAAAGAAGTTCTATGCAAATATGCAAGACAAGAAGCATCATGCTCTGACGAACATAGATACCACTATGAAAGGAGTCCTTGTTCATTTATCTAGGGAGTTCTTAGCAGACATTTTAGGGATCAAAGATAATGGAGCTTGGGTTAATATCGATACCTACAGTAAGAAGGGGGTGTCTAATGAAGATTAGAGTTTCATAGAGGCTAGGATTGAGCTATATTTTGTATATCAAATTACTAGCCAGGCTGAGGTACTTCATGTGACCAACCTTCCTCTACAATACAGATTGATAGTTTACCTTCTAGGCTTTAATATAGCTCCTAAGGCTGGTGGGTTCAATGAAATGAGGTTAGTGGATATCTATAGCAGATGCATACCCAGTCTGTTCCATTAACCTCTCCGATCATTTCATACGTGAGAGATATAGTTTTTATTCACCCATCCTTCCAAGACATTTGCCTTCCCACTAGTGATTATCAAGATTCTTTAGCATTTCCATATGCTAGTGGAGAGTGAGATGGTAGTTTCTACTACAACGAGTAAGATTGTTACGGACAGGACGTTGGTGAATGGCAGATACAGCTATGATGAAAATGAGAAAAATTAGATGACTTCCAGTGAATTCAAAGACAAGACTAGCCAGATATCCTCACAGCCACAATAGCAGCCCCCAGTAGCAGAATCTTCATGAGCTTCTAGCTCCAACATTGGACGACCTACTACTAAAGTGGACTTCCAAGCTGAGGTGCTCACACATTTTGCTACACTGGCCATGGGGTTTGGATGCACTTAGAGGCACTATTATTACTGAGCAAAGTTAGATTATCACTCAGCAATAAGGGATGATTACTAGCCTAATGGAGTTGGTGGAGAAGTAAAACTAGTCACTCTCTGATCTTGGGGAGTAGCTATAGCAGATCAGAGGTACACAAGGGGATATCAACAACACTTTGAAAGTTCTTAATAAAAGGCAAGATGGCGCTTACATCCTCCCCCATCAGAAGGGGTGTTATCTATAGCAGTTTGGCATTATCAGCTATCAAGGAGCAGGCTCAAGTCATCATAAAGGCTAAGGATGATAGAGATAGGATTTTCTTAGCTAATTAGGATGTTTTTAGTACTTTAGTATTTTGTAATGGCATTTGAATTTCAGTTTTATTTTGTTTTACTTCACTTACTCGCTACTTTATTTCTCTTTTATGATTGTAGATATATTTTTCTTTATAGATGATCTTCTCTTCTTCTTTTAACGATCAAATTAGGCTTCTAATCACTTGAGAAGTAGTGATTTACTTTTCCCTCTTTATCTTTCTTAGTCCCATTGCATTTATTAATATTGCATATGTTTGTTGGCCAATGAAGACATTGTCCACTCTAAGTGTGGAAGAAATGTTAGAGTGTATTCTCTGCCAGTTTATTTGTGGATTTTGTGGATTCTTGGGCTAAAAATTGGACAATTTTTTTTTTTTTTTGGGAATAATTTGACTTTGATAGTATTGTTATTATGTCTCCTTTGGCATAAGAATTTAGCTAAATCCTTTTTAGATGAGTTTGTTCTTAGGTAAACTTGTATATTATGTGTGAAATGATTAAATCTTGAGAATTCGTATTAACCTTATTTATGTTTTAGTAAATATTGTGACATTTTTTCTCTTCGAAACAGATGAGAAACTTATGAGGAAATATAAATTAGGAATTTTGACTTATTTATATTCTATAATTTTCTATCTAGTCGTAACTCTAGGTTTATGTAAATGTGGATTAGGGTATGAAAAAGAGATAATAGAGTAAGATAAAGCAAAAGTTGAAAAAACTATTATTCACACATCTTTACAAGGCTTTTACATTACCTTATTCGAAAAAAGAAAACGAGAGTCTAACGAAGGTAATGTAAAAGCTGAAAGATCCTTATTTATTCATCTCAATTAGGCATTTACATTACCTTTCAAAAGTGAGCATATGAGCCAATCTTCTTTTTACTAGTTATAATTGTAGCTTCTTTAGAAGTCAGAAAACTTAAGTTAACTCATTATTCTCTATTTATATTAATCACTTGGTTTGTATTCTTTATCTAGGAAATGGGGTAGAACATGTTGAATAAGTATGAACTTGTTTAACTCAATTTCGATAGCTTTAGCTATATCTATCCTAATACATTAGTCTACACAAAAATTAGCTTAGCCAATTAGGTGTTAGATTGGTTCTTAGATTAAAAAAAAAAAATAGAGGTAATACTTTTACCATACTTGCCAAACCTCTTTCAAAAATCCTACCTTGTTAAAAATCTATTTTGTGAAGAAGCTATTTGCTTGAGGTATTTACTTTTATTTATTTGAAGACAAGCAAAAGTTTAAGTGTAGGGGGTGACAATTGTTCGTCATTTATATATATATATATATATATATATATATATATATCATTTGTGCTTTAAATTCTTTAAAATTTACTATAAATTGCTACTTATTCCCTTATTTTCTTCTTATTTGATGTAGGTAGCAATGATTTGAAATAAGAAGTGGATTTAAGAAGAAAAATGATTGAAAAAAGAGCTTAACCGAGGGTACATGTTGCTATGCAACTCATCCTGCACATTACTGCAGCACTACCTAAAAGACAGAGTCAAGATTCTGGGACTTGACAACGTCATGCCTAATGCCTTCCATGGCACCGTCCATGATCAGAGTTTAGAAATATTAAAACTTCTGGGAACCGATGATGCCATGTATCTCAACCTCGACGTCGTTGTGCATGATTATAACACACAACAAAATCAAGTCTCACGACGTCATTTCACAGCCGATTTAACTAATGAAAGCATGCACGGCACCGTGCAGAACACTTTCTACGGTGCTGTGCAACATTGCAGAAAGCCCCTATGCTGCAGAATTTAGGGTTTTTCAAGAGGAACTTGTAAATACTCCTTATATATGTCATTTAAGGAGAGAGCCACACGAAAAACATCCCTAAAAACCTTTTTGAAATAGCAAGAAGAGTTAAAAGAAAAGATCAAAAATAGATTAGAGGAGAAGAGAAGTATCCCAAGGCAAATCTAAAGTAGAAGAAAGACACTTGTCTATAAGTTTTTTCTTTTATTTTTCTTTGTAATTTGCATTTGGTGATGTTTATTTTTCTTGGATTTAATTGTAATTAAAGGGTTGTACCCTAATTTAGTTATGTATTGGATTATTATTTGATTTATTGAATTCTATTTGAGTAATCTATCACTTGGGTTTATTGATTAAATTGATTGATTGGGTTGATCCCTTATATTGAAATTGAGAAATATATTTATGAGATAGGTACCCATTTATATTGATTTAATAGATTTATTTTCATTTAATGAAATTGAGAAAGGATTTGGGGGATGAGAACTTTATGATATATGGGGTTGTTGGGTCACCTAGAGATTGGGGCTTGGCATCTTTTGGCTTGATAATTGTGGGTTGTTTATTTAAATTCTCCTTAAGTTTGATTTGTATGATAGAAATATCTATAGGCTAGGCTTAAGGATAGGGAACTAAATACTTAAGAAAAAGTGAGTTTTACAATATTAGGGAACTCTTGCCATTACTTGAATTTGGATTCAAATGATTGCATGATATTTGATAACATGATCATTACTGGGGCAATTCACTTTGATCACATGGCTAATCTCATTTTCTTACTTCCATCTTAATATTATGATCATCTAAACTCTACTTTGTGATTGAGTTGATGTATTATTGTTGTGCTCATTAGTAATTAGTCAAGATTAGTAGTAGTTAGTGTCTTTATTTCTCTATTTATAGTTAATTGAACAATGAAATAATGGTGGAAGTATGGGTAGTTGATACAGTTCTTAGGGATTTTTCGATACTTACTAACTAGACCCTATACTACATGATGCATATACTTACCCAAATATGTGTGTGTATATAAATTAGAGTAGTATTTTAAATTAAAAATTGATTGAGCTTGAATGAAATTGTCTCTATTCCACAAAACAACACAATCCATACAAAGCACACGCGTAATCATTATATTTGATATTGACAAGTGTTTTGTGATTAGCAAAATAGGAAAATGTGTTATCTCTAGAACTCAAATTTCATATAATTCTTATCAAGTGTGCACAATTAGAAGTTACAGTTACATGTTGGCTAAGACGGGTGAGATTGAATTGTGGTATTAGAAGTTGGGCCATGTTAACTATACATTATTACATGAGCTAAGTTCACCAAGAGCAATCCGTGGAATGCTTAAGTTGGAAAAGAATGTTAAAAGAATCTGTGGTTTTTGTTAAATTGATAAATAGATCAATTAAGCACAATAGATAGTGAAATGAACAATACTTGAGCTTCTACATAAGGATTTATTTGGTCCTACACAAACTGAAAGCATAGAAGGAAAGTGTTATATTATAGTGTGTGTTGATGACTACTCTAGATATATTCGGGTTAATTTTTTAAAGTAAAAAATCAAAAGTATCTATGCATTTTGAAAACTGTGCTTAAATCTACAAACTCATAACGGCATAACTTTGAAAAGATTGAGAAACTATCATAGAAACGAATTTGATAATAAACACTTTAAGATTTCTATGTCGAGCATAGGATCAAATAGGAACTGTTAGCACCAAAAACACCTCAGCAAAATAGTATGGTAGAACATAAAAATCACACAATTTAGGAGATGGCCGGAGTGAAGCTAAATACTAAATATTCTCATAGGTGGTAGGCAGAAATAGTTGGTAGAGCCTAAATTTACTTATATTTCCCTAGTTATTTGAGGTTATTTTGTAATACTTTTGATTCAATAACTAACTAATTCCCTTCATACTTGATATTTTGCCTGTGGAAAGTATTTTTAGTGATTTTATACAGAAATTGACGAAATTGGAGATGAAAAAGTGGAATCTCAGTGGACAGCCGACACCAACCCTAAGAAGTTGAACCTGTGCCAGCCCTACTCTGGAATTTTAGGGCAAAGCAGGGGAAAAATGTAGAGAAATCGTGGTTTTCCAAAGAAGGTGTGCTGGCCCAGAGAAGGTAAATCAGCGCGGGCCTTTGTCTATTCAGAGGCGGTTTGGAAGTCCTTTTGTGAGCAGAATTGGAAATTTCCCAAGAAGTCTTGCAGTTTCCAACTTGTACTCGGCTCAGAACTTAAGCTAAAATCATTCTTTAAAGGAGGAATTCATCACTCAAAGGGTATTATTTCAATAAAGCCTTCAAGCGAAGAAGAAGATGGCTTGTCTATAAGTTATTTCTAAAACTTTTGTTTTCTTTTTCCTTGAACAATGATGCGAATAATATTTTTTTTGTATTTGGTTATTATTTTTTAATTTGTGATGATGAATTAGTTTAGTCTTTTATTCAATTAATTACTATTCTTATTATTTAATTACTTGTTTTTAGTAATGAATTGATGAGATTGGACCATTCTTCTAATTAACTAGAGAAAGGGTTAGGAGATAGTTTTGATTACTCAATTCTAATTTTATTTTCTTAACTAACCTAAAAGAGAGGTTAATTCGAGAATTTCAGTAATCAAAGGTTGTTAATTTCACCTTGAGATAGGGGAATTAATGAATTTCATGTCTTTATCACCTAGAGATAGATATAATTATCAAGGACTTATGTTCTATGCATCGGTTAGTTGTCTTAGTGAGACGAGATGTCCATTAAATTAACTCAGAGATAGTGAAATCATAACTCGAGAGAGAGTGGATTCTACATTATTCTTTCATGATGACAAGATAATAATTAATTATGATATTTGCTAATGATTCATTGTCATGTCTTCAAGAGTATCTATCTAATTACATGTTTTTCTCTCCTAGAGTTGTGTATATTTTTATCTTTATTTTTATCTTTATTTTTATCTTTATTCTTTATCACTTTAATTGGTCGGTTAAATAATGAATGAAAAGTAACTAACAGTAGTTGTTCCTTAAGGATTGATGCTCGTTAATTCCTTATACTATGCTTAATGATAAGTATACTTGTTCATATATGTGATTTGGGGATTACTATTTTAATTAGAATTGGATTGAGAATGGACTTAAAATTACATGATTTTTTATAATCTAAATATGACGAATCAAGTTTTTTACGCTATTACCGGGGAACAATATCATGAAAGTTTAGAATTCATTGATTTAGCCATGTTTATATGTAAATATGTATATATATTCTTTGTATATATAGGTGTCATATCCTGTTGTTTGCAATTTATATAATTTGTGAATTTTTGTGTTAATTGTTGTATCGTGTTTATTAAGTGTACTTGATTGATTAGTTGTAAATTTTCAAATCTTATTTTCATTTTTTTTTTTTTTTTGTGTAGGATTAGTCTTGGTTTATGACCCAACAAATCACAAGAAGCATAGTGAATTTTGATCCTAAGATCGAGAGAACTTTAATACGAATTCGAAGGGCATATAAAAACCAGGCTAACCAATTCAATTCAACAAGAAAAATGGAAGTCAACTAAAACAATAATGGTGGTAATAGTGGAAATAATAAAAGAACTATGGGCAATTTTGCTAAATTTGCTATCTCAGGCATAGATTCAATTATTGCAAGACCAAGGATAGAAGCTAATAATTTTGAAATAAAATCCAACATTATCCAAATTATCCAAAACATGGTCCAATTGGATGGGTTACCTAATGAAGACCTAATACCCACCTTGTGAGTTTCTTGGAGATTTGTGACCCTTTTAAGATGAATGGTGTGTCGAAAGATGCTATTAAATTAGATTCTTTCTTTTTCCTCTTAGGGATGGAACTAAATCTTAGTTGAAATATTTGCCAGTAGAATCAATCACTACTTGGAATGGGTTAGTTGAGAAATTCTTAACCAAATATCCCCCCTCCCCCCTCCCCCCTAGTTAGGACAACTAAACTTAGAACCGAAATTTTTGCCTTCCAAAAATTAGAGTTTGAGACCTTATATGAGTGTTGGGAAAGGTGGAAAGAGATACTAAGAAAATATCCTCACCGTGGGTTTGAATTGGGCATGCAAATACAGATTTTTCACAGTGGATTAAATTTTCCCTCGAAACAATTGATTGATGCTTCCACTAGAGGTACAATAAATTCTAAGAACGTAGAAGAGTTGTATGAATTGGTTGAAAATATAACTATGAACAATTAGTCATGGGGCAACCCAAAGTCTAGGGCTCATGTTCAAGGAATTCACAAAATTGATGTCATAGCCGCTTTGGAAACTAAAGTTGAGGCATTAGCACAAAAGATGGAACAAATAGTGACTCTTTCTCAAAGTCAAGTAATGAATATTAATTATGATTTTTGTGGAGAAGAGCACCGCAACCATGAATGCCAAAATATGAGTTCCTCTAAAGAACCCTTAGAGCAAGCTACTTTTACGGGGGCTGGGAGACAAAGTAATAATCCTTATAGTGCCACCTATAATCCTAGTTGGAGGAACCATCCTAATTTCTCATAGACCAATCAAAACCAACCTAGACAAAACCCTTCACATTTTAATGGAGACCACAGGACTCAACCTTCTTTACCTTACAATGCACCCCCAGTAAAGCCATGATTGGAGGAATTGGTTAACAAGATGGTAAATACAATAGAGACACAGTTCCAAGGAGTTCATGCAATGACTAGAAATATGGAGGCATCGATGCATAACCTAGAAAATCAAATTGGGCAATTAGCAAAGCTTCTTGGAGATCGTTAAGCTAGATCCCTACCTAAAAACACAAAAAACAATCAACGAGACCAAGATTGTGGAAAGAGATGAAGTTTACTTGCTTTCGTATTTAAATTTGGACAATTTTCAATTTCATTTGTCTAAATTTATTTTACCTATTTTATTTTCTTTTGTTTTAACATATGCATTTATTTATTTCATAATCATTTTTTTGCTTCTTTTCATATATTATTAAAAAAATTATTTTTTCGGACAGAGTTGACTAGGTGCCAGATCCAAATGCACCAATCCAAGCATTTGAACCCGACGCCCGATCAACTCGGGCCGTTCGACTCAACAAACAGATATAATCCCGACATTGGTCCAGGTACCACGACCCAGCGCCGGGTCACATCAAACAAGTTCTTCAAAAGGCTGAATTTGGCCATTTTTCTTCAAAACTCCCTCAAAGCTGTCGCTGGCTATTCATCCTAAACTTTCATCAGATCAACTTTGGCCCTCAAAAACATCATCTTCACTTCAAGTCTTTGATTTTTATTGAATCTATGGATTAAATTTTCCAAAAATCCTATCTTTTCTTCAAAGATCCACCTTTCAAATACCTTCCCAAAGATTGAGTTTTCTTCAAAGATATTCCACAAAGTATCTACCCATACATTGGAGAACAAAGTGATATGGTGTTTTTTGTATTTTTATTGTTCAATTTTTGTCATAAATTTCTTGCTATTTTTGAATTTATTTTTGGGCAAAAATTGATTGAATTGCTGATTTGATTGAGATAACTTAGAAGTTGTGAATCCATTATGAGTAGAATAGCATGTGTTTATGGTTAGATGGAGTTCTTTTACAATGATTCATGTTGTGACTGTGTTTTAGCTATTTTTGAAGAATTGCTATAGACATTTTACTTTGGAATTGGTTCATAATATAAGGATTATGTGCCTTATTTGCATGATCTTATTAGTGTTACTTATAATATTGATACAGTCTCCGTGGATTAAGATTTGCTAGCCATCATTTTGATCATGATCATTATGTCTGTCTGTCTAATGGATATTATTTTGATACTACATTATTGCATTATGTTATTTTTACAGGCTTTTTGAGAAGGTTGGGATTTGTTGAACGTGATTTAGTATTGAGAATTGTGGAGTTGGGCATTGAGGGGGTTTGTGAGCTTAGTTGAGAGTTGTGGTTGTTTTGTTTGTGTGTGGAGGAGGCTTTCTTTCCTTTTTCATCTCTTCTTTTGAGTCTTCCCTTACTCCTCACCAATCAAATGCTGAAAGGGCAGAGGCACTCCTCCAAAAGAGCAAAAGCATCATCTCTATCCACTTCTATCTCTATTGGTCAAATTTCTATACACCCCACAACTTTTACTGATACTAAGTGTTAGGAATGGTACTCTAGGAGGTCTACCAACAAAATCATTGTAGAATGAACTTTCAAACCCTCCTTAGACCGTTCTCTCAAGTTAGGTGCCATGTTTGGGCGGTTGGGATAGGGACTAATCATTACTTTGAAGGGAACCTGTTGGCCTGTACTTATTCGGGAGTTTTATGCCAATATTGTAGATAAAAGAAATCATAACCTTGGCATCATCGAAACTAGTGTTAAGGATAGATTAGCTGCTATCCTAAATGTAAACAACGAAGGCCCTTGGGTAGTTGTGGATCACCATAACTAGAAAATTACTATTGAGCCTAATTGGAAAGTAAGTGACACTCGTACTGCCTTAAGAATGTATTGGAGGAGTCCTATGGGTCATGTAGGCTATTACTCCAATAATGACCTTGAAGTCCAACTGTAAGCCTTAGTTTATATATTTGCTTTCAATATCTTCCCTAAGACTAGTGGTTTCAAAAAGTCACGAGTACTTGACCTCTATATCCTACACAAGATATTTATACTTAGCCTATTCCACTTCCCCTACATATTATCCATTCCATGCGAGATGTGGTTCATTCCAATCTTTCCACCAAACCCTTTGTATTTCTCCTTGTGAATATGAGGATTTTGGATGCGTATAATGTTAGTACTGAGAGGGAGCTTATTGAAACCACTACTGAGCGAGATTTGGAAACTGAGCAAACTTTAATCAATTGTGGTTATCAGTATAGTAAGGAAGCTAGGAGATGGTTAAGGCCTTATAAGGTAAGAAATCCAAGAATGGTAGAGCTACCACCTGCGGTGGAGGAGTAGCCGCCACCACCACCACGAACACGTGCCAGTAGTTCGAGATCACAGCCCAGTGTTGGATTCGAGGCTAAGGTGCGTACGCCGTTAGAAACCCAGTTGGCTATTCTTCTTAGGGACTCTGTAGTTTATCTACATAAAAGGCAGGATTGTCATGAGCAGCGATTGACTGCATGGATGCAGCAGTTCCCTGGACAGTCCGGAGGTGCTTCGACTAGCCAGACCATAGGAGAGGCTGATCCAACAGATGATGACACTATTGAAGAGGCTGATGATTGAGATCTTCTTTTGATCATTTTTATTTTAGCATTATTTTTTATTTTGCATCTTCATGACTTTTCTTAGGATTTTCTATTTTTTCTTTTGTTTTACTTTTTATGTTTAGTTTCTTTTTCTAGTTTTATATGTGTTTTATTTATTTTGTTTAGGTAACTCATCATTCTCAAGGAAACATGCTCTGTTGATGGAACTCAACTCTTTTATGGAAATTCATGATTATGGAAAGTATTTCTTTTTCTTGTCTTCTTCCCTTTTATTTTTCTTAGTCCCTTGGTTAGGCTTTATTGTTATATTTTAGGCCATTGAGGACAATGTCCAATTTAAATACGGGAGAGGAGGTCAATGCTTCTATCAAGTGCATTTTGAAATTTTGTAATTCTGAAGCTACTTGGGATTTATCAAGTGCATTTTGACATTTTGAAATTTTGAAGCTATTTGGGATAATTTTTTCGATTTTTGTATGAAATTGGCTTGGTTTGCTTATGATGAGGTTATGATTTTCTTTTTAATTTTGGATAGGAATTTGTTATTCATTTGGTTGGATTCTGTTGAAGAAAACTGTGTATTGAGCTGAGTATTACTAAGTCTTGAAATTTTAAGTTAACCTTAGTTATGTTTTAGTATTTGAATTTTATTCCACTCTTTAAGTTTGAATATGGATGATATGATAAAATATGAGGAAAGTTGTTGATTAATTCTTATTTCATGGTGTTTAAATTTGCTTTAACTTCGAGTTGTGAATAAGGATAGTAAGGTCAGGGTAGACAAAGCGCATGTCTTCTGGCGAAAAAAATAACATGCAAAAATGGAACAAATGAGTGATAGGAAAAAAATGTTGTTATCTTTGAAAAATAAAAATAAAAAAAGAAGGAAGTTCTCTACTGAAAAGGGGATTAATATGGAGAAAAGTAGCAAGTATTGTTCAATTACTCTCTTGAGGCTATTCCAAAGGCCAAGGCCAAAAAAGAAAAAGAAAAATGATGACTATATAGAGGCTAATACGGTGAATGAAGAGAAAGCCATTCACTTGAAGTTATCAATTCTCTAAGTCTTCAAGAAAGAAAAAAAAAAAGTGAAGTGTTTCCTTATTTTGCTACCTGAGGTTGTGCAAATTTAATTCTATGATGCTTAAAGTTGGTTGAACGACTTGACTTGTATGATTTATGTTGTCTATATTTTATCTTAGAGGGTAGAGTAATTTTTTTGTACTAAGTATGAGTTTGTTTAACTTAAGTTTGAGGGCCTTAGAGATATTTGGTTTAATACACAAGGCACGTTTTTCTTGAAGGGTTAAATGAATGGCAAGTCTTCGTTTAAGGTTGAAGGAAAATTGTGGCTTTATTATGGATGGACTTATGTAGAGATAGTTGTTTTATTTTGCCTCGTCTTGAGTGTTTCCTTGAGGACAAGCAAAGGTCTAAGTGTAGGGAAATGTGAAAGGGCCTAAATTTATTTATATTTCTCGAGTTATTTGAGATTATTTTGTGATACGTTTAATTTAATAATTAGCCAATTCCTTTCCTATTTGATATTTTGCCTATGAAAAGTATTTTTGGTTGTTTTATGCAAAAATTAATAAAAGTGGAGATGAAAAGGTGGAATCCTAGTGGACACTCGACACCAGCCCCGAGAAGCCGATCCAGCGTTGGCCCTGCTCTAGAATTTTAGGGCAGAACATGGGGAAAATGTAGAGAAACTGTGGTTTTCTAGTGAAAACTCGGCACCGGCCCAGAGGAGGTGAACCAGCACAGACCCTTGTCCTTTCAAAGGCGGTTTGGAAGTCTCTTTGTGAGTAGAATTGGAAATTTCCTAAGAAATCTTGTAATTTCCAACTTGTAGTTGGCCCAAAACTTCTAGGAAACATTTTTTAGCAACTAAGAGGCCTGTGTAAATAAGAAAAGTTGAAGTTTAAGATATGAATTCAAAGATAAAAACTAAAATCATTCATTAAATGAGAAATTCATCATTCAAGTGGCATTATTTCAAGAAAGTCTTCAAGGGATAAAAAAGAGGGCATGTCTATGAATTCTTTCTAAAACCTTTGCTTCCTTTTTATTTAAACAATGATGAGATCAATGTTTTTATTGTATTTGGATGTTATTTTTGAATTTGTGATGATGAATTACTTTAATATTTTAGTCAATTAATTACTATTCTTAGTATTTAATTACTTATTTTTAGTGATGAATTGATGAGATTGGACCATTTTTCTAATTAACTAGAGAAAGGGTTAGGAAATAGTTTTGATTACTCAATTCTAATTTTATTTTCTTAACTAACCCGAAAGAGAGGTTAAGTCGAGAATTTCAGTAATCAAAGGTTGTTAATTTTACCTTAAGATAGGGGAATTAATAAATTTCATACATTTATTACCTAGAGATGAGGATAATTATCAGGGACTTGTATTCTATACGTCTGTTAGTTGTCTTAGTGAGACAAAGATGTCCATTAAATTAACTAAGCAATAGTGAAACCATAACTCGAAAGAGAGTGGATTCTACATTATTTCTTCATGATGCTAAGATAATAATTAATAGTGATATTTGCTAATGATTCATTGTCATGTCTTCAAAAGTATCTATCTAGTTACATGTTTTTCTCTCTTAGAGTTGTGTATATTTATATCTTTATTTTTACCTTTATTCTTTATCACTTTAATTGGTCGGTTAAACAATGAATGAAAAGTAACTAACGATAGTTGTTCCTTGAGGATCGATACTCATTAATTCCCTATACTATGCTTAATGATGAGTATACTTGCTCATATGTATAATTAATTTAGAGATTAATGTTTTAATTAGAACTTGATAGGGAATGGACTTCAAATTATATGATTTTTTATAACCCAAATTTGATGCATAAGCAGCTAACACTACTACTCACATTATCAACTAAACTTATTTCAGATCTCAAACTAACAATATAACTTATGAAATTTGGAATGGACATAAACCTCAGTTAAACTACTTTTATAATTTTGACATGGAGTCAGTCAATATAGTTGTTGAAGATATTCCACCAGTAGATTCAGAACAAGCCAACTGCATTAAAAGACGATGAGGAGGCTATTCATGTAGAAGTGAACAAGACATAAGAAAAGAAGTTGATGAAAAAGAGGAAACAAACTCTGACATAGAAGAGATGGAAATTCAACAAAAAAGTACTTTTTTTACTTGTGAAGATGAATCATCCCCCAGATTTAATCATTGGGAGTCTAAATGAATCTAGAGAAATGAGAAAATGACTCATGGTCGATTACAAAGAAATAGTGAAGTATACATGCTATACATCAACTTTGAAACCAAAGAATGTTAAAAAAGTATTTATAGATAAGTACTAGATTGTGGCAATAGAAAAAAAAAAACTTTAATAATTTGAAAGGAATTATGTATGGGAACTTGTATTGGAACTAAAATATATGAATATAATTGGAACCAAATGGGTGTTTCGAAATAAAATTATTGAGCTTGGATATATTAGTCAACGGCAAGATTGGTTGCACAAAGCTATACTTAAGTTGAAGGAATTGACTTTGATAAAATATTTGCTCTTGCAGCAAGATTACTTGCTATAGCTTGTACTAAAAGTTTCACACTTTAACAAATGGATGTGAAGAGTACTTTCTTAAATGGATTCTTGCAAGAAGAAGCTTATGTTAAACAACCTAAAAGCTTTGAAAAACCTGAATTTCTTGATCATATTTACAAGTTGAAGAAAGCTCTTTATAGATTAAAATAAGCACCAAGAGCTTAGTATGAAAGACTAACAAATTTTCTAATAAAAAGAGACTACAAACGAGAAAGAACAGACAAAACTATATTTGTCAAAAAGCTTGGTCATAAATAATGATTGCTTAAGTTCATATAAATGACAAAATGTTTAGATTGATATCAAAAGATTTTGTTAAACTCATGCAAACTAAATTCAAAATGAGTATGATTAATGAACTAACCTTCTTTCTTGGCTTACTAGTTAAAGAGATTAAAGATGGTGTATTTATCTCACAGATCAAGTATGATCATAACTTGGTTAAAAAGTTTAACATGGATAGATTCAAGTTTGTCAGAATACCAATATGTGTTAATCAGAAGTTATTAAAGAATAAAAAAGGTTAAGATGTTGATCAACGTCTCTACAAAAGTATAATTAGAGGATTATTACACTTCACTGCCAGTCGTCCTGACATTTCTTATAGCATTGGAGTATATGCCATATATTAATCCAACCCCAAAGGGTCACATTTGAAAGGTGTTCAAAGAATTCTCAAATATATTTGTCATACTATAGATTATGGAATATATTTTAGCAAGGACTCGAGCACTCATCTAATTAGATTTAGTGATACTGCCTGGGCTAAAAATTGTGATGATCGGAAAAGTACTTTAAGTGGTTGTTTCTATCTTAAAAACTATCTAGTGTCTTGGTATATTAAGAAGTAGAATTGCAGTTCATTATCAACAGTAGAGGCTGAACATATCGTTGTTAGAAGTTATTGTACTTAGTTATTATGGATAAAATAGACATTGGAAGACTATGAAATTGCACAAAAGGAGTTAATAATGTGCTATGATAACAAAAGTGTAATTAGCATATTGAAAAATCTAATTTAATATAGTCAAACTGTAACACCCTACAATACACGTACCCCAAAGAGGGCAGGGATGTCACCCTGTCCAAAAGGCAATGGGTTTTTATAACTGGGTGAAGAAATACTAAAGGTGGAAATATATAAAGATCTTATTACAAAGGAAAATAATATCTATAAGTCTCTCAAACTACATAAAATGAAACAATCCTCAACCAGGAACAAATTTAAAGAATTAAAGATAACTAACTTTTAATAATGTGCAACCTTGCTAAAGCTAGCATTTCTTGAAACATGACATCAAAGGAATGTGAGAGATACATCTCAACAAGCCCTGTGTGCGCTCATGATTGAATCAAAATAAATTTCATGAATGCACTTTGAAATCATTTATCGAAAGTGGATTGCAAGACAAATATTTTCCACATCAAGGTGAGTGGTATTTATCACAACAAAACAAAATCACAAGGATACATATTATACAAAAACCACTCAAAATAAATGACTATGAATCCTTTCATCATAGCCTTGCCATGAAACCCGATATCATGACAAACACTGTGAGACCCTGCATCATAGTGTGGTAGGTGTATGGCCCACTGGATAAGATACTCCTCCATCTCTCACCCTAACTTACCAGATGTCCCTCTCGAAATATCAGCCCACTTGGACTAAGGTGCTAGCTCGGACCGGCTTGACCTACTGGGATTGTTACCTTTTCCAGATGGAGCTCATCTCCCAGAGGTGACCTATTGAGATACTTACCTTACCCTTCAAAGATTAGTCCTAGAGGCCTACCCTTATTGAGTATTCAACGTTTCAATATATCGATCAGAATCCAATCTCAACGAAAACATTTTCAACATGCTTTGGTTATGCAAGCATGATTTCCAAATGATTAACAGTAAAACCATTATACAATTAAAAGATGATTTTCCAATAAAATCTTTGTTTGAATGAAAACTTTTATTAAGAAACAATCAAGCTTGCATTCCAGTCAATCACGTCATTGAGATAACAAACATTGTCCAACTAACTTGCAATTCAAAGCTTTTATATCAAACATTTAATGCAATGACTTACCTAGTTCCTTTATCTCACAAATAAAAGATTCCTCGAATGACTTGCTTAAAAGAACCTAGCCCCATTTAAAGAAAATACAAAGATCATGTCACAAACTTTCCTATAACCCTTATATTGCCATAATATCTCAAATAGTTCAACTACCAACATCAAGTCATCAAGTAAGTCAAACCAACTAATTTCTTCACCCCAAACATAGCATACTAGACCCATGAAGTAGTTCACACAAATCATGCAATGTAGTCTAAGGCAATTACTAAGCAATAAACTAATCATGACTAAATAGATAGAGGACTAAGTAAATAAATAAACATTTAATTAGTTAATTAAAATAAAGCTTGTTCATAAAATAGGGAAATACATAAATAAATAAATAATAAGTAAATAATAAATAATTAAGGACCATGTAAGTAGATGTATAATATATAGATTATTTTAAAAATGGTTGATGTTTTATATTTAGCAAGTCAATCATTGGATAAATCTTTCTATGAAAGGTGATTTGAGTATTTACATTATAAAATGATAATATTAAATACTAGCGGATCACACAAATAATATCAATTTAGTAGTAATACAAATAATAATAGTAATAATAACAATACTAATAACAGTATTAATGATAATAATAAAAATGATAGTGATCAAGATGATAATACTAATAATCAAAATAATAATATTAATAAGTTTAATAATAATAAAAATAACAATAATAATGATGTTGCTAACCACAGTAATAATAATTATAATAACAATAACAGTATTAATGATAATAATAAAAATGATAGTGATAATAATAATAATAATAATAATAATAATAATAATAATAATAATAATAAGTTTAATAATAATAAAAATAACAATAATAATGATGTTGACAACCATAGTAATAATAATTATAATAACAATAACAGTATTGATAATAATAATAATAATAATAATAATAATAATAATCATAATCATAATAATAATCATAATAATAATCATAATAATCATAATAATAATATAAAAATAATATAATAAGTTTAATAATAATAAAAATAACAATAATAATGATGTTGATAACCATAGTAATAAAAATTATAATAACAATAATAATACTATCAATGATACAAATAATAATAACAACAACAACAATAACAATGATGATGATGATGATGATTTAAATAGTGATAATACTAGTAATGTTAATATTAACAGCAATAATTTGTAGTTAGTAACAAAATCAACCAACAAACATTATGGACAATAATATCTATTACCCATCAATCTCCTTCAACTCATATTCATAATAAAAGTCCATCAGGGTCGTACTCAAATGTACTCAAAGATCATGACTTGACCAACACATGATATTAGACCAGTCGAACATCTATGCAAGAATCTTAAATTGGCTATATAATTTACCTTCTAGTAGTGTAGATCTACGAGACCGTATAATGACTCCTTAATAATCAAGTTGAATCCATTGAGAGAAGAAGATGGACTCAGTTAGATTCTTCTTCGGGGTTTTCTTGAAGGATTGAGGAATGTCATAAGCGAGAGAGTTGTTAGGAACTCAGTCATGCATTATTATAAAACGCAGCGAAAAAACCTAAATTCCAATCCCAAGATTGCATGCCTGTGAATAACATGGGTAAAAGCATTGGTACAATTTTTACCTTTGTTGCGAGTAGATTTCAAAAATTTTCTCCTGGATGTTGATGGCACGATCTAGCAAACCCCACGATCTTGAACGAACAAAATACTCTTATTGGAACGTTCAAACCGAGCCACTACAATCCAAGGATAAGATTGTCTCTGATAGAAATCTACACAAGGTTTGAGCACTTACAAAGTCACTTAGTTCTGTGCTAGCAAAACAATATAGCGGCTAGAGTTTTAATTAGAGAAGAGAATAAAAGAAGACCACACCCAAAACTAGTTTTTGTGTGAGTTTTTAAAGAAAAACATTTTTCCTATTTTCTATAGGTTTTAGGATTTTAACTAATTGCAAATAAGTCCTTCAAGGTTTAATTAAATAAGTCCTTGAAGTTTGTATAATCACAATTAGGTCCATGAATTATAACAAACTTATAATTCACCCACAAGATTATTTTTTTCTCACAATTAACTCCATAATATTATCAAATAATATATTGAGTACTCAAACCTTTATTGTGTGTGACGTGTTAGTTTCCTTCATCTATTTGTAACAAAATATAAATTAATTCAAACATCTTTAGGATTAATAACCCTTGATAATTAGAATTAACTTATTAATTTTAAATGGAATTAATTTATTAATTCTCTAATTAATAAATCCATATTCAACAGATCATGAACGGTATCTAGCAACACATCATAACCACTCAAAAGTCCAAAAAGTCCAGTAGCTTGACATGAACCTTTCAATAGCAAAGAACAATATAATAAACTCCTTTTACCATACAATATCTTATTCGGTTTAGAGTACGGAATTAGTGTCAACTCCTTCCAGAATAATAAATTAATTCTGACCCAAATACTTTAGTACTTATTCTCGGAATCCACTACTCATCATATGTATCAATTGGAACCATTTCCAATACACAATTGCCTTGGCCAAGAACTTCTCGAGTAGTGATTCTTACAAGTAGCCGAGAGATATTCGCTCCTACTATTAGGAGTAGTGAATCATTTATTGATCCTCTCAACTACTTACGTTTGCTTCATGTTTTACCCAACATCCATTCCATAGGCGGTCTTATCAGGACTCTAGAGATTGGAATCAAAATCCAACACTTCGCAAATAAAGTACCTTGGAGATTTCAAGTCTAAGGATACTTGCACATTTACTATGATGAGATTTTATCACTGGTACTAAATAATTATTCATGTGATTATCTCATAAATAGGTCATCCAATATACTTGTTCAAGTAACAAGCATCCACGTGTTAACTTTAAGTATCACAATACTCACGGATGTGAGAACCACTACCTGATCAAATTAGGAAGTATAACACATGTTAATCTTAACGCATTAACGATGTCCTATCTCATTAATACTGTGAATAGGGATAATTTAAGTACAAACACTATCCAGTATAGTAGGAACCTCACATCATGGTCTCTTTCATAATTTTCTTAACACAGTGTTATACTTGGAACTTTATCTAACAGTTATATTCACACAAAATAAATTAAAAAATAAATAATGCCTTGTATTATTAATTAAATGTGTCATATATAAAATGCAAGTAATTAACTCTAGGGCATAACACTAACAAGAGTTTGAAGAGAAGTGGAATCACCAAGGGTTTCTCTTATGTCTCGATTTTTGGGAGAAAAAAAAAAGGTTGTGTACACTGCTTTGCTTCGTCTATTTGTGGGAAAAATGAAAGGTAGCAGTGTGTGTGTGTGTGTGTGTGTGTGTGTGTGTGTGCGCGCTTTAGTTTTATGCAGACTGCTATGACTAAAATCTTGTTGTGGTTTGATGCTTGAATGAATTGTTTTGGTGGCTTTGGAGTCTAGAAGGGTTGAGTAGGCCGAGGGAAGAGTTTGAGAGAGATTATGTTTCGGTTGCGCTGAAGTTGCTACTGGAACTTGGTGTGCTTGAGAAAACCTTTACGACTGTGTGTGTGATAGGTGTGCCGATTGAAAATGGTGCCAAAGGTCGAGGGAGAATAGTGATCTAATCAAACTAGTACTCTCAGCATTATAGCAAAGGTTTGTGACGCATGTTTTTTAGTGTGGAAAATATTACTAACAAAGTGCACAATCAATCAAGCTTTAATTAAAATGCTAACCACTAAAACCGCATATACATGTAAGTATACCCATCATATAGTATTGGGAATAGTAAGTATCGAATCCACAGGAACTTAAACACCCATCTTACTTTACCCAAACCTTTATTGTTTAGCCAATAAAATAAAAAAATAGAAGTAAATAACCTACTAACCTAATATATAAGAAAATAGATCAAGTTCACACAAAACAAGTCACAAGAATTATCAAGGAGTAAGAATAAGGAGAAAAGGCATGCAGTAAAGATATCATCCCAAATCTATGACAAGTATAGAAAATATCTTTAATCTATTAAGTCCCAATTCAAATACCAATGAATTCAAGATAAATTCCACTCTCTATCAAGTTATGATATTCCTATTCTTAGATTAATTAAAGGATATCTCTACCACCCTAATTAAATCTAAGAAACATTAAGAACAACTCAATTTATGAAAGTAACAATATCCCTATCTCTAGGCAATATTCTTAACTCTCACATAAACAATTAATGTCCCTATCTCTAGGTAACACTAAGATCTTTCTTTTGAAAGAAATTAACAACCCTATCTCTAGGTGAAATTAATCTATTTTTGATTACTCAATCTTTACCCCTAACTTTTCTCTTGAGTTAATTAAAAGATAACAAGTATTAAATTAATTAGTTGGCACCACCCTCCTCACCTCTCTCTCGAGTTAGTTAGAAAAGAATTAATCAATTCAACAAAATAATAAATTCAAGTCATCAAATATTTGAGGTTGGAATCACTAGATCAAAAGAAATTCAATCCATGAACATAAACTTAGGGTTCAACTCTCAAATAAAATTAAAACATAATAAACTCAAATTGTCAATAAATTACAAATAAAAGGAAAAGAAATCACTCAGAGATAAGCAATCATTCTTCCTCTTTCTTGAAACCTTCTTGATTAATCTCATCTTCTTCTCCAAAAATTCTCCTTAATCCTCCTTAATCTTGGTATTCTTGAGACTCTCTAGGAGTTTTCTAATTACATAGGTGAAATTTAGTTTAGGGATGTTATCCTCTAGTAATTATAGGAGTTTAGGTTGTCAAAAAGTGTGTACAAGAGTCCTTTTCCGTGTCCAATTCAGTTTCCAAAAGATCTCAACATAAGTTGTCAAAGTCAGCTCCACAACTCCTTTTCCATGTCAAAAAGAACTGTAAACCACCTTTGAATAGGCTTGGTGTTGGATTTCGATCATGCAAACTAGTTTACACGCAACGAAAAATTAAAATGAAATTCACACAAAGGATCACTCGTATGTAATTAAAAGGATTATGAGAAGCAAGAAAAATTAATTACCTCAAAAATGTAGCTTTTAAAATTTTTCTTCCATTTGAATCCCCATCAAAAGTCGATCCATCACCAAATTCTAAGAATATAAATTCTCTAATAGTAATCCACACAAGAAATTGTATTCAAGAACGGAGCAAAGAAACCGATGCTGATAGAAGAAAAACACAAGAAGAAATATTCCTATAATTTCTGTAAAGCTAAAAAAGGGAAAATGATTCATGAGGAAAAACCAACTAAAGAACTGTGTGGGTTATTGGTTTTTATCAAGACAAAACAACCATTTCTAGACTTCCTAAAACCTTTTTAGAAGCAATAAGGCATAAAATCTTCCTTTCCTTTTCTCGTCACATATAGAACCACAAACCATATGATTTCTATTTCCTAAACCTTTTAGGGAACAAATTTAAAAAGTTTTTCCCTTTTCCTCTTTATGGGCTTGGAGTTTTAATAATTGCAATTTGGCCCATTCGAATTATAACATTTTTATAATTCACCTAAAAAGAATTTAATAATTGCAATTAAACCCCAACTAATTACAACACTTTATAATTAACCCATAATCATTATTTTTTGTCACAAATTAATCCCATAATATTATCAAATAATATCTTAAATACCAATTCCTCTATTGTGTGTGACCTATTAGATTTTCTAATCAATTAGTAGCCAATATGAATTAATTCTATCATAATAGAATTAATAATCCTTTTAACAATTAGAATTAATTTATTAATTCTAATTATGATTAAATTTATTAATTTTTTAATTAATAAATCCATATTTAGCAGATCATGAGCAGTATCTAACAAAGCATTATGAGCAACCAAAAGTCCAGAAAGTCAAGTGGCTTGACATGAACCTTTTAATAGCAAAACATTAGTGTAATAAACTTCTTTCACCATACAATATCTCATTTGACTTAGAGTATAGAATTAGGGCCAGCTCCATCCAAAATATTAATAAATTCTTGCCCGAATATTTTAGTACATGTTCCCAGAATCTAATACTCAATATGTGTATCAGTTGAAACTATTTTCAACACATAGTCGCCTTGGCCAAAGACTTCTTGAGTAATAATTCCCACAAGTGGCCTTAAGATATTTACTCTTACTATTAGGAGTAATGAATCTTTTATTAACCCTCTGAACTATTTTTGTTTACTTCACGCTGTACCCAATGTCCATCCCATAGGCAGTCTTGTTGGGACTCCAGAGATTGGAATCAAAGTACAACACTTAGTAAACAAAGTATCTTGAAGTTCTCAAGGCTAAGAATACTTGTACATTTGTTACAATGAGATTTTATCACTAGCACTAAATAGTTATCCATGGGATTATCTCATAATTAGGTAAACCAATATACTTGTTCAAATAATAAAAATCCACGTATTAACTTTGAGTATCAGAATACTTATGGATGTGAGAACCACTGCTTGATCAAATCAAGAAGTATAACATGTACTAGTCTTAGCGCATTAATGATGTCCTATCTCATTAATACTATGACTAGTGATAATTTAAGCACAAACACAGTTCAGTATAGTAGGAATCTCATATCACGATCTCTATCATGATTTCATTAACACATTGTTGTACTTAGGACTTTATCTAACAGTTTTTATACACATAAACATATGAAACAAAGAAACTGAAAGATAATGAATGCCTTTTATTGATTTAATATGCAAAAATACATTGTACAAATGATTGCTTCTAGAGAACAATCATAACAATCTCCCATTTGCACTACACCCAATCATTTATGTATCTAATACCACATGACTGAACATAACCATCACGTTTCTTTTGAGAAAATGCTTTTGTGAGTGGATCAGCTATGTTCTGATTAGTAAGAACTCTTTCTATCTTTACATATTTTCTATCAATGATTTCTCTAATCAAGTGATAGCGCCTAAATACATGTTTGGATCACTGATGAGACCGTGGTTCCTTTACTTATGCAATGGCTCCATTTTTATCACAATATAAGGGTATTGGATTAACAATGCTACATACCACACCTAGTTCTGTAATGAACTTCTTGATCCAAACCACCTCTTTAGCTACTTCGGAAGCTGCTATGTACTCAATTTCAGTGGTTAAGTTAGCAGTTGTATCTTGTTTGGAACTTTTCCAACTAATTGTTCCACCTATAAAAGTGAACATGTATCCTGATTGGAATTTGAAATCATCCTTATTAGATTAGAAACTGGCAACAGTATACCCTTTAGCTTGCAAGTCACCATTTTATATACCAACAATACATCATTAGTAGTACTTAAGGATATTCTTAATAGCCACCCAATAATCTTCTCCAAGGTCTGATTGATATCTGCTCATCAAACTAAGAGCACTAGATACATCAGGCTTAGTACATATCATAGCATGCATAATAGAACTAATTACCAAAACATATGGTATCTTACTTATGTGATCCATTTCATCTTGTATCTTAGGACACATAAATTTTGAAAGGTTTACCCCATGTGTCATGGGTAAGAATCCCTTCTGGTGGTTACCCCATAATGACAACCACCAGAAGTGGCCAAAAACTAACGAGAAAGGAAAAGGAAATGATGTTGTTCCTAAAAATTATAAAGATAAATGTTATCGTTGATCATTAGTCTCGTACTTGTGGTACTTCAAAACACCTTGTTGATCTGTATCAGGCATCTATTGAGAAGAAAGGCAAAAATGCTTAAGCAAATTTTACTCTATAACATTTTCTTCATGATGATGATAATACCAACCTTGACAATGTTGATGTTGATGTAACTCATTTGGACGTGGCTAATTTCTTTGAGCATTCTGAAGAAAGAATTAAGCATTTGATTGGTGATGGAAGTGTTCAGAAGAATTAGAAGTTTACTTTTAATATGTTTCTTTTATGTTTTATATTTTTTGCATTGTAATAGTAATTAGCGTTTAAAGTTTTTATTGTTTGAGTATTAAATTTATAAATGTTTTGTTATGCCCAGATAGCTATTATTCCGCTTACTGGATACACAAGTGGCATTGAAGATATATGCCTAATTGATAGTGGTACAACATGTAACACCCCGCTACCTAGGCCCGCCAAGGCCGGGGATGTCGCCCCGTCCAAAGGACAAGGGGTCTTTATAACTAGGTCACACAATTAAAATAACGAAATGAAAATAATAATTTAACTTAAAATTTATTACAACCCAAGAATAAATCCACGAATAAAATCATGAACTCCCAAAAGAAATACAAATCCATAAATAAAATCATCTGCTCTAACTCCCCAAAGCAATACATAAAAATAAAAGACAACATTCTCTTCCAAGGCAGATAACACAAGCTACTCATCCCCACAGCAGTATCGGCCTGAAATCATGGTAAAAATGTGATGAGACAGAAATCTCAGTAAGTCCGTGTGTGCTTTGGGTGTTCAGTGGAAATAGTTCGTGGATGCAGAGTATAAAAACTTTATAAGAGAAATATTGGCAAGCAATAAACATTAGTCAAAAGTAAGAGTGGCGTTTTGGCTTTTCCAGCCATACATAATTTATAAGATCAACCATTCGAAAGAAAGGATTATGGGTTACCACATATTGGGCCCCATAACCGGATGGTCAGTATGCCGACACTTTGTGCATACTGTCGGTCAGAATGCCGACACCTGTGCAGACTGACTAAAGGTAGGTGATCGGCCTACCGGGCAAGATACTCCTCCTTCTCTATACCCAAACAACAATCGGGTGTCCATTCCGGCAAAACACAGTCACTTGACTGAAATAAAAACTGTTAGCTCGGACCGGCATGACTAAGTAGTACTGACGTTTCTCTAAGTTGAGTTCATCTTCTGGAGGAGGCCTCCTGCCAGAAGACTCACTCTTGCTCTTCAAAACTAGTACTACCAGTCTACCCCCATTGAGTACTCAACGTAACATATCCCACTTGGGGAGAAAATGAACAAAACACAGTTCCACTTGAAAATGGCAATTAAGGTTTTCCAAAGTTTGGGGCAGAACTGGTTTTAGAAAGAGTTTTAGGTTTTGAGTAAAACCGCCCCTTGATCTGCAAATAATTTATTTGTCTGAAATGAGAATGGAAATAATCTTCAATTGCCTTTACAGAAATGAGTGACCATGCACTCTACATTTGGCTTGCCATAAAAATCATTTATTCATCAAATAGGTTTTATGCAGGAGCTTACCTGATCCAGTGCCCACAACAAAGGTCTCCAACAGCTGACCTAACCCCTCATAGGGTAAATACAAACCACAATCAAACTCAAGCCAAAGACTCACTTTCTCAAATAAAACTAACTCAACTTACTACAATTATATCCCTAGTGTCCCAAGCTTTAAGGCTCAATAATAAATAAAAAGAATTTATAAAATAAATCTAGTTTGATATTAAAATAACTAGAGTTTGGGAAATAGGTACAAAAAGTTGAAGGTTTAAATCTTGCTAAAAAAGAAATTATGGTTTATTTGAAAAAGGGTCCAAGGTGGTATTAGGTAAAATAATGATTTATTAATAATTTAGTTGTTAGAAAATAATTGATAGCTAAAATTTGTTGAAAATAAATTTAATGAGTCTTGCTTGAAAAATAATAAGCAAATCCTTAATGGGTTTTGATTAAAAGATAATAATTAAATTTTTAGTAATAAATATTTTATTAATTCTAATTAGTTCCATAAAAGGCTTTAATTGATTTTATTATTTTAAATAATATATATATATATATATATATATATTTCTAGCAAAAACTATTATTTATTTGACTAAAATATCACTATTTTATATAAAAGACCAAATCCACATTTTCCCATGGTGTTCAAAATTTTACTAGAAAAATCATATTATTAAATATTTTATTAATGAAATAAAATTTAGCTTAGGGACAACTAGATCATGATCATATTCCTATAGCCAACCACAATCATGAACATATACAACCCTTCAATTCATCAAATCATCCAAATCAAGCATACAAGCATAAATCTCAATTTATCAAAATATGATCTAACCCTTACTAGCATGAATATGATCATGGCTTCAATAATCCAACATGAATATAAATCCTATTCACCAAAAGTGACATAATCTCTAGCATACTTTATCACAAATACTACCTATGACATGCATCAATCTCAAATCATCATATAATCATCCAAGATAATCCTTCCATGCATAAATCCCATCTCCTTCACAATCATACATATATTCATGCTTCAATCTCCACAATATATATATATATATATATATATATATATATATATATATACTTAAATCCTATCGCCATCCACCTACTATCATCATCATCCTAGAGACATGAATCTAGACTTTAAAAAGGAAGATTGAAGGTACTTACTAAGTTGATGAATGCCTTGAAGGAGTTTAGAGTAGATATCAACTCCTAGATGTCTAACTTTGTCCATGGGAGATGGTGAAAGCATGGTCATGGGAGAAAAAGTCATCCGGCCAAGAGAGGGGAATTTTCGACCATGAGAGAGAGAGAGAGAGAGAGAGAGAGAGAGAGACCATTAGCTTGTTTATTCACATAGGCTCTCACTAGAGATCAAGATTGGAGAAGATGAAATTGTTAGAATAAATTTACCTTGAAGGTGTTCTTGACCTTAATAGAAATTTCTGGTTTTGATCCGAAGTAGCAAGATGATTTGTGAAGTTTGATGTTAAGAATGGTGTGATGGACTCACGGCAGTGAGTAGGTCAAATCTGAAAGTTTTAGAGAGGGTTTGAGATGGTTTGGAGGGGTATTAGGTATAGGGAAGAGGTAGGTGTTCTTGGTGTAGTGTGTGTGTTCTTGGAGGTTGAAGAAAATCGAGAGATGGTAATGTGCAACTGCAGAATTTTTGTGAGAGATAGGGCTGGACGAATTTCTGTAGGGTTTAGGAGGTTGATTCTCTGATTTGGAAGGGAAAAGGAAAGGTTAGTTGTTACAATCCTTGAAGAATATTTTTAGGAAGTGAATTTGGAAACTAAATATTCTAAGAATATCTTGATTGTTGGACAGTTTTGGAAGTCTGCCATGGTCGACTGTTTGAGCAGAATTTCTGTGGGATTAAAGCTGGTTCAAGGGGGCTTATGGTGGCTGAAATTAAGGTGCACAATGATGAAGAAGAGGTTTGGTCAATTGAGTGATATATTATGGAAGGTTGCTAAACAAGGGTGGCTGGAATTTTGGAAACCAATCAAGCTAAATTGCAGGGATTTGTTGGAGAGATTTTCGGACAGCCATTGCTGAATTTCGTGCAGAAGCTTGAGGGAAACAATGGAGCTCTGTTAATGGAGGTTTAGGGAAGGTTTTTGCATAATAAGGTTGGTGTTTCGGCTAGAAGAGAAATAGGAACCAAAGCTGGAAAATTTTCCTGCACAGTTTTTCGCTGAACAACAATTTTCTGGGCAGATTTTCGGCTGCCATTTCCAGCCAACTTGCAGAGAGTTTGAAGGGGGATTTCTGGGGTATTCAAGGATGGTTTCTAGCCTTCTTTATGGAGGAAAAACATGGCTAAGGTACTGAACAAAATTTGGAAGAAATCAGCTTGGTTTTGGACCTCCAAAGCTGCGATTTGTACAGGATTTTTTTCTGGTTTTGCACCATCTTTGTGCAGTCCGAAAATAGCCATAAAAATCCAGATTCTAAGCTGATCAAAAGGGCCATTTTCTGGAAGCATTTTGGAGGGAATAATGGTCAAGAATTTCAACACCTTGAAGGCACACAAAGCTGGAAAAATTTCAGTTCTATGTACAAAGGGAAATGAACCTAGCTAGAGTGAATTTTTAGAAAGTTCACTAAGGAATTTAATTCACTTGAAATCTTTCCCCCTCATCTATTGTTTTGGTCCATATGATGTCTTTTACTAAGACATTTTGAACCTTCAAAGCCACAACACATTGCTGGAATTTTTCTAGAATAAAATTAGCTTGAACACAATGAACAAACTAATGAATTCCCCTTAGAAATTTTGTGTAGAGCAAAATAGTAGGATTTGAAGACTCCTATCATGTCTCTCATAGGACAACATCTCTACCCTACTCCAAACACCACTAAGGCCGACAATGATACTTCCCAAGCAAAAATAAAATTTAATCATGCTATAGCTCTAATAATGGAATTTGAACCCAAGACCTCAAGAATCAATTCTAATGCTCTAACCACTACACCACAACAACTCTTGTTCTTATTTCCTCTCTAAAAAATATTTTCCTATTCAATCCTCAAGCTATCTCCCTTTTTCCACCTCAAGAAAAAATTACCATTTTGCCCTTCTCACTTAATAATCATAATCAAGCCCTCTAGACTATAAAACACAAATCCAAAGCACATAAAATCATACAAAAATATATTTAAACATATAAATAAATATGCTATGCATCCCAACCCCCTTACTCTAAGGTTGGTTTTGACTGGGGTTTCACACAACACACATCATATTGAAAAATAGAAAATATTTCTCTTACCTACAGATAGGAAAAACAAATGTTAATACTATAGGTGGTAGTGTAAAGTTGATTGAAGGCTCTGGAAGAGCTAATATTGTATTACTTGGAGGAACAAATATTGTTATTTCTAAAACGTTATTTTCCTCAAAATCTCGAAGAAATTTATTAAGTTTTAAAGATATTCGCCGAAATGGATATCACATTGAAACAATGGAAGAAAATAGTTTTGAGTATCTATGTATTACTCAAATAGTATCGGGTAAGAAATCTTTATTAAAAAAACTACCATCTCTTTCATCTGGCTTATATAACACAAAAATTCATACAATTGAAGTGCATCATTCAGTAAATCAGAAGCTTACTGATTCTGCTACATTTATCATTTTGCATGACCATTTGGGTCATCCATGAGCTATTATGATGCGAAGGATAATTGAAAATACGCATGGTTATCCTTTGAAAAATTAAAGGATTTTGACATCTGATAAATTTTCATGTGTTGCATGTTCTCAAAAGAAATTAGTTATTAAACCATCTCCAACAAAAGTAGAGTTTGAGTCTCCAGTATTTCTAGAAAAAAATCATGGTGATATATGTGGATCAATTAATCCACCATGTGGGCAATTTAGATACTTTATAATTTTAATTGATGCATCGACCCAATTGTCGCATGTTAGTTTATTATCAACTCACAACTTGGCGTTTGCGAGATTGCCTGCACAAATAATTCGGTTAAGAGCGCAATTTCCAGATTATCCTATCAAAAGGATTCGTCTAGATAATGTTGGAGAATATTCCTCCCAAGCATTTGATGCTTATTGCATGTTAATTGGTATTACTATTGAACATCCAATAGCTCATATTCATACTCAGAATAGTCTAGCTGAATCATTCATTAAACGGTTACAATTAATTGCTAGACCATTATTAATAAAAACAAATCTCCCTACAACTGCTTGGGGGCATTCTATTTTGCATGCTGCAGCACTTGTGCGCATAAGGCCAACAAATTATTACAAATTTTCTCCATTACAATTGGCTTTTGGTTTCAAGCAAAATATTGCTTATTTGAGAATTTTTGGGTGTTCTGTGTATATACCGATAGCGCTAAATCAACGTACCAAAATGGGTCCTCAAAGAAGGTTGAGGATATATGTTGGATATATTTCTCCCTCTATAACCAGATACATTGAACCATTGACAAGTGATGTATTCACAGCAAGATTTGCTGATTGTCATTTTGATGAAACTTTGTTTCCTAAATTAGGGAGAGAAAATAAACCACATAAAAGGGAGCTTGCCTGGACAACATCATTGAATTATTTAGATCCGCACACAAGCGCAAGTGAATTTGAAGTTCAAAAGATCATTCATTTGTAAAGACTTGCAAATCAACTGCCAGATTCTTTTGCTGACTCTACAAGAGTAACTAAATCGCATATTCCAACTATAAATACTCCTATTTGGATAGAAGTCCCAGTAGGACAAAATACAATTCCTATAGCTACTGAATCAAAAACACGTTAGAAACGTGGACGACCCATTGGTTCAAAAGATAAAAATCCTCGAAAGAAAAGATGATTAAATTATTAGAATGATCTAATTGAAGAATTAGGAAAAAGGGATCAAATGGAAACTAATGAAAAGATCCAAACATCTTAAAATAGTGAATAGAATAGTGAGTGTCCATTAATTATATAACTTCTGGCAGAAGTTGGAATCGAACGGAAATAACTGTTGATGATGTTTTTACATATAATATAGCACTTGAAGTGTTAAAAGATAATGCGGACCTTGAACCAACATCAGTTGAAGAATCTGGTCATAGAAATGATTAGCCAAAATGAAAGATACAATTTAATCGGAGTTAAACTCACTTGCAAAGTGTGAGGTTTTTGGACCTGTAGTCCGAACACCAGAATGTGTAAAACCAATTGGTTACAAATGGGTATTTGTGCAAAAGTAAAATGAAAATAATGAAGTCGTAAGATATAAAGCATGACTTGTGGCACAAGGTTTTTTGCAAAAATCGAGTATTGATTATGATGAAACATATTCACCTATAGTGGATGTAATTACACTCCGATACCTTGTGAGTCTAGTAGTACATGAAAAGATTGACATGCGTCTAATAGATGTTGTGACTGCTTATTTATATGGAACCTTAATAATGATATTTATATGAAAATCCAAAAATGATTTAGTATGCTTGAAGCATATAATTCTAACCCTCGTGGAAATTATTCCATTCAATTACAAAAGTCATTATATGGCTTAAAGCAGTTTGGACGCATATGGTATAATCGTCTTAGTGAATATTTATTGAAATTAGGATATAAAAATGATCCACTATGTCCATGTATTTTTATTAAGAAATCTGGATCTGGTTTTGTGATACTTGCGATATATGTTGATGATATTAACCTTATTGGAACTCTAGAAGAACTCCAAAATGCAAGAAATAGCCTGAAGCAAGAATTTGAAATCAAGAATTTTAGCAGAACCAAGTTTTGTCTTGGTTTACAAATTGAGCATCTAGAAGATGGTATTTTTATTCATCAATCAATATATACAACAAAAGTTCTTAAAAGGTTTTACATGGACAAAACACATCCATTAAGTTCTCCAATGGCCGTGAGGTCGTTAGATATAAATAAAAATCCTTTTTGACCTCGAGAAGATAATGAAGAACTACTTAGTCCTGAAGTAGCATATCTCAGTGCAATTGGTGCATTGATGTACCTTACTAATAATACTAGACCTGATATAGCATTTTCTGTGAATTTATTAGCAAGATTCAGTTCTTCTCCAACACGACGACATTGGAATGGGATTAAACATGTCCTAAGATATCTCTAAGGGACAATGGATCTTGGATTATTTTATTCAAATAGAACCAATCCAATGTTGATTGGATATGCTGATGTTGGTTATCTATCCGATCCGCATAAAGCACGTTCTTAAACTGGTTATTTATTTACATGTAGTGGTACTACTATATCATGGCGCTCTACAAAACAATTTATAACGGTTACTTCTTCTAATCATGCTAAACTTATAGCTATTCACGAGGCAAGCCGAGAATGTGTGCGGTTGAGATCAATGATCCATTATATCCGAGAAAAATGTGGATTACCTTTTGAAAAGGAAATTCTAATACTCCCTCCGTCCCACTAAAATTGATAGTGGTTGACTTGGCACGATATTTTATGTAAAAGTAAAAATTAGAATATAATAATAATATAATATAATAAAAATAAAAAATATGTGGGTCCCATAATACTTTATGTCAAATCTAAAAATATAAATATAATATATGTGGAGTATATTGATTATTTTATAATAAATTGTATAGTAAAAACTTTCCTTTTAAGGAAAGTATCAAATTTAGTGGGACAACCCAAAATAGTAAGTAGATCAATTTTAGTGGGACGGAGTGAGTACCTTTTTATGAAGATAATACAGCTTCTATAGCTCAATTAAGAGGTGGATATATTAAAGGAGATATGACAAAATATATTTCACCGAAATTTTTCTTTACTCACAAACTCCAGAAGAGAGGTGAAATAGATGTGCAACAGATTCGATTATGTGAAAATCTGACAGATTTATTCACTAAGGCATTGCCGACTGCTTCATTTAAAAAATTAATACATAAAATTGGAATGCGTCGGTTGAAAGATATAAAGTCATCTTGAAGATGTTATTAAGAGGGGGAGTATGTATACTATACTCTTTTTCCCTAACTAAGATTTTTTCCTATTGGATTTTTTCTTAATCAAGTTTTTAATGAGGCAGTATTCTCTCTAGAACGGAAAGTGTACTCTTTTCCTTCACTAGATTTTTGTTCCACAGGGTTTTTCCTATGAAGGTTTTTAATGAGGCATTTTTCGAAGTGGTTCAAAATGAACATCCAATGGGGAGTGTTATGAAAATATTAAGTGGCTGTTCATTTTCTTCATTCTATCCATTTATCTTGAAGATAATGTAACTGTTCGTTTTTCTATAGTTATTAATGGATGAGATAAGATAGCATTTATTAAATTCATTTCTTATCCTTTCAGATAATGTATCAAAACCTCTATAAATAGGGGTCATATGTAAACAAACGAACAATCAATGAAATCGTATCTAAGTGATTCTCTCTTTTCTCTCCTATTCTAGTATCTTTACTTTATAGTTTTATATTTGTTGATTCTAATTTGAATCAAATTCACAACAACCTTCAATTATTTATCATAAAAAAAAAATCACTTTTTAAATTTTACTTCAGTTTTTTTAAAAGATTGTAACTTATTTTAGGAGGCAAGTAAATACGAATTGAATTGAAAAGAATTTATTTGAATATAATAAAAAATTATTAAATATGTAATGTTAATGTGAATCTTAAGTGAGACTAAAGAGAAAAAATATAATGTATTGTGAATATATAATAAATTTTTAAAAAATAAAAATTATTTAAATTATAATTATTTTAAATTAAAATAAAGTTTTAAATTTAAATATATTAAAAATACACCCTTAATAATTTTATGAAATTATTTATTTATTTATTTATTATTATTATTTATTATCTCCGTTTCACACTATAAGTCGTTTTGGATGTGAATTTTTTTTTTACAATATATGTCACTTTACAAAGTTTTATAAATATTTATTACTTTTGTTCTAACTCTATCCCTCCCTACAATCTTTCTTTTTCCACTAATTATAATTCAATTTTTTCTAATTACTAAAATAGATAAAAATTTAATTAAAAATATTTTTAAAATTTTAATTTTAAAATTATATAAAATTTAAAATTTTTAATTCTTATATACAAATTTAAAATCACTTAGTATCGTATAAAATGAAAGTAGTACTATTTTTAATTTGTGGACTCAGAACTCGTTAACGCGCAAGTTGTTAGTTCTCTATGGATTGGAAATGAGACAAGTTGATAGGAGTTGGAGTGGAGGTGGTAATTAAGGAGTGACGGCTAATGAGAGTTTCCACGAAAACAAAAGAGAGAGAAGAGAGAAGCGGTGGTTTGAAGTTTGACGCCCACCACGGGAGGTAGCGGTCAGCGTCAAAAAAGGAGAGAGGGAAAGGGAAAGGGAAAGTGAGTGGGTGTGGGCGACGAAATCTAGATATGGAGAATTTCGTCCGGGTCCCACAAATCTAAGAGGTGAGCTGTTGCTTTTTGGACATCTATCCCTTTTCCACACTAGCTTTTCTTCTCTCTCTATATCTATATATTTGTAACATACATTCATCTGTAGATGTCCCTATCACCATTGTGCATAATGCACCTCAAACTTTGGCCCGCCATGCATATTATTGTGCAAGTCCTTGGATGGAGAGTATGGGATTAGGATATGATTTTTCTATGCAACTAATATATTATTATTATTATTATTATTATTATTATTATTATTATTATTATTATTATTATTATTATTATTATTATTATTATTATTATTATTATTATACTTTGCTGGAAAAAATGTGTGCTGCACATATAAATATGGAATGTCGTTGTGCATTTTCAATAGGTTTATCATTGAGGAAATTAGTCTATTTGATTTCTTAAAATTAGATTTATTAATTTATTATTAAGGAAATTAGGTTTATGAGAGTATATAATTTTTTTAATTTCTCAAAATAAGGTTTATTATTTTATTATTAAGGAAATTAGGTTTTGAGAGTTTATAATATTTTCATTTTTAATAATTTTTATATTATTAAAATCCTAAATAAAATTATAACATAGTAAGTGATCCTTATTTATCTTTTTTAATATAAATTCTGATTACAAGAAATCATCTCTGTTGCATGTGATGTCTTGGATTTGAAAGGACATAATTGATATACCGATTTTGTTCTTAAAAGAAATATCATGTGCACTAAATGTGACTTCTTTTTATTAAAATTTATACCGAAAAGATTATAATTTTATTAAAGATTATAATAAAAAAATTTATTAAAGATAAAAATATTATAAACTCTAAAGTTTAGGGACTAAATAATCTAATTTCTCTTATTATTATTGTGCAATGAATATAGGTATATTTCTCTGGAATTGCTAGGAGATCCTCTCTGATAGAAGTGGAACAGATTTCCCTGTTTGTAATGTCTTTGTTCAAATTGCTTATTCAGCAAAGAAAAACGAAGTGGTAGGTTCAAATTTTAGTTAACTGTATTTGTTGTGTAATTATTTTTAGAAATATACATACATATATATATATATATATATATATATATCCTATTGATGTATTATATTCCTTCTGGTGGAGAGTATGGAATTATTAGTGTTTTGCATAATTCAAACATGCATTCACCCAAGTAAGACTTTTTCTGATTTTAAAAATTATATTTCTCATTTCCACATTTGTTCTATGATAGTTATGGTCTGCACTTGGATCATTTACATCACATGACCATATCTTCTATCCAACCAACCTTTTACAAAAACTTGAATGCAATATTAGGTTGGTGCATCATCGGTTTACTTCCCATGCTCGAAATTAAGCATTTATATATTTCTCGGAGATTGTCAGTTGTACCTCATTTTGGAAGAAGGGTAGATGGCATGATCACAGCTTATTTTAGAAGGGGCATATGATGTGTTTTTGCTTTATCGAAAATATAGTCAAAATAAGGGTTATTTCCGTATTTAGTTCTTGAATTTTATTTTTTTGACATGATTAGTCTTCAAATATTATTTTTAATTTTTTAGGTCTCTAAATTTTTTTGGACATAATTGGTCCTTAAATTTTATTTTTAACTTTTTAAATCCCTCAATATTTTTACTTCGACACACTTAATCCTTTAAAAATATTATTATTTACCCACTTTAAATGGATTTAATTTAACTCTAATGCAGTATGTTCAGTCCAAATAATGATAAGTTGATAATAATTTTTTTTAAATATATGAAATTACAAAGATATTAGTAGTATTACTTTTAAAAATAACTATAGAACTATTGCAAAATCATTTTCTATCTCTACAAATTTTAATAAAATTTAAGACTACAATATTAAACTAAACAATCACATTTATTTTATTAGTCATTGATTATCAAAATATATACTTATTAAACCTTTTTTTAGTATAATAATTCTATTTTTTATTTTTTTTCTCATTACTGTAGAATTTCATTATAAAACTAACCAAAACATAAAACTATCATTATTGTAATAATTAAAAATCGATCTTTTATATGATATTTTTTTCATTTTTATTGTAATAGACAATTATATAAAACTATATTTTTAATTATATGTATTTATATTATTATATATGATTTAAAATTTTATATATTTTAAATTATTTTCAACCATCACGAATTCACATTTTATATTGGAACTAAATTTGAACTTGACATTTGTGAGTTTGGTTGGGCTAATCTCAAGTCAATTTTTTTATTTTTGAAGCCAGGTCTAACTTGAACTTGACCAAATTGATTCACAAATCCAAATTGACCGTTCTGCTTATCATGTATTTATTGATTTTTTTTCTTTAATATAAAAATATAAACGTGTCAATAAATTTCAAATTCTCTATAAAATTAATAGTAAAAAAAAATTATATTTACTTATAAAATAACTAATGAAAATTCAGTAAAAAGACCAAGTGTGTCGAAATAAAAATATTAAAGAATCTAAAAGGTTAAAAATAAAATTTAGGGATCAATTATGTCAAAAAAAATAAAATTTAGAGACCAATCATATCAAAAAATAAAATTCAAGGATTAAATGTGGAATTAAGTCTTAAAAGAAAGCTCAAAATCTTGGTAAAAATTGCATTACTCATCCTTGGTATGTGCAACTTAAAGAAAGTATTTTATTTCTACTAGGTCCTTCCTACAGCTTTTATTGTCTTCTTAATTTCATTTTATTGGCTCAATCATCGGAGCTTAATTGGGGGCTGCTATCCCCAATAACTTCCTTATTTTGTGGGAATGTTATTCTAAAAAGACCCAAGGCGACATAAAAAACTTGATCAAAATGGAAAAATAGATTCCTGATGAATTCTAGCCTCAATTATAGTTCTTCTTTTATTTTTTCTTTAATATATACATAAGAGGATAAGATGCAAATTGAATTTAAAACTTGTAACTTAGTTTAGGGTACTTCAGATGAATTTAATTATCAAATTGTCATAATTATAATCTTTCCTAAAGTATGAAAACAATATTAAAAAAAAAAACGAAATCCGACAGATAGATCATCTATAGGTTGGAATATATTTTTAGCCTTTTCTTTCTTTTCTTTTGTCTATTTTTAGGAAAAAGCCCCTTTTACTTTTCTTCTTTGAAATTTTTTTGACAAAGTGCAAACTTGATAGGTCCACACATTGCCCATATATGGTGGCTCTAATGCCAATGCTTTGCAATCTACATGCACGAATGTGAAATCCTTTAAAATCTTCCTCGTATCATTTAAAGCAAAAAGGAAAAGCACTCAAAGTCCTTCATAGGCCATAGCCATAAAAGAAATGAATTCAAAGTTCAGAGCAATATATCTAAAATGTTGTTAGCATTTGTAAGTGTGCCTAACACATTTTGTGATTCCTTTTGTTACACAAAAGGGAAGGATTGATTGTGTATTGTGTATGTCAGTTTTGTTATATACTTTTCCTTTAATAATAATTCTATTTTATGGGTCCTTGAGCAATTTCTCAATCAAGCAAAAATTTAGACATTTGAGTATTTAGAGCTTAAGTTTGGCTTGAAGCCACCCCTAAAAAACTCTCAGCAAAGTATTCCAAAGTTTTACGGGTTTTTTTTTTAATCTTTTCTTTTGGGGAATACATGCATGCTTGTGTATTACACAAGAAGTAATCAATATGGAAGAGGGGAAAATGGTTTTGAATAGTTGTGATTGTATCATGAAATGCATGGGATTATAGATTCATCATATGATTAATGGCTCATTGATGCTCACGGAACCACTCACATGGATGAGATGGATGGATTTATCTCCACTTCTTTTCTTTTCTCTTCAGTTTTAGATATAAAACATTTTGGACATTTGATATATAGACAATTTTCCTCTCTTTTCAAACACCCAAAGAAAGAAAATTTTTTACTTTGTTTTTGTTGACGTCATTTTTAATCGATCCATTGTAACAGTAACTTTTAGCCAAAGCCGATACAAATTCTGCTAAACGGATGATGATGTCAAGAAAAATCCTCAGGCGCTGTACCTGGTCAACATCGGAACCAAGAGTCAATGAGCTATTAGTCGCACACCTCGGCACGATCGGTAGGACGTTACCGTTCTCGACTGCCAAGAACGGGCCACGAAGTAGGATTTCCTCCACGTTTGAAAGTCAGCAGTTGCGCCATAACAAGTATAAAGCAAGCAGGAATCCTAAATTAAAGACACCAACACTCATCTCAGACCAAATTACTAAATCTTTCCAGTTTTTCATTCCTTTTTTCCGCTTTGTTTACAACTTTGTTTGCCGCTTTCTTACAACTTTACTTACAGCTTTGTTTACAGTTGTCCTTACTCCTTTGATAACAAAGTTTCTGTCTGATGTTGCTTTAATTATCAGGTACTGTATTCATTCATCATTTTAATCGAGATACGTCCTATTCAGTTCCCTTCTGCTTTCACGTGTAATATTTCTACCTGTTTGGACCCTTTTTATAATAAGTTCAAAGAACTCACCTCTTTTAAAAGGTCCAGCTCATCTATCCATCTTTCTATCGGACTATTTATGTTTATCAAAAGAGCAGCCGATCGACACATCCATCGGCTCCCTTTTTGTAAGGCAACATAAATTGGCACGCCTAGTGGGACCCAAAGGGTGGTTGTTACATGCAATTGCATTCATAACATATTATGGCTAATTTTCAACAAAAAATCCTCAGGGCCTTCATCAGAATCATCCGATCGGCCTACTGTTCAAACCTTATAGGGAGTTTTTGATCCTACCATGATGACATCCGGGAGCACCTAGGTTACTCTCCTTGAGCAATAGGGGGTGCAGACTTTGTCTCCTCCCCAGGTGTCCTAGTTGACACCCACTTCTCTAACCTCCATACGACAGGCTATGGAGCAGTGTACGGGCGAACTCATTCAGAGTATTATTCCACAGTTCGCCATAGTATTTTAACATTTGTTTCAGAACGAGCTTAATAATTTTGAACAAAGACAAAATACTCGGGGGGCAACTTATGCAAGTATGTATCCTTCTCCCTCGTCCTTTGTTTCACCCTCTTATGGGTCGGTGCAATTATTGCGCCGAGAGCAATCTATGCCAATGCCCGGGGGGGCACCAAGGGAATTCGGGATTAAATGTACCCAGCGTGGTTCTTACAGAACCTTTCCTAGGAAGAACTCCACCATATCCAATTGCAGGGACCCAGGTGCTGATGGGAGTATAGATGTTCTATGATCAGAATGTTGGCTCTTTGTACAGGGGACATCAGAACTACGTCACAACTGTTCTGACCGCGTATCTCGTTACAACAACGGTTTATCCAATGCAGGGGTAGGGTATCCTGAGATAGCTCCATTCCCCGGACAAGGTTCTCGACCTACAATATTAGGTTCCCCTGTGCAAACTCAACAGCTAATGCCATCAGCCGATGTCGGCTTAATAACGGAGGCAGTACATCGACAAGCCAGAGACCAACTACTGTATCAAAAGCCATACCTAGAATGGGTAGATTCCATGGCGGTACTACCATGAGGATTTAAGTTGCCAGAGTTCTCCACTTTCTCTGGAGAAGATAACAAGTCTACTATGGAGCATATAGGGAGGTTCACAGCACAACGTGGAGAGTTCGGGAATAGTGATTAGCATAAATTGCAGTTATTCTCTTTATCCTTGACAGGAGCGGCTTTTGCTTGGTATGCAAATCTAACGCCTGGTTCGATGCATACATGGGCCGATATAGACCGAATCTTCTATGAGCGTTTCTTTAAACCAACACCCGAGGTGTCCATAGTTGATCTTTTGGCAACAGAGATTATCCGAAAGTGTTGCAGAATTCATCGAGCGCTTTCAGCAAACTAAAGCCAAATGTACCACCCAATTATTGGAAATGGAGTGTACTCGGATAGCCATCAGTAGAATGCATCCTGTAACACCCCACTACTACGTACCTTAAAAGGGCGGGAATGTCGCCCCATCTCAGAGGACAAGGAGTCTTTAAAATGAGGTATAAAATATAGAGGCAAACCCCAAAAGGATCAACTTAGATAAATAGAGGAAACTCTTATTACATCAGGATCAAAATAGAGCAATACAAAATAAAACAAATATCGTTCAGAAGCTTAAACAACAACTGACTCCTATAACAAAATGCGAAAAAAAAAAAACAAAAGCTTCAACTATCACATGCCCCGCTAGCTCAGCACAATTTATCTCCTGAAAACATGATATAAAACAGTGTGAAATTAAATCTCAGTAAGTCCTGTGTGTGCACATGGTATTTTAAACAGTTCGTGTATACATAGAGAAAAATATTTGCAGAAATATTTGGTAAGTCATAAATAATTTCCCTTTTGCAAGGAGTGGGTTTTTCACATAACAACACTTTATACAAAATAAATCCACCACTCGAATCAAGGTCATGTCGCAACACGTTAGGCTTTATGAGGACAAGGCACTACACTTTGTGCACCTTACCGGGACCAAATTGCCACACGTTGGGCGTTCTGATCAAGGTGAGTGTACAGCTCACTAGGTGAGATACTCCTCATTCTCTATACCCAACAAAACCATTCGGGTGTCCATGTCGGGAAAATAAATAATACCTTACCAGGTACAAATGCTAGCTCGGACCGGCCTGACCAACCAACACTGTCGCCTCTTCAAACCGAGCTTATCTTCTGGAGGTGGCCTCCTGCCAGAAGACTTACTCTAGCCCTCCAAGACTAATATTGTTAGCCTACCCTTATTGAGTACTCAACGAACATATCCGTCAATTCCTGATTCAAAATTTCCATGCCTTGGCTTTGTACAACGTGGTTTTCTTTAAGAGAGTTTCCTAAAAATTTAGGAGAAAGAATAGTTTTCTTGATAAAAATCGTTAGTTTGACAAAACCGTTTAAAGAATAAATATCCACGTCTACAACCCAAGCAAACATAGTTTAACAATAACTTCACAAAGCTTTACAACATAGACTTGCCATCACAACATTTAACAAAAGAGTTTATACAAGGACTTACTTGATATGCCTCAGACAAATGAGATAAAATCACAGCTTGCTTTCCTCAATTATCCTCCTGATCTAAAACCATATAATATCACGATTAGGGTCTCAATTGATTCAAACATGCTCTAAACTCATTTATTCCCATAACAATTCACAATCCACTATCTAATTCCAAATAAATTATCTAAAGCCCAAGGTTCATATGCTATGACCATATATTCATTAAAGACATGATTATTATATCGAGAAGGCTTGACTTGACCATCACAATTTATCTCCATCATTACCACAATAAAACATGGCATAGCTATCCATCGAATAGGCTTAGTTAATTACTCGACTCAAACTACCCATTCATCATGCTATTGGACCTCATCAACCATATTAAACTTTAATTTTGACATCAGGGTAAGTATCCTCTTACCTTGCAACAACCGGGTTAGCAAGATCTCGATACTCCTATGGTGATCGTCCCAAGTTCATTTGATTAGAAGAGAAAAGCTGCCTTCTTTCCTTCCTTTTGACCGAAAGTAAGTAAAAGGGATGAAATTAGCCTTTAGGTGGCGTGATTCAATGGAAGAAAATGAGAAGAATTGATGGAAGAAAGGAATCAAGAGGTTGAGATGGTTTTTACTTACCTTAGAGGGTGATCGGTTTCTTGCTAGGAGTTGTTCTTGGGATTTTTGAAAATTGTCGAGATGTTCTTGCTGGAATTTTTCGTGTAGAATGGAGAGGGTAGTCGGCTACTGTGTTTTAGGGTTAGAGAAGATTGGTTTAAGGTTTGGTGTTTAGAAAGACTCCTAATGACTTTAGGTTTCTTGGACAGCAAGGGCAAAAATTTGCAGCTTGCTGTGCACCTTGTTGCTGCCGACATCGGGAGGGTTTAGGAGGAGAAAATATTCTGCAATTTACGCCTTTATGCTGGCCGAAATATTGCCTAAGAAAAGGGCTGAATGTGTTCAGAGTTTTTGGCCCAAACAAGGAAGAGTTTGAGTAGGTTTTGGGAGCTAAAATTCTATGCTAGAATGCCTTATGTGCTGTGCGAAATTACTGAACAAAAAGGGAAGAAATTCTGGCCTGTTTCGGTTGTTGTTATGCCGCAAACCATAGAGGAAAAGTGAGGGGTTTAGGTGCTAGAAATTGGCTTAATCAACAGAGAGTTTTGGTGTGCTTTGGAGTGTAGAGTTTCGTGTGTTAGAGGGTGCAAAGCTAGCCGAAATTTCTTGTACAAAGCTGGCCGAATTTCTGGTTCATAAGCTGGCCGAAATTCTGGAATTTTAGTGAGTAAAATCTGGTTTTTGTGTGGCTAAGGTAATCTGAATTGATGAGGAGTGTTTTAGGTGTTTTGAGCTAGGGTTTGAAGTGTTGGACTGCACTTAGAAGTACTGGAATTTCGGACAGCTTGTGATGGCACAAGGCTGCCAAAATTCTGCTAGGAAAGGAAAACAAAACCTAGTTGAAGTAAAATCTGATTTGCTAAAGGATTTTGGATAAGATTTCCTAGTATTGGAAGAGTTTGAGTTGAGCTAAAATTCCCTCAAAAAGTGGCGGCACTAGTTGGAAAATTTTCCAAATTTTTAGCTAAGGTTTTAGGTTCAAAATCAACAAGATTTTCAACTAGGAGAATAACTATTTAATTCCAACCATCCCTTACAAAATCTAATAAGTTAAAATCAAGCTGGAATTTTAATTTTTCAGCTAGGGTTTTTCGAAAATCCAAGAGAACAAAAGCTGAAAATAAAGGTGTCTTTATTCACATAAAAAATCCTTGAATTTAGGAAATAACTATAGAGACTTATTTCTTTAGAGTAATGGTGCTGAAATTTCTCTAGGATGGCTAGGTCTTTTTCGGCCAAGACATGAAGAAGTCTAGGGAGAAGAATTTTCAAAAAGAAAACTAAGATTCGTAAGAAGTAAAATTCGAACTCGGGTCACCAAGGGAAATCACCAACCTCCCCGCTATTCCAAATTAACTCCAATACTTATATTTCTCTAAGAAATTCTTTCCACCCTAATTCTCATCCTTCCATCTCCTCGACTAAACTTCACTTTACCAACTCTTAAACAATATAATTATTTCTCACCAATTAATTCAAATGCAAGAGCAACCTTAAAAATCACATATACCCATGCAAGAATAATTTTAAAGTAGCACGTGAAATGCAAAATGTTATGCAATGCATGACTTTTTCCCCCACAGTTAAAGGTGGTTTTGGGCGGGGTATTACTCTTTCGCAATTCAAAGAACGGCTTATCCTACAAGATTTCTCTGATCTATCCCGATTGCTGTCTCAGGTCATTAGGATAGAAGAAATGATCAAGGAAAGAGAGAAAAAGTAGTCAGTCAAGTTTTCTCAAGGGTAAACCATGATATCGGTAGTGGATGATGTTACTGATAATGAGGAAGAACAAGTGTTAGATGTTATGACAGCCGAATTGGTAAAAAGTGCATCTCACACTTGCCCTTATCTGAAGCTTGCAAAAGGAAGGAGGAAGCTTCTCCTGCAGCCCATCCACATATTCATTAGATGTATCCAAGGTGGAACAAATCTTTGATAAAATGGTTAAAGATAAGTAGATTCGTCTACCGTTCAGTCACAAGCTTCCGAGGCCAGAGGAATTGAAGGGCAAGAGATACTGTAAGTGGCACAATTCATTTTTTCATAATACTAATAGCTATGTGATTTTCAAGAACACAATACAGAAGGCGTTACAAGAGGGAAGGGTAAGATTTGCTGACAAACAAGAGGAAACCTTGGTTGATACAGACCTGTTTCCAACAGCAAATGCAAGCATGGTGCAAACATGTAAAGAAGACAAGGAGCATGAGCTAGGAGATTCTCCCATCAAGAGGCAGTTGGAAGGAAACAAACCAACGTTCCAGAGGTTAGATAGTCAGCCGTCAGTTTTCACCCGACCTACAGTTCCAACCTTTGCGGCCCATTTCCAGGGGAAGGATGAGAAATTTACAGTACATGTACCTCACAAAGCGCCATTCTTCCCAGACCATTACTCCCAACTCATGAAAACTTAGAAACGATAGGAATAAAGGAGATAGGCTCAGCAGAAACAAGCATTGGAAGAATGGTTGGAGAAACAGGTATGTGCTTCTATGAGTCAGAATATGCTCGGCATTCTTCCATCACAATTTTGAGCTCAGGCCGAAGTAGAAGTGGTAGAAGAAGATTACTACACAATGGAAGAAGCGGCTGTTGAGCTCATCGAGTATAAAATGCCATTAGAAGGGATGCTCTTCCCGATTCCTATAACAGAATATTTGAATAATCTTAAACCGCCGTACATTAAGGCACATATCAATGGAAGACCTTTCTCTCGAATTTTATTGATGGAGGAGCTATGTTGAATGTAATGTTGTTGGCAACTTTAAGATGGTTGGGTAAGGGTCACCACAATCTAACTCCTACTGATGTACAGATACTTGATTTCACCGGGGAGGCTGCTAAGGCAGAAGAGGTTATCACTTTTAATGTGACTGTAGGATCCAAGGTTAGTAAGACTGTTTTCTTTGTAATCATGGCAAAGTTGGCATATTCTGTCTTACTTGGTAGGGATTGGATTCATGCGAATCACTGCGTTCTGTCAACGCTTCACTAAATGATGTTGATCTAAGATGGAGAACAAGTAGAAAGGATACCAGCCGATTCCAATCCATTTTCTATAGAAGTGCACATAAATGAGGTAGTTTTCTACCATTCTACTTTTAACTCGAGCCATTACTCCAAGCTTACCATGGCTCACAACGGAAGGGCTGGAGGATCAATGTCCAAAAGCAGAGGACCCTGAAGTTCGACATGCACCTAGTTTCGTTGCTCAAGACCCGTTAACGAAAGTGGACATCGGGGAGCCTGTGGAGAACAGAACCATAAAGGTAAGCTTGTGTTTAACTTTCGATTAGTGGAATGTGCTAACGATACTGATTCGCAGGTACAAAGACTATTTCGCATGGGATTATCATGAGATACCAGGATTGGACAAAGGCATTGTAGAGCATTGCTTGCCAGTCAAACAAGGTTTCAGGCCTTATAAACAGCCTACCCGGCATTTTAATCCCGCTCTCTTACCCAAAATCAAAGAAGAAATTGAGAGGTTACTTCGTTGTGGTTTCATCCGTACTTGCTGATATGCAGATTGGGTATCCAACATTGTGCCTGTCATTAAAAAGATCAGACAGCTGCGAGTTTGCGTTGATTTTAGAAATCTGAATGTGGCCACTCCAAATGATGAATACACCATGCCGATAGCTAATATGCTGGTAAACTCCGCTGCAGAAAACTAATTCTTAAGCTTCATGGACGGATACTTCGAATACAACTAGATATTCATAGTTGAAGAATATACCAGGAAGATAGCTTTTCGTTGCCCAATATCTATTGGTTTATTCGAATAGATAGTTATGTCTTTCGGATTGAAAAACGTTGGAGCTATATTCCAATGAGCCATGAACCTCATCTTTCATGTTCTCATCGGCAAAACCATGGAGGTTTACATTGACGACTTAGTGGTCAAGTCACCCACTTTTTTGCAATACCTACAATGGTTGGAGTAGGCTTTCCTTAGAATGCGCCAGTACCAGTTAAAAATCAACCTAACTAAATGCACCTTTGGATTCAGTCGGAAATTTCCTCGGATTCTTGGGGCATTAAAGAGGGATTGAGGTGGATTATAACAAAATAAGGGATATTCTGCAGGCAAGGCCACTGTAAAACAAAAAGGGGCTCCAAAGTTTCTTAAGAAAACTCAACTTTCTATGATGTTTTCTGGCAAACGCCACAGGTAAGCAAGAGGTGTTCTCTTCTTTGCTCTGTTTAAAGTTATCATTGGACTTTGTTTGGCAACCGGAGCATCAAACGGCGTTTGATCAGATCAAGGCGGCTTTGTCATGACTGCCAGTTTTGGTGCCTCCATGGGGAAAGGTACATTTGAAATTGTATATTTCTGTGGCTCCAGAATCTATCGGTTGTTTGTTGGCTCAGGACGAGGCGCAAATGGTTGAAAGAGCAGTTTACTACCTTAGTCGAAACTTGACGGACACCGAGACCAGGTATTTTTCCTATTGAAAAACTATGTTTGTCTTTATATTATACATATGTAAAGTTAGAGCATTACCTACTACTTACAAAAGTGCAAGTCCTATACAAAATTAATCTCGTTAAGTATTTGCTAAACCGATCATTGTTGCAAGGACGGTTAAAGAAATGGGCTATCAAGTTTCAGACTTTTTCCTTAACTCATTTACCTTTGAAAGTGGTGAAGGGTTAAGCTATAGCCGATTTCTTAGCCCAGCATCCACGTGTGGAAGTGCCTAATACTAAAAAGGAAGAAGTATAGGAGTACATCTCACATAAGCCATGGTGGTTGAAATTTGATGGATCCAGCATGCAGAGTAAGGCTGGCACCGGTTTGGTTATAGAAGCTCCAGGTGGACGTCAAGGAAAAATCTTGTTTGAATTGAGTAAAGGGACCTCCAATAATCAAGCAGAATACGATGCTCTCATTTTGGGGTTTCACATTTTAAAGGCTTTGGACGCACAAATGGTTAATATAACAGGGGATTCTCAGGTTGTCGTTCGACAGATTTCAGGTGAATATAAATGTGCTAACCCTATGTTATCAGACAAGTTACAAAAGGTGTAAGAGTTGTTGCAAAACTTCTCAGAAGTCATCTTGACTCATGTTCCTCGATGTGAGAATCGGGGGGCAAATAATTTAGCTCAGATGGCTTCTGGTTTCAAGAAAAAGTTGGGACGATAATATGTCAACAGATATTGAAAGAGAGACATGAGGAAGATTAGCAATTCGATATCATCTCATACTTGCGGAAGCCCATAGGCTAGGCTTCACGGGAGCTTAAGCGCAAGGCAGTGAACTTTGTACTGATTGGGAACGACTTAATAAGGAGAAGTCATATAGAAATTTTGATGCTTGTCTAAACGAGAAGCAGCGCAGACTTAGCTAAAGTACATGAAGGCCTATGTAGTGCTCATCAGGCAGGTACACTACAACGACATGGGTTTTACTGGCGTTCAATGACTATGGACTGCGTAACCTACACAGCCGGGTGTAAGGCACGTCAGAAGCACGGCCCATTAACTCATACCCCCATCACGAACTTATATCCTATCATCAAGCTGTGGCCATTCAGGGGTTGGGCCCTAGACGTCATCGGCAAGATTCACTCACCATCAACCAAAGGACACACCTTCATTTTAGTGGCAACCGATTACTTTACCAAGTGGGTAGAGGCATAGGCCCTAACCAGAGTGACCCAATCTGCTATGATCACCTTCCTTCAGCAGAAAATCCTTTTACGATTCGGCATATCTGAAACCATAACGGTTGATCAAGGAACTATGTTCACAGGAGACAAGGTACGCAGTTTTCTATCCCAATTCCAGATTAAGTTACTTCACTCCTCCCCGTATTATGCATAGACCAATGGTCAAGTTGAAGCGACAAACAAGACTTTAATCAGTATGATCCGGAAGTCAGTAGAAGACAAACCCAGAAGATGGCACGAAACCCTTCAAGAGGTGTTGTGAGCATATCGGAATGCTTACAATACCGCTACTGGGTTTACTCCATTTCGGTTGACAAATGGACAAAATGCAATGCTACGCGCTAAATTATCACTACGGTCAGCCCGAGTAGCTTATCAACATTGCTTGTCGGTTGAGGATTACAGATTAGTTTTGGTAATGAGTTTGGACCAAGTCGAGAAGGATTGTTGGATAGCATTGGAAAATATCAGAAGGCATAAGAAGAAGGTAACAAGAACTTACAATCGGAAAGTGTGGGGAAGAAACTTTCAAGTAGGAGACATAGTTTGGAAGACTATACTACCCGTGGCACCAAAAGACCCACACTACGGTAAGTGATCTACCTCATGGGAGAGACCTTTTCTTGTTACCCAGGTTTTTTATGAAGGCACCTATCAACTGATGACACCTAATAGGAAGGAAGTGAACAATGCCATAAATGGTAAGCATTTAAAAAAGTTTTATCCTACATTCTGGGAGGGAACATTAGTAGGAAAAGAATAAAAAAAATTTAAAAAAAGAGAAAAGGAAAAAAAAACAGAGAGACAAAAAATATGTTGGCATTGAGGGGCAGAAAACAGAGGAAGCATGCACCAACGAAAAAAAAACCAGAGGAAAAAAAATGCAAGCCTTAAAGGCCACACGGATGATGGAACGCAGAAACAGGGGAGCCATGGACGGAAAAAAAAAAGAGAGAAAAATAAAACGCGAGCCATAAAGGCCATGCGGAAGCGTGAAGATCATACCTTTGCGTTCCTTAACCCTCCTAGGTTGCGTAGGAACAGATTGAACAGGTGGAATCGCCTCGCTTTGCACACTTGAAGGAGCTTCCGGTTGAACACCCACAAGCCTTCGACTTCGCCTTATTTGCATTAACGCTTAGCTCTCCAACTCTCGGGATATTCCTCAGTCTAACCTCTAGTTGGTGAACACAATGGGAAAGAGAAACAGTCTCAATTCTTCTTGGTTGGCTCGCTATTGGTTAGCAAAGAACAAGGAGAAAATGAGAAGAAGAAACGTGAGAGAGCAAGAGAGAGACGTGAGTGCTTGAGGCTAGGGAAAGAATTAGGGTTTTTTCTTTTCAAAGAGTTGTTTATCTTTTTTTTTTTTTTAGCCTAAACTAGGTCTCTCAATCTCTGATAAACATATCCCCGGGATTTCAAAACACCCGGATATTATCCTGAGAAACAGTTTGGCCTAACCTTAAACTCCTCTTAACCGTATCTGAAAAAAAACCCTAAGGTCCAAGCTATTGGGCCAGATAAATATTTATTATTTTTCTTGGACCCAAAAGGCCCAAATTAATAAATATTAATTATTTATTTCCTGGGCTTACATAAGTAACCCAATAAATAATTAATGAGCCCAAATGAACCATAATAATTAATCTTTAATTATTTATTTCTTGGGCTTATATAAATAACCCAATAAATAATTAAACATTAATTATTTCCCCTAGTTTAAGCCCAGGTTAATTTCCTAATTATTCATACTGGACCTAGGCCCTGAATAATTAATTAACCAATTAAACCAGATAATTAATTTCTCTCAACTCCTATTTTTATTTATTTTATTTATTTTATTCCAATCTAATAATAAATTAGACATCATGAATAAAAATAAAAAATAAAATCCTCTTGAATTGAGACCAATTCCTCAACCCAAAATTAGTTAGGACTTACGGGCTATTCCGAGGACCAAAAAGACACATTGCCTTGGCTGCTAAAATGACCAAAATACCCCTGCTATATAAATAGCTGTATTTTGCATTTTAAATATTTCCTAATATCACCATAAGGAAATATTGACCCCAAGGACAATGTTGCATTAGCAAAGTCTCCGACCTACTGGTGAAATGACTAAAATATCCCATCTACATATCGCCGTACATTTAGAAAGGAAGAAGTGTACTAACACCCCTACGGTCCAAGCTATTGGGCTGAAATAATATTTATTATTTCTCTTAGACCCAAAAGGCCTAAAATAATAAACATTAATTATTTATTTTCTAGGCTTATATAAATAACCTAATAAATAATTAATGAGCCCAAATGAACCAAAATAATTAATCTTTAATTATTTATTTCTTGAGCTTATATAAATAACCCAATAAATAATTAAGAATTAATTATTTTCCCTAGTTTAAACCCAGGTTAATTTCCCAATTATTCATACTGGACCTAGGCCCTGAATAATTAATTAACCAATTAAACCAGATAATTAATTTCTCTCAACTCCTATTTTTATTTTATTTATTTATTTTATTCCAATCTAATAATAAATTGGACATCCTGAATAAAACAAAATAAAATAAAATCCTCTTGAACTGAGACCAATTCCTCAACCCAAAATTAGTTAGGACTTACAGGCTATTCCGAGGACCAAAAAGACACATTGCCTTGGCTGCTAAAATAACCAAAATACCCTTGCTATATAAATAGCTGTATTTTGCATTTTAAATATTTTCTAATATCACCATAAGGAAATATTGACCCCAAGGACAATGTTGCATTAGCAAAGTCTCCGACCTATTGGTGAAATGACTAAAATACCCATCTACACATCGCCGTACATTTAGAAAGGAAGAAGTGTACTAACACCCCTATAAACGACATCTACCATCCATAGGCTTCTAGTCCAATGATCCACGACTTCCTGGAGTGTTTCCGCTTTCCAAGGGAGCTACCTTAAAGCAAACATCCGAGTCATGTTTCCCAGGGCCCTGGACATTTTAGACCATTCGGACAACCACAAAGGGCGATATAGTGTAGAAACTATCTTGTACAAGTCTATCTTAACTAACTAGTTACATATACGCAATACACAAGTATATTGGTTCTACTATAGAACCTCAACTATAGCATATCAAAGCATATGCTTCCAGCTTTGTTAGACCATCAACTCATACTCAAGTCGTAGAGTACTAGTCCATGCTGTAGCGGTAGTAGTCTATGTTTCTATCATATAGTACTTTTAGAAACCACTACTATAGGTCCTGTCCTACGTATTCAAAATACGCTTATGTCATGAAGTGAGTGGACTACTCACTGGCTAAAGGTAAGTAATTCCCCATTTGGAATTCATAACATAATAACCTAAACATGATGTGATACCTAGTCTCATCAATAGGTTAAGAACAAATATTTATATGTTAAATAACCCGTGATCCATACCTTACTGTGAAAGACCATCATTCACATGGATCACTTATTTAAACACAATGGGTCTGTTCCAAACGAAAATTGTGCACAAACAAAAGTAAATTCACAAACAATTTCTGAAAATAAATTCTTTTATTAAAATATTCGATTTTATAACAGAAACCTAGTCTAAGAGGGCATATAATCCAACAATCTCCCACTTGCACTCTAATATTAGGTAAGTCCATAGGTGCCCACCCCTATAGAGTCTCAGTATCTTTTGAAGACTCTCTCAGCCAAAGGCTTGGTGAATGGATCTGCTAGATTATTTTCTGAGGCAATATGTTCCACCACGACTTCCCGTCTCTGGATGAAATCCCGGATCAGGTGGTACTTCCTCTCGATGTGTTTCCCTTCTTATGGTTTCGAGGTTCCTTAGATTGCGATACTGCTCCAGTGTTGTAGCAATACATCACAATCGGCCTGTCCATATGTGGTACGACTCCAAGTTTTGAAAGGAACTTCCAGAGCCAAACTGCTTTCTTGGACGCCTCCGAAGCTGCCACATACTTAGCTTCCATGGTTGAGTAAGCAATACAAGACTGCTTGATACTCCATGAAATTGCTTCTCTAGACAATGTGAAGACATATCCACTAGTAGATTTTTTCTCATCCTTATCCGCTTGGAAGTCTGAGTCTGTGTATCCTGTAGGAACCAGATCATCAGCCTTGTAAACCAGCATATAATCTCCCGTTCCCTTGAGGTACTTGAGAATATACTTTACAGCTTGCCAATGAATCTCCCCTGGGTTTGACTGATATCTGCTAACTAAGCCCATGGCAAAGTAGATATCTGGCCTAGTACACAGCATGGCGTACATGAGATTTCCCACAGCCGAAGCGTAAGGAATCCTACTCATTCTGTCATTTTCTTCTTGAAACTTAGGACAGTCATTCGAAGAAAATGACAACCCATGTCTGCAAGGGATTAGAGTTCCCTTGCATGAGTCCATGTTGTACTTGGCCAGCATCTTGTCAATGTATGTTGCTTAGGATAACCCTAACATTCTCTACTTCCTATTTCTGAAGAAGCCTAATCTCGAGAATGTAGCTGGCTTCTCCTAAGTCTTTCATACTGAATTGACTAGACAGCCAAACTTTTGTAGATGATAATGTCCCTACATCATTTCCAATGAGTAGAATGTCATCCACATACAGGACAAGAAAAACCACATTAATACTTTCAAGTTTCCTGTACACGCATGGTTCATCTTCGTTTTTAATAAAACCATAAGACTTTATAGTCTCATCAAAACGAATGTTCTATTCTCTCGATGCCTGCTTAAGTCCATAAATGGACTTCTTAAACTTGCAAATCATATGTTCCTGGCCTTTAGCAATGAAGCCTTCCGGTTGGGACATATAGATGTCTTCGCTAAGATGGCTATTTAAGAATGCCGTATTGACATCCATTTGCCATATCTCGTAGTCATAGTGACATGCGATGGCAAGGAGAATGTGGATGGATTTAAGCATGGCTACAGGGGAAAAGGTTTCCTCATAGTCGATTCCCTCTTTCTGAGTATACCCTTTCGCCACAAGCCTAGCTTTGAAGGTTTCTACCTTCCCATCCGCTCCCCTCTTTCTCTTGTACACCCACTTGCACCCAATGAGTTTTATCCCTTCAAGTGAAACTACAAGATCCCAAACCTGATTGAGGTACATAGACTCAATCTCGGCTTTCATTGCTTCATGCCACAGATTTGCATCGGTATCAACAATAGCCTCCTAGTATCTAGTGGGGTCTTGTTCCTAATGGTCAGAGACCAACTCAAAGGCTTCTCCAGTCTATCTATCCGAACCCTAGACACTCTCCCACTACGACGAGGCTCCACTTGCATAGGCTCTTGAGGCTGTGCCTCTTCTTGTTCCACAATCGGGTCAGAAGAAGTTGATTCCGTAGATAACTTCTCCTCAAGTTCTAACCTTGTCGAACCTTTAGTGGAAGTACTTTGATTATCTTCCAAGTATCTAGCATTGGTACTGACTAGTACCTTCTGCTCCTTAGGATGATAAAAGCAACCTCCCTTTGTCCCTTTTGGATAGCCAACAAAATAGTATAATTCTGATCTCGGTTCCAACTTGTCTTCCTTGATCAGTACATAAGTTGGACAACCCCAAATCCTGAGATGATTCAAACTTGGCTTACACCCAGTCCACATCTCATAGGGAGTCTTAGGTACTGACTTGGAAGGCACCAAGTTCAGAATATATGCCGCGCCGCTGTCTCCAGGGCATATCCCCAAAAGGACACTGGAAGAGTAGCATGAGACATCATGCTTCGGACCATTTCCATCAATGTCCTGTTCCTTCTCTCAGCTACTCCGTTTTGTTGGGGTGTTCCCGGTGCAGAGAGTTGGGATACTATTCCATGATGTACCATGTAGTCCTTGAATTCACCTAGGAGGTACTCTCCACCACGATCCAATCGTAAGGTTTTTATTAATTTACCTGTCTGACACTCCGCTTCAGCCTTAAACTCCTTGAACTTGTCAAAAAAGTCAGACTTGCATCTTATCAGGTAAATGTAACCATACCTTGTACAATCATCCATGAAAGTGATGAAGTACTCAAAACCTCCTCTAACTGGTGTAGACAATGGACCACACACATCAGTGTGAACAAGACTCAACACCTCTTTGGCTCTATCCGCCTTTGGTGTAAATGACCTTTTGGTCATCTTTCCCGTCAGGCAGGATTCACACTGAGGCCAACTTTCCAATCTCAATGAGCCCAAAGGCCCATCATGGATTAGCCTCTGAATCCTGGTTGAGTTAATATGACCCAACCTTAGATGCCAAAGGTATGAATCATTGATATTGGTATTTCTCTTCTTAGTTAAAGGTTTAGACTGAGCGTTATTTGATTGGTTGTTAATAGGGTTTAAAAAGAACAGATTTCCATACATGTGCCCAATACATAAAATTTCTCCATCTCTACTGATAGAAATACCAGAATGGAAAGATACAGAATATCCTTGATTTATAAGTTTTGCAACTGAAATCAAATTCTGACGAAATTTAGGTACATATAAAATATCTTTTAAAGCCACTATTTTATTACAATAAAAAATAAGATCCAAATCTCCCACTGCAAGGGCCTAGACTTGTGCTCCATTACCCACGCGTAGCCCATGTTCGCCCTTCTTGAGTCTTCTAATCTTTCTAAACCCCTGCAAAGAGTTACAGATATGATCAGTGGCTCCTGAATCAACAATCCAATTGGAAGTTGATCTTACCATTGATATAGACTCTAGATAGAAAACATTATATGTGGGGTTTTTCTTGGCTTGAAGATCTGGACACTTCTTTTTCCAGTGTCCCTTCTTCCCACATTTGAAGCACTTGCCCTTTGGTTTGTCCTTAGGCTAGTTCTTGGGCTGGGCTGCTACATTCCCCTTCTTCCTCTTGAGCTTTTTGGGTTTAAGCCCAGTTCTTGAGGAAGAAGCCTTAGCAATCATGGCCTTTGACTGCAGCTTCATGACCTTCTCCGCCATCTGGAGCTCCTTCATCAGTTCAGTTAAACTCATGTTCAATTTATTCATGTTATAGTTCAACTTGAACTGAGTGAAGGAGCCCGGTAGAGATTCAAGAACTATGTCCACTTGGCTCTCGGGCTCAATGATAGCCCCTAAGATTTCCGCCTCCTCGAAAGCAGCAATCATCTTGAGCATATGCTCTCGGATTGATGCTCACTCAGCCATCTTAGTGTTTATAATAGTTCGAAGAGCCTCCTGCCTTGTGAGCCGACTCTTGTCCGCGAACATAGTAGCCAATGATTGACTAATGCCATATGCAGAAGTCATGTGCTTGTGTTTTGATTGGAGCACACTAGACATGGAGGCTAACATATAGCAACATGCCATTTCATCAGCCTTCTTCCATGCCTTCTCAACCTCTCGCTCTTTGGTGGTGGAACCTTCCCCGATAACAGGGTAGGTCTCATAAAGGACATACTTATACTCTTCGGCTGTGAGTATTATGTCTAGGTTCTTTTTCTAGTCCACATAGTTTAGACTCGTTAACTTATTCTCCCTGAGAATAACGGCCAATGGACTAAAAGAACCTCCTACCATTTCTGAAAATCGAAAAATAAAAGAAAGAGTTTAGTTTGTGAAAACAAAATAATTTGTGCACTGAAAATAATTAGGCTCTTAGAAAAACTGACATAGCTTCTTGGGAAGATTAACAGTTTCCTAAGCTAAGTGTATTAACCACTACAAATTAATTTCCCTTCTAGGTAATGATCTAGAGGATAACTCCATCGTGGGATGGTCGTTTCATCTTATTTCCTATGGACATACCTCGCACTATGACCTCCAACGTGGGCTGGCCGATCATAGCACGTGCCCCGGGTTATTAATTACATTCTTCCATTAGATCTAAATCCTTGTGGTATTCTTATCCTATACGGGTTCACTCTCAGGGTGACGCGAGGGGACTCAGATCTCTAATGAGGACCGTGATGGAAGCCGTGGGGCCGTTGGAACCCCTCTCCCACTTAGTCTTAACAAAAAAAAGGTTTTTCTGAAAAATATCATTTTGAAATTTCCATTAAATTTTTCCTTAAATAAAAAATATAAAATCCAAGTCCATTGAAATCTCTATGTCAAGGCTTAAACCCTTTGAGAGATTTCACCATGGACTAATTTTATTTAAGTTAAAACTTAATGATTTCAAAAATTTTCCAATTAAAACTTTCTAAAGACTTTGGTCTCAAGTTTATTTGGCAAAACAATTTTTCTAGTGCAAAATAAAACAAAATGACTCTCCATTTTAATTTACAAAAATATCTAAATCCACTATATTTTCTATGTCAAGGATTAAATCCTTTGAGAAAATATTCAAGGATTAATTTTTGTACAAATTAAAATAACCATTTAATTTTTGAAGAAAAATGTTTTTCTTGTCAAGAATGTTCCCAAAGACTTTGGTCTTTGAGGAAAAACACACATAGGTACACAAAAAAATAGCATGCTCGAAAACAGTAAACGTTTTCTTGCTTTTCTATTTTTAAACCTAAGTGCCCAAATAATAGAATTAAACACATTAATTAATTAATTAATTATCTTGTTTAATCCTAAAATCCCTTACTAATATATTTCATGCAAATATATTCCAAGAATATAAAATATTGTAAAAATATTAACTTCGCCTGGCATGTGACCCAAAACGAAAAAGAAAAAAAAAAAAGAAAATTGACTAGCGGTCCACTGCACCGGCTCTGCCCCCGCATGGCCTGCGGTCCACCGAGGCCGCGCCGCACCGGATCACCTTTGCTGCAGCCCGTGGATCAGCCCGCGCCCGCGACCCGCTTGCCCTCTGCTACCGACCCGCGCATTGACCAGTTCTTCTGCCCGATAACCTACCGTTCGACCCGCGCAATCCAATTGCAATTCTTCAATTTGAAACGGCTCAAAACAAACAGAAATCGGCTCGGCTCGCAGCAAATAGCCGGACGACTCCAGGCACATAATGGTAGCGGCTCGGCTTGACTGCACGGCTTATGAATAGTGTTTCTTATTCGTTTTTCTTTCTCTTTCGCGCGAAAGTTGCAGAGACCTCTGCTCTTCGATTTTTGCTTACTTCTTCGGCTTCTTTGGACATTTTTACTTACAAAAACCCATTCAAAACAAAAACACAACCGCCTATACCCATTTAAATTGGGTTTACACGATCAAACATCAAAGACAAAATTTATTACAGAGAGTCCTATGCTTCAACGGTGAAGCTCACAATCATCCTATCCCATACCAAAACAGCAAAGGATCACAGGTATAATCATCTTCTCTATTTTTATTAACTACCATGCTCCATATATTGATCAAAGAACCATTGGCTCTGATACCACATTGAGGGGCAGAAAACAGAGGAAGCATGCACCAACGAAAAAAAAACCAGAGGAAACAAAAAATCGCAAGCCTTTAAAGCCATACGGAAGCGTAAAGATCATACCCTTGCGCGCTCTAAGCCTACTAGGTTGAGTAAGAGTGGCTTGAACGATAGGAATTGCTTCGCCTTGCCCACTTGAAGAAGCTTCCGGTTGAAAACCCGCTAGCCTCCTACTTTACCTTGTTTGCATGAACGCCAAGCTTTTCAGCTCTCAGAATATACCACAGCCCAACCTCTAGTTGGTGAATATAACGATGAAGAGGAATGGTCTCAAATCTCCTTGATTCTCTTGCTATTGATTAGCAAAGCTCCAAGAAGAAGACACAGAGAATGAAGAAGATGTCTGAGAGAGAGAACTACGTGAGTTTTACTTAGGCTAGGGAGATAAAGGTTTTTTTCTTTTTCCAAAGAGTTGTTTATAGGTCAGCCAAAACTAGGTCTCTTATTATTTGATAAACATATCCCCAGGAAATCATATTTCAAACACCCGGATGTTATCCTGAGAATAAGTTTGGCTTAACCCTAAACTCTTCTTAACCGTATCTGGAAAAAACCCTACAGTTCAAGCTATTGGGCCGAAATAATATTTATTATTTCTCTTGGACCCAAAAGGCCCAAAATAATAAACATTAATTATTTATTTTATGGGCTTATATAAATAACCCAATAAATAATTAATGAGCCCAAATAAACTAAAATAATTAATCTTTAATTATTTATTTCTTGGGCTTATATAAATAACCCAATAAATAATTAAGCATTAATTATTTTCCCTAGTTTAAGCCCAGGTTAATTTCCTAATTATTCATACTGGACCTAGGCCCTGAATAATTAATTAACCAATTAAACCAGATAATTAATTTCTCTCAACTCCTATTTTTATTTATTTTATTCCAATCTAATAATAAATTAGACATCATGAATAAAAAAATAAAATAAAATCCTCTTGAATTGAGACCAATTCCTCAACCCAAAATTAGTTAGGACTTACGGGCTATTCCGAGGACCAAAAAGACACATTGCCTTAGCTGCTAAAATGACCAAAATACCCCTGCTATATAAATAGCTGTATTTTGCATTTTAAATATTTCCTAATATCACCATAAGGAAATATTGACCCCAAGGACAATACTGCATTAGCAAAGTCTCCGACCTACTGGTGAAATGACTAAAATATCCTTCTACACATCGCCGTACATTTAGAGAGGAAGAAGTATACTAACACCCCTCTAAACGACATCTACCATCCTTAGGCTTCTAGTCCAATGATCCACGACTTCCTGGAGTGTTTCCGCTTTCCAAGGGAGCTACCCTAAAGCAAACATTCGAGTCATGTTTCCCAGGGCCCTGGATATTTTAGACCATTCGGACAACCACAAGGGGCGATATAGTGCAGAAACTATCTTGTACAAGCCTGTCTTAACTAACTAGTTACATATATATAATACACAAGTATATTAGTTCTACTATAGAACCTCAACTATAGCATATCAAATCATATGCTTCTAGCTTCGTCAGACCACCAACTCATAGTCAAGTCGTAGAATACTAGTCCACGCTATAGCGGTAGTAGTCTATGTTTCTATCATATAGTACTTTTAGAAACCACTACTACAGGTCATGTCCTACGTATTCGAAATACGCTTATGTCATGATGTGAGTGGACTACTCGCTGGCTAAAGGTAAGCCATTCTCCATTTGGAATTCATAACATAATAACCTAAACATAATGCGATTCCCAGTCTCATCAATAGGTTAAGAACAAATGTTTATATGTTAAATAACTCGTGATCCATACCTTACTGTGAAAGACCACCATTCACATGGATCACTTATTTAAATACAATGGGTCTGTTCCAAACGAAAATTATGCACAAACAAAATGTAAATTCACAAACAATTTTTGAAAATAAATTCTTTTATTAAAATATTCGATTTTACAACAGAAACCTAGTCTAAGAGGGTATATAATCCAACAGGCATTTCATATGAAATGGTTGATCACAAAAGAGCTGATCAAATAGCTACTACATTGTAAAAAAGAAAAAAAATAGAAGTCAAGCCTCCATAGATGAAGTGTGAGGCGTCTTGATCTACTGGGCAAAAGAAATAATGGCAAGCCGATTTAGATCTTCCTCGAGCGGATCAGCTGCCGTTGGGGTCTCTTCCTTTTCTTTCGCAAGAGAGGCAAGTTCCTCCGGAACCGGTTCAGGGTTAACAACCGATTCCTTTGTTAAAAGTGGACCCGTTCTGACATCCCTAACTTGTGTACCAGAGGGTCCAGCCTCATCGGGACTACAGAAGAAAGTGGCCAAGTAAGTTTGGAAGTCATCCCACGACGATTGCATACCGTGTAGCAACTTGTCAGAATGTTGCATTTCCATCTGGAACAGTTCTTTTTCGGCTTCCAGCATGAGCCGATCATCCTGATACTTGGCTGCCATCTTTTCGGCAAAAGAGACTATCTGCTGACAGGTGTTCTCGGCCTCAGGCTTCTCGTCGGGGCCTGTTTTTCAGAGTCTAATTCCTCTTAGAGCGCTCGTAATTGTGTCTCAAGGCCCTCAATTCTCTCAACTCTGGTAGAAATATCAGCTTGAAGGATGCCCAGGCAAGTAGAGGCTACCTGATGATGCGTCCGTAGAAACACTTCCCAGCCTTGGAGCTCTCCCAAGGCTTGAAGTTGACGTGAAACTTCGTCCCGCCTACTCTGAGTATTGGAAAGGAAGCGTTGGGTGAATCGCATCTGCCCTAAATAGTCAACCGATAAGCGCCTCAACTCCATTGAGACATTGGAAGTGGTTGATTGCGCCAACAGCAGTAGGGCCCAGCTAATAGCTTTTTGAGAAGAGGGGCTGGTCGGCAGGTCCGTTGCTAATAGACTCTGCAGAAGTTCTAGCACTGCGGCTTTCGTTGTTACTAGTTAAGAAGGGGCAAGCTCTATTGGAGGTTCAGAGGCTGTGGCTGCAGGGGGTGTGATGGGTTTTTCAACTGCTATTCTCTCTGACGAAGGCGCTTCAGGCACTGGTGAAGGTGGAACGGCAGAAGTCCCTTCCTCTGCTGTTGTCATTCCTATAGGAGATCGGGGGCATAGCCGCCGATGATTCTAAAAAAGAATAGGAGATCACCAACTGGCTGGTCCTCTGTTTCTACAAAGAAAAGTAGTATGCAGTTAATTCTGAGCCGATGGACGGAAAGCATGGAAAAGAAGAAAGAAAAAAAATATTTCAAGCCGAACCTTAGCAAATGCCGGAGTATGAAGGGTCTGTCATCTTTTTGACCGCCTCAGTAAGGGGGGAATAGTTCTTCTTCTTCTTCCTCGTTAGCAGGAAATAGTGTGGAGGTTCTTTTTGCTGGCAGCATGCGAAACAACGGCATTGTGATCGGACTAGCAGAGACTTTGCTCTGTTTGCTTTTCTTCAGCGCAGACACTTCTATCTCTACCAATGCTGACCCCACCAATCTAGGCAACCACGTCTCTATTGGACCAGAAAACAGCATTTCGCTTAGCAACCGCCACCACAGGTTAAAGTTTGGCGTGGGCGCCTTGATAACCTGAAAAAGAGAATACTCAAAAGAACGGAGAACCATTAGAGACCTATTAGCTAAAGTCCACACATCTTCAGCTGATAGGACAGACATAACAAAGTAAGAGAAGATATAACTAGGATCAGTAGGAATGTCTTAAATTAGCCCAAATTACCGTGAAAAGTAATGTGAGTTGTACTGTTCGCAAGAAGACTTAGTGCTCCGAGCACCTAGTTTTGCCACAAGAAGGAGTTCTCGGGAGTAGAGCATTTGGGCCCAGATGATTTCTTGAGAAGCTTCCGGTGCCTCGACAAGTTTTGTCAGCTAAAGGGGCATGTCTCCCCAGCAAATTAAGGATAAAAGTAGGGCACATTCTAAAGCTAGTTCTGATAGAGGTAAGCCATGATAGTATTGGCAGAAGACCTATTTGCAAGAACCTTCAATAGCCGATAGCCAGTGGCTTGGTTGGCAGAACCCACGAAACCTCCGGAAATCATATTGACGCCGAACTGGGGGAGGTATTGATAGAGCCACAGTTGCATAACCCAGAGGGGGCTCCTAAGATTCGTTAGATCACCCCCAGTCAACAAGGTTGAAATTATTTGGTTTATTAGCCGATACACTAGGACCAGAAACAGGGAAGCAATGTCGCAGCGTCTTTTCTTCCTCAGCAGAGTCGATACATAGTATCGGTACTCATTACTTATTCCTGCCAAATGGGAGCAGAGAATATACTTGCAGAGACATAGCCAGAAGAAAGCCGATTGTTACTGCTCTGACGGAACAGGACCGACGCCCCTTTGCGCTGCCATAAAATTATCATAGGAGGCGGTGGATTTGTCCAAATGGACCTCAATGGCAAGTAAGATTTCTTCGTTATGTAGGGTGGGGATCTCATCACCATTGCAACGGAAGCGCAAGATGGTGCAAATATCTAGTATTGTGGGGGAAAACATGCCGTGATGGAAGATGAAGCCATTGATCGCTGGGGACCAAAATGGCAAAACAGCCGAGAACAAGTTACGGTTGAAGGTCATCTCAAAGTCGAACATCATGATGGCGTCACGGATGCCCCATTGGTCCCAAAGGGCACCAAAGGTAGCCTGACAGTGATCGTGCCATTCCCTATAGCCTTTCAGAGGATGCGGCCAGTGGCGGAAAAAGAAAGGCAGGCTGGCCGTGGAAAAGTTGTCCCAGAGCAAGGGAAGGGTGAAGCCCTCTGGATAGATGAACCGCAGGTGTTCTGTAGTGACTTTCGTTGGCAGAAGCCGGGGACCCAAGGCGTAAAGACCGACCTCGGCTTGGATCAGAGCCAGGGGGGAATGATTGACGGGAGTAGCTATGGAGAATTAGAGATTCTCCAATTTAAGAAATATATACTAAACAGGGGAGAATTTCACAAAGAAGATAGAATTCTGAGCAGAATAGAGTTATTGCAGAAGAAGGAGTTCGTATCGGTGAAGAATGAACGATGAGGACCACGGCTATTTAAAGAGGAGTTTCAAAAGACTAGCTATTCATGGACTTCGAAGCCAAGGAGTCAGCACATTTCTACAATGATCGGGACGTTCTGTTTTTGTCAAAAAAAGAACGGTTATAAATTTAAAAGGGGTACAATTCTCGTTGCTTCACTTGTTCGCGCCATCAAAGTAACGGGACTCGAGGGGGTATGTGTTGATGTCATTTTTAGCCGATCCGTTGCAACGGTAACTTTCAGTTGAAGCCGATACGAATTCTGCCAAATGGATGATGAAGTCAAGAAAAATCCTCAGCGGCTGTACCCGGTCAATATCAGAACTAAGAGCCGATGAACTATCACTCGCACACCTTGGCACGATTGGTAGGACGTTACTGTTCTCGACCGCCAAGAATGGGCCATGAAGCGGGATTTCCTCCACGTTCGAAAGTCGGCAGCTGTGCCACAGTAAGTATAAAGCAAGCAGGAATCCCAGATTGAAGATACCAACACTCATCTCAGACCAAATTACCAAATCTTTCCAGTTTTTCATTCCTTTTTTCCGCTTTATTTACAGCTTTGTTTGCTGCTTTCTTACAACTTTGTTTACAACTTTGCTTACAGCTTTGTTTACAATTGTCCTTACTCCTTTGATCACAAAGTTTCCGTCTGATGTTGCTTTGATTATCAGTTACTGTATTCATTCGTCATTTTAATCGAGATACGTCCTATTTAGTTCCATTCTACTTTCGCATGCAATATTTTTGCCTGTTTGGACCATTTCTATAATAAGTTTAAGGAATCCACTTCTTTTAAAAGGTCCGCCCCATCTATTCACTTTCCCATCAAATTGTTTATATTCATCGGAAGAGCAGCCGATCGACACCTCCATTGGCACCCTTTTCGTAAGGCAACAGTTTTCAAATCTTTTCTTAAGGGTTAGAAAATATAAGTCAAATTTAGAATCTATTATAATAAAATAATTTTTAATCAGTTTAACTATCACCTTGTAACAAAGTATGTGTGGAGCATGGATGCTGCGAAAATGAATTTGATTATACACATGAAATGGAGATTTTTATTATCAATTCATCATGTGCATGGCTCATTGATGCATATATTGCAGTATTGAACTGTGATTTTGGGACCTACGACTGTGCTTTTATCAATTACGACTTCTCGATTGTTTTCTTTGTTAGACCTACGCGTATGATTTCAAATTAAATATTTTTATTTATATTATATTATTTCAAATTAAGTGTTGTTTTTTTAATTAAACATATTTTTAATAAAGTTTACACAATTCATCGTCTCTAATTTTAAAAAAATATAAATTTTACTAAATACACGAGTTATATTTTCTTATTCAGTAAATAATATGATCATTTGAATAAGTTTAAATGCTCTCTTGAATCGTAATGACAAATCAATTTAAAATGTGGAGACTATAATTTTTGCATCACAAATATGCATATGGGTACGTGATTGGAATTTCCTCCTCTGGATCTCTTAGGGCCCTTCCTTTGGAGCAGAGCGTAGGTGCAACGGCTGTATTGGACACGTGGGGAATGAAATTATGAAAACAACCATGAAAGTTCCACCGTCTTTTGTCAGCTTCACTATATTACTCGACTTTTTAATTATGCACATTTATCCACTGCCTAAGATGTGTAATTTTGCTGTGTAATGTCTTCAATATGTTTTCTTTAGCACCCTGTAATTCATACCGAATTTAGTTTAGTGGAGGAGGATTTCTGCTTCTAATTCACAAGTTAATCTCGCTTAGGAATATATAAGTAAGAATTAAATTAAGAATTTGAAATTAGAAGACAAATTATATGAAAATATTGATTAAAAAAATAATATTATAATTTTTTAAAATAATTGTGATGACAAAAAGAAAAAATTTAAAATGATTTTTAAAAAATTATTTTTGTAAGAAAAATACAACATTATAAAAAGTTTGGAGGACAGATGCCACCCTCTAGTTCAGTCAATGAACACAAGTTTAAAAAATATTTAAAATTTCAAAAAAATTGGATTCTTGCTATAAAATTAGGGTAGTGTTAGAATAAAATCTTCACACTACACACTAATAAAACTCTAACTATTTTGCACAAGAATTTCTCTCTTTCTTTTCTCTCACAATTTTCTCTAATCTTTCTTTCACTAATCTTTCTTTCACAAAATAATGGTGTATTACAAGTTTAGAGAATAGCTCTATTTATAGAGCTCTAATTAGTGGATTACATCATGGCATACATCATCTTCCACTAATCTTAATTAGTGGTGTCTCCACTAAATGGTGGACATCCATAAAAATCTTCTAATAATTCACATAAATCCATAATTAGTGGAGCCTCCACTAATTAATAAAGATTTCAATAATTCATAATACTCCCTCTTGGATGTCCATCCATTACATAAAGAATATGCCTCGTTAAAACCTTACTAGATAAAAACCTAGTGGGAAAAAAATCTAGTGAAGGAAAAAGAGTACACTATTCTATATTTCCATTTATTACTCCCCCTGATGAGATGATTCCTTTAAATCTTTAAACCGACGCATACCGATTTTATATCTCAACTTTTCAAATGTTGCGATCGGTAAAGTCTTCGTGAAAATATCTCGCGAGGTTATCACATGACCGAATTTGTAGCACATCAATTTCACCTTTCTTCTGGAGTTTATGAGTAAAGAAGAATTTTGGTGAAATATGTTTTGTCCGATCTCCTTTAATATATCCTCCTCGTAATTGAGCTATGCAAGCTACATTGTCTTCATAAAGAGGAGTTGGAATACCTTTGATTGATGATAATCCACAACTTTCTCGGATATAATGAATCATGGATCTTAGCCATACACATTCTCGACTTGCTTCATGAATGGCTATAATTTCAAGCATGATTTGAAGAAGTAGTCTGCTATAGATTGTTTCGTAGAACGCCATGATATAGCAGATATTTCCACATGTAAATAGATAGCCCGTTTGAGAACGTGCTTTATGTGGATTAGATAAATAACCAGACATCTCGCATAACCTATCAATGTTGGACTGGTTTTATTTGAATAAAATAATCCGAGATCAATTGTACCTTGGAGATATCGAAGGACTTGTTTAATTCCATTCCAATGTCGTCGTGTTGGTGAAGAACTAAATCTTGCTAATAAATTGACAGCAAAAGCAATATCAGGTCGTGTATTATTAGCAAGATACATCAATGCACCAATTGCACTGAGATATGGTACTTCAGGACCAAGGAGTTCTTCATCATTTTCTTGAGGTCGGAAAGGATCTTTATCCACATTTAATGATCGCACGATCATTGGAATACTCAATGGATGTGCTTTGTCCATGTAAAATCTTTTTAGCACTTTTGTCTGTATATGTTGATTGATGAATAAATGTTCCACTCTCCAAATGTTCAATTTGTAAACCAAGGCAAAATTTGGTTTTACCAAAATCCTTGATTTCGAATTCTCTTTTAAATAATCAATTGTTTCTTGGAGCTCTTCGGAGTTCCAATAAGATTAATATCATCAACATATATAGCTAATATCACAAATTTAGAACCAGATTTCTTAATAAAAACGCATGGACATACCTGGTCATTTTTAAATCCCGCTTTCAATAAATATTCACTAAGACGTGTAAACCACATGCGCCCAGATTGCTTCGAGGCCATATAATGATTTCGCAACTTGATGGAGTAATTTTCACGAGGATAATGTTTATATGCTTCGGGCATATGAAATCCTTCGAGGATTTTCATGTAAACATCATTTTCTAAATTTCCATACAAGTAAGCAAGTGACAACATCTAATAGGCGCATATCTATCTTTTCATGTACTCGCCAAACCGATAAGATATCGGAGTGTAATAGCATCAACAACAGGAGAATAAGTTTCATTATAATCAATACCTGGTCTTTGTGAAAAACCTTGGGCTACTAATCGCGCTTTATATCGAACGATTTCACTCTTTTCATTGCGCTTTCGCACAAATATCCATTTGTAGCCAACGGGTTTTGTACCTTCCGGTGTTCGGACTGCAGGTCCGAAGACTTCACGTTTTGCCGGTGCATTTAACTCCGATTGAATCGCATCTTTCCATTGCAGCCAATCTTTTCTATGCCGACATTCATCAATCGATATTGGTTCGGGATCATCATTATCCTGTGTAACATCAAGAGATATATTGTATGCAAATATATTATCAATAACAGTTTCTATCCGATTCCAACTTCTACCGGAAGTGGTATAATTGATAGAAATTTTAGTGTTACTTTCATCAACTTCTGGTTCTTTGTCATCAGTTCTCTCTTGGTCTTTATCATTCTTTTCTTCAATATGATCTTCTGGATCATTTAATCCTCTTTTCTTTCGAGGATTTTTATCTTTAGAACCAAGAGGTCGGCCACGCTTTTGGCGTGTTTTTGACTCAGCAGCTATAGGTATAATATTTTGTTCTGCTGGAACTTCAATTCGAATAGGAGCATTTATAGCTGGAATATGCGATTTTGTAACTCTTCTGGAGTCAACAAAAGTATCTGGCATTTGATTTGCAATGCTTTACAAATGAATTATCTTTTGAACTTCAAGTTCACACGCGCTTGTATGTGGATCAAGATAATTTAAAGATGTTGTCCAATCACGATCTTTCTTGTACTGTTTCTATTCTCCCCCTAATTTAGGGAATAATGATTTCACAAGAGAATAAGAAAAGAAATATAAGAAAATGATGACAAGTAGGAAATGCCAAGAAAAATATCCCTTTTTTTTTTTTCACTCTTCCCGGTACCGACTTTTCCTCTTCCTCTCTTATCTTTTCTTCTCCTCCGACCCTCTACCTACCATCTACCTCTTCTTCTTCCTCATACTGATATATATATATATATATATATATGTATCGATATATATATCGGTTATCGATCATTAGTAAACATCAAAAACAAAAATCACAAAGCGAGATATGGAGACTCGTAATTCATTTGAGACATGGTCAAATTTTGACTTAGTTTCGCAGCGAGATGTTGATGTATTTTCTTTTCCAAACCAACCGCTTCGCCTAATTCGAACACGGAAGATTTTGATATGTTTTCCTTTCCAAACCAACCGCTTACGCCTAATTCAAACGCAGAAGATTTTGATATGTTTTCCTTTTCAAACCAACCGCTTCGTCTAATTCGAACGCGAAGATTTTGATATATTTTCCTTTCCAAACCAACCACTTCCTCCTAATTTCGGGTGAGATACCTTTGATGGCTTCCATTTGTTTTTAGTGTGCTTGATAATGAAATTAAACTCTCTTTTGGTTTGTTTTTTTATGTAAATCGGTGGAAGTTTTGAACATACTGCTTTGGACCAAGTTGATCTGCTCCTACAAGAGACTGCTTTTGATACTGTTCCTCTTGATACTATTCCTTTGAATGAGGATATGCTTGTGCATGATCCTTTCTACTCTCTAATGGATTTTGAACAAAGCCAGAATATGTTTCTAGGTTCTTATACATTTAAACATGGATTTTGAATGGTATTACCTTTATCGATATTATTTTCTTTTTCTAGGAGAAATAATGAGTGGTCTTGGCAGCGAAGTCAGAGTAAGTACTCATGAAATGCATAATATCGAAGTTCAAGATATTATTGTAGACAAAATTCCTGGGGAGAAGAAGATGATTAAGAGGCAGAGAGAGAAGAAGGGCAATAACTCTCAAACACTATCAAGAGAAACAATTTCGCAGTACTTTTACCTACCAATCATGAGCGCAGCCAAAGCACTGAATATTGGCATAACCCGTCTCAAGAAAAGATGTAGGGAGTTAGGAATTCGTCGATGGCCTCACAGAAATTGGTGAGCTTGGAGACCATAATCAAGAATGTTCAGGTTCTCTCTCATACATACTTATAATTTGTAAGTATGAAACTATGAAAGATTTATAAGTAAATAACCGATGATATCACTTCGATTTACAGGATATGCAAAATAAAGAAGAAGGAGGACATATGGCTGAGAAGAAATTACAAGAAGCCATTGCGATACTGGAATGTGAAAAACAGTTGGTGGAAGAAAGTCCTAATACGCAGTTAGAGGACCAAACACAGAAATTGAGACAAGCATGCTTCAAGGCCAAATATAATAAGAAATATAATAAACTTAAGGAGATCATAAAATCTCAAGACTCATTTCGCAGTAATTTTACGGCTACTTCTGCTGCTAGTCTCGATGCTGGCTCAAAAGGGAAAGAAAAGGAGGAGGATGTCGAAAAAGAGGAGCTGAAGTCCATAATTACTAATTGTTTGTCGTCCTCTAATGTAAATATTGAAAAAGAACAATTACAAACCTTCATCTTACATTTGTCAGCTCAATTACAAAAGAGCAACTATAAGCATGTATCATCAAGTTCATATGAACACTAGTGCTATGAATAAAAGATGTGATGCTTATTATTAAAGGAAATATCTTTTTCCCTTATTATCTTTTCTGTTCCACTTCGGTGGCCGATATTTCTCCGTGATAAGGGAAATATCGAGTGTGTCCATGACCATAACCACGGCCACTCGCCACAACTACGACTATAACGATGGCTTCTCATCGGAGCCAACGAGCATTCACTTCTGGGAGTGCTGTTGAGCCAGTTCATCTGGCTTCATGATTTCTCAATAATAACTCATGTTAAAGCTGTCAAATTTGGATACCCTTTTTCTCGATATTGTTACTGTAGAACATGAAAAATGGAGAATGTCTTCTCCAATATAACTTCATCAGTAACTTTTTCTCCGTAAAATTTTTAACTAAGATGTAGTTTTATACATCACGGAGTTCACGGTTTTACAATCTTGCAACTTCAGGTGCAACCATTCATACCGTGCAGTGGGTAGTACGACCATCTTCAGGTGGTCAAATCTTTCTTTTTATCCACATGATATATGGATCTCCTTTTTTTTTTTTTAGCATTTAGATGCATTTTTGTATGACATATAAATTTTTTTTTTTCAGAAATATCAAGGGTTACAAATTCGAATTTAGCGAGATCAATAAATGCGTACCTGTCTTCTGGCTTTAATAACGGCAGAGACTTGTGCTGATAACGTGTTATAAAATTAGGGTAGTGTTAGAATAAAATCTTCACACTACACACTAATAAAACTCTAACTATTTTGCACAAGAATTTCTCTCTTTCTTTTCTCTCACAATTTTCTCTAATCTTTCTTTCACTAATCTTTCTTTCACAAAATAATGGTGTATTACAAGTTTAGAGAATAGCTCTATTTATAGAGCTCTAATTAGTGGATTACATCATGGCATACATCATCTTCCACTAATCTTAATTAGTGGTGTCTCCACTAAATGGTGGACATCCATAAAAATCTTCTAATAATTCACATAAATCCATAATTAGTGGAGCCTTCACTAATTAATAAAGATTTCAATAATTCATAATAATTCTGAGTTTCTTTCTTTCTTTCTTTTATTTTCTTCTTCTTCTTTTTTTTTTTTTTTAAGAAGTATGGGTTCAAGTTAATGCATATGTTTTGAGAGAGGAAATCATTTTCTTTTTTTTTAAGTTTTCCCCCAGGCACACGTTAATTTATATATATATAGTAACTAATTTATATATTGCGCAATCTCCTTAAAATTCAATGTGGATACAATAATTATCATACACTCTAATTTTAATGTGGATACAATAATTATCATACACAAATCTTAATTAAAAATATTAAGATTTTTTTATTAGCGTGGGCAATATTATGTACCCAAATCTATTTAAGATTTGTTCAATTTTTTATTATTTAATTTTTTTTATGATTGATTTATTCATTTATGAAATTACCCAAATCTTAATTAAAAATATTATGTACCCAAATCTTATTTCAACTCTAACACACACACACAAAGAGGAAACGAAATATCCCAACTGTATGTAATTTTTTATCTTCATCATCATCATCATCATCATCATCATCATCATCATCATCATCATCATCATTGAGTGAATGAAATCTACATGCCAATTAAATTTTTACAATAATCTTAAATATTCTAGTCTTGTTTGTTTTAATTTGAAATGATTTATTAATTTGAGCAATTATCTTAAATATATTTTAATTAGAGCAATAATTATTGTATTTAGATTGGATTTTAAAGAGGTTACACAAATATGACATGGATTAATTATCATATTGTTGTTGTTAAAATAGGGAGCCGATACAAATGGGGATCGACTTCATATCCGATAAACACAAACGATCTGCTATGGTGAAACAGAAAATGATATCAGATCTTTTTTGAATTAGGGATCGGGTTCCTTGAACTTACTATAGAAAGGGTTCAAGAAAGTTAGCTGAGAATGCTCAACGGAAAGACCTTTCTGGGAGAACAAAATGATACTTGTATTAAATTGCTTAAAGGAAAGTACAGAAAGAGTACGATATTGTAAAGAAGAACAGAAAGTTATAAGGAAAAACTAGAAATAAAGCTGTAAAGGAAAGCTATAACAACGCAGTAAGAAAACTATAAGGAATTGAGATTCTAGACTAAAAAGCTGTAAATGATGATAAAGTAGAAGAAATTGAAATTGAATGTTGCTGGTTGATGGTCTGATTGTGCCTTGGTTCTAGGCAATGCTCCCATTTTATACTTGCTGCAAACGAGCCACTAATAGATCGTGGAGTTTCTTTCGGCCAAAGAATGCTCCCAACGGTCGTGCAAAATTCTTGCGCCGAAAGATCAGGAATCTGTTTTCCTTCTTATCGGCTCCGTGGTGCCGATGTTAACCATGACTATCGGCTGCTTAAAAGGTTGACTTTATCGGCTCGTCCCAATTTATCAAATCGGCACCGGCTCAAAGTAACCATTGTGTCGGCTCGGCAAAGTTGACGTCAACACATGCCCCCCCTCCCGAGTCTCGTTGTTTCAGTAGACGCGAATCAGCGAAACGATGGGAATCGTACAACTATTAATGGCAGCCGTTCTTTTTCTGACAAAAATCGAAACGTCCCAAACATTGTGGAATAGTTGTGACGCCTCGGCCTTATAACCCGCGAACGGCCTCAATTTCAAATCTCCTTATAAGTAGCAGTGGTCCCCAATCGGAACTCCTCACCTCCTACGACTCCTATCTTCTTCAGAATTCTACTGCTTGAGTGATTCATCGATCCTTTATCTTTTTGCCATAATTCCTTGCGAATTGTAAATTTTCTTTTGGTAAAAAGACAACATTGTAATGGCAACCCCTACCGATAAGAACATTCTTTCCTCGGTCCAAGCCGATGCCAAACTGTTTGCCTTGGGCCCACGTCTCTTGCCTGCAGAAGTTACCGCTGAACACCTGCGGTTTGTTTTGCCTGCTGATTTCACTTTCCCTTTGCAACACGATACTTTTACCACCACCAATATTTCCTCTTCTTTTCGTCATTGGCCCCGCAAATTCAAGAATTACAGAGAATGGTGAGATTGCTGTTACGCCCGATTTGGGGCCATCTGGGCGCAATGGGGATTTTCGGACGCCATCATGATGACCGACTTCAAGATGGCATTTGACCATAATCTGTTTGCCGCCGTTCTTCCTTTTTGGTCCTCAGCTAAAAACGGCTTCATCTTTTCGCACGGGATGTTTTCCCCCACCATTCTTGACATCTACACCATCCTCGGCTTTCGATGTAAAGGCGATGAGATTCCGAGGCTTCATGACGAAGAAAACATACCAGCCGTTGAGGCTCGTCTGGACAAGGCCTCCTCCTCATATGGCAACTTTATCAACGTTCAACGAGGGGTGGAGGATACTCCTTCAAACCAAGAACAAGCGGCCTTCCTATGGCTTTGGCTGTGTAAGTATGTTATTTGCTCCCATTCTGCTGGCGTCAGCAATGAGTACCGATACTATGTATCGGCTCTCTTACGGAGCAAAAGGCTTTGTGACCTTGCCTCTTGGGTCCTCGCCTTGGTCTATCACACCATTAATCAGCTGATGGCTGCCCTTGTCATTGGGGAAGATCCGACCAACCTTGGGAGCGCACTCTGGATTGCCCAACTTTGGCTGTATCAGTATTTGCCCAAATTTGGCATCAGTCGGCTTACAGGAACCCAGACAAACTCTTTTGAGTGGGCGACCGGCTATCGGCTGCTTTGGATCCCTGTAAACGCTGCTTCTACCGAAACCATCATCTCGTATCTTTACCAATGTCGAGACTTCCATTTTACTATCTTCTTTCTGTTGGGGATATGCCCTAGAGTCAATTTGTACTTATACAATTGTCATTATGTTTTATATAATAATATGAGGCTTTCCTTTCCATGAATAGTGAGTTTTGTTTTGTTGGTCATCAAGTACGTGACTTGATAGTAAAACCCTACAATGAATACAATGACTATTCTAAAACTGTCCCTGATCGATTATTATTATTGAAATAATAATAAATTAAGATTAGTATGTTTGTGACTTGATGGCTATGTTTTACTGGCCATGGATATTTGTGATATCGAGTCAAGACATAAATAAATGTTAGAGAACATTGTATTGGACATGACCCACTGTGAGAGTACTTCATGGAATATGTCATAAGTACTTTCTAGCCATAATAATATTGAAAGTCCTTCGACCTAAATTCATCATAGTTTCTTACTTGATAAATTCTATATTTTGACATTGTCTAAAGTTATCTTTAACCAGATAATAAATTAGAATACTGTTGGATATAGAATAAATCAAGGAGAGGAATATGATTGATTGTGAAGGAATTTGTCCCTCTCGATTATGGGAGAGATATCCATGGGCCCCTTGATAAGTTAGACTGTTAAAATGCATGGCCGTGCTCAAATATATCAATCTAAGATATTGATATCATTTGTTTGAACAGTCTACTATGAAATCAAGAAATAATTGATTAAGTTTCATAAGGATGACATGCTCCGTGCCTTATGCTTAATCTGGATATCGTGTGACAAAAGGACTAAATATAAAATTATGGTTTGGTTCAAAGAGATCGCCAATCTTCATTTAACCTGGATAGTTATAATGTTTTGCTAGAAACCGCTTATAACTTGTGGGCCATTTAAATATGATTTAGGCATCGCTGCAGGTGTTAAATGAACCTATAGGGTCACACAATAAGCGAACTTGTTAGGTTATTTTTCTGGTGACCAGGTTCGATGAATCTGGATGATATCCAGATTATAAGAATCTGACTCGGTAAAATAATTAGTTAAATTACCGAGATAATGGCAGAATCTTATCATATCAGTTTTAATTTAATTTGAATTTAAATTAGAATATGATAAGATATTATTAGGGTTGGACTCTAAGAGGTTCGAGGGTTTTTTTAAGAAAACCCTAGCCGTCTTTCAATAGTCCAAATTTTTCGGTTGAGAACATTCGTGCCATTCTCTACCAGAAAAAAAAAACCTCTCAAACCCTAGGTGCTAGCACTCCCTGGGTATCGAGTGAGTTCGCGGTGTGTATCCGATAGAGGACGTTCGCATACTGCAGCGTCTGGTGATTGTTCGGGTTGAGCGTATAACAGCGCAACTAGAATCGAAGGATTTCGATTACAGCAACCAGAGGTAATTCTTAAAGCTTAGATCTTCTTAATCGTTTACTTGGGTCCTCGGGAGGGATTCGTAGATGTTTTCCGCGTTTAGGAGTCCACGAATCCCAACACTTTCCGTATGCTGCTCATCAAGAAGGCTCCCTTTGGTTGAAAAGCTTGTCGGAAAGTCCTGAAGCCACACAAGAAACTCTATGGGCCCGAATTCTATGCCCTTGAGAAATTCTCCTGGGGCCAAGCCTGGAGCTCGGAGTGCTAAGACCTCTTGTGAGAGGTACAACCCCCATTGCTTCTCCCGCCAATTTAGGCTGATACAAGATATTCCCGCAGACCCGGGGCACGTTTCCTCCTTTTCTGTAAAACCGGTGCTATCGGCTGAAAACGTACAAACCTTAGCTAAAAGCACCCAGGCCATTCTGAGGTCTTTTGAATTTAAATCCTTCCAGGTGGTATTGGAGACTTCCCCGAACTTCAATTTATGGTGGAAGCTACTGAGTGGGGCCCTGTTCTCTACCCCCATAGGCGTCTGGCTTCTGCGAATTCCAGGGCTGGCCACCTCTTTACCTGAACCATTATCTGCTAAGAAAGGAAAATAGGTAAAACACCCTGTAAGTCCTGTAATAATGTCGACCTTACATACTCTCTTGGTGCAAAAAACTGCTGCTACTACTCCTGCTGTCCTGGAGGACGAGGAAGAAGAGGTCGAGGTCCCGTCCCTATTCCGTCGATCAAAGAGGAAACATGAAACACTGACTCCTCCTGTTTCCAAGGTTTTCTTTTGGCAATTCTTGTCTTACTCTGTTCCTCCAATGTTCAATTTTGTCTAATTATCAACATAATCCTTTCTGCAGAAACGCAAACAAGGGATAGGCTGTCCCGTTATCATCGACACTTCTTCTGACTCGGAGGAAGGTATTATGCTCTGTACTTTAGCCGAAAGGGCGGCTGAAAGAACTGCTCATTCGACAACAGAGGCCCCGTCGGTGGAGGCTACGGCTCCTCCTCCCACGGCTGACGTGTCGGCCTCCCTACCAACAGCAACCTTTCCATTGGCTAAGCTTCTGACTCCAAAAAGTCCATCATCTGTTCTGCTAAGGCTTGAAAAACAACCAGTGGCTGATGATATCGAAATAATTGTGCCTCTCCCCAGCCAGGGAACTAGAGAAACTACTGCTTCCCTGCCAATGCTAACGTTGGCTTCGGCGCTGCACTTCCTTGATGGCCTCATCGGCGCTTCCTTGCCTACTGAGAAGTCCATTATGGAAAATGTGAGTCGCGCCCTTCTGCAGATTGTTCAATCAGCCGACCCCGATATGTCCCCAACACTTCGGGACTTGGCAATTAGGTGCCTGGGGCAAAGGCCCTTCACTGGTTGCTTCTTATTTAACACGCAGCGCTGTCGGGATGAAGCGCATGACCAGCTAGAGCTTCTAAAACTGCATCGAGAAAATGCAGCATTTGCGGAAAAAGATCGCCGGGAATTCATAGGTCATCTTATGCTTCTGCGAGCTGACATTGTGGAAAGAAAAGGGAAAATTGAACGGCTCGAACGTCAAATATTTGAACTCCAGGAAGAACTTGCCTCTGAGGAAAAGGCCTTGGAGCAGCAACTTGAGTCATAGAAAGGGCTTCAGGAAATAGTCAACGTCATTAATGACTCCCTTCTTCAGCATAATGACGAATGGCTAATGCTGGAGGCAAAAGAGGAACTGCTCGAAGCTGAACTATCAAACTCAACCGCCCTACTGAATGAGATGAAGTCTGGGTGGGACCGCTTTGTGGCTGAGCTGAACAAGGCTCTACATCCTTCGACTGTCAACGAAGTAGGCCCTTCCGGAACTCAAACTGAAGAAACTACCCCTTCGACGGCCAAAACAGGCATTCAAGAGATGTTCGCTAACGAAGTGGCCCTGCCTCCCGAAAGAGGAGCAGAAACGGAGGCTGAAATGGTTGAAAAAGAGTTCCTAGTTCCTGATCCGCAGCCAACAGAAACTACCGTGATGTCTAGTCAAGCGTCCGCAGAATCAGAAGATCCAAATCGGCTGGCAATTGTTCCTTATCGGCCAACATTATTGCCCCACGCCCCTTCCGATGATAGCTAATTTCTTTTGTAAAGACATTTACAGCTATCTGGTCGGCCTCTTGTGATCAGTTCAATATATCAGGATAAAATTTTTTGCTCAAGAAGATCTTTTATCTTTTATCTTTTTTTTTTTTACTCACTAGTTCCCTCCCAGAACGCCGGATAGTACCGTTTCAAGAACTTACCGTTAATTGCTTTACCTGCTTCCTTTCTATCGGGTGTCATTAGGCGGTAAGCTCCTCCATAAAAAACCCGTGTTATTAAGAATGGAACTTCCCAGCATGTGGACCACTTGTCGCGGATCTTTTGGTGCAACGGGGAGAATAGTCTTCCACACCATGTCTCTTTCTTGAAAACTTCTTTCACAGACTTTCCGATTGTACGCCCTTGCTACCTTCTCCTTGTGTTGTTTTATATTCTCCAAGGCAACCCAGCGATCCATCTCAACTTAGTCTAAGCTCAGGGCCAAAGCTATCTGGTAATCTTCAGTCATTAGACCATGCTGGTAAGCTATCCGGGCTGATTGCAAAGATATCTCAACAGGTCACACAGCATCCTGCCCATAAGTTAGTCTAAACGGAGTAAAATCAGTTGCAGTTTTAGCAGTATTTCGATGGGCCCATAACACTTTCTACAACGTCTCATGCCATCTTCTTGGATTATCTTCTACTGCATTGCGGATCATGCCGATTAAGGTTTTGTTCGTTGCCTCTGCTTGTCCATTGGCCTGTGCATAATAAAGAGAAGAGTGAAGCAACTTAACTTTAAACTGTGTTAGGAAATTACGTACCTGGTCCTCTGTAAACACCATCCCTTGATCCGTTGTTATTGTCTCTGGGATTCCAAAACGGAAGAAATGCTTTGTTGGAGAAAGTTGATGACTGCTGTTTGTATTACTTTGGCCAATGGTTGCGCCTCTACCCACTTGGTGAAGTAATCTGTTACCACCAATATAAATGTGTGCCTTTTCGCTGAAGGTGGATAAATCTTTTCGATGATGTCCAGGGCCCATCCACAGAAAGGCTATGGCTTAATGATCGGATGCAATTCCGTGGAAGGAGTGTGCAATAAAGGGCCATGCTTTTGGCAAGTTTTACAGCCAACCGCATAAGCATTACAATCTATAGTCATTAATGGCCAAAAGAAACCATGATGTTGAAGCGTCCATTTCAGCTTTGGGCCCGCTTGATGTGCTGCACATAAGCCTTCGTGTACCTCTGCCATAGCCCGTAAGGCTTCTTCTTTGGAAAGACACTTTAAAAGAATTCCGATATGAATCCACCGGAACAAATCATTGCCTACCAATGTAAAGCTGAGGGCCTTTCATTTCACATCTCGAGACGTTTGTTCAGTTGGGTTTCTTAAATAATTAACAATCTCCTGTTGCCAATCTTCTTGATACTCTGTGTTCGCTATTGCTGGCACATCACTGCTTTCCTAAAACCTGAAGCTAGCTGAGCTAAATCATTAGTACTTTGGTTTTCTGTCCTGGGAACATGAACTAGAATGACCTCCTGGAAATGCTGAAGTAGCCCTTTTGCCTCCTGTAACTTACCCGACAGTAATGGGTTAGCACATTTATAATCTCCTACTACTTGTTGGATAAACACTTGAGAATCTCCTACAATTCTGACTACTCGAGCTTCCAGTGCTTTCAGAATTCGTAATCCTAACAAAAGGGCATCATATTCCACCTGATTATTAGTTGTCTCATTTTTTAACTCAAAGTGGACCTTACCTTGCTATCCATTCAGAGATTCAAGAACCAGACCCACACCAGCCTTCTGTTGGGTACTTGAGCCATAAATTGTAAAACTCATGGTTTTAAAGAAACATACCTCTGCGGCTTGTCTCCATCCATTTGCGGTATCTCCAGAGAAGGATGTTCAGCTAAAAAATCTACAACAACTTGTCCTTTTACAGCCCTCAGTGGCACATAAGTTAGAGAAAAAGCATGTAATTTGACCGCCCATTTCATAAGCCGCCCATTCAGTAAAGGGCGATTCAACAAGAGTTTGATTAAATATACCTTACATAGGACATATACTTCCCTAAATAACAAGTAATTCTCTAGCTTTGTGCATGCATAGTGGAGAGATAAGCATAACTTTTCAATAGAGGTGTACCGGGTCTCTGTATCCGATAGATTTCGGCTAAGGTAGTACATTGCTCTTTCTATCCCTTGTTGGTCATCCTGAGCCAATAAACTGCCGATAGATCCTTCCACAGCTGAAATATATAACTTCATGGGAGACTGGTCATGCGGAGGAGCTAACACCGGTGGATGTGATAAGGCTACCTTTATTTGATCAAACCCTACCTGATGCTCAGGCTACCTGATAAATTCTTGAGATAACTTTAACCGTAACAAAGAAGAAAATACCTTCTGTTTAACTGCAGCGTTTGCCAAAAAATGCCATAAAAAATTGATCTTCCCCAAGAAACTTTGTAGCTCTTTCTTCGTCTGAGGTGATCTTGCTTATAGAATATCCTGGGCCTTATTCTGATCTATCTCAATCCCCCTCTGGTGTACTAAAAACCTAAGGAAATTTCCGACCGTAACTCCAAAGGCACACTTAGCCGGGTTGATCTTCAAGTGGTGCTGACGCATCCGGAGAAACGCTTGTTCCAGATCAACTAAGTGTTGTAGGAATATGGGAGATTTTACGACTAAGTCGTCTATGTAGACTTCCATGGTGCTACCGATAAGGTCGTGGAAGATGAGATTCATGGCCCGTTTAAAGGTGGCCCTAGCGTTCTTCAAACCAAATGGCATAACCACCCATTCGAATAAGCTGATAGACCCCGGGCAACAAAATGCTGTTTTATGTGTATCCTCTTTAGCTATGAATATCTGGTTATACCCTGAATAACCATCAATGAAACTCAAAAACTGGTTACTCGTAGCAGAATCCACTAACATATTTGCCATTGACATAGCATACTTATCCTTCGGACTGGCCAAGTTCACGTTTTTGAAGTCTATGCAGACACATAGTTGTCCATTCTTCTTAATGACTGGCACAATGTTAGATATCCATTTTGCATATTGGCACGTACGGATGAACCCACATCAGAGTAACCTTTCTACCTCCTCCTTGATCCTGGGTAGCAATGCAGGATTAAAATGTCTTACCGGTTATTTATGGGGCTTAAAGCCTTCTTTCACAGGTAGGTAATGTTCCACAATACTTCGGTCCAAACCGGGCATCTCATGATAGTCCCACGCAAAGTAATCCTTGTACTTGCGGATCAAACAGGTTATCTTATCCCTTTGCTCGATAGTCAAATGTAAACTTACCTTGGCTGTTCTGTTCTCCCCCGTTTCTCCTATGTCTACTTCTATTAAGGGATCTTGAGCAATGAAGCCATGAGCTCGTCGGACCTCTGGATCTTTCGGTCGTAGGCCGTTTGGTTCCTCAGTGGTGATCAAGTTATAGGCTATCGGGGCTATCGTTAGCTTGGTATATTGGCTTAGATCGAAGGTCGGATGATAAAACAGGGCTTCGTTCATGTGTATTTCGGCTGAAAACGGATTAGGATCGGCTGGGATCTGCTCTACCCGTTCTTCATCCCAGATCAGCATCATCTGGTGTAAAGTGGACGGTACGCACCGATTTGCATGAATCCAATCCCTGCCCAATAAAACGGAATAAGCTGGCTTCGCATCAATTATAAACAAGACTGTTTTACTGGTTTTGGACCTGACTGTGACTTCACAAGTGATAGTGCCTTCTGCCGCAGTTGCTTCTCCAGTGAAATTAACCATCTATACATCAGTAGGGGACAAATCTAACTTATTTTTCCCCAGCCGTTTTAAGGTAGAGAAAGGCATTACGTTTAAAACAGCTCCACCATCAACAAAAACCCGAGCAAGTGGCTTGCCATTGACATGTGCTTTGATGTACAGGGGTCTGAGGTGGTTAACATTTTGGGCTATTGGAATGGGAAAGAGCATCCCCTCTGGGGGAATTTGGACATCCACCAGCTCCACGACGGCTTTTTCTTCTGCATGAAAATCTTCATCCATGGATTCTTGACGAGAGGTGGCTTGAAAACTTGATGGCAAGATGCTGAGCATGTTTTGGCCATTATCAGGGGCTAGTTGTTCTTCAACCCACGCATCAATCAGCCGCTTTTGTTGTGCCCGCTTCCGCTGCTCTCGTCTTTTTTGGGACTTTGATGGTCAGGAACAAAGGCCAGGCAGAAATGTCTCCTTTTGGGGTACCTGCACGGTTAGTTTCCCTTTTTTGCCATGGAAATGTGCTGCAAAAGAGGGAGGAGATAAACGGGTAAAAACTGACGGTTTACCATCCAATCTCTGGAAAGCTTGTTCTATCCCCCCAGGCTTGTTGTTTCCTGTATGTTCCTCCTGTGTCCCACATATTGTTTGCAGCATGTGTGCATCGACTAACGGAAATGGATATGTGTCTACCAAAGTATCTTCCTTTTTGTCTGCAAACTTTAATCTTCCGTCCTGGATAGCCTTCTGAATGATGTTTCTGAAAATAATACAACTGTTAGTACTATACGAGAAAGAGTTATGCCATTTACAGTATCTTTTTCCTTTCAACTCTTCCTGGATGGGGATCTTGTGTCCATAAGCCAAGCGAACTGCTTATCTGCCACTAGTTGGTCAAAGATTTGTTCAGCTTTTGAGACATCAAACGCATAGGAGGGTCCTGATGTGGCAATTTCCTCCTTTTCTTTGCCGAGCTTTAAGTGAGGACACGTATAGGATGCACTCTTTACTAATTCTGCTGCCATTACCTCTATATCCTGCTCTTCGTCTTCCTCATTAGTATCGTCTATGATGGATATCATTATCTGGCCCTGAGAGAACTTGACGGAATGCCTCTTCTCTTTCTCCTTGATCATCTCTTCTATTGTGACAGCGTGAGACAACAGACGGGATAAATCTGAGAAGTCTTGGAGAATGAGCCGTTCTTTAAGCTGCGAATGCATCCTGCTAATAGCAATCCTTGCACATTTAGTTTCAGGCAACTAGGTTGTACATTTGGACTTAGTTTACCGGAAACGTTCAATAAAATCCGCAACATCTTCTGATCCCTTTTATTTTATTGCCAAAAGGTCCGCGATGGAAACTTCCGGTACCGGTTTAAAGAAACGTTGGTGAAACATTCTTTCCATGTCAGCCTAGGAGTATACAAAATTAGGAACTAGATTGGCATACCATGTGAATGCTGCTCTTGTCAAAGATAATGAAAACAGTTGTAACTTATGCCATTCATTGTTTCCCAACTCACCGCATTGTGCTGTGAATCTTTTGATGTGTTCTATGATGGACTTATTGTCTTCACCAGAAAATGTTGAAAACTCCGGCAGCTTATAGCCTCGAGGGAGCACTGCCATGGAATCCACCCACTCCGGGTAAGGTTTTTGATATACGAGCCGATCTCGTGACTGCCGTCGGAATGTTTCTGTTACCATATCCACCGGTTGGTACGGCTGTTGAAACTGAGGTGAGGGACTTTGCATGACAAGTCGGGGACCTTGGCCTGTGGACGACTCAGTACTTCCAATTCCTTGCCCTGGGTTAGCCAGCTGTGATTACCGGATATAAAGGAGGGTAAGGAACAGAGTAATTCGGCTGCCCCCCAAAAGGCGGCATGTTTCCCCTAACAAGGTTTGTAACTGCTTCATAAGTCGATGGTAACCCTGTTATTGGGACCGGACTTCTGCTTGGAAACATTTCTGCTGGCAACGTGTTTTGAGCCACCACTCCTAGCACTTGATGCCCCTCGGTAGTAGGGAAGCCCACTTCTTTTCGCAGAAGGTGCATTGAACTATGAGAGGATACACCATCAGTCGATGGCATGGGGTATGTAGGTGTCGTGTTTGTCCCTTGTGGATGGTAACCTGATGGCTAAGCAAAGGTTTGCGTATTTTGCCTTTGCGCAAATTGTTGAAGCTCATTCTGAAGCAGAGGTCGAAAAATAGTAGCAAATTGTGGAATAAGTCCCTGTAAGAGCTCGCCAGTACATTGTTTCATAGTATGTTGAATGACAGTTAATGAGGTGGACATCGACTGAGACATCGGTGGTGGGGGCGAGAACTGACCTCCCTGCTCCACAGAAGTACCCTGAGTACAACTGGTAGTTATAATTGAAGGATCAAAGACTCCCCGGAGAGTATGGACTGGGGGTCGCTCAGATGTCTCCGGTGCCTGTGGCTGCTGTGAATTATTTGCCATTGTTCGTCTTGACCGCAATAGCATGCGAACACTAACCTCTGGTCCCACTGGGCGTGCCAATCTGTGTTGTTGTCAAAATAGGGAGCCGATGCAAATGGGGATCGACTTCATATCCGATAAATACAAACGATCCGCTATGGTGAAACAGAAAATGGTATCAAAGAGTCTGATATTGTAAAGAAGAACAGAAAGCTGTAAAGAGAAACTGGAAATAAAGCTGTAAAGGAAAGCTATAACAAAGCAGTAAGAAAGCTATAAGGAATTGAGATTCTAGACTAAAAAGCTGTAAATGGCGATGGAGTAGAAGAAATTGAAATTGAATGTTACTGGTTGATGGTTTGATTGTGCCTTTGTTCTAGGCAATGCTCCTATTTTATACTTGCTGCAAACGAGCCACTAACAGATCGTGGAGTTTCTTCCAGCCAAAGAATGCTCCCAACGGTCGTGCAGAATTCTTACGCCGAAAGATCATGAATTTGTTTTCCTTCTTATTGATTCCGTGGTGCCGATGTTGACCATGACTATTGGCTGCTTGAAAGGTTGACTTTATCGACTCGTCCCAATTTATCAAATCGGCATCAGCTCAAAGTAACCGTTGTGTCGACTCGGCAAAGTTGATGTCAACACATATATATTTCAACTTATCCAAATTAATGTGTTCTCATATTATATATATATATATATATATATATATATATATATATGATATATAATACAATGTAAATCGAAATAAGAATCCATACATCGCATAAAGAACTCTAACCTACTAAAATTTCTAACTTGTGAGGGGAAATCTTGAAAATAACATATTCCAAGGAAAGTGAATCCTAGGAGAGCAAGAGTTACCAGCACTTGAGCTGCAACTTTTCTCACAAAAATTGCTCAATTCGTAAGAAAAACATTTAATTCAAGTGATTTTTATTTTTTGAAATTGTTATTTATTCACAGAATATTATATATTTTTTTCTTAATCCTATATTTTTGTATAATTCAAATTTCTTTTCAATTCAAATAAATTTTATTCACAAAAGTTTTCCATAAAACCTAATAGTGCCTTTGTGAATTTACTCATGACACATGTCAACATTCAATTAGCCATTTAAAATTCTACATTTCATCAGAATTGCCAACTCAAGTCACAGGATATTATTGGAGCCAGCAATAAATTAGAATTTGCAAGCTGTTCAATTAATGAAAAAGGGACCAAAAGAGACTCATTTAATACTTTGAAATGTGTCATATTCTAGCCTAATCTCTCGACCTTTTTCCTCGACGCCCCCCCACAAACTGCCACTCCCTCTCTTTCAATACGTGAACAATGAGAACCAAAAAAAAAAAAAAAAAGAATCAAACTAATGAAGTATAAATTTTTTTCTAAATTACTAGTTATAGTATGTATATATCTTCTTCCTTCGAAAGGGCTTGATCAAAAATTTTAAGCATATATATATATATATATATATATATGGCTTTGAAAAGAGAAAAAGGAAAAGGGAAAAAATGAGAAAAAAAAAGAAAAAAAAGACTATTTCAACATCCCACTTCCTTGGTGATGGCCCATATGCCGTGATGTTTATGACTAGTACTCCATTCGTACAAGATTTGATTTTTTTTTCCTCTTTTTTTTTTTTTTTTGTGCTTGATGGGGCGTGGGGGGTCTATGGGGTGAGGTGCTTGGGGCCGGGGGGGGGGTTGTTTGAGTTTTTACTTTTAAAATGGAAAGCTCGTTAATTGATTATGAAAGAGTTAGACCACTCGTTAGGCCTCTAGCTATCAATACTTAATATGATCATGACATTTCAACTGTTTGGTGTCAAGATATTAATTGATTTTGCCACTTTCCTCCATGCATGAATTCTTTTGCCTTCTTTCTTTGTTTGGTAAGCTGTTGCTGTAGATCATTTCTTTAAGAATGTTTTGATCAAATTTGAGTGCACTTCGATGTTAAACACGTTATTAATATTCATTTATGTGCTTATCTAAAATATTATGATCAAAGATTAATGTCACTTATGTGATGTGATTCCCCGAAAACTGATTTTTTAAGAATTGCATCTTGCAAACGCGGAACAAAAATGACCTCTAATATTAACATAGCTCTGCAATATGATTGATATGCTTAAACAAGGACAAGCGCTGCAGTAAACCGAAAAGGAAATAAAGGAACATGTAGGACTTAGATGTAACCTTATTTTTGGTCTGCTTATGCATCTTATCTGCAAGAACTGCTGGTATTTTTGGCAGGAATCTAAATTGATTTTTTAGTGCCGACAAGAGTGCAGTGAATGCAAGTAACTTTCTCCTTGATAGTTGATGGTGATGAATGGCCATTTCCTGAATGGCAGTCCAGTCCTTCAATCTCGGTATTGACAAGTGAAAAAAGATTGGTTTACCTGCTTTCATTTTCCCTTTGAACACTTTTGGACAACACATTTTATTTGAAGATAGGGCATATATCACTTCATCTATCTTTTCAGATATATATAAGCTTTCAATCAATATAAACTAAAAAGCCAAATATTAATTTCTAATTAAGCAAAACTATCGAGAAGGGACAATTAAAATAGTAATTCTTGTAAAGTTTGACTATATATAAAATTAGAACTTAAACTGTTAAAAAATATTTGACTATAGTCACGTATCAATACTTAATCGACTCGAAAAGAATAAAGAAATACGATTTCATCAGTATACAAACGAAGCACATGTAGCAATATGCATATGATTTTCTAATCACTCATCTTGAAAAACGACTGAAGTACAAATTGTTGTAAAATCGTATGATCGGCTATATCCTTGGTCTGGTTGAATAAAAAAGGTAGTGCAAAATGGTGGAACACTAATGAACAATTAAATGATAATGTCTTTACAAATCACACATTTCATATAAAACAGGCATAGTTAGAATTCAAACAACAAATTGAAGGATGAAATTGAGTAGATTCACTATCTATTTATTTATTTTTGTTGTGGAAATAGTATTCCGATAGTAGTATATTTGCCCTTTCCCCATGAATACACGTATCTTTTATTACTTCATTCTTTGATTAACTTTTTTTTTAATAAGAAAATCCACAATTACTATTCAAAAATATGCACAGAATCCATGCCTTAAAAGAAATTCAAACTCCAAATGTCAATATAAAATTCTTAATACTAATCATTTTGGTCAACTTAAAGAACTTTCTTTAATTAGATTGATTATGAAGGTTTTAAATCTTCCATCCAACACCAATTAAAGGGTCTCAGTATATATACTTTTCAACTAAATAAATGAAACATGTGGCATCATTAAAACAATGAATAAGAGAGTGTGCTACACTGATTCTGAAAATATCAAACGATTGAAAATAGTTAAATATTATTAAAAAAAAGACCATTTATTCATTTCAGCATGAGATTCAAAAAGGCATGAAATAAGAAATCAACACAGATCGTTTTATCTTGAAAAATACTTATATAATATTGAGTTTTCATAAATCTTCGCATTGAAAACTTCTACTACATATAAAAATAATTTAAATTTTTAATGTATATTGTTCACAATAACTAAGTATGCATAAGTATTTTCTTTTGAAATTACCTAAAACAGTCTTGAAAATCCAGTTCACGAGGATTAAAAGATCAAAAATTGTAAAAAGAGGACAAATTGATTGAGAAATAATTGGACTCTTGAAAGGGAAAATAGTAGACGAGGACCACAGATTTTTCATCTTACTTTTGCCATGTGAAATACCATCAAACCAAACCTATTCATGTTGAATTCGTGCAGCTGCTACATCCCACGAGTGAACTGAACGGGACATTGCATAGTTTCGATAAAGGCAAAATGAGAAAGCTCTTTCAATGGGACTCTTTATAGTACTTATAGTACTACATAAAATACAGTCACTTAATTTTTTTTAAAAGCATTTTGATAAACTTCACCTCTGATTATATCCACAGATTTTTGCAATGAATAGACACAAGTGAATAGGGAGAGAAGAATGAAACATTCCCTTCATTTTTCTTTGAGTCATTGTGTATCTCATCCCTGCTTATCATTATTGTTCCCCGGGATGGTACAGCGAGAACTTGGTTATATATGCTATTTGCAATTTAAATAATGAAGTTAACGGAAAGCATATTTGGTAATATTTTGACCATTTTATAGAAAACATAAATAACGATTGAACATTTAAATATATAGTTAAAGTAATATTTATATATAATTCAATGCTTAGCATCGTGTTATATTAATTCACTGGTTATATTTATATCAAAATATGAAGAATAAAAAAAAAATCATCATCAGATGCAAATCTATTTTAGAATAAAGATAGTCATGAACTAAATTGCTAGTCAAATAGTTTAGACAAATTTACTTGGACGAATTACGGGGTGCCTTAAAAGTATGTCGTAATATTATTTTCTTTTGTGGGTCAAGAGAAGCCCGTAACCATTATTTTATGCGCGTGAAACTCGTATTCGAGAACTTGATAAAGAATTACGAGAATGTAAATCATTATAGATAAGTTCTGACTGAATGGTAAACTTAGAAGGTCAATAGATGTTCCGAAAAAATTTGATTTCGAGATTTAAGGACAACTACGACTTCACCCGACCAATTGAGTTGGCCGAAGCCTGCAATATCACTTTCTTAATGTTTGCTTTGACCATTACAAGATATTTACGCAACATTCTTATTACAAAAACCTTCTAACTTATATAGTGAAACTTTTCCAACATTTTTGGCCAAACGATGCTCAAGAAGTGAATTTGAAAGCTCAATATTTTGTATATTTGAGGGGAAAAAATCATTGTCAAGTGTGACAAGATGATAATTCAATTAGTTAGAAAGATTTTTTTTTTTATACAAATAATAGATTTTAGATACAATTCATATCAGCGTTCCCATCATGTTAAAAAAAAAAGAAGATAAAAACGAAGACGAAGCTCACTGTCAGGCCTCCAAAAAAGCGCTATTGGGAAATGAGATTGATTTTGAACTTGTTTATAAGTCAAACTGGAATGAAGATTGACTGATTCTATTTTATGTCATTGAAAACTTTTGTTTTTAGTTGAAAATATAAGTTGAAATTAACATCAATCATTAACTAGAGATGGAGCATGAAGGAAATGGGTGAATATTTATTTGAGAAATTTGAGTCATATACCTGAAATTAAGTTAAGCTCTGAAGATTAACATTGAAGTATTTGTCACTTGATTTTTCGGCTCAAGAAATTTGAATTTCCATTTAGTATTCCTATTTTAAAATTATGGTACTTTATCTTTTTCTTAATATATATATATATATATATTTAAAGCATTATTGTAGCCGGCCGGTCTTTCGACCAGTCTCCCTAAAAACCGTACAAGCAGAAACTTAAATTTTTGGCAAAACCAACCTCACTACATTTCTTAGGTTGCAGAAACTTATGGTATTTTACCTTATTGAATTAGGAGTATTGTGTCGTTTTAAAGTTTTTTATATATACGTTAGGTATGTTTGATAAAGTTAAAGTTAAAGTATTAAAATTTTGAACGTTTAACGTTTAAAAATTGAATTAATTATAATATGATAATTATTTTGTCATTATTTAAAAAAAAATTATATTTTCATTATATTTCTTGAGAAATTGTTGAAAAGATAGTATTTTTTTTCCCACTCCTCTTGATTGTGATCTTTATGGTCAATATATTGGTAGAAGTGAAATTTTTAGCGTCAACACAGAAATTATGTTGATTCTATTAATTCATATTTTTGCATCCAAAAACATAAAATTTAATAATTTTGTGATTAGTCGAAGTTTTTTCAATTGATTAAAGTCAATTAAATTAAAGGTTCGTGAAATATTTGGTATTTTTATTTTAAAATATTTTTAATAAAATTTTTTATTTTGAAGTACTTTATTTTACACTATGCTTTATTATAATTTAGAATGAATAAAAAACAATAATTAGGTATTTAGATTTTATTGTCAAGTATTTTTAATTTCATGTAAAATTCTTCAATAATTTATTTATAATAAAAATATATTATCAAATAAACTTAATTAAATAAATACATAAGAATATCTATTATCAAGTATGATTAATTACTAAATAATTAATTTTAGATACTTAAATGAGTTATCATGAGTCTTTAATTATTAATAAAATACACACAATTTTAAGTATTTTTGAATTTTCGGACCCCAAAAAAAGACACTTCTCCACAAAAATATCTCCATGTGCTAATGTGCCAATCGTGCTGAGTCAATTGTGATCTTAGGTATGGTTTGATTGGAGAAGAATGAAGAAGTAAAAGGGAAGGGAACTAAAGATGGAAAATGTGCAAATTTCATAAGTTCAAATTTGACAAGGAAAACCATAGCTCTCTCTCTCTCACACACACCACATACACACATGCGTGCGTTGCATGTTATGACAACGTCTATGTCGCCACCACTTAGGAGTGTAAACGGGTCTAATCAGGTCTGGATTACCTTGTCCCCGGACCCGGACTCAATTCATAATAACTAGATTCGGACCCGACCCGATTACCTGTCGGGTATGAAATGAAGAAACCCATACCTGTATGTATGGGTATTGAGTCCGTGTCAGGTCTAGTGTGGAACAATTTCAATATATATATATATATATATATATATATATATATACAATCTCACACATGAAATAACAAGAATACTTGAAAGCTTTCAACAACAAATATTAGATGATTTATATAATCAGTTACTCAGAGAGAAAAGGAGGTAAAAAGCAGCTTTCAAAAGGGAGGAAAAAGACATCAAATTAAACCTACAAGCCAAACCAAGCAACCTCGAGACAACATAATATATTATATATTTAATATAATATATATATATATATATATGTATATATTATACCATATTTTAAATTAAATGGGTACAGAACTTGAATACCTATACCTGGACCCAATTATATAAATTAAATGGATAATCGAGATGGGTTAGGTCTGGGTCCAGGTAGACCCGACCCATTGACAGGCCTACCGCCACTACTGCCCCCAAACCAATAGCCTCTTTGGGCCCCGACTGTATGGGTCAAAAAATACTTCGTATATTTGTTTTCCAATCCTACTAACTACTCTGTCAAGCAACTTTCCTCATTCAAAGGTGAACTACCTTTGTTATTCTCTAAGTAAGAAATAGATGAACCTACTCGTCCATACAAGCGTACAGTGCTAGGCAAATTTTCCTATAGCCACCCTTCAGTGGAGGCTTTTTGGAAGGAATTTAACACAATTAATGGAAGGAAAGTATCACAATTGGCCGGTTGGATATCCCTATATTCTTATGCATATACTCTTATAAAAAGACTATATCTGGCTACAAATGAAGCGCCATTGGCACTTGTTAGGATTTCCAATGCGTGATCTTAAGTGGATCCCTTTATTTCAAGTCACAAATGAGGTAATCAATTATTCCACTTTGGATTGCCTTTGAAAATTTGTGTTACACCTTGCACTCGTAGACTCGAAAATGCGAATATAGGCCTAGCAACAACAACGGATAACTACTTGGCTACCATCCTCGCTAGGCCAAAATAGATATCCCGAGTTGATAATAGGTACTTAGGCCCATATTTATATATAACTAAGACTTATCACTAAAATCTCATGTGGGATTGAGGTATCATATTTATTCCCCTTTAGGTCAAAGCATTCTCACTAGGCCCAAACTTAAGGATCAAATCTAGGACCAACCAGGCAATGTGGCTTAGTTCCCATACTGGACCATCCTCGCTTTATAAGTTTTAAACTTTCCATCCACACTTCTTTTCCTTTTGTATATCCACTTACACCCAATGGGTTTTATCCCATCAAGCGTAGTGACAAGATCCCAGACCTGATTGAGGTACATGGACTCAATTCATGACTAGCTGCCATTTGTCTGCATCAGCATTAACAATAGCCTTCTCGTATTTAATGGGATATTGTTCCTGATGATCAGACACTAGATCATAGATCTCTTTGGTCTACCTTTTTGAAACTCTTGTGATCCTCCCACTACGACGAGGCTTAGTTTGTATAGCAACATCCGGTTGTGTTTCTCTTGGTTCCTCGATCGGGGTGTTAGAAGTACCTGAAGTTGAATCAGTGACCAACTTCTCTTCTAGCTGTATTCTGCTTGAACCCGTAGTGGATGTAACTTATTCATCCTCTAAGTATCTAGCATTAGTACTAACAAGTACTTTATACTCTTGAGGATAATAGAAATATCCACATCCCGTTCCTTTTGGATATCCAACGAAGTAGCATAACTCTGATCTTGGTTCTAGCTTACTTCCTTTTGTCAGCACATAAGCTAGACAACCCCATATATTGAGATAGTTCAGACTGGGCTTTCATCCAGTCCACATATCATAGGATATCCTAGGTACTGATTTGGAAAATATTAAGTTCAAAATATATGCAACTGTTTCTAAGACATAAAATATATGTTGCTATTTCTAAGGCATACCCTCAAAAGGAAATAGGAAGAGATGCATGACTCATCATGCTTCTGACTATTTCTATCAAAGTTCTATTTCTTCTATCAGCTACTCCATTCTATTGGGGAGTCCCAAGTGTAGTTAACTGAGATACTATAGTGTGATGTACCAAGTAATCCTTAAACTCACTAAAGAGGTACTCTCCACCATGATTCGATCCCAAAATTTTAATTAATTTACCTATTTGACGCTTTACTTCAGCCTTAAACTCTTTGAATTTATCAAAAGAGTCAGACTTGCACCTCATCAGATAAATATTACCAAAACGAGTGTGATAATCTGTGAAAGTAATGAAGTACTCGTAGCCTTCTCTAGCTGGTGTAATCATCGGACCACAAGCATCCGTATGAACTAGTGCTAGTATTTCCATGGCTCTATTTGCCTTTTTGATAACGGATCTTTTGGTCTTTTTACCTTTAAGGCAAGATTCATACTAAGACTATTCTTCCAGCTTTAATAAATCTAAAGGCCCATCATGGATTAGCCTCTGAATCTGATTGGGATTTATATGTCCTAATCTTAGAAGCCACAAATACGAGTCATTTGATATGGTCTTTCTCTTTTTATTATCAGGTTTAGTTTGAATATTGTTCACTTGATTCGAATAGGATGTATATAAAAAAGATTCCCATACATGTTTCCTGTATTAAATTACCATCTCTACTAATGGAAACAATAGAATGGAAAGAAACAAAAATATCATTGATTCATTAATTTGAAAACTGAAATTAAATTCTGTTTAAAACAAGAAACATATAAAATATCTTTTAAAATTAACTTCCTATTATAATAAAAAATAAGTTAAAGATTCCCCATTGATTCAGCCTATATTCTTGCTCCATTAAATACTTGAAGTTTATGCTCACCATTGCTGAGTCTCCTTATCCTTCTGAACCTCTGCAAAGATTTACAGACACGGTCAGTAGCTCCAGAATCAATTATCCAGGAAGATGTTGATCCAACCATCAAAATAGACTTGAAGTAGGCTTGGCTAAGAAGTCCAGACAATCTTTCTTCCAATGCCCCTTCTTACCACACTTGAAGCATTTGCCTTTGGGCCTCCCATTGGGCTTGGCATGACCTAATACTTTGGGCTGGGCCCCTGTGTTGTTTGGGACCTTCATCTTCTTGAATTTCTTAAGCTTTGCCTTAATTCCAGAAGAAAAAGTAAAGCGAGAGACCAAAACTTTTTACACGGGCTTCATGATCTTCTCTGCCGCCTAGAGCTAGTTTATAAGCTCCGTGAGATTCATATCCAACTTGTTCATGTTGTAGTTAAACTTGAACTAAGAATATGAATCAAGCAGAGTTTCAAGAACCATGTCAATTTAACTCTCGGGATCTATCGTCATGCCTAGGACCTCGACCTTTTTGAAGTAGGCAATCATCTTTAGCAGATGCTCTCGAACCGATACCCCATCAGCCATCCTAGTGTTCATGATTGCCCTAAGCGCTTCCTACCTTATGGGCTGACTCTTGTTAGCAAACATGGTACGCAATGACAAATCCATGACGTATGTAGTGGTCATGTGCTCATACTTAGATTGGAGCACACTAGACATGGAAGCCAACATGTATCATTTAGCCATCTCATCGACTTTCTTCCATGCCTTCTCTGTCTCTTGCTCCTGATCAATGGATTCTTCCCCAATTTCAGAACAGGGATCCATAAGAACATACTTGTACTCCTCGATAGTGAGTACTATGTTCAGGTTCCTCTTCCAGTCTACATAATTTGGGCCTATCAACTTATTCTTCTTGAGAATGATTAATAATGGACTGAAATCAGACATTTCTGAAATATTGCAAAGAACATTCATTTAGTTTGTTAGAAATAAAATTCACACTCCTTATAATATTTCTTTGATAATAGATAACTCTTAAAACCATTATTAATAATATAAATAGTTTGGTTCTTAGAAAAGCCAGCAGAGCTTCGTAAGAAGATTAATAGCATCTTAAGTTAAGTGTATAACCATCACGAATCAAAACTTCCTAAAATAAGTAATGTTCTAGAAAAAGTTTCACTGATAGGATGGCCACCAATTCGCACCACTTATGGCAATTTAGTAGTAAAAACCTCCAACGTAGGTTGTCAATCCTAGCAAATACCCTAGGCTTTTAATTTTACTCTTCCATTAGTTCTGGATACTTGTGGAAATCCATCATATGGGGGGTCATGCTTAGAATGACACAAGAAAATCTACTATCTCTAATGAGAGTTGTGATGAAAGCCATGGGATCATTGGACCCATCTCCCAGTTAATCTTTCATTGAAAATAGAGTTTTAAGCCCAAAAACGTTTCTATAATCTTATGATTTTACTAACTTTAGTAAAAATCTAAAATTCAATATTATTCTCTATGTCAAGGATTAAATCCCTTTGAGAGAATAAACTATGAATTTATTTTACTATTCTAAGTTAATAACCAAGTAAAACTTGATTAAATAACCTTAAGTTCAATATTATTCTCTATGTCAAAATTATATCCTTTAAGAAAATAAATTATGAACTCTTTTATTTTTTAAAGTTTCTTAGATTAAAACGTTTTATCAAAGACCTTCCTATCTAGTGAGACTTTGGTCTCACAAGAACTCGCGCATTTGATCACAAAAACGAAATAAGCATGCTACCAAAAGTAAACTTTTTCATGCTCAAACTATTCATTTATTCCTAAGTGACCAAATAATGGATTAAACATCATGAATTAAAAAATTAATGATCTTATTTAATCCTAAGGTGGTTCCATCATTTACTATTCATTTTCATGCAAATTATTCATCCATAGATAAACAAAACTATTGCAAAAAGTTAACATCATACAATGGTTTCAAAATATGATTACATCAAGAAAAAATTGAGATACAAAACTTTAGCAGTACTCTCCATTTTTTTTGGACAAAATTGCGCGCATCCGCCTCTGGGCAGAATGGACCTGGCGCTGGTCCATTGGGCCCACCTGGCGCTGGATCCAAATGTTTCTCCAAAAATTTTAGCCGGGTAGAGTGGACCTAGCGCCTGGTTCGATTGGCCCACTTGGCGCCGAATTAGCTCTGGAATTCACCGATTTTTGGAAAAATCTAACTTTTCAGCCACTTTTTACCCTTCAACAATTCCAGCAACCGCGTTCTTCTAGTCCCCAAAATTTACAGATTAAAAGAATACAAAGAAACACAAAACTAGGCATAAAAACATGCCTTTACAAGTACCTATGCCTCTAACCACGAGGCGTACATCGAATCTACTTAAAACCTACAAAATAATGGGAAAACAATTAGAATATATGATCCTATGCCTCTAATCGCGAGGCATACATGAACTCTAGAAACCAATGTATAAGGGATCACATGAAATCACAAAAGATTCATTTTTTAATAGTAAAAAAATCACATTTTTTCAGTTTTAACCCTAGTACATGCTCCTAGATGAAAACCGTGGCTCTAATACCATTTGAGGGATCAAAACGAAAAACATCAAAGAAAACGCAGTAGAAAAATTTTCAATTTTTCGAGCCATATCTAGGAGAGAATATTTACTTTTTTTGTTGGTCGTGGATTAACCAACGAGGGGTCGGATTGCATTGGAACTTCTTCTTACGTTAGAGGGGGAAAAGGAGGCGCCTGCTGTTCAACTGGAACTACCACGAATCTTCTACTCCTATGCATCAAGTGTTTACAAGCTACTTTCTCTTTATCTTTTGGAGTATGACTCTACCTTACTCTTGATGTTACCTTAGTGAGAGCTCCTTTTGGATAATCAAATCACACTCTACTATCAAGAGGGAAGAGGAAGGACGAAAAACCAAAGAGAGAGGAGAGGAGACGTCAGACACTCCAGAGAAGAGAACTCACAAGAACAACGTCGTTATTTTTTCCTCCTCTTGTCACTATATTCGGTCAGCCTAGGGCTTTCTCAAGCCCTAATGGCCGAAAACATGAAGTGTAACACCCCACCTTTTACTTTCAATTGGCTACTATTTATAATAAGATGAGAATTTATATCAATGGCCAGAACAAAAGATGATTGGTATAATGAGACGAATATTTTGATATAATAATATTTTGTCGGGACCTGGATGTAACTATTAGATTTGTTCTACTCCTACCCTAAATTTTTGGAAGGCTATTATTATTAACAAAATAAGAATTGTAGGGCACTCTAAAAAGAAAAATTGATCAATGCGATGAAACGCACATTTTGGTGTGAATTATGCTACCCGGGGTATCGGGGGCATTTTCGTTATTTTAACTGTGCCCGCGACTTTGACTAAGTAAAGAAGAAATTGAAGAATTTAAGTATTACTAATGAATTTAGTGGAATTTTTGGAGTTAATTGGTGAAATAAAATATTTTCCCGTTACAGAACCCAATTTTGGTCATTTTTGAAGAGAATAGGACAGTGCGGTTGAAAATGGGACGTGTGGCTTCTTGTGATTGGTGGCCAAGGACAAGTGTCAAATAATAAGAGGATGCATGAAAGATTCATGCATGCAAGACTTCTTAAATAAACTTTGCAAAATAAATGAAGAATGAAGAGTAATTTTGTGATTGGAACACATCACTCGTGGGCCTATTTGATTATGGTCTTAAGCAATATAATTGGCTAATATTTAGACCAAGAGAAGATGAATGAATGACTGAAAATTGGCCAAGAATTTCGTTGGTCATGCAAGGAGAAATAAGAGAATTTTTGTGGAGAAAACAAAGTGGTTGGTGTGTAAAGTTTCTATTGGAACACACCTATGTTATAACCTCCATATGTTTAATTAAATTAATATTTCTTGGCCAAATTTCTGATGAAGAATGGCGGTGAAGAGCCTGATTTATAGCCATATTTTCATCCAGCCTTGGAGAAAGAAAAACAGGAGAAAATAAGAAAGAAAAGGTTGAGAAAAAAACCAAGAGAAAAAGAAAAAGGAGAGAGAAAGAAAGAAGTGTGTGTTCTTGGTGTGTTTTTGGTGTTCTTAAAGCAAAATCACACCAAATAGCCTCAAATACAAGGTAAAACCTTACATTGCTTGAATTAAAGTTGTTGTTTGGTGAATGATGATTATGATGATGTGAATTTTAACACAAAAACATGACTTTCATGTATTGATTAAAGCTAGGGTTTGTAAACTTTTGTGTATGAACTTTATATATGCTTGTATATGTGCCGGCTGCCTAAGGGCCTTTAAATGATATTTTGTGTGAGGAAGAAGTGAATAATTATAGTTGCTTGAAGGATTATTTTTAGTTGAAGAGGTGATGATCAAAGTAGAGTAAAAATAGAATTTACTTGGTTGGAAAAATGGTTTAAACTAGCTTTTGATTAGAAGGGATGAATTTGTGTTGAATAAGTGTGACTTTTGTGAACTACTGGAAATTTAGAAATTTAGAATTAAAGATTATTTGAAGGAGAATTGAATGAATTAATGGTTCCAAGGTGTTAAAGGCTAAAGGAAAAGAAAGGAAAGCAAGAATAGTAAAATTGAGACAAAACTTTTGGGGCTGATTTCGCCCAGTAAAATGTCATAGAAACCAGGACTTTGAAAAGGTTAATACATAATTAAATTTAAGAGTCTTACGGTCATTTTGGTATATCATAGAGCCAAATCGGAGTTGTGGATTGAAAGTTATGTGCAAAATAAAATCATGTGTCAAGCAGTAAAATTCCAAAAAAATGAGTTCGAAAATGGATGAACTTAAAAATGATTAATTGTGTGATTTTGGATGAAATAATTGGAGAAATATGAAGTGAATCCCTTGTTTATGAAGGGAGAAAGTATGTAGAAAAAGGAGAACAAAAGAATTGAAGAAACGACATGAACGAAGGTTGAACGTTTTCCTTAAATATTGGCCCCCGTCGGCTAAACGTCAGTTAGACGTTGGCTACCCGTTGGGCACATCGGCTGGACGTCAGCTAACCGTCGGCTATTTTTTGGCTGAACATGATTTGACCTAAAAATAATGTTTGATGTAGGTTTGTCGGTAAACGGCCAAAGGAATGTTGAAACGGTGGAAATGATGGTTGAACGGCCGTAAACGGAAAGAGTTTAGTTAGGACATGAGGCGAGTCCCTTTTATTTCTAAAACCTTTTAAAAGCTAGTATGTTTCACTTTTTTCATGAAATGCTATGTTTTGTACCATTTTGGGAATCCCTGAATATGTTTAAGATTTATCTGAGTAAGAATTATTTTATGCCATTTTAGGCTCGATTGAACATCATAATTGTCTTGGAAACCTTACTAGATGATTCAAGTATGAATTTTGTGAATTTAGTCCTTTTTGGATTAAACATTTGGGATTTTCAAAAAATGATAAATTTTGAAATCAGGTATTCATAAATTGACTGGAATGCCCTTATTGGAACATTTTATGGAAATATGTTTGGAAACTTTGAATTTAATCATCTTTTGGGATTAGAATTCTAGATTTCTTGAAATGAGTTCCGTTTGGAATTAGGTATTTGAAAAATGATCCAAATGTCCTTATTGAAATATTTATGAAAAATTTTGGAATTGGGTATAAGGTAAATGACCGAAATACCCTTATTGGAACTGTTGTGAATATTTTTCAAATCGGGTAAGGGTAAAATAACCCGAATACTCTCGAAAAGTCTTTTGGAATTAGGTATGGGTAAAATGACCTAAATACACTTAGAAATGACTTTTATGATCGAGTACGGGAAAAATGACTCAGATACTCTTGGAAACATATTTTGATGTGTGAACAGAACTCTTTATCCTATTTCAATATGATTTTGAAAAATGATTTCTCGTGATGAGATTGGCTTTTGAAAAATGATTTTTGATCCCTGAAATTATTTTATTGGCCTGATGTGCCATGGAATAAATTGATTGGCTCTGTGGAGCCTATGCGAATAAGGATCTGACTTGCGAGTCAATGTGATCAAATTCTGAAAAATGTAATTTTTTCCTAAAACGATTTGGATTTGAAAATTCTGCAGGATCATATAACTCTCTGGCTTGATTAGTTAGAAGGTGTTGGCATTAGTAACGTTGAGTACTCAACAAGGATTTTGATCTTTGTACTAGCTCATGTTAGAGATAGACGACCCCAAGTAACTTAGCTAATTCTAGGGATTGTCTTACTCTAAACAGGGCAACAGAACATTGAGATGAGTCGTTCTAGCTAGCCATTTAGCACCTAACAATTACCGCATCTATAGGCGCTTCTTGATTTTGAGTCATTCACTGGATGCCGGGCGGGGACACTTGGCCCGTTTGACTCTTTGCTGCCTCGATGGTGATTGACATCAGGATTGGGACCCCTGGCTTACGGTAACAAGTAAAAGATTTTTCAGTGATACACGGATTGAGTACTATAGGCTGCGGTCTCAGTACGATGACATGATGCAAGTTGGTGTGCTTATCCGTATGTCGCTCAATGACGCATGGATCGAGTACTGGAGGCTGTGGTCTGAGTACGATGACACGGTACAAGTCGGTGTACTTATTCGGTATTGCATGATTGAGTATGTAAGGCGAAGTTCCTGGTACAATAAGATCGTGATGCCGAAGGCAAAGTCTCGTGAGCTTTGTATATAGGCCGACCTTTTATTGGAAAAGCGCCTAAGATTTGGAAATTGGGGCAATGTTTTGAAAGTGAAATATAGTTTTTCAAAAATGAATGAGTTCTAGATAAACTCTTATTTAGAGAGTTTTGCAATTGTTTTCGATGAACAAATAATATGCTATTCCACAAAAGTTTTATGTACCCTATTCTTTCATAAAGCACTAGTACACATAGGACTCACTGAGTGATTCGTCACTCATACGTGTCTTTTATCTTTTCTTTTGTAGGATTCAGAGTTGAGTGGACCTATGGATAGAAGGACGATACCACAGAGTCGGTGGCTTAGGTCTAGACAGTTTTCCTTCTGATCATGTTCTGTATTTTGTTATAGATAGAGATGGCATGTATGAGATTCACTAATATATGTTTATGTGTAGCCATTAGTGTGGGTTATTGTCGAGTTTGGACCTTACATATATATATATGTACCCTGTTGTTTCCGTTATAAAGATCCTTTGTCCAGGAAACTGGACGGGGCGACACGCAGTGTTGATATGCTTCTGCTATTATCTTTAGTAGGAGTGTTACATGAAGCCCTAATGGGCTAGGTGCCGTGCTCAAAAACCAATCCAAGACTGGCCCAATCCTTTTAATTAATTAATTATCTTTTTTAGGTCTCATTAAATACCAATAACTAATTAATTAATTCTAATTGGACTCTTAATATACGTCAACATATATCAACCCAATTAATTAATTTATTCCAGTCAAATTCTCTTAATTATTAATTATCTTTACTGGGTCTTATCAAAGCCCAAGACTGATTAATTAATTCTAATTGGACTCTAAGAATAAATTTTATTTCTCTTTCAAATAATTATCCCTTAAGCCTAGATTGTGTCTAAATAACACTAAGGTAACTTGAGCTACTCCGAGAATTAAGAGACATATTATTCATGACTACTAAGATGACTAAAATGCCGTTATTATTAAATATCCGTATTTTATCATTTTAAATATTTTTATTTATCACAATATAGAAATATTGACCCCAAGAATAATATTGCTAAAGCAATGTCTTCGACCTACAGGTGAAATGATGGAAATACCTCTCTATGTAACACCCATCAATGAGAAGGATAAATGTACTAACACCCATCTCAAAGACATTTACTATCTTTAGATATCTAGTTCGATAATCCATGACTCACTTGAATATACTTGCTTATCATTGGAAGCTACCCAAAAGCACACATTCTAGAGTCAAGTTCCCAGGGCTCTGGATTATTAGATTATCCTAGACAATTATAAGTGGGTGATTTAACTTCACTAAGTGAAGCATAGAAATTCTGTTGCATAAGTCTGTCTTAATTAACTATACATCCGACATACAAGGATATTGATCTCACAAAAGAAATCTCACACAACATACATCAAAGTATAAAACTCTAGCTTCGCTAGACCACCAACTCATACTCAAGTATGAAGGTATCCATCCACGCTGTAATAGTAATAGTCTAGTCTCTATAATTATAGTAATTTATTTAAGAGAGACCACTACTACAGGTCCAATTCTACGTATTCGAAATACACTTATGCCAATGATGTGAGTGAACTACTCACTGATTCAAGGTAAACCATTTCTCATTAAAAATCATGGCACAATAGTCTTACCTTGATGAAATACCCAGTTCTATCAAACGACTAAGAACTCGATTTTACTTGTATGACAAGTACGCATGGTCTATACCTTACTGTGAAGAACGACCCAACACATAGACCGTTACTTGTTATACTTGGACCTTTAAATGTGCAATAATATAAGAAACAAACTAATTTGAATGAATAAATATTTTATTACAATATATTTACACAGAATATATAGTCTTTGAAGGCATACTTTCCAATAGTATTATGGTTGAGGTTTCATATACAATTTTACCTTTAACAGTAAGAAGGGAAACCTTACACGATGCTCAAGCAAATATGGCATATTACCTTAAATGTGAGAAAGAACATTAGAAGGACAAATCCAGAATTAAAGAGTTGAAGGAGAAGAACTTAAACACCAAATTCTTTCATACTTATTGTCACACTTGGCATAAGAAACTTTTCATTTGCCATATCCAGGATTCTAGTGTAGCCATACTCAAAGATCAAGATGCCAATGGACAAGAAGTATGTGCTATTTTTTAAGAATCTTCTTGCCTCATCAAATTAGGTTCTTTTGTCCTTATGGTTATCTAACACCATCCCAATAGTAATAAGTAATGAGAATTACTATTTTCTTGGATAGCTCCCTACTATTGATGAGGTGAAAATATGCACTTTGAGCTAATATCGCACCTGGTCCATACAGTTTAACTAGTAAAATTTTCACAATTTGTTAGGATATTATTCGAACCAATTTAGAGCTAGTTGTTTGGGATTTTTTCCTTAAGAAATCCACTATCCAAGAGTTCTTCTACTACCTTACTGGTTTTAATACTAAAAGTGCCAATGTTAACCTTTGCAAACTTCTACTTGATAAGCCTTTACAACTTCTGTAACAAACTAATATCAAGAGTACTCAATAAAAGGCTAGGAAGACCTCTGTCTAGATTAATTTCCTCAAACCAAAATGGATTTGTCAAAGGAAAAAAACATTACAGGCAACATCTTATATGCTAATAAGATGGTTCATTTGTTGGATCAAAAAATTGATAAGAGATAACATAATTCACAAGCTTGATATGGCAAGAACATTTGATAAAGTCTCTTGGCCTTCTTTGCATTTGATTTTTTCTAACTTTAGATTTGATTCACATTTTTCTAAGTTGGTGAAAAATTGCATAGCCAATTGATGGTTTTTAGTTTTAGCAAATGTGCAAAGTAAAAGATCTCTTCAAATCAACAAGACACCTCAAGTAAGAATGCCCCATCTCACGAGCTCCTTTTAGACCATAAAGCTTCAAGCGAAGCTGTTGGATGATGAGAGCTTGAGAAAGGTAGTAGTATGGTCCCTACTAGGTCATCATTTGAAAACAAATGACATAATGATCTAGAAGCCACAAGAAACTACATTGTTCACCACATTGTCTGCATGAGATTGTATTAGGCAGAGAAAAGCTCAACAAAATCAACCTATAAAAATCTACTCTACAACTATCCTACCTAAAATCTTTTTTTTTTTTCGTTTTGGTAAATATTGAATAGAATTTTTTCATTAGATTTAGTCTTTCATTGCATTGGGCCTTCTTTTCCTTTTGTGTGTTCACTTTACTCTCAAAATAATGAAGATTTTGATCACACTTAGCAAATTATGGAGTAGATAAACCGATATGGATGTCTCTTATAATATCCCACCTTATATGAGAATTTAAATAAAGTAATAATAATATTAACAATATAAGTATGCATCTAAGAAAAAAAAATATTATTAGTACTATTCTTGTTATATTCATTATTACTATTATTACTACTATTTTTATTACTCCGTCCATCCCAACTAAATTGATCTATTTATTATTTTGGGTTGTCCTAAAAAAATTAATACTCTCCTTAAAAGAAAAGTTTTTACTATATAATTTAAGGGTTTATTGAAATTTAGCCCCATTAAGTTAGAGGGTAGTGACACTTTAGTATCACAAGTTATAAAAAATGCACTAGGTGTCCACTGACCAATAGTCAATGATAGTATTGACTAACGGAATTTATTTTTTTAATAAAATATCTATTTTGTCCATACTTATTATAAGATCTTGACTATCAGATCTTGATTTTATGATCTCACCTTAATACAAACAAATAATATTTATTTGTGAAACTGTCTCTATAATTTTAGAAAAGAATAAAAATTATAATACTTTTATTTTTAATTAACAATCCATAATATTCTAATTAAAAAACTCTTAATAGGCTCTTTTTTTTGGGGGGTTATTTTCTTAAGAAACACCATGGAGATTGAAATAACTTGAGCCACGATGTACTTAAATATAACCTTGTGCTAATCATTTTTTTTTCTTTTCATTTCTTCCTTTTTATCATGAGAGAGAAAAAAAGAACAATTAGCATTAAAATATTTTTCGAGTACGACCATATAAAAATTTTCATTTTCTATGAAATGTTGAGTTTAATTATAATTATTGTTGAAAATATGACCTCTTAAAAACTTTATATAATAGACACAATTAATCTTCATATAAATAATATTAATTTTCTAAATTATATATATACAAATCAACCGATTGTATTGCAAAAAATTTGGAATGAAACTCGAACATGGGTAGATAAGTTGGTGGGATAATAATTGGTGGAGCAAATATTGCAAATAAGTATACAATAATTAAACTTGGGATTCTAAGGAATAAAAATAGACAAAGGGCAAAATAGATATTTTATTGAAAAAGTAAATTTCGTTAGTCAATAGTGTCATTGACTAATGGTCAATGAACCTTTAGTTCCTTTTTAAAGTTTGTGATATTAAAGTGCCACCACCCTCTAACTTAATAGGAAAAAAAAAATACAATAAACCCTATAATTTATTATAAAATAATCAATTTATCCCATATATATATATGTGTGTGTGTGTGTGTGTGTGTATATATATTAATATTATTTTTATATATTTAGATTTTATATAAAGTATTGTAGGCCCTACATATTTTTTACTTTTATTATATCATATTATACTCTATTATTATTATATTTTAACTTTTACTTTTGTATAAAATCTCATGCTAAGTCAACTATTATCAATTTTAATGGGATGGAAGGAGTATTATTATTATTATCATTATTGTTATTATTATTATTTATAGTTATTATTATCATTATTATTTTAATTTTTATTATTACTATTATTATTCTTCCTGTTGCTGTTATTATCATTATTCTTACTGTTACTATCATTATTATTAAAATTATTATTATTAGTATTACATGTATAAGGAAATTAGATGAAGGAAGAAAGATATAAGGATGGCCCATAGGACCCACAATAGTTAATAAGATGGCCCACCTTAGTTGACAATGTTGACCAAGCTTTGACCATGCATGAACAATGGAGTTCTTGCATGTTCTACTAACTTTCGACATGTTCCACTAATTTCTATTAATTTCTCCAAGGTTCTATAAGCTTTCCCAAGCTTCCATAAGTTTCTAAAGTGATCTAGAGAGGCCACATCACCTTCCAAAGGACTTTAAGATGTTCTAGACTTCTCAAGTTAACAAGGAAGCAACACACACACACACACACACACACACACACACACACACACACACACACACACATATATATATATATATATATATATATATATATATATATATATATATATATAAGAAGAGAAGAAGGAAGAGCAAGGAGAGAAGGAAACCAAGAAAAGAGAAAAGAAAAGGAAAATGAAAAGAGAGAGAAAACTAGAGAGGAGAAAGAAGAAGAAAGGAAAGAGAGAAAGGAAGAAGAGAAAAAGGAAAGAAAAAAGAAGAAGAAACCGAGAGGAGAGAGAGATAGAGAAACTGAAAGACAAGAAATGAAAAGGAGAAGAAGAAAAGGAAAGGAAACCAAGAGAAAGGAGAAAGGAGGGAAAAACATTTGCAAGTTTGGGTTTGCTTCAAAAGTGGGTAGGATTATTTTCCTTAGATCTAAAAATCAAGTGATGCATATTGGTGATTTATTATGATGTGACTTCATGTTTTGATATTTAAATTCTTTGGAGGAAAATGAAATAGAAATTATGTTGTTATTGTTGAAAGGTGACCAGTTGGTTGAAGAAGAGTAATGGTGATGTTTGATGGCATGTATGATATACCCTGAAGTATTTAATTATTGGATGTTAATTAAAGAAAAAAAGAAGGAAAATTTATGAAAGAAATATGGTGAAGTTATTTATGGAGGAAATGAATGAAGTAAATACTAGGAAGCAATTTGTGAAGGTTCCTTGAGTTAAAATAATTGTGCATAGAGATGGTTGAACCTAAACATGCCTTGGAATAATTGGGAAGGCTTGGAGTAGTTTTTACAGGATTTTGGTGGCTAAAGACCATATAATATCAAAAGACCTGAAACTGCCATTTGGAAAGAATAAAAATTCTGTTTTGGGAACTTTAACTTAGCAACCATGTTTGGATGATTGGGAAGTGCTAATCATGAAATTAAGTTAAAACACCATTGTTGGGATGCTAGACAAGGTTTTAGAAGGTTTAGATATGGTTGGTTATGTTGACAAATTCATGGGAAAACTTAAGTAAAAGTTATACCATAAAATGACTTATTTTTGCTTAATGACATAATTTGGAACTTTGCAGCAAAAAATAAAAATAATGAGGGAAGATGTTGACATTCCATGAACTAGAATTTGTAAAAAAATGTGTTAGGAGTATTTTGGAACTAGTTCGATCTCATTTGGAGTTGTGTAGCAAAAGTTATGAACAAAACATTAAAAGGTGATAAAGTTGGAAATGTTGATTACTTCAATTTCGTTTAGGCTTTTGAGGTTAAGAAAAGAAATAATGTACCATTCGCCTTTAGTGCTCTTAATTTGAACATTGAATAATATTTTATGTAAAGACCTCATTATTGTAGGTGTTCCAACTTAAGAGAAATCCTAGGCTTATGAAAATGTGAGTGAACCAATCCTATTAATTAAGATGAGTCCCTTGACTTTTAAACTCCGTTTAGCTAAGTGTTTTTCTGATATATTATGGCAGGAATTCTTATGCTTTTAAGCTTTATGCTTTGTGAGTTTATCCAAACTATATATTAGCTAAATGCTTTCCGTCATATTTAAATAGAAATATTTTATTCAACATTATGAATATTTGTAAGACTCTGGATTTCCAAAACCATACCTTACTAGGTGTTTTCTTGTTAAAATTGTGCATAGGTATTTTCGCACAAGGTGAACCTTTTTTTATTTATAAACTTTAATTTGGCCAAAAATATTCTAAATCATGTGAATATGAATCTTTTATGATTTATGAAAGTGTGAACTCCCCGTTTTATCAAACTTTATATTATTAGATGTTTTTTTGCATAAATAAATAGAAACATTTTTTCAACAAAGAATTTTCCTAAAGCTATATCCTGCCATGATTGAGCATATGTCTATTATGATAAATGAGGTGCATTTATGAGTTTCTTTGCTGGCATAAATACTATGTTCTAGTCATGAAAAGCATTATCATGCTTAGTTTGCTTCAAGTTACTTTTAAAGCAATTCATGCACAATGTGAAAAGGCTTGATAAGATTTTATGCTCAATGAATCTTGGAAAATGATTAAGGAAGATATGACAATTATTTGGAAAACAATGTTTTGGCCCCAAAAACGGTTTTCCTAATCACCTTTTAGGGGATATGGAAATGGACTTATCTTGGAGATCAGGGCAGACATTGAGTACTCTGCAAAGGTTTTGACCTTTGTACTAACTTCCGTTAGAGATAGATAGCCTCAAGTAATCCAGTTCTATTTCTGGGGTTTATCTTATTCTAAATAGGACAACATGTTATTGGAATTAGTTGGTTCCTCGGCTAGCACTATCCCAATGCATAAGCAAAGCATGCGTATGCCACTAGTTGATGTTGAGCAGGACACTCAGTGATTAACCCATGCTAGATCTCGTATGAGGGGAGTACGAGAGTTGGAAAGCCGTGTTACTGCAAGTAAAACAATTGCCAGACCTTATATGAGGGGAGTACAGGAATGGAAGAGCCCATACTACCACAAATCAGATGATTGAGTATAGATATGAGGTGATGTGCTTCTGTCACTCACCATTCCAACTTAATGAAGTTAAGTGTTGAAGGTGCAATCCCTGGCACAATAAGATCATAATGGCCGAAGGCGAAGCCTTATAAGCTTTGCATGTAGGTTGACTTTCTATTGAGAGAAGTATCTGCTTTTCTTTTAACATGGGGCATTGGTTTTCAATAAACCTTAATTTCTAAATATGTATGAATTCTTTTGACAATAGTTGATGAGTTTCCAATTATGATATCTAAAGAGTCATTTTTAGTGGAAAAATATGATGAAAATCCTTATTTGTTTTTCAAAGAAAAGCACTATTCTACTTCTTGATGCGAAGAGTTGTTTTCTACAGAAAAATGCAACTATTTTCTGTTGCTTGTTTTGTATGGAAAAACACTAGCACTGATGTGTAAATTTTAGGTGTATAAAAATCATCAAATTTAAATTGATCCCTTAGTCAAGTTTTAATCCCAAAATACATATACAAGCAAGTATACTCATTGCAAGCATAGTATAGGAAATTACCGAGTATAGATTCTTAAAGGAATAAGTACATACTAATCACTTTTCATTCATTGTTTAATCGATCCAATAAAGTGATAAAATAATAAGAATATAAATAAATAAATATATACAACTCAAGGATGTAAGAAAATGCAATTTAGACAACTACCCTAGAACACATAATAATGAATCATCTAGCAATTATCTCAATTAATCATCTTCTTAGCATCATGAAGGAATATAAAGTAAAATTAAATCGTTTCCCAAGTCATGAATCTACTTATATAGACTCTACTTCTTTCCTAATCCATGGAATTATTATCTTTTGATTAAATTAGCAGATTTTCTAATCAAACCAACATAACCAAAACATGCATTAAATACAATTCCTCATAAACATGAAATTAGGTAATGACCATTTGCTCAAGGTGAAATAAACCAATCTTTGATCACTATAGTCCTTTAATCTTAACTTCATTTTCCAAGTCCATTAAGATTTGACAAATATGAAATTAATGTAATGAACTCCTAACATCGTTTCTCAAGTCAATTAGAAGAACCCGCATTAATAACTAATGATAATAAGTAATCAAACACCAAGGATGATAATCAATTGATCAAATAACTAAATTAACACAAAACAATGAATCCAAAAATAATGTCAAATTACAATGAAAGCATTGAATGTATTATTGTTTAAGAATAAGAAAAAAAAGGTAAAAGAAAGCACTCATTGACAAGCCTTCTTCTTCTCATTTGAAGACTCTCTTGAACAATTCTCCTTGAATGATGAATCTCTCATTCTTTGAGTGATTGGAATTTTTACACTTTGATTCGCACATTTTCTCTTGTGTTTTCTCTTGGTTTTATAAGCTTTTTTGATGTCAAATTCGTTGCTTGAGGAGTCTTGGCTAAGTAGGATTCAGAAAATACCAAAATCTTAACTAAATTCGTGCACAAGATTTTCACCTCTCCATAGCGGACCTGGCGCCGAGTCCAGTTGACCCACCTGGCATTAGGTGATAGGGGTTAAAATCACCATTATTTTCTTAGTTATTTGAGATTATTTTGAAATACATTTGTTGCAATAACTAGGCATATTCCTTCATATTTGACATCTTGCTTGTAAAAAGTGTTTTTGGCAAATAGGTGCAGATTTGAGTAGTTTTTGAGCAGAAAGTTAACAATTCCAGAACAGACCTGGTGTCATACCAAGCTATTGGACCATGTATCGGGTCCATTCTGGTCAAGAAGCAAAAATTAAACCAACATTTAGGAGAAAAGCAGAACAGACCTGGCGCTAGGTCTGGCAAGTGTACCCAGGGCCGGGTTCATTCTGTCTGCCTATGAGAACTGATCAAAATCAAAGCAAAACTCCAGAGGAAGAATAGAGTGCACCTGGTACTAGATGGCTCGACTGTAGCCGGTGCCAGGTACGCTCTGGAGGGCGACTATTCTATGCACGAAATTAGAAAATTTTCAATGATTTTGGTATTTTTTGAATCCTACTCGGCCAAGACTTCTTAAGCCATGAATTTAGCATCCAAGAAGCCTATAAAAGCACAAGAAAACACAAAAGAAGAGGAGACATATAATAAAGAGGTGGATCCAAGAACAAAAATTCTCAATCTCTCATTGGAGGAGAGATTTACCCAATCACGGAAAATTGTTCAAGAGGGTCTTCAAGGAGAAAGAAAGAGGCGTGTCTATGAGTGCTTTCTTTTATCTTTGTTTTCTTTTTCTTAAACAATCATGTATTTAATATTTTCATTGTAATTTGACATTGTTTTTATGATTCATGATTTTTTGAGTTAATTTAGTATTTTAATCAATTCAGTATTGATCTTGGTATTTGATTGCTTATTTTTCTTACAGAGTTGGTTGATTGATTTTTGTTATTAATTTGCTTGAAAAAGAGGTTCGTAATGGCTTTAATTAATTAGTTTCATATTTGTTATCTCTTAACTTGTTTGAAAAATGAGTTAATTGGCAAGGACATTAGTAATCAAAGGTTGGTTGATAATTGCTAGAATATGGATTCATTGATTAATTTCATGTTTTAAATCATCAAGAATATAGGGGTTTATATGAGATTGATTTTAATAGATCTTTTGGTTAAGTTAGTCGAGACAGAATATGTTCACTAATTTAACTAGAAGATAGTGATTCTATGGATTGCAAACGAAGTGGGTCTATATTAAATCATTTATGAAACCAAGATAATAATTGATTGTGGTATTGGCCAAATAATTCATTATCATATTTTCAAAAGTTTTTGTCTAAATTGCATATTTTTACATCATTGAGTTGTATATATTTCTTTATTTTTCTTTATATTATTTTCTCCCTTTAATTGGATCAGTTAAACAATGAATGAAAAGTGATTAGTGTGTACTTGTTCCTTTAAGGATCGATACTCATTAATTCCCTATACTATACTTACGATGAGTATACTTGCTCATATGTGTATTTTGAGATTAATATTTTAATTAAAACTTGATTAAGGGATGGATTTAAATTTGATGATTTTTATATATTTAAAATTTACGCATCAATTTTTTGGCGCTATTACTTGGGAACAATATCATGAAAGCTTGGATTTTATTGATTTAACCATGTTTATATGTTAATACATGAATATGTATATATGTTCCTCGTATGACTAGGTGCTATATTTTGTTTTCTTGTATACTTGTATTGGTAATGTCTCTATATGTTGTAATTTTCTCTAACCAACCTTGTAAACATATTCCTTGACTGACTAACTTAATTTAATATTATGATGTGTATATATGATGTTAACAAGTTATTTTGTATGGGTAAGATGGGCAATTGGAGCATGGGACGGTATCCTAACATATCTTACGGGATGATATCTCAACCATCCGACTTCATTGCCTTAGAAGGGGTGTTGGAAAAATTTGCCATCCATGTAACTAAACGTTTTTCTAAAATAGATGACACATTAGCAAAATTTGAGGGCATGATTAGGAATATAGAAAGGTAAATTTGGTTTTTAACAGATTTAGTGATAAAGTCGTCATTAAGGGTAGAAGCACAACATGATTCAGCTGCCATTACACTGAGGAGTGGTAAGGAGCAATTTGGTCCCAGCATGGAACCAGTACCATATAAAGAAGATGGATCAGAACTAATCCCTCTTGTTGAACCATTTGAAAAACAAACTAAAAAAAATCATATTTTCAGCTACCGGTACCTTACCCCACTCACACACACAAAGTAAGAAAAGATGCACATTTGACAAATTTTTGAAAAATATTCAAACAACTGCACATAAATATTCCATTTAGTGAGGCCTTGGTGCACATGCCCAAATATGCAAAATTTCTTAAAAGCATGCCTGTGAACAAAAAAAGGTTGAAGGAATTATCCACTGTGGTTTTAAATGAAGAATGCTCAGTTATCTTACAGGACCAATGGACTTTACCACAAAAAGAAAGTGATCTAGAGAGTTTTTCTATTTCTTATTTTGTTGGTACTCTTACGTTTTGCAATGCATTAGCCAACCTAGGTGCTAGTATTAAAATTTTACCATATAAAACGTTCAAAAAGCTAGGCCTGGGTGAACCCAAGCCCACTAGGATGAGTATTTAACTTGTGGATAGATCTATTAAATATCCTAAAGGAATAATTAAAGATGTCTTGGTTAAAGTGGATAAATTCATATTCCCTGTGGATTTTGTTATTCTTGACATGGATGAAGATTCTAAGGCCCATTTAATTTTATGTCGACCTTTCCTAGCTACAACCAAAGCATTAATTGATGTTGATGGGGGAAAGTTAACAGTTAGGGTTGGGGATGAAAAAGTCATTATCACAATTCATAAAAGCATGCAACATCCTATTTTTTATGATGATTCTTGTTTAAGGATTGATATTCTTGATGAATTATTCTTGACTTTGTGCAAGAATCATTTATCCAAAGCTACAAGAAACAATCCATTACATATTTGGAGGATTCAATTGAGGGCCATAAGTTGGAAAAATTTAAGGAAATTGAAAAAAATAGTTTGGGAAGGATGAAGTCATCCATTGAGGAACCATTGGAATTGGACTTGAAAGACCTCCCCGAGCACTTGGAATATGCATTTTTAGCTAAAGGTGAAAAACTGCTCGTGATCATTGCCAAAGATCTTACTTGTGAACAAAAGACTAACTTGGTAAGTCTATTTGGGAAATATAAGGGAGTTATTACATGGAAAATCATGGACATTAAGGAAATTAGCTCTTCTTTTTGTACTCACAAAATCTTGTTAGAAGAAGGAGCCAAACCCATAGTGCAACCCCTACGTAGGTTGAACCCAAACATAAGTGATGTGGTAAAAGGTGAGGTGATTAAACTCTTAGATTCCAGCATTATTAACCTTATTTCTGATAGTATTTGGGTTAGTCCAACACAAGTGGTACTAAAGAAGGGAGGAATGACTGTGAGCCCTAATGAAAAAAATGAGTTAATCCTAATGAGATTGGTAATTGGTTGGAGAGTTTGTATTGGTTATAGAAAATTAAATGAGGCAACTAGAAAGGACAATTTTCCACTCTCTTTCATTGACCAAATGTTAGAAAGATTAGTCGGACATGAGTTTTATTGCTTTTTAGATGACTTTTTTGGATACTTTCAAATTCCCATAGCACCAAAGGATCAAGAGAAGATCACATTTACATGCCCTTTTGGTACTTTTGCATAACGATGTATGCCTTTTGGTCTTTGTAATGGTCCTGGAACATTCCAATGGTATATGATGACTATTTTCGAAGGGCTTATGGGAGACATCATGGAAGTATTTATAGATGATTTCTCTATTTTTAGTGATTCTTTTGATTTGTGTTTGGCCACTTAGGAAATGGTATTTCAAAGGTGTGAAGAGATTGACCTCATGCTTAATTTGAAAAAATGCCACTTCATGGTACAAGAAGGTATAGTATTGGGACATAAAATTTCACGGTAAGGTATTAAGGTTGATAGGGCCAAAATTGAGGCAATTGAGAAACTCCCTCCTCTAACTTCCGTAAAGGTAATTCGAAGCTTTCTTGGATATGCAGGTTTTTATAGGAGGTTTATCTGGGATTTCTCAAAAATTTCTAAACCCCTAACTTCTTTGCTTGAAAAAGATGCTATTTTTGACTTTGATGAAAAATGTCTTAATGCTTTCAATGTGCTTAAAACGAAATTGATTAATTCTCCTATTTTAATTGCACCGGATTGGTCTCTTCCTTTTGAATTAATGTGCGATGCAAGTGATTATGCAGTAGGTGCAGTGCTTGGACAAAGAAGGAATAAGCACTTTGAACTAAATTACTATGCAAGCAAAACTCTTACGGCAACACAAGAGAACTACACCATGACAAAGAAAGAGTTGCTTGCAATAGTGTTTAATTTTGATCAATTCCATTCTTATCTTGTTTTGTCCAAAGTCATTGTGCATACGGATCATTCCGCCCTTAAGTACCTACTCAACAAGCATGATTCTAAACCAAGATTGATAAGATGGGTTTTATTGTTACAAGAATTTGACTTGGAGATTAGGGACAAAAAGGGAGTGAAAAATTTACCTGCAGATCACTTATCATGGTTGGAAAATCCCAACCTTAAGCCATTAGCCGAAGGAGGCATCAATGACACATTTCTGGATGAACAACTTCTACTTGTTGACAGTGAGGTTTCTCAACTACCTTGGTATGTGGATTTTGCTAATTACTTGGTTGCAGGAATTATTCCGGAAGATTTTAATGCACAACAAAAGAAGAAATTCTTCTTTGAAGTAAAGTATTACTTTTGGGAAGATCCGTACTTGTTCCAGTGTTGTATGGATCAAATCATTCGAAGGTGTGTGGATTCCGTAAAAAGTACCAATATATTGAAATATTGTCGTGAATGACTTACAGGAGGCCACTACCAAGCTACCAATACCACAAGAAAGGTACTTGAGTCTAGTTTTTATTGGCCTACACTCTTCAAGGATTCTCATAGGTTTGTTCAAAGTTGTGATAGGTGTCAACGTATAGGTAATATCTCTAAATCTAATGAGATGTAATTACAAAATTTTCAAGCTTGTGAAATTTTGGACTATTGGGTAATTGATTTCATGGGCCCTTTTCCCAGTTCTTTAGGTAACAAATATATCTTGGTTGCGGTGGAGTATATATCAAAGTGGGTTGAGGCATAATGATGCGCGGGTTGTCGTAAAATTTCTAAAATAACTTTTCACCCGGTTTGGAGTGCCTAGGGTACTCATTAGTGATAGGGGAACCCACTTTTATAACACCCAATTAGATAAGGTTCTCAAGCATCTAGGAGTTACTCATAAGTTGGCTACCCCCTATCATCTCCAAACAAGTGGCCAAGTTGAGATGGCTAATAGAGAATTAAAAAGAATATTGGAAAAAGTGGTTAATCATACAAGAAAAGATTGGAGTTTGAAACTAGATGATACTCTTTGGGCTTATAGGACAGTTTTTAAAACTCCTCTTGGTACTACCCCTTATTAATTGGTGAATGGGAAATCTTGTCATTTACCGGTAGAGATTGAACACAAAGCTTATTGGGCTATTAAACTTGTCAACTTTGATCTTGATCTTGCTGGACAATCTAGGTTATTTTACTTGAATACCTTGGATGAATTGCACATGGCTGTATATGATAATTCTCTCATCTACAAGGAAAAGGTAAAACGGTGGCATGGCAAACATATTGCTCAATTTTGGGAGTTTAAAGAAGGTGATCAAGTATTGTTATTTAACTCTCGCTTGTGACTCTTTTCGGGAAAGTTGAAATCAAGATGGTCCGGGCCATATGTGGTAACTAAGGTTTATCCTTTTGGTACACTTGAAGTCTCTCACCTAGATAATGGTACCTTCAAGGTTAATGGCAATTGAGTAAAGTATTATTTTGGGGAGATATTGGACACCTTGGATCATGTGGATGTTTTTCTCTATGAACCCTGATTCTTCTTTCGGATCGTATGGATGTTGTTCATCTTTGTCATTTTTTTATTTTATTTTTGTTTGATTACTTTCTGCTTTTTTTTCTTCTAGATTTATGTTTCTCTTTGTTTTGTTTCTCTTTCATTAGGTACCCTTATGACTTTTCTTGGAATGAACCCTTCCTTGTGGTGGATTCAAATATGGTGGCACTACGATGTAATTGAAGTATCTATTCACTTTCTTCTTCTTATTTGTTCATTTTGGTCTTCTTGGCTGCACTTTTATTATTCTATCTCTGGCCATTGAGGACAATATCCGATTTAAGTGTGGGGGGAGAATGAGGTTGAAGAAATATTTGTCCATATCATTTTTGTGGAAATTTTTCAAAAATTTCAGTGGTTTTCCGTGTTAAGCAAGGTTGAAATTCTTTTTCTTATTTGGATATAATTCTTTATCATTCATTAGGTGAATTTTTATGAAATTGGTTTATTAGATAAGATATTGTCAAAGCTTGAGGATTTTGATTAATCTTGTTTATACATTAGTGTTTGAGTGTTATTTGACTAATCTAGTTTGAATATGGAGGATATGATGAATATGGGAAGAGTTTATTGGCTAACTCGTGTATTATGAGTTTAAATTTTGTTAGCTTTGAGTTATGATGAGGAATGTGAGTTGATAAAAGATCTTTGAGAGGAAAGATTATGGAGAAAAAATTATGAAATATTCGTGTGAGGTGAAGATTGAAAGAATGAGTTGATTGCTTCTTCTTTGAAGATGAGAAAAAAAAATTATTTTTGCATGATTATGGGGGCCAATACGGATAGTGAAGAGAAATCCAATTTCTTGAGGCTATGAATTCCGATGAGCAAAAGAAAGGAATATTGTTTAAAAAATGATGAGTGATGACTAAAAGGGGGCCAATACGGTGTATGAAGAGAAATCCATATACTTAGAGGCTATCAATTCTCTAAGTCATTAAAAAAATTAGAAAGAAAAAAGAGTGGAGTGCTTTCCTTACATCATGACTTAAATTATGCAGTATTTGGATTTATAATGCTTGAGTTGGTAGATAGCTTGACTTATGTGATTCATGTTATCTATATTTGTACTTGAAGAGTGAAATAATTTTCTTGGACTAAGGTATACACTTGATTAATTTAACTTCAAGAGTTTTGTGGTATCTTGTCAAAAATTTCAAAGTTTGTATTGTTTTCAAAGGGTTTGAACGACAATAATTGTATCTAAAGTTTGAAGGGAAGACATAATCTTGGCTATGATAAATAATTTTTTTGGAATGAGTAAGGATTTGTGTTTTCTTGAAGATTTTTCTTGGAGTAAAATGTTTTGCTTGAGGACAAGCAAATGTTCAAGTGTGGAGAAATTGATAGGGGTTAAAATCACTATTATTTTTCTAGTTATTTTGAGATACATTTTTTGCAATAACTAGTCATATTCATTCCTATTTGACATCTTGTTTGTAAAATATGTTTTTGGCAAATAGGTGCAAATTTGAGTAAATTTCGAGCATAAAGTGAACGATTCTAGAACAGGCCTGGCGCCAGGCCTAGCCATTAGACCAGGTGCCGGGTCCATTCTGGTCAAGAAGCAAAAATTAAGCCAACGTGAAAAATCTTAGAGGAGGGTGAATAAGGTTTTTGGCAAACTAAAAATTTTAAGATATTTGTTTTGCAGAATTGAAATGTTCTTCAGGTTTTTGACCAACTACACTTGCAATAGAGAGAGCTATTCAAAGAAACTTTGAGAAATATCTAAATTCAGACTGAGATAAGAAGCACAATGCAATAAATGCCATATTAAAAATGGGTTGGTGAACACCTTTAAAGATTTCTTTAAGAAACTAAGAAATTCCGAGCAGGGACAGTTTGCAAGATTATTCAAAAATAAATGCTTAGAGTAAGTGTAGAGAAATGTGACATGGATTGTATAGTGGTTCGATCTACCAAGATCTACATCCACTACCTTAACCTCACACTTAAGTATTTTCAACTAGATTTTATTTACCTAACTCAATGGAATCAATCTGTACCATATACAAGAGAGGATCACCATATTTGATTTTCCAAAACCTCTCAATCAACCAATCAATCAAGGTTCACTCCAAATGGGTTTTACACCACAACCTTGGTACACAAAGATGATTGAAGATAAATGGAACTAAAATGGCTCACTTCTTTTAGCAGATGAGCACCAAGAACAAGCACAAACACTTTTACCTTTAAGACATAATTTGATTTCACTTTAAAGCATCTTGATAAAGGAGATTTTTGTTTTCTATAGAACAAGAGTGTTTCTTAGAAGGATAGGATAAAAATTTACTTTCAAATTAGGTTTAGAAGCCTTATATAGAGACATAAAGTAAAGTACCAACGGCTATAAAATGGCTATTTTTCGCTGTCAGATTTACCAGTGTTTTAGACTCATGTTTCGGACGATGGTGCATCCAAAAGGTAAGTCCAAATTGGTACTTTTTTAGGCAGAATCGATTTGATACTGTTCACATAGTTTTGGACGTAACTTTCAGATGTAAGGTCACCTAAAATGCGCAATCCAAAATTCGAGGCGCAATCCAAAATTCTGAGGATTTTAAAACTTTGAAATTTTTTGTTTTAGTGCTTCTCGGTGGAATTAAACTGAATTAAAAGGTAAAGAGGACATAGGAATTTACACAGAGAGATACGTTAACAAGGATTCCTAGTCAAAGGTTATTCCATAACGGATTCTTTTGATTTGCAATCTTTCAAGCTTGATCTTCTTCTTGATTTTCTATTTTTGAATTCTATAGTTTTAAGAGTTGCTTAGAAATTCTATTTGAACGTCTTGGAAGACCTTAGGTCAAACATGTCATATAACAGGTAGATCACACGTGTTAGTTCTTATCATTGTTTATTATAAGTCAAAACACAAGAGACTGCCCTTAGGGCTAACAATCTCCCCCTTTTTTGAATGATGACAAACTTGATAGGATTGTGATATAAAAATATTTATATGTACAGTACGGACATATTGGTCCGAGAGAAGAAAGAATTTTTTTCACAGAAAATGCATTCTCTCATTATAGGACTCAAAGAGTGCTTATAAGATTAAGATAGCAAATTAAAGCATATACTCACAAACATAGCTTAATGAGCCTATAGCCCAACCTATCTCCATATCCTCCTTTCCTTCCGTCACACGACTATTCTTTAAAAGAATAGCCGTTGCAACAATTTTACAAACATGTATAGAAGAGAGTATAGCAAATAAATCATGAGATGAGATGCTCCCCTTAATGTGTGCATATATGAATATTTGTAAAGTATGAGAGAAGACTGGAGTCAATTTTGTATGTCCAAAATGTGCATCCAAAACTTGGTGAAAGAGAGTATGGAACTTTTTGGAATTTGAATTTTGGATGACCAAACTATGTGTCCAAAATAACATGTAGTTTAGACAAAGAGTATGTGTCCAAAATTCCCCATGTCATAATGCAGGAGATAATTGATTCTCAGAATTTTGATCTGTCCTAGTTTTCTCAAAGAGTTTTAATCATTAAGGAAAGTTTTATGCAATATCAAAATAGCTATCTAATCATCTGAGATTTTTATTAATGAATATGTTATAGAATCATATCAATAACTTCAAAAAAAGAAAATTTACCAATAGCTCTTGTCTCAATGATGCCTATATTCTTGAAGAGAGCACTTTTGATGATAGTCAGGATATCAAACTGGTGTCCTTTTTGGATATCAGCAAACTGAGATCACAAATCATAAATTTTCATATCAGGTAGTTTATCCAAATCTTGTCATGAATTTCATAGAGAGAATTACATGACCTTAGCTATGTTCAGAGATAATATTTTAGTGTAGAATATCAATTCAGAGCACAAAGTTTCACTCATGTTAGTTTACTACTCAAAGACTGTCAATCAGTCAATCATTAGTGCATTATTTAAAATTAGCCATAGAGAGCATAGCATAATACCACATAGGTGGTCAATTGATTTTTTTCATTTTTTCCTGATCAGTATAATAATCACAGCACAATCAATGAAGTCAGCACTTACCCAATCATAAGCAGTAATTTATCTGGCTGTACCCAATCACAACAGGTAGGTGTAAGTAAAACAGGCAAGCATAATAATCACCAGGCATAAGTAAAACAGGCAAGCATAACAATCACAATCCAACGAATATCATTTTTCTCCCCTTTTGTCATCAATCAAAATGAGGAGTAATATAAATGAAGCAGGGAAAAGAATGTATATGGATATGAAGCATTCATAAGATAAGCAGAGATACTCGTTAAAAAATAGAAACTAAATTGTTCAGATGCTAAAAACAAAAATTAAGATTGTTCAAGATATTAGTGAGAATTGATTTCAATCTAGGTAGAAGTCAGCTGGAGTGCAGTCTACTAATCTGGTCACTCAAGAGATATGAACTGTTAAACTTGGCTTAGCATACAACTTGGCTTCTCTTAATTTCTCAAGCACTTTCCGCAAATGCTCTTGATGATCCTAAGGGTTCTTAGAGTATACTAAAATATCATCAATAAAAATGACAACAACGTTATCCAAGTAGGGCTAAAAAATCCGATGCATAAGGTCCATGAAAGTGGCCGGGGCATTAGTAACTCCAAAGGGCATCACTACAACCTCATAGTGCTCAAAGCGCAAATTGAAGGTAGTCTTAGGAATATCCTCTTCTTTAATCCTCACCTGATAATACCCCTGTCTCAGGTCTAATTTAGAGTAACATCCTTTTCGGGTCAACCTCCTCCTGGTCCCCTAAATTGCACCAGTTTATTCCTATGGTCAACCCTCGTATGATGTTGCGATAGCCAATCCATTCCTAAAATGGCATCATAGTCTGCTATGGGCAAACTTATAAGGTCTCCTTCCAGGGTCACATCTTCAAATTTTATTTCACTTCCCAAATAAATTCTATCACTGCTCAATTGCTTTCCCAAAGGGGTACTAAGTATCATCTCATAAGGAACCTCCTTACTTTTAGTCTTTATCTTTTGTGCAAAGGAGCATACAATAAAAGAATGGGTAGAGCCTGGATCTATTAGAATTTGCACTTCTTGACCAAAAATAAAAAATCTTACCTTCCACCACTGTTGATGCATTAGTGCTTGCTTTATCTAGGGCTACCACTCGAGCTTTCACGATAGGCTTGTTGGCTCCTGCTTTGGGTGCAGAAGGTTGGCTTGGGTTTCCTTTGGAAAATTCCGGTTTTACCCCCATATTATTTCCTCTTGGATTTATCCATCCCGTCGTTCTCTTCGGACATGGGCAGTTCCAACTTTTGTGTCCTTCTTCTCCACAATTGTAACAACGAATGAGCAGCTTCCCCGTACTACCTCCCTCTCTTCTTGGAAACTTCCCTTTATTTGGCCATTTATTCCCTACCGGCCTCTTATTTCAGTTTAGGGGTTGAAATCTCCTTTTACTTCCCTGCTTAGCTTATTCTAGATCTGCCTCCTCGACCCTTGATGCTATTTCTACTGCAGCACTATAATTACTCGGGGCCATGCTATGCAATACCCTATTGAGCTCGGGCGCAAGCCTTTCACAAAGCGGTGAGTCCTATCTGATTCATTCTGCACTAGGAGGGGCAATATTTTGAGAGTCGTGTGAATTCGGCAGCATACATCCCTACTGTCTTTCCCTCTTGTCTGAAATTTTGAAATTCGTCTTCTCGTCTTTCTATGACCCAACATGGTATGAATTCTTTCTTGAACTCCTCTCAAAATTCCTCCCAAGTCCATTCCTTTTGCCCCTTCTTTCGTGTCCACCAGTCTCGCGCCGGTCCCTGAAGTTTAAACGCAACAAATTGCACCTTTCGCTGCTCCGAGTAACTTAGAGCGGCGAATATGTTCTCCATCTGTTCTATCCAGGGTTCTGCTTCTTGCTCTTGTTCAGGTCGGCCATAAAATAGAGGGGGTTGGAACTTTAGGAACCGCTCTAACGCTTGATCTGCCTCAACTTCAGTTCGTCGTCTTTCTCTAGCTGTCCTCTCGGTCACATGTTGTAACACTTCTGTCATTTTCTAGAAAGTCTGCATTATAGTGTTTTCCAGGGATTTAGCAGATGCTCCTTTGGCTGCATTGTTAGCAAATGACTCCTTCTGAGGGTGACGAGTGGCTCGCTTTGGCGGCATAATAAAGATAGTCAGGTTTCCTAGTTAAATTAATATCACTAATGGAGTTAGATTAGTATGTCAGCATAGAACATTATCATAATATAAAAACATAACACCCTGATATACTACACCAAAATTGCAGGGTTTTTAGTACATTTACACATATACTTGCTTATTATCTCCTACTAACACACGTACTTAATATGTACATCGGATAATACTCATACTAAAACTTCCTAGGTAGTCCTTCTACTTGCTATTATCATCGCTGGAAGCAGGTGGTCCTGAATCAGTCGATACATGATAGTACTCGGGAGTATCAGATCCCGGGCCTAACATATCCACATCTTCTTCTATGGCTGACTCGTCCGAAGACACAGCAATTACTTCGACTACTTCGTCTTCATCATCTTCGGCTGCTGACTCATTTGAGGATATGGCAACTACCTCAACCACTTCGTCTTTCGATTCATCCGGAGGGATTATGATTCCTTCCGGTTCGGCTGGCTGCTTAGGGCTTTCCACTATCTCCGGTTCTTTAGTCACATCTATATTGCTGTCCTGAGTTGGCTCTAAGTTTCTTCCTTTTGGTCTTGGGCCTCTAAGGGAGCTATGATAATAACAGGGTCCAGAGATCATTGTTCCTAAGAAAGTCCTGATCTTCTTCTTCTTTGGGTGAGAGTTTTCACCTTCTTCCCATAACCCATCTCTACGATCCTGTTCCTCTACCAATTTCTTCCCTTTATCATCATTATTAGCCATACTTACCAAAGAATAATCAAATTAAACTTCCATCCATACCTATAGATATTATATCTATACCCACAGATAATCTACAAATCAAACTCTATGGCAAATGCTCTTATACCAATTGTAATACCCCACATTTCTTTTCTTGACGCAGTGGGCCGGGCTCAAGTGGGATGCCGCCCCGTCTGACTCCTCAGACTAGGGGTCTTTATAATGATTTAAACTTAAAGCAAGCGATAAATTCGAAACTTAAGAAAATATATGAAACATGCTCTTTATTTATATAAACATATAAGTCACGATAGGTACATTGTCATAGCTTCTAAAGTACATAAGCTAAAACATCTCATAGTTTATGTACAATGATCACTCCAAAAGATTTGCTATCCAGTGCTACAGAAGAAGTCCTGGAATACCGTCATTATTCTTCAGTTCCAATCCCTAAAATAGAAAGGACAAATACACGTGTGAGTGGTATACTCAGTGAGTCCCGTGTGTTCTAGTGTTTTGCTCCGAAGAGAGATGATTTTCAATTTCTTTACTGAAATAAATTTCACAATAGTGAAATAGCAGTAATTGGTAAATTTAGGATCAAGTTATCATGTACATTTGAAAAACAATGATTTCCAAACATAGGGCCCCTAATTTTAATAAATGCGGGTTCTTCCCCTTTTAGAAGTACGACCCGCATGCAAAGTTCAAGGAACTTCGCCTTCGGCTGCACAGTTTCTGGTGCCAGGGACTGCGCCTTAAGCATGTTACCCATGTCAGGCTGGAAGGGTGAACAGCGTACAAATGTACCTCACATTGCACTTAAGGATCTTTTACTTGCCTCCATCAGCCATGGGTCCCAATTCTGATGTTAATCACCATCGAGGTGGCAAGAAGTCAAACGCCCCAAACATCCTATCCTTATTCCAGTGAATGACTAAAAAACAACAAGCGTTCACAAACGCATTCACAAACACGACAATTGCCAGGCACTAAATGGCTAGCCAGGACGACTTATCTCAATGTCCTGTCGCCCTGTTTGGAATAAGACAATCCCCAGAATTAGCTAGGTTACTTAGGGTTGTCTACCTCTAACATGGGTTAGTATAAAGATAAAAGTCCTTGCTGAGTACTCAACGCAACAATACCAACCCCATCTGACTGATCAGGCCAGAGGGTTATCTGATCCTGTAGGATCTTCAATTAAAACATTTTAGGGCCAAAACAATATTTTCCAAAATCATGTTGAAACCAGATAAAAGGTTTTACTCACACATCAAAACGTGTTTCCAAGAGTAACCGGGTTATTTTTCCCGTACTCAATCACAAACGTCATTTTCCAAGGACATTCGGGTCATCTTACCCATACCAGGTTCCAAAAGACTTTTTGAGGGTATCTGGGTCATTTTACCCTTACCCGATTTGAAATATATTCACAAAAGTTCCAATAAGGATAATTCGGTCATTTACCGAATACCCGAGTTCCAATTTCATAAAATATTCCAATAAGGATATTTGGATTATTCTCCAAATACCCGATTCCGACATTTACCATTTTTCAGAAATCCCAAATATTTAATCCAAAAGGACTAAATTCACAAAATCCGTGTTTTAAACATCCAGTAAGGTTTCCAAGCTGAATATGAAATTTATTCGAGTCTGAAATAGCATAAAAGCAAATCTTGCTCACGTAAACCTTAAACATATTCGAGGATTTCCAAAATGGCATAAAACATAGCATTTCATGAAAAATCAAAGCACACTAGCCTTTAAAAAGGTTTAGAAATCAATGGGACTCACCTTGTATACTAAGTCGAAGTTGCACTCGTGTATAGTCCTAAAAGGAGTTCCCTCGACTTGATTCACCTACACCATTATTATATCTCGGTATTATTACATAATAGTTTCAAATGCTTAATGGTTTGGATAAGGCTTCTATAATTTTCTTAAAGAAATAAATGGATTAATGCTTTGGATGGTTTTCTGGTTTTACAGCTTTACCATCCTCCACTATTTTTCACATAACTTATTCAATATAGGTTCAAATAAGGTGAGGTTACTTCCATAATATCCCTAAGATATCCCTCTATCAATTCCAGGTCATGAGTCATGCAAACTCCATCCCATTTTGTACAGTTTTTCAGTTGATTCCACTGTTCCGAGTTTGGAGTCCAGTTTCGTCACTTTCCAGTATTTTGTACATAACTCTTCCAATTCAGATCCAAATGAGGTGAAACCACTTCCTAAATACTCCTAGGACATTTATATATCAATTTCAGGTCATGGGGTATTCAAACCTCTCTCCATTTCGTTCAGTTTTCCAGCTAAACTTACTGCTCCGAGCTAGAGGTCCAGAATTACTGTTTAGAAGCTCAACTTGTTTTAATTTGTTTCTATGGTTTCTTCAACATATCCTATCACATTTAAACCCTCCAATACCTTTTTTAACATCCCAAAATCATTTTTATAACAGGTTTTCATGCCCAGCACTTCTCTTTTGTTCAAACAAATAAATTATTCCCAGCTTACCAAACCAGTAAATTTTGACAGTTTTCACCCTTCTTGTTGTTCATGATCTCTTAGCCATTCAAAACCCTCACAACCTCCACACAACTTGTTCCAAATCCTTTCTAACTAGTATAGGACATGTTTAGAGTCATTTATGCTCAATTTCCAGTCACATCTACTCAGATTTCCTTTAATATTTCCAAACAACACAAACTAGTGAGTTGTTATTAACAAATGGCTTTTCTTGTTTTCTTTATCACTTCCTTCCTTTTTCTTTTCAAATTTTCAGTATACCATCACTCCAATACACCTTAAATGAACTGAAAACCATACTCAACCCATCACTACACCAACCGGTCAATTCAACATCCATCACAACATCAAAATATTTTCATTCCTCAACATCAACAAATTCATATGCATTTAGTTTCCAACTTCTAACATCATTCTTTTAGCTTTTGAGAAATGATCTCTTACCTTTCCAAGATGAGAGCAAAGCTGTATACTCCTTTCCTTCCTTTCTTCTCCTTGCTCCCTTGCTGCTGGAAATCTCCCTCTCTCTCCCTTAGTCTCTCTCTTGTTCTTTCTTTCCTCTCTTTACTTTTCTGGTTTTCTCCTCTTCTCCCAGCTTTCTCTCTTGACCGAAAATTCTCCCCCTTGCTCCTATTTATATAGCTTGTTCTTCTTGATCTTACTTTGGTCTTACTAAAAGGAATTAAGGTGAGTTGGTTATTCTAGAAGCCCTTAGGCTTTCCAAGAGAATTGTGGAACCATGTAGAAACTTGTAGAACTCCCTAGAAGTCTCAAGACTAATGCATTCACTAACCTTACATGGCCATGCATAATTATAATTAACTTGGCCTAATCTAGTTTAGCTTAATTAAGCTTAATTAAAAAGTCCAAGAATGGTTAATCTTGGTCAAATATATCATGCTTGTGGGCCCTCTTCATTTACTTCTTGTGGGCCCCTTAAAATATCTTTGCATAAAATAGATATAGCTAAGATATTTATAGTATTAATTGACACACACACACACACACACACACACACACACACTAATGGTAAAAATAATATAATAATTCAATATAATTATTGAATTTAATAATACTATAATTTAATATTACCAAGAAGTATTTGTATTAAATAATAGATATATAAAAATAATAGTAATGGATAATAATGATAGTAGAATAATAGATTATCATTAAACTACAATAATAATGATAGTAGAATAAAGTAAAATAAAATAGAATAGAATAAAATAATAACAATATTAGTAATAATACTACTAATACTATTAATAATAATAATGGCACTAGGGATGGCCATTCTATAACATTAGGAATAATATTATTACTGTATAGCCTTAGTAATACTATTAATAATAAGGAAGGGAAAATATATCATTAATTCCTTTTTATATCTATATTTTCACTTTGAACGACGGGTTATTAAAGAAACAGTTATTTTAAAAGGAAATACGAAGCATCAAAGATGATTTTGTTTTGGATTCAGGCCCGATCCGAAATATACATCCAAACAGAACTTCTTTAGGGGTGAGTTTTGGAAGTGGGTTTTGGACTCAAAACGCTGCGTCCAAAAGCTTTGTCTTCAGCGATTCTGCAAGATAAAAAAAATCTTGTGCAAACAAGTCAGTCATGTGATTTTTGTAATTCCTAAACTTCTTCTCAAATCGTTGAATCTCTTCTCGGCCAGAGATTTTGTAAAGATGTCTGCAAGTTGTTCATCAGTTAAAATATATTCAACGCACACATCGCCTTTAAGCACATGATCACAGATAAAATGATGTTTAACTTCTATATGCTTGGTCCTAAAATATTGAACAAGTTGTTAGTGTTGTGCCTTAGAGGCAATCACTTGTACATTATATATGATACATTTTATTTTAATAAAAGGCACTATTTATCTTACAGTTTCTTTTATTTACTTTAAGTAATATAACTGTTCGATAAAGTCCATAGTACAATACTATGTTAAGGAAATCATGATAGAGATCATGATATGAGATTCCGACTACACTGGATGGTGTTAGTACTTAAATAGTCCCTAGTCATAGTATTAATGAGATAGGACATCATTAAAGAGTTAAGACTAGCATGTGTTAGACTTCCTGATTTGATCAGGCGGTGGTTCTCATAACCGTGAGTATTGGGATACTCAAAGTTAACACATCGATGCTTGTTAATGGAACAAGTTCATTGGATGACCTAGCTTTGAGATAATCACATGAATAACTATTTAGTGCCAGTGATATAATCTCAATATAGCAAACGTGCAAGTATCCTTAGACTTGAGATCTCCATGGTACTTTATTTGCTGAGCTTTGTACTTTGATTCCAATCTCCGGAGCTCGATCGAGGGTCGCCTATGGGATGGATATTGGGTACATTGTGAGGTAAACGAAAGAAGTTGAGAAGGTCAATAAAGGATTCACCACTCTTAATAGTAGGGGCGAATATCTCACGGCCACTTATAGGAATTACTACTCGGAAAGTCCTTGGCCAAGGCGATTGTGTATTGGAAACAGTTCCAATTGATACACATCTAGAGTAGTAGGTTTCTGGTACAAGTACTATTGTATTCGGGCCAAAATTAATTCTGGAGGGAGTTGGCAATAATTTCGTACTCCAAACTGAATGAGATATTGTATGGTGAAAGGAGTTAATTACACCGAAGTTTGTTATTGAAGGGTTCATGTCAAGCCATTTGACTTCCTGGACTTTTGGGTGGTCATGCTGTATTGCTAGATACCACTCATGATCTGAAAATATGGGTTTATTAATTGATGAATTAATAAACCAATCATAATTAGAACTAATAGGACTAATTCTAATTAATTATGGATTATTAATCTCAAAGAAGTTTGGATTAATTCATGTTCACTACCAATTGACTGGGAAATCTAATAGGTCATACATAATAGAGGATTATATACTCAAGATGTTATTTGATAACATAGTGGGGTTAATTGCGAGAAAGAGAAGTTGTTGTGGACAAATTATAATTAGTTATAATTTGTGGTCTAAGTTGTAATTGTGAGAACATGATGTTTCCAATTACAATTAGAGAATTCTAATAGGATTAGAATTCTTAGTTTTGGGAAGGAAAATTTTGTGTGACATATTAACAAGACACACGAAACCCTTGCTGAAAAGTGACACACGAAAAACCAGCAATACTCGACCTTCTCTTCTCTCTATGTCTCTCGATTGTCTTGAGAAACAACCTTAGCCACCATCTTGTTTCTGCTAGCACAGGAATGTTTGGTACTTGAGTATTCCTCTATGTGGATTACTGTGAGAGATAATCACCCATTGTGATTATAGTGGTTAGACGTTCAACTCACATGGAGGTTGATCACGAGGATTGCTGGATCGCGCCTCAACTTGAAGAAGAAATTTTGTTCTTCGGACGATCACCCAAATGTAAAAAGCTGTTACCTTTACTCTCTTTATGTCTTGTTTTTCACACATAGACGAGTCATGGGATGGTATCTCGTTTATTTTTCGCTGCGCCATATAGGATACAAGCCTGAGATACCCAACACAAGATTCTTAGTTAGATTGATAGCACTTGTATTGTCACATAATATAAGTATGCAATTAAAATTAAGACCAAAATCACGCAATATATTTTTCATCCATAAGATTTGTGCATAGTAGTTTCCAGTTGTAATATATTCAGCCTCGATTGTGGATAAGGATACACATGCTTGCTTCTTGCTGTGCCATAACACTAGAAAATGTCCAAGAAATTGGCAATGGCCACTTGTGCTTTTTCTTTCCACTTTACAGCCCGTATAATTCGCATATGTGTATCCTATAAGATCAAATGTGCTAGTGAGAGGATACAATAAGTCATAATTATATGTGCCAATTAGGTATTGAAAGATGCGTCTTACTGTACATAGGTGCGATTCCTGTGGACATGATTGAAAATGGACACAAATACAAACTAAAAACATAATATTTGGCCGGCTAGCAGTGAGATAGAGTAAGTTTTCAATCATACCTCTATACTTATGTTCATCTACCTTCTTACTTTTTTCATCTTTGTCAAGTTTTATAGAAGTAGTCATAGCTGTGCAAATTTCTTTAGCTTCGTTCATACCAAACCTTTTGAACAGTTCCTTGGCATACTTAGCTTGATTTATGAAGATTCTATCCTTGGTTGGCCTAATTTGCAGTCCAAGGAAGAAGGTTAGTTCTCTCATCATGCTCATTTCAAATTCTTGTTGCATTATCTTGGCGAACATCTTGCACACAGAATCATTAGTGGCATAAAAAATGATATCATCAATATAAATTTGAGCAATAAGTAGATCACCATATTTATCAGATTTGATAAACACAGTGGTATGGATCAAACCTCTTGAAAAACCTTTTGAAAGCAAGAATCCACTAAGCATTTCATACCAAGCTTGTGGGGGGCTTGTTTTAACCCTTAAAGAGCCTTTGAAAGTTTGAAAACATGATTTGGAAAGTGCTCATGAATAAAACTTGGAGGTTGTTCTACATACACCTCCTCCTGAATAAAACCATTTAAAAATTCACTCTTAATATCCATTTGATAGAGCATAAAATTTTTGAAGAAAGCAAAAGCAAGAAGCATTCTTATAGATTCCAATCTAGTAACGGGAGTAAATGTCTCATTATAATCAATGCCCTCTTCTTGATTGAATCCTTAGGCAACCGGTCTAGCTTTATTTCTAATGACAGCTCCATTTTCATCAAGTTTATTTCTAAATATCCTTTTGGTGCCAATAATCGGATGATCAAGTGGTCTAGGGATAAGTTTCTAAACTTAATTTCTTTCAAATTAGTTTAGTTCTTCTTGCATAGCAATTATCCAAAATTCATCATGCAGTGCTACATCAATACAATTAGGTTCTATACTTGAGAGAAGGGCAAAGTTATCTATGAAATACCGTCTAGTTTTAACTCCATAGCTTAGATCACCAATGATTTGTTCTTTCGGATGACTGGTTTTGTATTTTCAATCCTTTGGTAATTGTTGATCCATGGATTCTTCAGTTTGTTGCCTTCATTGTTTAGCTTGTTGTTCTTCAATTTCTTCTTCTTTTGCATGAGTATCTAGCGGTGGTGCTTTGTGTTGGTCATTCCTTACTTCCTTTGAACTTCCTACATTATCATGATATTTCATTGGAGCATAAATGTTAGATTCATAAAAAATAACATGTACGAATTCTTCCACACGTAGAGTTCTTTTATTGTACACTCTATATGCTTTTTTATTTGAAGAGTATCTAAGAAATATAGCCTCATCAGATTTGCTATCAAATTTTCCAAGATTATCTCAGGTATTAAGGATAAAACATTTGCAGCTAAACACTTTAAAATAGGAGATTGATGGAGTTTTGTCGAACATAAGTTCAAATGGTGTTTTTCTAAAAAACGGTGTCAACATTACTCGGTTTACAATTTAGCATGCTGCATTAACAGCTTCAGCCCAAAAGTATAAGGGCGTTTTCACAAATCATGGATCTAGCCATTTCTTGCAAAGTTTGATTTTTCCTCTCAACAACACCATTTTGTTGAGGTGTTTTGGCTGCTAAAAAATTGTGAAATACTACATTTTCATCACAAAAGTGTGTAAATTCATTGTTGTAAAATTCTCTACCATTATCACTTCTAATAGAAATCAGTTTGCATCCAATAGAGTTTTGGACGTGTTTGATCAGTTTTGAAAATTCAAAAAAGGCTTATCCTTTTGTCCAAGAAATAAAGTCCAAGTAAATCTGGAGAAGTCATCAGCTAACACATATGCATACTTTTTACCGCCAAGGCTAATGGTCCTCATCGGTCCAAACAAATCCATATAAATTAATTTAAGAAGTTTTGAGGTTGAAATCATTTTCTTGGGTTTAAAAGAAGTTTTAATTTATTTTTCAAATTGGCATGCATCACAAATTTTACTTTTATCAAACTTTATTTTGGGTAATCCCCTAACAAGCTCTTTTGAGGATAATTTGTTTAGCAAATCAAATGATACATTACCTAATCTTCTATGCCAAAGGTAACCATCATTGTCATGCACGGAAAGACATCTAATACCATGAGTTATAAGGTCATTTAGATAGAATACATATACATTTCCAACACGGTTGGCAACAAAGATTGTTTCTTTATTTGAGCTATTCATGATAGAGTAATAATCATTTTCAAAAATGACTTTACAGCCGTTGTCATATAGTTGGCTAATGCTAAGCAAATTATATTTCAGCTCATCAATTAATAATACTTATTTTATAATGGTTGAGGAACATTTACCAATGTTACCTATGCCAATAATTTTTCCTTTCTTTTTGTCTCCAAAGGTAACGAATCCTTCATTTGTGGTTTGCACATCTTCTGACAAAGCTGCATTTCCAGTCATATATCTTGAACATCCATTGTCTAAGAACTACTTGGTGAAGCTCATTTTCACCAAAGAATGTACCTATACATGAGAAAGAAGAGTGATTTTTGGTACCCACATTTTCTTGGGTCTATGGGGGTTAGTAGTGTTTCCTCTAATTTTCCAACATGTTATTCCACCGGATTCCACTTTCTTCTTAATATGACACTAGATGCTTTGTGTCTAGATTTTCCACAATATGTGCATACTTTGTGTGTCATGTAAGATGGGGCAGCTTTTACAAATCAATGTTTATGAATTTTATCCTTGTTCTCATGTCTATAACCTAGGCCATTTCGGTTTCCAGTTAGGTGTTGAGCCCCAAGTAATTTTTCCAGGTTATTTTTACCATTTGTAAATTTTTCAATACATGTGGTAAGATCATTAACTCTATTTTTCATATCATCAAACGTGTTAACCATATTTTTAATAGAATGAATTTTATCATATAAACTTCCATTTTCTAGAGATACATACTGTAAAGTAGTGATGATCACATCCTTTTCCACAATAGCACACATGTGTGCCTCAAAAGACATTTTGTTCTCACTCAATAACTTTTCATTCTCATTTGATAAACAATAAATCTTCACTTTGATTTCTTTATTTTTTCTAGACAGTTTTTTTAGTTCATAGAACATATCAATTAGCAATTCATTTGGATCACCATGCTTTTCATGTTTAGATATATGTGAATTAGACATGAAATTAGTGGTGGTAGAGTTTACCTCATTTTCTATGACCTTGAAGCATATGTTGGCATTTTCGTTTTCAGAATCTTCTTCTTCAGACTCGGACTCATTTTAGTCCCAAGTCCCTATCAATCTTGTGCCTTTCTTTGCCTTCAGCTCATTCTTCTTCTTTTTAAGCATTCTGCCTTCCTTTTCTTTAGCAACTGGGCAATTAGCAATGGGATGTTCAGTGCTTTTGCATTCCTAACATTAAGGCTTAAACGCTGAGGTTTGTCCTTTCTTCTTTGCAAACTTCTTTCCTCTTTTGAAGTTCCCTTTGTTGAACATCTTTCTGAATTTCTTTGCTATCATTGCCAGTTCTTCATTGTCTACTTCAACCTCATTGCTACTGTCTGATTGACTAGTTTCTACTTCCTCTTTTTCAGCTTTTAGTGCTATTCCTTTTTTACCTTTATCATGATCATCGGATTCCTAAAACCTCTTGAGTTTCATTTCATGTGTTAGAAGAGAGCCAATAAACTCTTCAGTTGGTAAGGATTTTAAATCCTTGGATTCTTCCACAACAAGAGCTTTTGGCTGCCAGCTCTTAGGTAATACATCCAGAATTTTTTGATTTTGTTCCCTAAGGGAATAAACCTTCTCATAGGCTTTGAGAGCATTTGTCATATTTGTGAATCTGGTAAACATATCAGTTATGCTTTCATTTGGTTTCATTATGAATAATTCATAGTCATGAATTAAAAGCCCCAATTTAGATTCCTTAACTTGATTTGTCCCCACATGGGCGACTTCAAGTAATTTCCATATATCATGGGCTGAATCACAACCACTAACTTGATTGTATTTAATGGCATCTAGTACACAACACAAGATATTCATAGCTTGAAAATTCAATGTCATCTTAGCATTGTCTTCAACATCAAATTTGTCATTTTGTTTAGGCACTTTTTCGCCATCAACAACTTTTGTTGGAACAGAAGGACATTTTTCAATCAAATTCCACAACTCAAAATTGATTCGAGCCCATATAGATTTTCATTATATTTTTTCAGAATGTATAGTTGTTTCCATTGAATAGTGGAGGTCGATTTGTTGATGAACCTTCAACATATGGCAGAGAGGATGAGTTTGCCATGAGGATCTTTCATACAAGGTTGTTAGACCGAGAATAGAGTAGATCAAACTCTGATACCAAATGAAAAACCTTAGAAGTGGGGTGAAAAAAGTTTTTGGCAAACTAAAATTTTTAAGAAATTTATTTTGTAGAATTGAAATGTTCTTCAAGTTTTTGACCAACTACACTTGCAACAAAGAGAGTTATTCAAAGAGACTTTGAGAAATATCTAGATTCAGACTGAGACAAGAAGCATGATGCAATTAATGCTATATTGAAAATGGGTTGGTGAACACTGTAACACCCTACCTTCTTACTCGCGATTTGCTACTACCTGTAATGGGATGAGAATTTATATCAACGGCTAGAAAAAAAGTTGATCGGTGTATTGAGACGAATACTTCAGTGAAATAAAGTTTTGCCGGGACCTGGATGTAATTATTAGATTTGTTCTATCCGTACCCTAAATTTTTGGAAGGCTATTAAGATTAATAAAATAAGAATTTTAAGGTACTTTAGAAAGAGAAATTGATCAGTACAATGAGACGCGCGTTTTGGTGCAAAACATGCTACATGGGGTATCGAGGGCATTTTCGTCATTTTGGCCGCATTTGTGACTTTGACCGCGAATTTGACCAAGTAGAGATGGAATTGAAGAATTTAAGTGTTACCAATAGATTCAGTGGAATTTTTGGAGTTGGATAGTGAAATAAAATATTTTTCTATTACGGACCCGATTTTGGTCATTTCTGAAGAAAATAGAAAATTACGGTTGGAAATGGGACGTGTGGCTTCTTATGATTGGTGGATGAAAATAAGTGTCGTTTAATGATTGGTTAATGAAGACAAGTGCTTCTATTTGATTGGTTAATGAGGTCAAGTGTTTCTATTTGATTGGTTGTGATAAGTTGAGATAATTTAGAGGGCCCACAAGAAATAAATAACAATGGCCCACAAGCATGAAAAGTTTGACTACCTTTTTGACCTCATTTGACCAAGCTTAATTAAGATAATCTTGATTTCAGTAAGTTAATCATGGTTGATTATGCATGGCCATGCAAGATTAGAAAATATCTATTAATTCTTGAGAATTCTAGGAATTTCTACACTTCATCACCATATGGACCAATGAAAACTCACCAAGTGTTGATTCTATGAATGGTTAAAAGAACATTCATGCAATAACTTTCTAAAGAATTCCATAGAACTCTTGAATATTCCAAAGAACACCTAAGTAGCTAAGTGGACCAATCAAGGGCTTCCAAATGTTAAGGCCATTTAATGCACCTTTGACTTGAAGACCATATTCCTCTATATATAGGCCATGAAGGTCAACTAAAATGGCTTTAGATAGCCAGAATTTCAGAGCAAACAAGAGAGAAAAGAGAGAAGAGAAAAGAAAAGGAAATAGAGAAGAAAGAGAAAGAGAAACCGGAAATAGAGAGGAGAGAAAGAGAGAGAGAAAAGAAAGAAGATGCTTGGACTGTTCAGCCCCCAAACGCAGCAAAGAAAAGGTAAAGATCTACCGTACTTGAAGTAAAGTTATTATATAAAGCATGTAGATCATTTTGGTATATATATTGTGAGAAGTTTATGTGTGAATTATGGAAACTAGTTAGGTGAAGTTGTGTGAAAGCTGTCCTTGTGTGCAGAAAATTCTGGAAGGTTTTATGTTCAGTAAATCTGTAACGTTTCTGGATTTGAACAAAGCAGGCATATATCTTTGTAGCTAAGGATCATTGAGACATTTTAGAACAAGTTTGAGGTTAATCGGATTTACGGTGAAAATAGTAAAAGGAGCCAAATCTGTAACGGGATTTTACTACTGGATCTTTGTGTTCAAAACTGAACAAAATGGACAACAGAATTGGTACTCCATGAATTGGAACTTGTAAAGGAATGTCTTAAGGATATTTTACAATTGGTTTGACATCATTTGGATTTGTGGATTAAAAGTTATGGGCAAAACAAGTTAGGGTGTCAAACTGGAAAATTGCAGAATGTTAAGGAAAGAATGAATAGTGAAACAAAGTCAAAACTACTGAGGCTGTTTTTGCTCAGTCCCATGATACTGGAACCAGAACTCTAAAAATGGCCTATCCTGAATTAAATTTAAGAGTCTTACGGTCATTTTGGTATATCATGGAGCCAAATCGGAATTGTAAATTGAAAGTTATGTGTAAAACAAAATGGTGTGTTAAACTGGTGAAATTTCAAAAAGTAGTCCGAAAATGAATGGACTTAAAGGTGACTACTTATGTGATTTTGGATAAATTAATTGGGGGAAGATGAAGTGAATCCCTTTTTCATGAGGGGAGGAAGGATGTGGAAAAAGGAAAACGAAAGAATTGATCAAACGATGGAAAAACGACGTGAACGAATGTTAAACGTTTTCCTTGACCGACAGCTAACCATCGGCCCCATCGGCTAAACGACGGTTGAACGTCGGCCGGACGTCGGCTATTTTTTGACCAAATACGAATTGACCCGAAAACGATATTTGATGTAGGTTTAGCGATAAACAGTCAACGGAACATTGAAAACGGTAGAAACGAAGGTTAAACGGCCATGAACGGAAATGATTGCTTAGGACACGAGGTGAGTCTCTTGGATTTCTAAAACTCTTTCTAAAGTTAAGTGTGCTTTGTTTTTCCATGAAATGCTATATTATACACCGTTTGGGACATTTTATGAAAATATGTTTGGAAACATTGAATTTAATCCTCTTTTAGAATTAGAATTCTGGATTTCTTTAAATGAGTTTCTTTTTGGAATCGGGTATTTGGTAAATGTTTTAAATGTCCTTATTGGAATATTTTATGAAAACCTTTGGAACTGGGGTATTCGGTAAATGACCGAAATATCCTTATTGGAACTCTTGTGAATATTTTTTAAATCAAGTAAGGGTAAAATGACATGAATACCCTCGAAAAGTCTTTTGGAATCGAGTATCGGTAAAATGACCTGAATACCCTTGGAAATGACTTTTGTGATCGAGTACGGGGAAAATGACCTGGATACTCTTAGAAACAAGTTTTGAAGTGTGAATAGAACCCTTTATCTAATTTCAACATGATTTTGGAAAATGTTGTTTTGCCCCAAAAATATTTTGATTTAAAAATTCTGTGGGAACAGATAACCCTTTGGCCTGATCAGTCAGACGGGGTTAGTATTGTTGACATTGAGTACTCAGCAAGGACTTTGATCTTTGTACTAGCCCATGTTAGAGATAGACGACGCTCAAGTAACCTGATCAGTTTTGGGGATTATCTTACTCTAAATAGGGCGACAGGACATTGAGATGAGTCATCCTAGCTAGCCGTTTAGAGCCTGGCAATTGCCTATTGATTATGATGGTGGATTGTTCACATGACACTGGGTAGGTACACTCGATGTGTTCAATTCCTTGCCACCTCGATGGTGATTGACGTCAGGATTAGGATTCCTGGCTTATAGTGGTAAGTAAAAGATCCCTAAGTGCAAGGTGAGGTACATTTGTACGCTGCTCACCGTTCTGACATGATACGGGTGACGTGCTGTAAGGCGCAGTCCTTGGCACAAGAGACCGTCTAGCCGAAGGCAAGGACTGCGGGACTTGCATACAGGCCGACCTTCTGTTGGAGAAGTGTCTGTGTTTCGAAAAATGGGGCAATGATTTGAAAGTTGAAACATTATTTTTCAAAAAATTATTGAGTTCTGAATACACCCTTCATTAAGGAGTTTTGGATTCATTTCTAATGAACAAATAATATGTTATTTCATAAAATTTTTGTGTACTCTGCTTCTTTAATTAAACATTAGTACACACGGGACTCACTGAGTGATTTTTCACTCATACGTGTCTTTTATCTTACCTTTTTGTAGGATCCGGAGTTGGAAGGACCTACGGATAGAGGACGATACCATAGTGACAGCAGAATAGGTCCGGGCATTTCCCTTTTGGATAATACTCTGTTAGATTTTTTGTTATAAAGACCCCTTGTCAGGGTAACTAGACGGGGCGACACCTGGTGTTGATATGCTTCCGTTGTTACCTTTAGTTGGGGTGTTACAAACACCTTTAAAGATTTCTTTAAGAAACTAAGAGAATTCGAGCAAGGACAGTTTGCAAAATTATTTGAAAATAAATGCTTAGAGTAAGTGCAAGAAATGTGACACGAAATGTATAGTGGTTCAATCTACCAAGATCTATATCCATTAGCTTAAGCTCACACTTAATGATTTTTAACCAGATTTTATTTACCCAACTCAAAGGAATCAATCTGTACCATATAAAAGAGAGGATCACCACACTTGGTTTTCCACAACCTCTCAATCAACCAATAAATCAAGGTTCACCCTAGATGGGTTTTACACCACAACCTTGGTACACAAAGATGATTGAAGTTAAATGGAACTAAAATGGCTCACTTCTTTGAGAAGATGCGCACCAAGAACAAGCACAAACACTTTTACCTTTAAGACACACTTTGATTTTACTTTGAAGCACTTTGATCAAGAAGATTTTTGTTTTCTATAGAGCAAGAGTGTTTCTTAGAAGGATAGGATAAAAATCTGCTTTCAAATTGAGTTTAGAAGCCTTTATTAGAGACATAAAGTAAAGTACTGACGGCTATAAAATGGCTATTTTTTGCTGTTAAATTTACTAGCATTTTGGACTCAAGTTTTGGACGACGGTGCATTCAAAATGTAAGTCCAAATTGGTACTTTTTCAGGCAGAATGGATTTGATACTATTCACAGAGTTTTGGACATAGCTTCTAGATGTAGGGTTACCCAAAACGCTCAATCCAAAATTCTGAGGATTTTAAAACTTTGAAATCTTTTGTTTTAGTGCTTCTCGGTGGAATTAAACTAAATTAAAAGATAAAGAGGACATAGGAATTTACACAGAGAAATACCTTAATAAGGATTCCTAGTCTATGGTTCTTGCATAACGAATTCTTTTGATTTGCAATCTTTCAAGCTCGATCTTTTTCTTGACTTTCTATTTTCGGATTTTATAACTTTAAGAGTTGCTTAGAAATCCTATTTTAATGTCTTGGAAGACTTGAGGTCAAACATGTCCTATAATAGGTAGATCACACGTGTTAGTCCTTATCATTGTTTGTCATAAGTCAAAACATAGGAGACCACCCTTAAGGTTAACAATCTTAAAAGGAAGGGCTAATTCCCTTAATGTCCGTGATATTTCATGCAATGACTCCCTTATATTTTCTCAATAGACTTACCAAATTAGTCTTTTGATCAAAAGTGAGGTCTTTTATGATAATCACTGGCAATTTTTCTCCTTTTGCCAAAAATGCGTATTCCAAATGCTCGGGGAGGTCTTTGAGGTCTAATTCTGGTGGTTCCTCAATAGTTAACTTCATCCTTCCCAAACTACTTTTTAAATTTCCTCAAATTCTCCCAACTCACGGCTTTTAATTGAATCCTCCAAATATGCAATGGATTGTTCCATCAAGTCCATAGAGCAATTGACAAATGCTTCCAGCACAACATCAAACATAGGCTCATCAAAAATATCAATCCATAAACAAGAATTATTATAAGAAACAGGGTGTTGCATGCTTTTATGGATTTTGATAATAACTTCTTTATCCCTAACCCTAAGTGTCAATGTTCTAACATGAACATCAATTAATGCTTTAGCAATGGCTAGGAAAGGTCGATCTAAGATTAAAGGAACTTTAGAATCTTCATCTATATCAAGAATAACAAAATTCACAGGAAATATGAATCTATCCACTTTAACCAATACATCCTTAATTATTCCCCTAGGATATTTAATAGATGTATCTGCAAGTTAAATACTCATCCTAGTGGGCTTGGGTTCACCTAGGCCTAACTTTTTAAAAGTTTTATATGGTAAAAGATTAATGTTAGCCACCAAGTCCACTAATGCATTACAAAATGTAAAAGTGCCAACAAGACAAGAAACAGAAAAACTCCCTGGATCATTCTCTTTTCGTGCCAAAGTTTGTTGGTCTTGCAAGATGGTAGAACATTCCTCATTCAAAACCATAGTGGATAATTCTTCCAACCTTTTTTTGTTGACAATTATGCTTTTGAGAAATTTTGCATATTTGGGCATATGTATCAAAGCCTCATTGAGTAGAATGTTTATGTACAGTTGTTTGAATATTTCTAAAAACTTGTCAAATTGTGCACCTTTTCTTGCTTTTCTTGCTTTTTGTGCTTGAGTGGGGTAAGGTACCAGTGGATGAAAATATGATTTTTTAGCTTGTTTTCAAAGGGTTCACTAAGAGGGGTCGGCTCTGGCCCATCTTCTTTAGATGGTACTGGTTCTATGCTAGGATTGGGTAATTCCTTACCACTTCTTAATATAATAGTTGTTGAATCGTGTTGTGTTTCTACCCCTAATGGTGACTTTATCACTAAATCCGTTAAAAATCAAATTTGTCTTTCCATATTTTGAATCATATCCTAAAATTTTGCCAATGTGTCATCTATTTTGTGAAAAAGTTTAGTCACATAGATGACAAATTTTTCTAATACCCCTTCTAAGGTAGTGGAGTTGGATAGTCGAGAAGTCATCCTTTGAGACATGCTAGGATACCGTCCCATATTCCAATTGGCCATATGTTAGTATCATATATGCATAGTACAATATCAAATCAAGTTAGTTAGTTAAGGTACATATGGATATACAACAAGATATGGCACTTAGTTACTCAAAGAACACACACACACACACACACACACACACACATATATATAGACATATATACATATAAATATGGTTAAATCAACAAAATTCAAGCTTTCATGATATTGTTCCCCAGCAACGATGCCAAAAACTTGATACATAAATTTTCGGTGTATAAAAATCATCAAATTTAAATCTATCATTTAGTCAAATTTTAATTAAAACATCCCAAAATATATATACGAGCAAGTAGACTTATCGCAAGCATAGCATAGGGAATTAACGAGTATCGATCCTCAAAGGAACAAGTACACACTAAACACTTTTCATTCATTGTTTAACCAACCCAATAAAGTGATAAAATAATAAAATGAAAAATAAAGAAATATATACAACTCAATGTGTAGGAATATTTGTTTGCAAAACAAATATTCCTACACATTGCGTTTGGCTTGCCACATTAACTTTGGTCTTCAAAAGACTCCATGCTGGAGCTTACCTGATCCTTTGCTCTTCTGAGATTCAAAGATCTTCCAAGGTTAATCTAACCCCACCTGGGGTAAACACAAGACATAAGATAACATTCGGACTATATCTTCCTTACATAAATAATTCATAGTTCAACTAGTTACAACCATGACTAACCATGACCATAATGTCCTAAGCTTTAATTCTAGTTGATAAGGTACTTTATAAAATAAATCTAGTTCGATAAGTCAAAATAACTAGGGGTTCTAAAATAATTACTAATAAGTTATAGTTTCAAATAATAAATTATGAGTGTTATTGCTAATAAATAAACTAGTGTTAAATATTGAATAATACTAAGTCCTAAATAATATTGGTAAGTGGTAATATTTAAATAATATTATTATAAATAAATAATAAATTACACCTAATTTTTAATTAATAATTGAAGATAATAAATAACCAATAAGATTAATAATAAATAAATTTTTATTAATAAATAAAATTTAATATAAATATTATTTATAGATATAGGTAAAAGTTTTAGTTATGGTCTACAAAGTCATTAGATATTAATTTATTCTAATATTTTATCTATTTATTATATATATATATATTAATAAAAGATTTTATTTATTATATATATATATTATTTTTAATAAAAGATATTATTTATTTGACTAATAAAATATTAATATTTTAATTAATATTCTATTTGAAATCTTCCTAGCAATTCAGAATTTCATAGAGAAAAATATAGTAGTAATTCTAATTAACGTAATAAAATTTGTTAAAAAAAATAACCTAGGATTAACAAGAAAATAATCTTTCACCGTGACTTCCTATTGCAAGAAAGGATTCATGAACATATTCCCAAACATCAACTAATAGGCTAATCCATTCATGAACATATATTTGAATTAACACATACTATCACATGATCAATCCCCTACTAGGCATAATCATCATTCATAACATTATTGAAGATTAAGAATATAAAAGCCTATTCACCATAGGTGTCATGACATCTAACATGCTTCAAACATCCATATATCTTTTTAAACATGATGAACATACATTGATTCAAAAGAAAAATCCATAAAGCTTAATCATACATATTAACCCTCATGTCCTAACTCCATCCCCTTCATCCACATACATATACTTAATCCTGTAACACCTCGCTACCTAGGTCTAACAGGGCTAGGGATGTCGTCCCGTCCAAAGGACAATGGGTCTTTATAACTAGGTCACACAACAAAAATAAAACAATACTTTGAAATTAAAAACTTATTACAACCCAAAAATTCAAGAACAAATCCAAGATAAATTGTTCACTATCATCTCTTAAAGCAACATATAAATTAAATAACATAGAGTCTTCAAGAAGGCAACATTCTAGCTACTCTTCTCCACAGCAGGATCACCCTGAAAACATAGCATAAAAGGTGATGAGATAAAAATCTCAATAAGTCCGTGTGTGCTTTGAGTGTTCAGGAAAACAGTTCATGTATGCGAGTTGTAAAATTTCATAAGAGAAAATGCTGGCAAGCAATAAATAAGGTTAAAATAAAGAGTGGCATTTTCCTCTTATCAAACCATACCAGTGCGCAATAAACTCAACCACTCAAATGGGCGGCCATAGGTTACCGCACGTTGGGCCCCATGTCTATATAACGGTCAGAATGTCACACTTTGTGCAGACTGATAGAAGGTAGGTGTACAGCTTACCAGGTAAGATACTCCTTCTTCTCTACACCTAAACAAACCGGTTGTCCACTCCGACAACACACAGTCCACATAACTGAAACTTGCTAGCTCGGACTGGCATGACTAAGTAGTACTGTCGCTTCTCCAAGTTGAGTTCATCTTTTGGAGGTGGCCTCCTGCCAGAAGACTCACTCTTGCTCTTCAAAACTAGTACTACTAGTCTACCCTTATTGAGTACTCAACGTTGTTTATCCCACTTGGGAGAAAACTGATAAAACATTGCTTTACTTGGAAATGGCAATCAAGGGTTTCTAAAGTTTGTGCTAAAGTTGGTTTTAGAAAGAGTGTAGTGTTTGAGTAAAACTACTTGTTGAATTTCAAATAATTTGTTTGACTGAAATAAGAAAGGAAACAGTCCTCAATTGCCTTTACAAAATGAGTGTTCACACACTTCGCATTTGGCTTGCCATGGTAACCTTTTGTCATCAAATAAGTTTTATGCAGAAGCTTACCTGATCCCTTGCTTGAGCTAATTCAAAGATCTTCCAATGCTGACCTAACCCGGCCTGGGGTAAACACAAGCTATAATTAAACTCAAGCCAAATTTGCTTTCATAAATAATCCTAGTTTAACTTACTACAATCATGACCATAATGTCCCAAACTTTAAGGTTAGATAATAAAAAGGATTTTATAAAATAAATCTAGTTTGATAATAAAATAACCAGGGATTGTGAAATAATTATTAATAAGTTATAGGTTCAAATTTAATCTTTGTTATTAATAAATAAACTAAGGTTTATTTAATGAAGGTCCTAAGTCCTAGATGATATTAAAATAATAAATTATTACTATTCTCTTAATTAATAATTAATAGTTAGAAAATAATTGCTAAATAAAATTAATAATAAGTAAATTTTAATATATTTTGATTAAAAGATAATAAATAAATTTTAATAGTGTTTATGAACAAATGACTTATAAGATTAATATTTTACCTATTATGATTATTTATATAAAAGTCTTTATTTAATATTTATATATTTTATTTTTAATAAAAGATATAATTTATTTAGCTAAAATATCACTATTCTATTTAACAATCCAATTCCAAAGTTTCTTAGGGTTTTCAAAATTATGGGAAGAAAATATAGTTCTAATTTTTATTAATGTAATAAAATTGGCTAACTTAAATAGTTTAGGATCAACAAGGTCATGATCATAATTCTCCTATTGCTAACAATAATAATGAACATAAACTCTAACACCAATCAACAAACCATTCAATTCATGAATAAACGCTTAAATCTATATCTACCATCACATGATCCAAACTTCACTAAACATAATTATATTCAAGGCTTCAACAAGAATACAAAAACATAAAACCCTATTCACCAAAGGTGACATAATATCTATTATGCTTAGTCATTCACACTAACTCACGACATGAAGAGCATGCAACAACTACAAAATATCATAAAACTCAATCATGATAAAACATCGTCATGCTTCAATCCCAACTCCTTCATACAAAGACATACTTAATCTGCAATCTTATTCCATCATTTTCTAACTACATCCAAGAGACATGATTTTAGAATTAAGGAGAGGGTTAAAGAGACATACTCGAATGATGACTATCTTGATGAAGTCTCAAAAGCATCCACACGCTTGGAAGACTTGATCCGACCAAGAAGGAAAAAGAGAAAATGGCCATGGTTGAAACAACCATTTCGGTCGAGAGAGAGAGAGAGAGAGAGAGAGAGAGAGAGAGAGAGAGAGAGAGAGAGAGAGTATTAAATAGATGAACATAATCGTTCTTGGTTACCTTGAGAGAGTTCTTGAATCTTCAAGAAAAATTCTGGTTTTGATCCGTGAGTAGAGTTTTGTTTTTAATGTTTGACGTTATAAAGTACAGAAATGGATTCTAAAGGGTGAGTAGACATTATTTGGAGTTTTTTTGGGAGAGATTGGAGGTGTTTAGAGTGGTCTTAGGCTTAGAGAGTGGTGGTGTGTGTTCTTGGAGAATTGGAGAGAATGGAGAGAAGTTAGATGAAATTTGTTGAATGGGGTTAGCCGAATGGCTAGAGGAATTCTTGTGATTGAATTTTCAAATTAGGGAGAAGAGGGAAAGCTGATTGTTTGAAATTCAAAAGAAGTAATTTAGGGAGTGAATTAAGGTAAAAAATATGGTAAGAATGGCTTGGTTGATGGAGGTTCTTGGAGCTGCTATGGCCGACTGGAATTTGCTGAAGTCTTGCTGAGATGAATGAGGTTGAAGGAGTTATAAGGTGGCCAAAATGTGGAGTGCAATGGTGGAGGAGATTTTTGGTTGGTTGAGGCTTAATCCATGGGAGTTTCATGGAGTAATTTGCTGAATTTTTGAATTCCAATTGAAGGCTTGATTGTAGTGATTTAAGGAGTGGCTATAGTGTTTATTTCGTGCAGATCAATGGAGGAGGTGATGAAGTTCAGTTTGTGGCTGACTAAGGTTGGTTTTACAGAAAAATGGGAGTGAGTTTCGGACAAGGTTGAAGAGGGAGAAAGGCTGGAATTTCTGGTTGTTCATTCAAGAGGTTTGTTGGAATTTTTGTGTAGATTTTTCTGCAATGTTCTAGCCTACTTGCAGAAGGTTTGAAGGGGTATTGGAGGATCCTTTAAGGCTGGTTTCCAGCCTTCTTTATGGAGGAAAGATAGAGATGAATTACTGGTTTGAAGGCTAGAAGAAACTACTTGGTTTTTGAACTGCTAAGCTGTGAAACTGTCCAGGTTTTTTTCCTAGTTTGCACAGCTTTGTGCAGTTCGATTTTTGGCCAAAGGTTTCAGTCTTCAAGTTGAACAAATTGGCTATTTTTCTGGCAGTATTTGAGTGAGAGAATGGCTAAAGTTTTCGAAAGTTGGATTGGTCAATGAAGCTGAAAAATTTCCAGATTGCTACCATGAAGAAGATGAACACTTATGGAGTGGAGTTTGAAGGTTCAACCATGGAGATTAATTCTCTTGGGAACCTTCTTTAACTCCTTCCCCATTTCCAGCTAATACTCTATCCTCTAAGAGTCATTTTCGAGATTCCAAGGTTAATGAACCTTGCTGGATTTTCTGGAAATAAAAATGGCCTTGGGATAAATTGAACAACTTAATTGATAAAGAATTAAGGTGAGCTAGAGAGTAGAAGGACATGAATCCCTTAAGAATTCTTTCAAGGCATAAGAATAGAACTAGAACATTCCCTTCATATCTCCCCTAGGACAACACTCCTAGTTCTACTTAAGGGGTACAGAGGCAAAAAATATCCTACCCTATAAAAATAAAATTTAATCATGATAAAACTTAATTGGGGGGGGGGGGTTTGAACTCAAGACCTTAGAGATTAATTCCAAAGCTCTAACCACTAAACCACAACAACTCTTATTCTTATTTTTTCTCCCAAATATTTTTTCTATTTAATCCTCAAGTTATCTCATTATTTTCACTTCAAGCAAAATTACCATTCTGCCATTCCTACTCAATAAGCACAATTGAGCTTTCTAGACTATAAATCACAAATCCAAAGTACATAAAATCATTCAAAAATATATTTATGCATGCAAAAAAATATGATATGTATCCCGACCCCCTTACTCTAGGGTTGGTTTTAGTTGGGGTTTCACAAATCCCCCATTCATATTCAATCTTCCTATCAACGCCTAAGAGACATGAATTCAGAAATTAAAAGGAGGATTTAAGAATAAATACTTGATAGATGATCACTTGATGAAGACTAAAGAAGGTCCACGTGTTTGAGAGTCCTGATGTTCGAAAAATAGCCATGATTGGCCAACATCATTTTGGCCAAGAGAGAGAGAGAGAGAGAGAGAGAGAGAGAGAGAGATGGTATTAGAATGGAATTAAAAATTGAATAGAAGAGGAAGAATAAGATGGTTGTTCTTGTTTTACCTTGTTGATGTTCTTTAGACCTTCAAGAAAAAAACTAATTTTGATCCGTTTGAAAATTCTAGTTTGTATGATTTTGTGTTATAAAGACCAGAAATGAAGTCTAGGGATTAAGTATGAGTGATCTGGAGTATTTGAGAGGAATTAGAGGTGTTTAGGATAGGTTTAGGCTTGAAGAGGTGTAGCGTATGTTCTTGGTGTTTTGAGAGAGAGTTTGAGAGAAAAGATTTGCGAAATTCTGGAATGCTGTTGGCCGAATGGTCTAGAGTAGATAGGAGTTTCGGTTTTTAGCTAGAAGAAGAGAGGGTGTTCAGATTTTTTTGAAATTCAAATGAATAAAAATGAGGAGTTGTTTAAGGTAGCAGTTTAGCTAATGGTGATTGATCATGGAAGGTTTCTTTGCTCTTCAATGGTGTTGGCTGAACATGCCAGTCTTGCTAAAATAAATGGAAGTTGTTCAGGTTATATGGCTGGCTGAAATTCAGTCTATGAAGGCAGAGAAAATTCTGGTTTGTTCACTTGATACAAGAGTGTTTTAATGAAGCAAAATTCTGGAATTATTTGAAGTTTAAATGAGTTTTGGATAGAGTAATCTTAGGAGCTTTTTGAGGTATGATTATGGAGTCCAAATACTTAAGGTAAGTGTGGAGGTCAATCGTGTTCAATCCATGGCTAAACAAAGTCCATTTTTCAGAGGTTTGAAGGGTGTTTTTAGGCCTTAGCATGGAGAGACAAAGTTGGAAAATTTTCTGGTTTCAATGCTCAAGAGTTTCGAATGATGAAGACTTTTGATGCAGAATTTTCTACATTTGCTTGGCCCGATTTGCAACTGATTTTTAAGGGTGTTTAAAGGTCTTTCAAGGGTGGTTTTTCAGCCTTCTTTTTGGAGAAAAATAGAGGATGTTCCAGCTGAATTGATGACAAAAGATAGCTTCAATTCCAGCTTCCTAAGCTATGAATCGTGCATGGAATTTTTCTGGTTTTTGTACAGTTTGAACAGTCTGAAAATTGCACAGAATTTCCAGCCTTCAAGCCACATGAAATGACCATTTTTCTGGCAGCAAATGGGTAGGATTATTGGCTGAATTTTTGAAAGCTATTCTGCAAAAGTTCTGGAAAATTTCCAGATTTTTCTTCACTAAAAACATGAAGAACATGAAGCTAGGATTGAAGGTATAATTATGGTGATTTATTTCTCTTGGGAACCTATCCTAATTCTTCTCCTATTTTCGGCCATTCCCCTATCCCTCAAGACTGATTTTTGAATTTTAAGGCTAAAGAATTATCACAGATTTTTTTTTGGGATTAAAAGAAGAGATTAATGGATTGTGGATAATTTAAATTATAAAGATGTTAGGACAAGGCTAGAGATAATAAAAGGGACAAGAATTCCTCTTGAACTCTTTTTAGGACATGATTATATGATCAAGACATTATCTTCATGTCTCTCTTAAGACAACATTCCTATCTTTAAGGAATGTAAGAAAAAAAAAATTCAAAAATAGCTAAGATAATCATGAATAAAATTTAAGTGATGGGATTTGAACTCATGACCTTAGAGATTAAATCACAAAGCTCTAATCACTTAACCACATTAACTCTTGTCCTTATTTTCTCACCCAAATATTCTTCTTATCTAAACCTCAAGCCATCTTCCTATTTTGACCTCAAACAAAATTACCTTTTCACCCTTCCTACCCAATAAGCATAAATAAGCCATTTAACCTATAAATCACAATTCTAAAGCACATAAAATCATTTAAAAAGTATATTTTTATGTAGAATGATATGATATGCATCCCAACCCTCTTCCTTTAAGGTTAGCTTTAGGTGGGGTTTCACATTTTCTCTTGTGTTTGCTCTTGGTCTTATAAGCTTCTTTGATGCCAAATTTGTTGCTTGAGGAGTCTTGGTTGAGTAGGATTCGAAAAATACAAAAATCTTTGAAAAATTACTAAATTTGTGCATAGGATTTTTACCTCTCTAGAGCGGACTTGGCGCAGGGTCCAGTCGACACACCTAGCACTAGGTGTGTTTTGTTTTCCTCCTTAAAACTGTTATATTTTCATTGTTCGGCCAGATTGGATCTGACGCCTGGTCCACTTGCCAGGCCTGGCGCCAGGTGTGTTCTGGAATTTGCCACTTTTTGCTCAAAATCAACTTAAATCTACACAAATTTGTCAAAAGCACTTTTTACAAGCAAAATGTCAAATATGAAGGAATATGCCTAGTTATTACATCAAAAGTATCTAAATTTATCCTCAAATAACTAGAAAAATAATGACGATTTTAGTCCTTATCAAGCACACACGGGACTTACTGAGTATAAAACCTACACATTCTTTTTTTTTTTCTTCTATTGCTTTGGACTCAGAGTCAGAAATATGTGAGCATGACATTAGTATCACTGATTTGGCTCAGTCTAGCGAAAGTTTTTATAGTTTTACCAGGTGTAGACTGTGGATTTGCTTATCTTATTATTATTATTCTCCAACTGGTATGCAAATTTAATGTATTAGTTTATTTCTATTTATCTACTGTAAGATATATTTCGTTAGAAAAATCCCTTATTTGGAAGATCAGGTGCAATGACGCCTCACAAAGATAGGGCTCACTACAATTGGAAAATGTGGGGGTGCTACAATTGATATTAAAGCTTATAGTATGGTATAGTAGAGCCAATAATAGAGCCTATAGTAGAATTTATAGTTGCTGATGTATAGAGATAGAAAATCCTGTTGATGTCGAGGTAGATATAGACATGACATCTGAGCTTGAGGCACCTGAGTTAGTTATGATATCTTCTAATGAGTTCGAAGAAGAGGTAGTTGAGATAGTTGTGAATTTTTGGAAAACTCTAGTAGAGGGCATAAAGAAGGAGATGCAATAATAGGTGATGAAGCAGGGGGTAACCTAAACTCTAATGACAATATAGAGATTGAGAATTAGGGAGGCCTTGGATCAGATACGTTCGAGTACTATTTTATATCTTTCAACTTTGGATCCCAGTTTCTGGGATCAGTAGTGATGATAAATAGAGGACTTTATGTACCCAAAGACCTTGTATATATAGTATGATAAAAATAGTGGCAGTAGTTACGATTAATAATTAAGGATATGTGTGCTTGTATAATGCACTAGTACTACATTTTGTATACTAGGAACCCTGCTTTGTCGTAATATAGACGGGTGTGATCATACTAGTACTTATGCATCGGATCCTATCAGAACTTTGAAGTTAAGTGTGCCTGGGTGAGAATAGTACTAGGATAGTGACCCCATGAAAAGTAGCCTCAAGAGTTGAAGGAGAAAACTTGGAGCGATTTAAACAAATAAACAAATCGGAATTCCAACCTTTTAACCATAAAAGACTTGAAGGACCTAGTCGGCAGTTGATAGGGGAATTTTCAAAGAGAAAGGATCTAATGAAAAAAAGATAATTTATTTGTTGTTATAATTATGAGAAAATGAGCACAAAGTCATGAATTGCTCCCACCTCGGACGATCTATAGGATGGGTAAATCTAAAAAAAAAAAAAATTATAAAGGGTTGAGATCAAGATCAATAAGGAACAATTAGGGTCCAATCATTGTTCCTCAATTAGGAGTAACCAAGGTGTGAGTAGTCGCTATAGATAAAGCGTATTCCAGCATAATAGTGGTTGTAGAAGGTAAAATTCTTATGTTTTGTAGGTAGCTAGGATTTTGATAGACCTAGGTTCTATTTATTCTTTTATTATTTATTCCTTACCTAAAATATGGGAATTAAAGATAGAAAAGTTCCCTATGAAATGACAGTTAGCACTCCTTTAAGGAAATAAATGAATAGTGATAAAGTGTGTTCCAAGTTTGAGATATTTGTAGGAGATATGATTCGAAATAAAGATATCATATGTTCACCCATAGAAGGCTGTGATACTATTTTTCGGGAAAATTAGTTATCTTTACTCTATGCCCAGGTTAATTGTTGGAACAAATTTGTACAGTTTTGTGAATCAGGGAAAGATATATTAGAGTTGTGGGAAGAGAAAATAAGAAAGAATGACTACTTGGTATCCGGAGTATGGACGTGGAAATTGTTGCATAAGGGTTGTGTTGGATATTTAACCTATTTATTGAAAAACTCGACTAAACTTGTGAAACCCAAGGATATACGTGTAGTTTGTGAATATTTAGATATTTTTCCAACAGAATGAAAAGAATTGCTCCAGGAAAGGGAAGTTAAAATTTTCATTGATATAGTACCAACTGTTGGACCAACTTTTAAAGACTTCCTATCGAATGGCACCTACGAAGTTGAAGAAGTTAAAGGAATAATTACAAGAATTTTTGGAGCAAGGATTTACTCATCACAATACTTCACCTTGGGAAGCACTTGTATTATTAATAAAGGAGAAGAATGGTACTTTAGGATGTGTATAGTTTATTAGGGATTCAATGCTATGACAATAAAGGATAAGTACCCATTACTGATGGTGAATGAATTATTTGATCAACTACAAGGTGTTGGATATTATTCTAAGCTGGGTTTAAGGTAGGGCTATTCTCAAGATAGCCTTTGGTCCTAAAACTGTGATATAGACATTATGAATTGTGGTAATGCCTTTTGGTGTTACCATTGCTCTTGCAACATTCATGGACTTAACATCTCGAGTTGTCTGACCATACCAAGATAATTTTGTTATTGTTTTCATTAAAGATATTTTGGTATACTCTAAGGACTCTCAGGAACATGAAGAACACTGGCGAAAAGTGCTTGAGAAGTTACAAATAGCTAAATTGTATACTACGTTAGTAAGTGTGAGTTTTGATTGGACAAAGTAACCTTTTTGGGACATCTAGTATCCAAGGAAGGGATTTTGGTGGATCTTGTAAAATATTGAAGCCATTATAAATTGGGAATACTTAGAAAAACCAACCGAAGTGTAGAGTTTCTTGGGACTGGCTGGACATTATTGAAGGTTTATTGAGCGATTTTCAAAACTTACCTTATCTTTGAATTGGCTAACTCAAAAAAAAAAAAAAAGAAAAAGAAAAAAGTGCCCTATTAAGTACCACCCTAGAAAAGAAAATATAGTAGTAGATGTATTAAGTAAGAAAAATGAAGATGTTAACTTTTCAAATAGTACAATTCCCTAAGTTGGAGGCATATGTGACTAAAGGATGAATGATAAAATATAATATTTCAATACAGTCTATGCTATTACAGCAATTGAAGGAAGCACAAGAGAAGGATATGTAATTACAACAAATCAAAATAGAAAGTGAAAACGATTCTTTGGAGAAATTGAGCAAGAATTATATGGAAAAAAAAGTAAGAATACATGGGATACCTTCCAAGATTACCTCCGATTGAGATCCAAGATTTACCTCATGATTTTGAGACTATATTAAAGTTTAGTACTACGGCACACCCACAAATAGATGGACATATAGAGTGATTTAAATTTTGGAAGATATGTTATGCAGAACTGCTTATAATAATAGTTATTAGTCCACCATTGGATTGGCACAATTCGAAGTCTTGTATGGATGAAAGTGTCGATCACCACTCTATTAGGAGAATATAGGGGGCAAAAAAATCAAGAATAATGTTATGGTTTCAATGTAGAAAATATGTGACAAAAGGTAAAACTAATTAAAGACAGATCAGAGGTCGTTCAAATTTGGCAGAAGAGTTATGCTATTTGCTACAGAAGATATTTGGACTTTGTTAAAAGAACCAAGTATTCCTAAAATCAACACCACAACGAGGTATAAGAAAGAAAACTTAAAGGAGAAAATTAGTTCCTCGATATATAAGACCATTTCCAATTACAAAGAAGATTCTACTAATTAGAATTGACTCCATTACTTCAAGGCATCCATGATGTATTTCATGTGTCACGACTTTGATGCTACTATAGATTTGACTTCATACTTGAATTATGAAGAAAGACCTATTAAATTTATAGAGTATGCTGAAAAATTGGAAGTGATATCCACTGGTTAAGGTGTTATAGAACCATCATCCTATAGAGGATGCCACATGGGAAATGGAGATAGAAATGTGTAGAACTTATCCAGAACTTTTTGGAGGTAATTACTAATTTCGAGGACAAAATTCTTCTTAAGAGGGGAGATTGTAATATCCTACCCTATATGAGAATTTAAATATATTAATAATAATATTAACAATATAAGTATACATGGAAGAAAATAATAATAATAATATTATTATTATTACTATTCTTGTTACATTCATTATTACTATTATTGTTGTTGTTGTTATCATTATTATTTTAATTATTATTACTCTTATTATTCTTACTATAACTATCATTATCATTATTCTTACTATTACTATCATTATTAATATTAAATATTATTAGTATTATATGTATAAGGAGATTAGGTAAAGGAAGAAAAAAATAAAGATGGCCCATGGGATCCACAATAGTAACTGAGATGGCCCACCTTAGTTGACAATGTTGATCAAGCTTTGATCATGCATGAACAATGAAGTTCTTGCATGTTCTACTAACTTCTAACATGTTTCACTAATTTCTATTAATTTCTTAAATTTCTATAAGTTTCTCCAAGCTTCCATAAGCTTCTAAAGAGATCTAGAAAGGTCACATCACCTTCCAAAAGACTCTAAGATGTTCTAGACTTCTCAAGTTAACAAGGAAGCAATACATATATATAAGAAGAGAAGAAGGAAGAAAATGAGAGAAGGAAATAGAGAAAAGAGAAAAGAAAAGGAAAAATAAAGGAAAGAGGAAATTGGATAGGAGAAAGAAGAAGAAAGGAAAGAGAGAAAGAAAAGAAAGAATGAAAAGAAAAAGGAAAGAAAAAGAAGAAATCAAAAGGGAGGGGGAAGAGAGAGAGAAATCAGAAGAAAAGAAAGAAAAAGGAGAAGAAGGAAAAGGAAAGAAAACCAAGAGAAAAAAAGGAAGAGAAAATGAGAAAGGAGGGAAAAATATTTGCAAGTTGGGTTTGCTTCAAAAGTGGGTAAGATTCTTTTCCTTAGATCTAAAAATCAAGTGAATCATATTGGAGATTTATTATGATGTGATTTCGTGTTTTGATATTTAAGTTCTTTGGAGGAAAATGAAATAGAAATTATGTTGTTATTGTTGAAAAGTGACTGGTTGGTTGAAGAAGAGTAATGGTGATATTTGATGGCTTGTATGATATACCATGAAGTATTTAATTATTGGATATTAGTTAATGGAAAAAAGAAGGAAAATTTACGAAAGAAATATGGTGAAGTTCTTTATAGAGGAAATAAATGAAGTAAATACTAGGAAGCAATTTGTGAGGGTTCCTTGACTTGAAATGATTGAGAATGGAGATGGTTGAGCCTAAACATGCCTTGGAATAATTGGGAAGGCTTAGAGTAGGTTTTATGTGATTTTGGTGGCTAAAGACTATATCGTATAAAAAAAACCTAAGATGCCATTTGGGAAGAATAAAAATTTTGTTTTGGCAATGTTAACTTACCAACCATGTTTGGATGATTGGAAGTGCAGAGCATGAAATTAAGTTAAATAACCATTGTTGGGATGCTAGACAAGGTTTTAGAAGGTTTAGATATGGTTGGTTTTGTTGAAGAATTCATGGGAAAATTTAAGTAAAGGTTAAAGCATGAGATGACTGTTGTTTGCTTAATAGCACAAACTGAAATTTTGCTGCAAAAACTAAAAATAATGAGGACAAATTTTTACATTCCATAAAATAGAATTTGTAGAAAAATGTCTTAAGAGTATTTTGGAACTAGTTTGACCTTATTTAGAGTAGTGTAGCAAAAGTTATGAACAAAAAACTAAAGAGCGAAAAAGGTGGAAATGTTGATTACTTCAATTTCCTTTAGGCCATTGAGCTTAAGAAAAGAAATATGTACCATTCACCCTAAGTGCTCTTAATTTGAACATTGAATAATATTTTATGGAAATACCTCATTATTGTAGGTGGTCCAACTCAAGAGAAATCCTAGGCTTATGAAAATGTGAGTGAACCAACCCTATTAATTAAGGTGAGTCTCTTGACTTCTAAACTCCATTTAGCTAAGTGTTTTTCTGATATATCATGGCATGGACTCTTATGCTTTAAAGCTTTACGCTTTTTGAGTTTATCCAAACTATATATTAGCTAAATTCTTTCCACCACATTTAAATAGAAATATTTTATTCAACATTATGAATCTTTATGAGACTCTAGATTTCCAAAACTCTACCATACTAGGTGTTTTCTTGTTAAAATCATGCATAAGTATTTTCACACAAAGTGAACCTTCTTTAATTCATGAGCTTTAATTTGGCCAAAAATCAACTAAATCATGTGAATATGAATTTTTTATGATTTATGAAAGTGTGAATTCCCTGTTTTTTCACACAATATGATTAGATGTTTTGCTGCATAAATGAACAAAAACATTTCTTCAATAAATGAGTTTCCCTAAAGCTATATCCTGCCATGATTGAGCATATGTCTATTATGACAAGCAAGGCACATTTATGAGTTTCTTTGCTGGCATAAATGCTATGTTCTAGTCCTGAAAAGCATTATCATGCTGATTTTGTTTCAAGTTACTTTTGAAGCAAATTCATAAAGGATAGCGGGAAAATAAAAAACAGCAAAAAATAGAAATTTTAAAATTTTTCGAGTCAAATCTTGGAATAGTTACTCTTAGGGAGTTTAATTTGAACAATCGGAGCTGAATTCGAACTCGATGAAGCTTTCTTAGTTGGAACAACAATTTGTTTTGCAAGAACACCAGCTAGCCGTCGACTCATTCGCATCAAACACCTATTGCATTCGGCTCCGATTAATCTTGGAATAGTTACTCTCAGGGATTTTAATTTGAACAATCGGAGCCGAATTCGAACTCGATGAAGATTTCTTAGTTGGAACAACAATTTGTTTTGCAAGAACACCAGCTAGCCGTTGTCTCATTCGCATCAAACACCTACTGCATTTGCCAGCTCTTGACCTTTCAGAGTATTCTCAAACCTCTATGGACTACTACTTGAGAAAGTAGAATTAGGGTGAAGTAGAATTGGAATAAAACGGAAGAGTTAAACGTTTAAGGAAAAGAACGAAGGAAGAAAACGATGACTTCTTTTCTAGGTGAAAAAATCGAAAGCTGTGTTCTAGTCTACGTCTTTTTTTTTTCAACCACCTCAAGGCTCATGACCAAAGAACTTTTAAACACACAGCTTTCCTATTTCAAACACAAAACAAAATCCACCGGCTTTATTCTTTTGTTTCATTTTCTTTTTTTCCTATGTGGCGGCTTCAAGGAATTCTAATATTCCTAAGCCATCACAACAACCCTGTCCATGACTAATTAAATACTCTTTTATTAATTAATTGATCTACTTGGGTCCAATATAAAATTATCCAAAATAATTAATTAATAAACTAATTTAATTAAATTAGCCCAATAAATTATTCTAGCCCTAATAAATAAATAATTGGACTCTTATAATAATTATTCTAATATTAAATTCACCTAATAAGCCCATATAATAAATAAATTTACTAAGGTTACTTAAGTTACTCTAAGGACTAAAAGACATATTATTCTTGGCTACTGAAACAACCAAAATACCCCTACTTACAAATAGCTATATTTTACCATTTTAAATATTTCAATTATCACTATATAAAAATATTGACTCTAATAATGATATTACAAGTGCAGTGTCTCCAACCTACAAGTGTAGTAACAAAAATACCCTTCTATGTAACATCGTTATTGAGATAGGCAAAATACACTAACCCCTTTCTCAATAACATCTACCATTCTTTGATAACTAGTCCGATAATCCATGACTTCCAGTATGTATCCACTTATCACAGGGAGGTACCGAAAAACATACATATTTAGTTATGTTTCCCAGGACCCTAGATTATTTAGATTATCCCAAATAATCACAAAGGGGTGATTTCTTCATATAATAAAGTATAGAAACTTTATTGTATAAGTTTGTCTTAATTAACTAGAGTCATACATCCAACGTACAAGGTTATTAGCTTTGCATTAAGACCTCACCTATTACACATTAAAGTGCACAAGTTAAATTTCACCAGATCACCAACTTATACTTAAGTTTTAGGGTACTCGTCAAAGAAGTAGCAGCGATAAAGCAATATTTGTTTATTTTGTTATTTTTATAAAGATTATTATAGCATGGTCCAGTTCTACATATTCCAAATATGCTTATACTTTTGGCATGAGTGGACTACTTATTAGTTAACATTAAACCATTCCCCATTTTAAAATCGTAGTGTTGCGATCTAAACCTTGATGAAGTTCCATTTTAAAATCATAGTGTTGCGATCTAAACCTTGATGAAGTGCCTAACTTCATCAATCGATTAAGAACAATTTTTGCTTATGTGTTACTAGCTCATAATCTACACGTAATTGTGAAAGAACGATCCAATCACGTAGATTATTTATTAACATACTTAGTCCTTAATGTGCACATATATGTAAATAAACAACTATTAATGAATAAAATATTTTAGTAATTTTCAAAATACAAAAAACACATTGTCCATTTTGAGCATACATTCCAACAATCTCCCATTTGCACTAAATGGACTATGATAGTCTATATATGCCTACCCCTATGACATCAAGTGTCTTCAAAACACGTTTTCTATCAAAAGCTTAGTAAATAGGTCTGCTAGATTATTTGTAGAAGAAATCAGATATACCAATATCTCCTATTTCTGGATGAACTGCCGAATTGGATGATACTTCCTTTCAATGTGCTTGCCCTTCATATGATTTCTTAGCTCTTTGCATTGGTGACACAGCTCTAGAATTGTCACAATAGATGGTAATAGGCTTGTCCATTTGTGACACAACTCCAAATTCTATGAAGAACTTCTAGAGCCAAACCTCTTCTTTTGAAACTTTTGGAGCTGCCACATACTTAGCTTCTATGGTGAAATCAACAATGTAAGATTGTTTAACACTTCTTCATGAAATAGCCCCTCCAAATAAAGTGAAAGCATAGCCACTAGTGGACTTTCTTTCATCTTTATCTGCCTGAAAGTTTGAGCTAGTGTAACAAGTAGGAGCTAAATCATTAGCTTTGTAAATAAGTATATAATCTCTTGTTCCATTTAGGTACTTGAGAATAAGCTTTACAATTTGCCAACGTTATTCTAATTAGAACCAAATAAATGGACCAATAAATAATTAATTTTTTAGCCCAAATAAACTAGTCTAATTAACAAGACTATATTAATTTAGTCCCAGGTCAATTTTTAATTATTCAAACTGGACCAAAGCCCTGAACAATTAATTAACCCACCAAACTAATTTAATTAATTCTCTCTCTCTCTGTGAACCTTTATTTTATTCTAGCCCAAAAATTAAATCAAGCTACTTAAATAAAATAAATTCTATTTAATTTAATTTAAGACCAATTCCTTAGCCTGTATATAATTAGGACTTATGATTTATACCGGAGACCAAGAGACATACCGCATTGGCTACTAAAATGACCAAAAATACCATTGTCATATAAATGGCTGTATTTTGCATTTTAAATATTTTCTGATATCACCATAAGGAAATATTGACCCCAAGGACAATGTCGCGTTAGCAAGTCTCCGACCTACAGGTGAAATGACTAAAATACCTCTCTATATATCATCGTGCATTAGAGAGGAAAAAATGTACTAACACCTCTCTAAATGACATCTACCATCCTTAGGCTTCTAGTCCAATGATCCACGTCATGGATTATTTCCGCTTTCCAAGGGAGCTACCCTAAAGCAAACATCCAAGTCATATTTCCTAGGGCCCTGGATATTTAGATCATTTAGACAACCACAAGGGGTGATATAGTATAGAAACTATATTGTACAAGTCTGTCTTAACTAACTAGTCAAACATACCCAACATGCAAGTATATTGGTCATACGATAAAACCTCAACTAAAGCATATCAAAGTACATACTTCCAGCTTCATCAGACTAAAGCCTTGTGTAACTAACCTTGCTTTATAAGTTGTCATTTTTCTATTTGCACCTCTCTTTCTTTTATATACCCATTTACACCCTATGGGTTTAATTCCTTTAAGTTTAGTGACAAGATCCTAGATTTGATTGAGATACATAGACCTAATCTCAGCATCCATTGCTACTTGCCATTTGTTTGTATCAATATCAGTAATGGCCTCATAGTATCTAGCGGGATCTTATTTCTAATGGTCAGAGGCTACCTCAAAAGCTCCTCCAGTCCATCTTTCCAAAACTCTATATATCCTCCCACTATGACGTGGTTTATTTTGTATAGGAACATTTGGCTGTGCTTCTTTAGGTTCCTTAACTGGGGTACTAGAAATTAAAGTATCAATGAACTTCTCTTCCAATTCTACCTTACTTGAGACTTTTGTGGATACACTTTGTTTATTCTTCAAGTATCTAGCATGAGTACTCAAAAGTACTTTTTGCTCTTGGGGATGATAAAAGTATCTACATTTTGTTCCTTTTGGATACTCTACAAAGTAGCACAATTCCTATCTTGGGTCTAACTTACTTCCCTTAGTTAGTACATAAGTTGGACAGCTCCATACCTTTAGATGATTCATACTAGAATTTTCATCTAGTCTATCTCTTATAAGGTGTCCTAAGTAGTAATTTGGAAGGCACAAAGTTCAAAATATATGCTATTATCTCTAGAACGTATCCCTACAAATAAATAGAAAGAGTTGTATGATTCATCATGCTTCTGACCGTTTCCATTAAAGTTCTAGCTCTTCTTTTAGCCACTCTATTCTGTTAGGGAGTCCTAGGTGCAGTTAGCTAGGATACTATTCCCTGATGTGTCAAGTAGTCCTTGAATTCACCAAGGAGAAATTCTCTTCCACGATCCGATCTTAGCTTTTTTTATTAGTTTACATGTTTGACGCTCCATTTTAGTTTTAAACTCCTTGAATTTATAAAAAAAGTTAGACTTGTATCTCATCAAGTAAATATAAGCAAAACATGTATGATCATCCGTGAAAATGATGAAGTATTCATACCCTCTTCTAGCTGGTGTAGACATAGAACTACAAACATCAGTGTGAGCTGACTCAAGTATTTCCTTGGCTCTTTCCGCTTTTTGAGTAAATGACCTTTTAGTTTTTTACCTATAAGACAAGATTCATACTGAGGCCATTTCTCCAATTTCAGTAAGTCCAAAGACCTATTTGGATTAACTTCTGAATCCGATTAGGATTTATAGTGCTATAAATACAAGTTGTTTGATGTAGTCTTTCTCTTCTTATTATTAGGTTCAGTTTGAGTATTATTTATTTGATGACTAATAGGATTAACATAGAAAAGATTACCATGCATGTTTCCAGAATAAATGATATTTCCATTTCTCCTGATTGAAATACCAGAATAGAAAGAAATAGAATATCCTTGATTTATCAATTTTGAAACTGAAATCAAATTCTGTTTAAAACTAGAAACATATAAAATATCTTTTAAAACTAAAATCCTATTACAATTAAATAAAATTTCCAATTCTCCCACTACTTCAGCCCACACTTATGCTCTATTTCCTACTCGTAGTCTATGCTCTCCTCGTTTGAGTCTCCTTATTTTGCTGAACCGCTGCAAGAAGTTACAAATATGGTCAGTGGCTCGAAAATCAACAATCTAAGTTGATAATGATTCAACCATCAAAATAGACTCTAAATAAAGAGTAATACCTAAAGAAGACTTAGCCATGAAGTCTAGACAAACTTTTGTTGAAGAGTCCTTTCTTGCCACATTTAAAATACTTGCCTTTGGGCTTGGCATTGGGCTTGGATGAACCAGGCTTGGATCTCTTATACTGGGCCCCTGCGTTATTCTGGGTCTTTTTCTTCTTGAACTTCATGAACTAGGCTCTAGTTCTATAAGATGAACCAGAACGAGTAACCAAAACCTTTGACACAAGCTTCACGATTTTTTCATTCAACCTAGAGTTCTTTTATTGACTCGGTCAAAGACATACTCAACTTGTTCATATTATAGTTTAATTTGAATTGAGAGTATAAATCTGGCAAAGTCACAAGAATAATGTCAATTTGACTCTCAGGATCTATCATTGCCCCTAGAGATAATCTAGTGTTAATGCCTTAATATGTAATGATCCAAAAAAAGTTTAATCAATAGGATAGCCACTACTCTCAGTACCTACAGATAATCTAGTGTTAATGTCTCCAACGTTAGATTGGCCTACACTAACACATATCCTACGCATTAATTATAATTCCTTCATTAGTTCTAGATTCTCGTAAAAATCCATCCTATAAGGAGTCATACTCAGAATAACATGAGGATAATCACAATCTCTAATAAGAATCCATGATAGAAGATGTGGGGCCATTGGAACCCCTTTTTCACTTAATTTTTTGAGAAAAATAAGTTTTTGGAAAAGCATTTTAAATTAATTATTTGGTTCTCATTAACTTTAGTAAAATCCAAAAAAATCAACTATTATTCTCTATGTCAATGATAAAACTCTTTTAGAGATTAAATTAGGAATTTTATTTTCACTACTTAAGTTAAAACCATTTTGTAGGAACTAAATTTAAAATACTTAAATTCAAAATATTCTCCATGTCAAAAATAAAATTCTTTGGAAGAATAAATTATAAATTTTATTTTAAATTCCTTAGTTCCATTTTAAAACCATTTTCCTTAATTTTTTCATCTAGAGAAAAAATTGCCTTTGTGTATTTGATCACAAAATTAAATAAAATAGCCATACTTCCAAAAATAAACTTTTTACACGCTATTTCTATCCATTAATTCTTATGTTACCAAATAATAGATTACATAACAAAATAATAAATATTAAAATAATCTTGTTTAATCCTAAGATGGTTCCTCCTTTACTAACCATTTTCATACAAAATTATTTATCACACAATAAATAAAATATTGCAAGAAAATAACCTCGTGTGATATGTGATCCAAAAAAAAAAAAAAAAACAAGAGAAACAGGAAAACGGTAGCTCCTTAAAGAACATTGAACCAGAAACAAATTGTAACTCGAACCAAGCTTCCAGAGTTGAATCGGTCCAATCCTTGTGTAAAATTGGCTACTGGTTCTTTCTTTCCTATAGCCGGTCCATGGCTTGGAGCAAGCAATGGACCAGCTTCCTTTCTTGGAACATCAAATTGGTCACTTGCTCTCTTTGAAGCCAAGGCTGCCTTGATCCCAAGCCTTGCTTACCTTGTAATGGACCGCCCTGATCCGTGTTCTTTCTTTAAGTTGGTGGCTGGCTTGCTCATAGTCGGCCACTGCCTCGCTCCCTCGTGAGATAAAGCTATGGATTGGCGTTGATCAAGTTGGCCGTGGCAAGCTCCTCCAAGCTGGTGACTGACTTTTGCAAGCCAGTCACTGTTTGTCCCCGGTGAGTGTAACACCCCGCTACCTAAGCCGGCCAGGGCCGGGGATGTCACCCTGTCCAATGGATAAGGGGTCTTTATAACTAAGTCACACAAATAAAATAGTGGAATAAAAATGAAACTTGAACTTAAAATTTATTACATCTCAATAATAATAATAATAATAATAAATCCAAGAATACCCAAAATAAATTCATAATAAAATTCATCCGCTCTCATCTCCCCCAAACATTACACAAAATAAATCATCAAAAAATTCTCCCAAAGCAGGTAATATCTAGCTACTCATCCCTACAGCAAGATCCACCTGAAATCATGGTAAAAATGGTGGTGAGACAAAAATCTCAGTAAGTCCGTGTGTGCTTAAGTGTCGGGAGAAAACAGTTCGTGAATGCAAAGTATACAATTATTTATAAGAGAACACTGGCAAGCAATAAATATTAGTCAAAAGCAAGAGTGGTGTTTTGGCTTTTCCAACCATAAATAATCAATAAAATCAACCACTCAAAAGAAATGGTCATGGGTTACCACACGTTGGGCCCCATAACCGCGTGGTCAGCATACCACACTTTGTGCATACTGCTGGTCTGAATGTCACACTTTGTGGAGACTGACAAAAGTAGGTGATCGGCCTACTGGGCAAGATAATCCTCTTTCTCTATACCCAAACAATAACTGGGTATCCATTCCAGCAAAACACAGTTACTTGACTGAAAAGAACACTACTAGCTCGGACCGGCACGACTTACAGGACTGATGTCTTATCCGGGAAGGACTCACCCCTCAGAGGTGGCCACCTACTGAGAGACTTACCTTAACCCCTCAAAGACTAGCCCTAGTAGTCCACCCTTATCCGGGAAATAAATTCTAATAAGTTGAAAGTTTAAATCTTGCTAAGAAAAATTTAGAGTTTATTTGATCAAGAGTCCTAGGTAGTATTAAATAAAATAATGATTTATTAATAATTTAGTTGTTAGAAAATAATTGATAGCTAGAATTAGTTGAAAATAAATTTAATGAGTCTTACTTGTACAGTAATAAATAAATTCTTAATGGGTTTTGATTAAAAGATAATAATTAATTTTTAGTAATAAATATTTTACTAACTATAATTATTTCGATAAAAGGCTTTAATTGATTTCATTATTTTAAATAATATCTATATATTTTTTTTAGCAAAAATTATTATTTATTTGACTAAAATATCCTTTATATATATAATAATCCAAATCTACCCTTCCTAGGGTTTTTTTCGAAATTACTAGCAAAATTATATTATTGAATATTTTATTCGTGAAATAAAAATTAGCTTAGGGAGAACTAGATCATGATCAAATTTTCGATGGCTAACCACAATCAAGAACATATACAATCCTTCAATTCATCAAATCATGCATATAAGCATAGATCTAAATTTATCAAGACATGATCTAACCTCTACTAGCATAAATATGATCATGGCTTCAATAATCCAACATGAATATAAATCCTATTCACCAATGGTGACATAATTTCTAGCATACTTCATCACAAATACTACCTATGACATGAGAACATGCATCAAACTTTAAATCATCATTCAATCAACCAAGATAATCCTTCCATGCATAAATCCCATCTCCTTCACAATCATACATATATTCATGCTTCAATCTCAACAATACATACTCAAATCCTATCACAATCCACATGCTATCAACATCATCCTAGAGACATGAATCTAAAATTTAAAAGAAATATTGAAGGGACTTACTTGATTGAGGAATACCTTGAAGGAGTTTAGAATGGATCTCAACTCCTAGATGCCTAGATTCGTCCAAGGAAGATGGAGAAAGCATGGCCATGGGAAAAGAAGCCATCCGGCCAAGAGAAGAGAGTTTCAGCCATGAGAGAGAGAGAGAGAGAGAGAGAGAGAGAGAGAGACCATTAGCATGTTTATTCATATATATTTTCACTAGAGATCAAGATTGGAGAAGATGAAGTTGTTAGAACAACCCTACCTTGAAGGTGTTCTTGAACCTTCACAGAATTTTCTGGTTTTGATCCAAATTAGCAAGTTGATTTGTGGAGTTTGATGTTAAGAATGGTGTTGATGGACTCGTGGTAGTGAGTAGGTTAGATCTGGAAATTTTAGAGAAGGTTTGAAGTGGTTTGGAGGAGTATTAGGTGAAAGGAAGGAGTATGTGTTCTTGGTGTGTTGTGTGTGTTCTTGAAGGTTGAAGGGATTTGAGAGATTTTGTTTTGCAGCTGCCGAAATTCTGTGAGAACTAGGGCTGCCGAATTTTCTGTAGGGTTTAGGAAGATGGCTCTCTGGTTTGGAAGGGAAAAGGAAAGGCTTGTTGTTAAAATCCTTGAAGAATATTTTTAGGAAGCAAATTTGGAAACTAAATATTCAAGAATATCTTGATTATTGGAGAGCTTTGGAAGTCTGACGAGATCGACTGTTTTGAGTAGTATTTCGGTTGATTGAAAGCTGGTTTAAGGAGGCTTATGGTGGTTGAAAACAAGGAGCATAATGGTGAAGAAAAAGTCTGGTTGTTTGAGGGATACTTTATGGAAGGTTGCTAAACTAAGGTGGCTGGAATTTTGGTAATCAATCAAGCATGATTGCAGGAATTTGTTGGAGAGATTTTCGGGCTGCCATGTCTGAATTTCATGCAGAAGCTTAAGGGAGATAATGGAGCTCAGTTACTGAAGGTTTAAGGGATGTATATGCAGAACAAGGATGGGATTTCGGCTGGGAGAGAATTAGGAAACAAAGCTGGACAGTTAGATTGCACAGGATTTTCACTAGGCTGGAATTCCTGGATAGTTTTTCAGCTGCCATTTTCCAGCCAGCTTGCAAAGATTTTGAAGGGGAATTTCAGGGGCTTTCAAGGCTAGTTTCTACCCTTCTTCATGGAGGAAAAATATGGCTAAGGTGCTGAACAAAATCTGGAAGAAAACAGCTTGGTTTTGGACTCCCAATGGTGCGAATTTGCCCAGGAATTTTCCTGGTTTTGCACCATCTTTGTGAAGTCCGAAAATGGCTAGAGAAATTCAGGTTGCGAGCTAATCCAAAAGACCATTTTTCTGGAAGCATTTGGGAGGGAATATTAGCTAAGAATCTCGACACCTTGAAGGCATAAGAAGCTGAAAAATTTCAGTTCCTTCCAAGAAGGAAGATGAACCTAGCTAGAGTGAATTTTTAGCAAGTTCACTAGAGGGATTTATCCTCTTGGAATCTCCCACAACTCTTCCGCATTTTCAAACCATAAGATGTCTTCCACTAAGACATTTTGATCCTACAAAACCACAGTACTTTACTGAAATTTCTAGAAAGGAAATGGCTAGAACAACTTGATCAAATTAATGAGTTGAGAAATAAGGAAAATCAAAGATCAAGGGAAAATGAATTCCCCTTAGGAAATTCGTGTTGGGCAAAGGAGTAGAATGAGGATACTCCTAACATGTCTCTCCTAGGACAACATCTCTACCCTACTCTAAGCACATAAAGCCGAAATTATTACTTCCCAAGCAAAAATAAAATTTAACCAAGCTAAAGCTCTTATAATGGAATTTGAACCCAAGACCTCAAGAATTAATTCTAAGTCTCTAACCACTAAACCACAACAACTCTTATTCTTATTTCCCTTCTAAAAAAAATATTTTCTATTCAATCCTCAAGCTATCTCCCTTTTTCCATCGCAAGCAAAATTATCATTTTGCCCTTCTCAAGCAATACCCACAACCAAGCCTTCAAGACAATAAATCTCAAATCCAAAACACAGAAAATCATATAAAAATATATTTAAACATGCAATAAAGTATGATATGCATCCCAACCCCCTTACTCCAAGACTGGTTTTGACTGGGGTTTCACATCTTCTCCTCCTTAGAAGAATTTTGTCCCGAAATTCAAGCATACTTCTATTTCAACTCGGGATACTTCCGTGTAACCCATTCTTCCGACTCCCATGTGGCATCCTGTGAGACATGATGCTCCCACTGAATCTTAACCATTGGTATCTATTTGTTCCGGAGAGTCTTAACACTGCGGTCCAATATCCGTATAGGCTTCTCCATATAGCTCAGGTCGGGCTGCAATACTAACGGTTCATCATTCAATACATGACCGGGATCCGCATTATACTTCTTCAATTGTGACACATGAAACACGTCATGGATACCCGTTAACCCGTCTGGCAGGTCCAATCGGTAAGCTACCAGTCCAATTCTTTCCTTAATCGAAAATGGCCCTAAATATCTCGAATTCAATTTTCCGCCCTTTGGATGCTTCAAAATTCCTCTATTCAGCGTCAAGTTCAAAAATATGCCGTCCCCGACTTGAAATTCTAATTCTCTTCGCCGGTTGTCCGCATAGCTCTTCTGCCGACTCTATGCCGCCTTTAACCTCTCCCTGATCAATTTCACTTTATCCAACATCTCTTGGACACATACTTCTCCGATTTTGCTCACATGACCGTCTTCAGACCAACTCCAATACAACGGTTCTTGACATTTGCGCCTATACAAAGCCTCATACGGTGCCATCCCGATCGAAGCTTGATGGCAATTGTTATATGATAATTCTGCATATGGTACACACTCTATCCACTTCTCTCCGAAGTCCAAAACACAGGCTCTCAACATTTCCTCCAATATTTGTATCACTCTCTCTGACTACCCATCGGTCTGCAGATGCGCCGTCATACTAGATTTCAGATTCATCCCCATTGCTTCCTGAAACTTTTTCCAAAATCGAGATGTAAACCTCGGGTCTTGATCTGACACTATGCTCGATGGTACTCCATGTAGTCAGACTATTTCTCGGACATAGGTCTGTGCCAGCTTCTCCATCGAGTCCCTCACATTCACTGGTATGAAATGGACCGTCTTGGTCAATCAATCCACCATTACCCATATGTCGTCCTTTTGAGTCTTTGACATGGGAAGCCCAGTGACAAAATCCATAGTGACCTCTTCCCACTTCCACTCCGGTACTGGCAATGGCTGCAATAGTCCCGCTGACTTCTTGTATTCCGCTTTAACTTTTTGGCAGGTGAGACAGGTTGAGACATACTTAACTACATCCCGCTTCAGTTCGGGCCACCAATAGGCTCTCTTCAAATCTTGATACATCTTGACTTCCCCCGGATGAATGGCGTACTTGCTCTTATGCGCCTCCTCCAAAATTTTATCCTTTAATCGCTACTCTCCGGGCACATATAATCGATCTCTGAAATGTAGAACTCTCGCCTCGTCCTGACGGAATTCACTGCCCGGCCGCTTAAGCTCCTTGTCCTTGAAAAGTTGGAACTCGGCGTTGTTTTGCTGAGCTTCTACGATTTTCTTCTTCAGGTCCGGCACCAACTTCAAATTGCTAATGACAGTTCCTTTATCTTGCACTTCCACCCTTCTGTCCAACACATCCTGAACCGCTTGCATTTCCTGCACTCTTAACATGGCCATCCCATCCTTCCTACTTAGGGCGTCTGCCACACCATTGGCCTTCCCGGGATGGTAGTTGATCGGGCATTGGTATTCTTCTAAGAATTCCATCCATCTTCGCCGCCTCATGTTCAGATCCTTCTAGGTGAAGATATACTTCAGACTTTTATGATCGGTGAACACCTCATATTTAGCTCCATACAGGCAGTGTTGCCATTTTTTTAGGGCGAACACTATAGCTGCCAGCTCCAAATCATGAGTGGGGTAGTTGACTTCATGAGGTCTCAGCTTCCGAGAAGCATAAGCAATCACCTTCTGGTCCTGCATCAACATTGCTCCCAGTCCTTCTTTCGAAGCGTCGGTATACAACACATATGGTTTGCCTTCCTCCGGTAAACTCAATACCGGTGCTGTCATCAGTCTACGCTTTAGTTCTTGAAAACTCTTCTCGCATTTCTCGTTCCACACATATGGAACATCTTTTCACAATAATCGGTTCATTGGTGATGCAAGTGTCAAAAATCCCTTGATAAACCTTCGGTAGTAACTGGCCAGTCCCAAGAAACTCCGCATCTCGGTGATACTCTCCGGCTGCTTCCAGTCTGATACCGCTTCAACCTTTGCCGGGTCCACCTTAATTCCCTCATTGGTCACCACATGACCAAGGAATGCCACACTGTCCAACCAGAATTCGCTCTTGCTAAACTTGGCGTACAACTTGTGCTCTCGAAGCTTCTCCAATACGAGCTTCAGATGCTCCGCATGCTCCTCCAGACTCTTGGAGTAGATCAAGATATCATCGATGAAGACCACTACAAACTTGTCTAGATAGGGTCGGAATACTCAGTGCATCAGGTTCATGAATACTACTGGGGCGTTTGTCACCCTGAACGGCATCACCACGAACTCGTAGTGTCCATATCTGGTGTTGAAGGCTGTCTTGGGGATATCATCCTCTCTTATCCGCACCTGGTAGTACCCTTGCCTCAGATCCAACTTAGAGTAGTAATTGGACCCTTGCAACTGGTCGAATAGTTCGTCAATCAACGGTAAGGGATATTTGTTCTTGACCGTTAAATTATTCACACCCCGGTAGTCAATGCAGAGCCTCGAGTGCCGTCCTTCTTCTTCACAAATAATACAGGCGCTCCCCAAGGCGACGTGCTAGGTCTGATATAACCTTGACTTACTAACTCCTCCAACTGCTCTTTCAACTCTGCCGGTGCCATCCGGTACGGAGTCCGCGATACTGGTTTCGCTCCCAAAACTAAGTCGATGGTGAATTCCACCTCTCGGCTAGAAGGTAGAGAATCAAGCTCCGCCAGAAACACATCGGGGAAATCCTTCACTACTGCAGTGTCCTCCAGAGTGCACTGGTCCTTCGGCTTGTTTATCACATAAGCCAGGTACCCTTGACACCATTGCTTCAACAATTTCTGGGCTTTAGCCCCCGCAATCAAGTACTTACATTCTTTCACCCTCTTGCCATTAAATTCCAATACGTCACAACCCGGTCTGACGAACTGGACTATCTTATTTTTACAGTCCATCCTAGCCCCATGCTTGGCTAACCAGTCCATCCCCAAAATCAAGTCATAATCCTCAATGTCTAACACTATCAAATCTCCCTCCAGGCTTTCTCTCCCCACATTAATTTTACACTCTTTTACATATCGATCCGCTTGCACCATTTTCCCCAGAGGTGTGCTTACCTCTAGAACGAAAGGTAGCTCCACTCCATCCCAACCCAAATGACATACACACAACTTATTTATATAGGAGTGAGTAGAGCTAGGATCAATCAAAGCATTAATGGAACGTCCTTAAATAGTGAACGTACCTTCTACCACCACTGCATCGGCCCCAACATCCTCTCTGTTGAGAGCGAATACCTTGGCCTTCACTTGTGGCTTCAGCACTCCACTCCCGGATGCTCCTGTGGGGTTGGCTCGATTGGGTCCCGGGTTCTGAGACGGGTTTCCTTGCCCGACTCGGTGCAATTTGGGGCAAGTGTTCCTCAGGTGGTTCGAGTCGCCACAGTGATAGCACTTCTTTTCACTACCCTTAGACCAACAATTCCTTTCAGTGTGGCCTTTCCTTCCACACTGCCTGCAGGATGGAAGATTTGGGGTAGGTCCACCTGGTGCTGTCTGGGCTTGCTTCCCCCGGTTCTGCCATTGGTGATTGGCTGGGCGCTTGTGGGGTTGTGGCCTCAAGAAGTGTCCCTGCGGTTGCCTTGGCGGTTAAAAGGATTTTGCCACCATCCTGCTGTGATCCTCATTCTCCGTTCGAGTAGCTATGTCTATAGCCCCCAAATATATGGTCGGTGGAGCAGGTGCCAATGCTCTCCTCAACTCCGGTCTCAGCTTCTTGATGAACTGCCTCGTCCTATTCTGCTCGGTGTCCACTAATCGCGCACAGTATTTGGACAACTAGGTGAACCGGGCCGTATACTGGGCCACCAACATGCTTCCCTGCCTTAGATTCTGAAATTCGTCTTCTTGCTTCTCCACAATCCACTGTAGGATATACTCTGCCCTGGAGGCCTCAACGAAGTTGGATCACGTCCATTCCTGCTCGTCCGCCTCCCAGTCGTCTTAGACTCGCTGCCACCATGCCCGAGCTGGACCTCTCAATCGAAAAGCTGCAAACTTAACCATCCGCTTCTCGGTGTACTGGAGCATTGCGAATATGTCCTCCATTTGCTCGACCCACTGTTCTGCCTTCTGATCTTGTTCTGCTTCGCCTAGGAAGACGGGCGGCTAAAACTTCAAGAACCGTTCTAAGGCCTCGTCCTCACCCCTTGGGTTCCTCCTCTCGGTCATCGACTGCAAAATCTCTGCCATTTTGCTAAATGCTTGCCCCATGGTCACATCAACTTGAATTTCAGACCTCGATCCCATATTCTAATTGTTCCCTTCACCTCGGTTGGGTGCTTGCATCTGGGCTATTTCCAGTTCCGGTGCCACTTGATCGGCCTCCGGAACTCTTCCACCTACTGAAGCTGCACAGCGCTTGGGTGCCATTCTAAACCACACCCCAAATGATAAGTGTATGCATGTAAGGTTCAAATCATTTTAGTTTCACATGCATTCATAGTCAAATATGTGTAATAGAAATTGAAGATAAATTTTGTCTAAGGAATAAATTCTCTTTCAAAAATGGACTAGTATAAATTCGAAATTTTGATAGAAAGCAGAATTAAAAATCTTTGACATCCAAGTTCTCGAAAACAGTAAACAAATAAACATCAAAATCAGAATAACTCCTAGTCCTCTAGTCCTCATCAGAATCCTCATCATCAGCCTCATACAACTATACCCCAGAGTTCTTAGAAAAATCTACCCTAACCCCGCTAGCAAATCCCTCCACTGGCTCCTTCCTAGGGCGCCTAAAACTCTCCCCGGGCTCAACTCGGCTGGAAGAAGGGAGGAAAGAAGGCTTAGGTGGAGACTCATAGTCTATCTCCCCTGGGTCATCACTATCTGCTGCTAAGTCCACCTCGAGAATAGGAGGGTGGGGTTCAGGCTCCACTATCATCACCTCATCCTCACTGTCAGAGCTTATGTCTATCATTGGAATTGGGGGTAGCTCAATGATCTGGACCTCATCATCACTGCTATCCTCTATAGGGATAACTGGCTGAGGGGCAGGTTGGGGAACTGGAAGGTCCTCTGGGTATATAGGGATAGGCGGGTACCACTACTGCCTTTTCTTCGCGGTCCTAAGCATCCTAACCATCCTACAGCATCAATAAGATAGGTTAAATAAAGATTTGAACTTAAATAAATAATACGCATACAATCATTATTTGCCTAAACCTAAGCTCTGATACCAATTGTAACACCCCGCTACCTAGGCCCGCCAGGGCCGGGGATGTCGCCCCGTCCAAAGGACAAGGGGCCTTTATAACTAGGTCACACAAATAAAATAGAGGAATAAAAGTGATACTTGAACTTAAAATTTATTATATCCCAATAATAATAATAATAAATCCAAGGAATCAATCCAAGAATACCCAAAACAAATTCATAATAAAATTCATCCGCTCTCATCTCCCCCAAACATTACAAAAAATAAATCATCAGAAAATTCTCCCAAAGCAGGTAATATCTAGCTACTCATCCCCACAGCAGGATCCACCTGAAATCATGGTAAAAATGGTGGTGAGACAGAAATCTCAATAAGTCCGTGTGTGCTTAAGTGTCGGGAGAAAACAGTTCGTGAATGCAAAGTATAAAATTCTTTATAAGAGAACACTGGCAAGCAATAAACATTAGTCAAAAGCAAGAGTGGTGTTTTGGCTTTTCCAACCATAAATAATCAATAAAATCAACCACTCAAAAGAAATGGTCATGGGTTACCACACATTAGGCCCCATAACCGCATGGTCAGCATGCCACACTTTGTGTATACTGCCGGTCTGAATGCCACACTTTGTGGAGACTGACAAAAGTAGGTGATCGGCCTACTGGGTAAGATACTCCTCCTTCTCTATACCCAAACAACAACTGGGTGTCCATTCCGGCAAAACACAGTTACTTGACTGAAAAGAACACAGCTAGCTTGGACCGGCATGACCTACTGGACTGACTTCTTATCCGGAAAGGACTCACCCCTCAGAGGTAGCCACCTACTGAGAGACTTACCTTAACCCCTTAAAGATTAGCCCTAGTAGTCCATCCTTATTGAGTACTCAACGACGTTTCCCACTTAGGATAAAATGAACAAAATACTATTCCACATGAAAATGGCAATTTAAGGGTTTCCAAAGTCTTTGTCAAAATCAGTTTTAGAAAGAGGTTTGAGTTTGATTAAATCTGCTCATTGATTTTTAAATAATTCAATTGTTTGAAATAAGAAAGAATTCAACCCTCAATTGCCTTTACATAAATGAGTGACCATACACTCTACATTTGGCTTGCCATGATAATCATTTCATATCAATCAAGTTTTATGCAGGAGCTTACCTGATTCTTGCTCACAATAAAAGGTCTCCAACAGCTGACCTAACCCCGCATGGGCAAATACAAATCACAATCAATTTCAAGCCACAATCCACTTCCTCAATTTTAAATCAACTCAACTTACTACTACAATGATTCTAGTGTCCCAAGCTCTAAGGCCAAACAATAAATAAATAAGTTTATAAGTTGAGCCTAATTTGATATTTAAAATAATTAATGGTTTGGGAAATAAATTCTAATAAGTTGAAAGTTTAAATCTTGCTAAGAAAAATTTAGAGTTTATTTGATCAAGAGTCCTAGGTAGTATTAAATAAAATAATGATTTATTAATAATTTAGTTGTTAGAAAATAATTGATAGCTAGAATTAGTTGAAAATAAATTTAATAAGTCTTACTTGAACAATAATAAATAAATACTTAATGGGTTTTGATTAAAAGATAATAATTAAATTTTCAGTAATAAATATTTTACTAATTGTAATTATTTCCATAAAAGGCTTTAATTTATTTCATTATTTTAAATAATATCTCTATATTTTTTTCTAGCAAAAATTATTATTTATTTGACTAAAATATCCTTTATATATATAATAATCCAAATCTACCCTTCCTAGGGTTTTTTTTCGAAATTACTAGCAAAATTATATTATTGAATATTTTATTCGTGAAATAAAAATTAGCTTAGGGAGAACTAGATCATGATCAAATTTTCGATGGCTAACCACAATCAAGAACATATACAATCCTTCAATTCATCAAATCATGCATATAAGCATAGATCAAAATTTATCAAGACATGATCTAACCTCTACTAGCATAAATATGATCATGGCTTCAATAATCCAACATGAATATAAATCCTATTCACCAATGGTGACATAATTTCTAGCATACTTCATCACAAATACTACCTATGACATGGGAACATGCATCAAACTTCAAATCATCATTCAATCAACCAAGATAATCCTTCCATGCATAAATCCCATCTCCTTCACAATCATACATATATTCATGCTTCAATCTCAACAATACACACTCAAATCCTATCACAATCCACATGCTATCAACATCATTCTAGAGACATGAATCTAAAATTTAAAAGAAATATTGAAGGGACTTACTTGATTGAGGAATACCTTGAAGGAGTTTAGAATGGATCTCAACTCCTAGATGCCTAGATTCGTCCAAGGAAGATGGAGAAAGCATGGCCATGGGAAAAGAAGCCATCCGGCCAAGAGAAGAGAGTTTCGGCCATGAGAGAGAGAGAGAGAGAGAGAGAGAGAGAGACCATTAGCATGTTTATTCATATATATTTTCACTAGAGATCAAGATTGGAGAAGATGAAGTTGTTAGAACAACCCTACCTTGAAGATGTTCTTGAACCTTCACAGAATTTTCTGGTTTTGATCCAAATTAGCAAGTTGATTTGTGGAGTTTGATGTTAAGAATGGTGTTGATGGACTCATGGCAGTGAGTAGGTTAAATCTGGAAATTTTAGAGAAGGTTTGAAGTGGTTTGGAGGAGTATTAGGTGAAAGGAAGAAGTAGGTGTTTTTGGTGTGTTGTGTGTGTTCTTGAAGGTTGAAGGGATTTGAGAGATTTTGTTTTGCAGCTGCCGAAATTCTGTGAGAACTAGGGCTGCCGAATTTTTTGTAGGGTTTAGGAAGATGGCTCTCTGGTTTGGAAGGGAAAAGGAAAGGCTAGTTGTTAAAATCCTTGAAGAATATTTTTAGGAAGCAAATTTGGAAACTAAATATTCAAGAATATCTTGATTATTGGAGAGCTTTGGAAGTCTGCCGTGGCCGACTGTTTTGAGTAGCATTTCGGTTGATTGAAAGCTTGTTTAAGGAGGCTTATGGTGGCCAAAAACAAGGAGCATAATGGTGAATAAAAAGTTTGGTTATTTGAGGGATACTTTATGGAAGGTTGCTAAACTAAGGTGGCTGGAATTTTGGTAATCAATCAAGCATGATTGCAGGAATTTGTTGGAGAGATTTTTGGGCTGCCATGTCTGAATTTCATGCAGAAGCTTAAGGGAGATAATAGAGCTCAGTTACTAAAGGTTTAAGAGATCTATATGCAGAACAAGGATGGGGTTTCGGCTGGGAGAGAATTAGGAAACAAAGCTGGACAGTTAGATTGCACAGGATTTTCACTAGGCTGGAATTCCTGGATAGTTTTTCAGCTGCCATTTTCCAACCAGCTTGCAGAGATTTTGAAAGGGAATTTTAGGGGCTTTCAAGGCTGGCTTCTAGCCTTCTTCATGGAGGAAAAACATGGCTAAGGTGCTGAACAAAATCTGGAAGAAAACAGCTTGGTTTTGGACTCCTAAAGGTGCGAATTTGCCCAGGAATTTTCCTAGTTTTGCACCATCTTTGTGAAGTCCGAAAATGGCTAGAGAAATTCAGGTTGCAAGCTGATCCAAAAGACCATTTTTCTGGAAGCATTTGGGAGGGAATATTAGCTAAGAATCTTGACACCTTGAAGACACAAGAAGCTGGAAAATTTCAGTTCCTTCCAAGAAGGAAGATGAACCTAGCTAGAGTGAATTTTTAGCAAGTTCACTAGAGGAATTTATCCTCTTGGAATCTCCCACAACTCTTCCACATTTTCAGACCATAAGATGTCTTCCACTAAGACATTTTGATCCTACAAAACCACAGTACTTTATTGAAATTTCTGGAAAGGAAATGGCTAGAGCAACTGATCAAACTAATGAGTTGAGAAATAAGGAAAATCAAAGATCAAGAGAAAATGAATTCCCCTTAGGAAATTCGTGTTGGGCAAAGGAGTAGAATGAGGATAATCCTAACATGTCTCTCTTATGACAACATCTCTACCCTACTCTAAGCACATAAAGCCAAAATTATTACTTCCCAAGCAAAAAATAAAATTTAACCAAGCTCAAAGCTCCTATGATGGAATTTGAACCCAAGACCTCAAGAATTAATTCTAAGGCTCTAACCACTAAACCACAACAACTCTTATTCTTGTTTCCCCTCTAAAAAAAATATTTTCTATTCAATCCTCAAGCTATCTCCCTTTTTCCAGCTCAAGAAAAATTACCATTTTGCCCTTCTCAGGCAATACCCACAACCAAGCCTTCAGGACAATAAATCTCAAATCCAAAACATAAAAAATCATATAAAAATATATTTAAACATACAATAAAGTATGATATGCATCCCAATCCCCTGACTCTAAGATTGGTTTTGACTGGGGTTTCACAGAGCGTGTCTTTCTTCACGGTTTTTCTCTATTCAGGTTTCTTTCTTTTTTCCATTGGATTTCAGTGTTCAATCTAGCACCAATATTGTTATATAAATTTGTAGATAAAATTGAACTACAATATCAAACACCTATACCTTTCAAAATGAGGCGTACACGAATTTTACAGAAAGCGACTAACAATAACTTACAAGTGCCTATGCTTCTATGCGCAAGGTGTACACAACATCTACCTATATAAAAAATCATGACAGATTCATACAATCACAAAAATTGAAATTTTACCTTTCCAGTTATTAACCCTAAATATGCTCCTAGATTATAACCATAGCTCTGATACTACTTGATATGCAACGGAAAATAGCAATTTAGAATTTTTTTTCCTAGGCAAAGTCTAGGAATACTTACTCTTAGGGCATTTAATTAGAACAATCAGAACCTGATTCGAACTCGACAAAGCTTTTTCGGTTAGAACAGCAATTTATTCTGTGAGAATACTAGCTAGCCGTCAACTCCTTCGCATCAAACATCTACTGCGCTTGCCAACTTTAACCTTTTAGAGTATTCTCAAATCTCTATGGACTATTACTAGTGAAAGTGGAATTAGGTTGAAGTAGAATTGGAAGAAAATGGGTGAGCTAAATGTTAATAGAAAAGAATGGAGGAAGAAAACGGTGACTTTGTTTCTAGGTGAAAAAACTGAAAGTTGTGTTCTAGCTAACGTCTATTTTTTTTCAACCACCTCAAGGCTCACGACCAAAGAGCTTTTAAACACATAGCTTTCCTATTTCAAACACAAAACAAAATCCACTGACTTTATTCTTTTGTTTCCTTTTCCTTTTTTCTTGTGTGGTGGCTTCAAGGAATTCCAAATTTCCTAAGCCATCACAACAACCCTGGTGGGCCAGGGTTTTATTCAATTAGCCCACGACTAATTAAATAGTTATTTTGTTAATTAATTGATCTACTTTGGCTCAATATAAAATTATCCAAGACAATTATTAATAAATTAATTTAGTTAAATTAGTCCAATAAATTATTTTAGCACAAATAAATAATTAGACTCTTAGAATAATTCTTCCAATTAAATTTGCCTAATAAGCCCATATAGTAAATAAATTTGCTAAAGTTATTTGAGCTACTCTGAAGATCAAAAGACATATTATTCTTGACTACTAAAATGATCAAAATACCCCTACTAACAAATAGTTATATTTTATCATTTTAAATCTTCCATTTATCACCATATGGAAATATTGACCTTGAGAATAATATTGTAAGTGCAATGTCTCTGACTTATAGGTGTAATGACGAAAATATCCCTTTATATAACACCCGTCATTGAGACAGAAAAAATGCATTAACATATTTCTCAATAACATCTACCATCCTTTGATAAATAATTCGATAATCCATGACTTCGAGTTTGTATCTACTTATCACAAGGAGCTCCAAAAGCATACATACTTAGTTAGGTTTCCTAGGGCCCTAGATTATTTAGGTTATCTCGAAAGATAATCATAAAGGGGTGATTTCTTCACGTAATAAAGCATAGAATCTCTATTGTATAAGTCCGTCTTAATTAACTAGAGTCAAACACCCCACCTACAAAGTTATTGGCCTTGCGTAAAGACCTCACCCATCATACACTCAGCTTTATTATGCCACCAACTTGTACTCAAGTCTTAGGGTACTCGTCCACATAGTAGCAATGATAAATCAATCTTTATTTATTTTAGTAATTTTACAAATATTAATATCACATGGTCCAGTTCTACGTATTCCAAATACGCTCACACTATTAGCTTGATTTGACTACTCACTACTTAAAGGTAAACCATTCCTCATTTAGAAACCATAGTGTAATAACTAAACCTTGATGTGATGCCCTACTTCATCAATCAATCAAGAATATTTTTCGCTTATGTGTTAGTAGCCCATAATCTATACTTTACTATGAAAGTATAACCCAATTACGTAGATTACTTACTAATACACTCAGACCTTAATGTGCAAATATATGTAAACAAACAACTATTAATGAATGAAATATATTATTAATTTCCAAAATCTAGAAATCTATTGTCCATTTTAGGCATATTCCAACAATTCATGCACAATATGAAAAGCTTGATATACTTTTATGCTCAATGAAGCTTGAAAAATGGTTATGAAAGATATGACAATTATTTGGAAAACAACGTTTTAGCCACAAAAATAGTTTTCTTGATCACCCTTTAAAGGATGTGGAAATGTACTGGTCTTGGAAACTAAGGTAGATGTTAAGTACTTAGCAAGGGCTTTAACCTTTGTACTAGCTTCTGTTAGAGATAGATGACTTCAAGTAACTTGGTTCCAATTTTGGGTTTTATCTTACTCTACATGAGGTGGTAGGATATTGGAATTAGCCAGTTCCTTAGCTAACTCTTTCCCAATATGTAAGCAAATCATGCTTAAGCCACTGGTTGATGTTGAATGAGACACTTAGTGATCAACCCTTGCCAGATCTCGTATAAGGAGAGTACGGGAGTTGGGGAGTCCATGCTACAGCAAGTAAAACAATTGCTAGACCTCGTATGAGAGGAGTACGGGAATGGAAGAGCCCGTGCTACCACAAATAAGATAATTAAGTTTAGATATGAGGTGATTTATTTATGTCACTACCATTTCGGCTTAATGTAGTTAAGTGCTGAAGGTGCAATCCCTAGCACAATAAGACCATAGTGGCTGAAGGTGAAACTTTGTGTGTATTGCATGCAGATTGAATTTATATTGAGAGAAGTACATGCTTTTCTTTAAAATTGGGGCATTGATTTTCAATAAACCTTGATTTCCAAATATGTATGAACTCCTTGAACAATAGTTGATGAGTTTTCTAACTATGTTGTCTAAAGAGTTATTTTTAGTGGAAAAACACAATGAAAATCCTTATTTGTTTTTCAAAGAAAAGCACTATTCCACTACTTAATGCGAAGAGTTGTTTTATACTGGAAAATGCAACTATTCTTTGTTACCTATTTCCTTTGGAAAAACACTAGCACTCACGGGATTCATTGAGTATAAAACTTACACATTTATTTATTTTCTTCTATTACTTAGGACTCAGAGCTAGAGATATGTAACAATAACATCAATATCACTCATTTGGCTAAGTTTAGTAGAAGTTTTTATAGTTTTACTAGGTGCAAGGTGTAGATTTGCTTATCTTATGTATTATTCTCCCACTGGTTTGCAAGTTTAATGGATTAGTTTATTTCTATTTATCCGATGTAAGTCTTATATTGTTATAAAGACTCCTTGTCTAGACACTCAGTCAGGGTGCCTTCACAAGAATATGGCTTACTACAATTGGAAAATGTGGAGTGTTATATCTCTTGCAAGTACTATTGGCTTTCCAGCTTGCACAGTATCAAATTTGTCATCTTTGTTATGCTTTTAGTGGAACAAAAAATATAATAAGCTAATGTGTTGGCTATTAGCTGTTGGTTTCTACTGAGAAGTTTGGACAGCAAGAACCTTGCAAAAAGTGAAAGTATCCGCACAATACCAGATTGCTTGCTTAATTTGGTTGGGTCTTTGCTTAAATTTTTCACAGGAGCATATCCACTCCCATCAATAGTAGTTTTAGAGAATGTTTCTCAATATAGAGAGTACACTAGACTAAGACTTAGCAACTAAGGAATGAAGTAATTGCTTGGAATATGTCCAACTGTACTAACCATATTTTGAACATCAATAGAGCATTAAAAGGCAATCCATGAACTGTGAAAATAAGAAGGATTATCCTGGAAGGTGGTAGGGTTTATGTCCCACTTTTTCCAAATTAAATTATGTATGCTCGATTATGGAAGCCAAGATTCAAGCTTCCCTACAAGAAGTCATCTATTGCTATTGATGGGCATCAAGAAGATTGTAGTGGATTTAGATTGTTTAGTGCTATCCCAGGAGATTAAAAGATCATTTTCTTTCCCTTAGAAAATTTCCACTTATCTTAGGTAGCTCCAATAAATAAAATAATGTTTGTCATATTCTTAATTGTTCATGTCTTTTGAGAAGGTAATACGGTGGCTAATAACCTAGCTAACTTTGATTGTTCCTCAAGGTTAAAAATAAGATTTCATTATCTCTATTCCCTACCATGGATTTCAATTTGCTTTTGTACATTAAATAAAATGTGAACTCCTAAACTATACAATAAATAATGTTCTAGTTACTTTGGAGGTGTTGGTCTAGTCTCCGTCCTTGTAATTCTTTTCTCTTTTTCATAATAAATAGGTAGGGGTATTAAATGTAAAAATGTCATATTTTTATATCCCTTTTACTTGATTTTTTTATGATTTTTGTGTGTTTATATGTTTATAGGTTATTTTGGTGAAAAATAAGTGAAATGAAGGCTCTAATGATGAATGTAGAAATAAAGATAATTTCTATAAAATTTGGAAAGGTAGGAATATTGTTTGGAAGGCATTTCAGTACTAGTACATGGGATGATGCACAATCATACATTAAATCGTGTTGAATAGAACAAGAACTAAGAATTTAGAGTCATGCATGGCATGTGGCATTCCACACAGAGCAAGAAAGAAACTCTTAGAAATTATGCACGACTTACCACACGACCGTTCAAAAGGCCATGCCAGTGATGAGGTTTTAATGTTTGCAAGATGTAAGCTATCATATATTTGCATGCATGTGCCCGTGCCAGCCTCTAGAAGTTTTAAGAAATTATTAGAATTCAATCCTAAGGTCAGTTTGAAAGCGATAAAAAGGATTCTATGAGACATTCTTAAGAATACAACATAATTCCATGAAATTCTTTTATATTTTTGAAGAAAGGAAAGAGGCAAGGCAGGAGAAAGAGTTTGGAGGCAATGAACAACATAAGATTATGGGCAAACCAAGTTCTATCATTCAAAATATCTCATGTTTTTTTTCCCTATTTCATTGTTATGTTTTGTTATGTTTCTATGTTCTAGATAATTAGATTTTATCTTTTTCATAGGTTTAGTTTTGATTATTGGATTTTGATACTTTGAGATTGTTTAATTAAAGATTCCATTTTTTTATCTTATTGAAATTATCTATTAAGTATTTGTGTAATTTTGGATTTCATCTTTACCAATTGTGTTGAGTTCTTTTGTGTTTGGTGAACATGTTTGATTAGCATGATTGAATAGCCAATATAATTGATTTTTAATTAATTTTCTAAGTAGCACATAGTAATTTAATTAAGTTGCAACTAATGACTTAATTAAGTTGATAGGGAATTGTATGATTCAAGTAACATGTAATTGAAGATGATTGTTATATATAATTTAACATTGGTGACGCCTTTACGTGTTTATTAATTCGGTTTTTTATCTAAGATACTATTAATCTAATTGTATATTGAGTCATTAGTTAATCAAGTTATATTAGATTAAGAATTAAATTTGGGATTAATTTGCAGTATTGAATAAAATTAATTTAATATGGTAAGGATAGGGATTTGGGGGCAATGAGCGGAATACGAAAACCAATTGCTTTAAGATAATCACATATGTGCTAAGTTTCTTAATTTAATTTCAAGACATGCTCCTCAGACGAGTTAGTTTCCTAATTGGTTTAGATTTGTATTCTTGTTTCTTATTATTTGTTTTAAGTAGTTTCCTAATTCTCTCATGTTTAGGTTTGTTAGTTTCCTATTTGCTTCCCTACCTTGCTCCTACTTAAGACATCATAAGACCTCATTCAAGTTAGTAATTCAAGAGTTCATTTTTAAGATTAAGATAAGAAGAGATTATACAATTACTATGAGTTCATTGTGAGTTCTATACCTTATTGTCAAAGTACTATGCATTAAGGAGATAGGTTAAATTTGTTGTTGCATGACGACTACATTTTAAACCCTTATTTTATGTGTCCAAAACTCTTGGCAAATAAAATTGGTATCATTTCTAAGAAGCTTTATCTTCTTTACTTTATCTTTGAAAAATTCTTATGATAGTAGATGTAGTATGTGTGTGGGTAAGTGTTGGATTGGAAAAATTATCAACAAGATCCACAAGTAGATCAGGCTTTAAAATAAAATCCTAATTCCCAAAACCATACAACATAGGGCAAGTATATCTATCACATAGCATAGGGAATAGCAAGTATCAAATCATCGAAAACTTTAACAATTATCACTACTTCCTTCTTATCTCATTTTTTTAACCAATTGAATAAACAAGAAAAAGTAATTAAACTACTAGATTAAGAGTATTTCAAGGTCACACATAAAAAAGTCACAAGGGGTCACCAAAGAATAAGAACAAGGAGAAAAGTCATGCAAAAGTAGATATGTCTTAATCCCAAATCAATTAAAGATATCTTTTTAGAACATTTGCCTTTCAATCCTAGTACCAGTAGGAGTTTCCTATTGCAAATCTTATTGGGGATATGCCCTAGAGTCAATTTGTACTTATACTATTGTCGTTATGTTTTATATAATAATATGAGGATTTCCTTTCCATGAATAGTGCATTTTGTTTTGTGGTCATCAAGTACGTGACTTGATAGTAAAACCCAACAATAAATACAATGACTATTCTAAATCTGTCCCTGGTCGTTTATTATTATTGGAACAATAATAAATTAAGATTAGTATGTTTGTGACTGGATGGCTATGTTTTACTGGTCATGGATATTTGTGATATCAAGTCAAAACATAAATAAATGTTAGAGAACATTGTATTGGACATGACCCACTATGAGAGTACTTCATGGAACATGTCATAAGTACTTTTTAGCCATAATAATATTAAAAGTCCTTCGACCTAAATTCATCATAGTTTCCTACTTGATAAATTCTGTATTTTGATATTGTCTAAAATTGTCTTTAGCCAGATAATAAATTAGACTACTATTGAATATAGAATAAATCAATGAGAGGAATATGATTGATAGTGAAGGAATTTATCCCTCTCAATTATGGGAGAGATATCCATGGGCCCCTTGATAAGTTAGACTGTTAAAATGCATGGCCGTGCTCAAATATATCAATATAAGATATTGATATCATTTGTTTGAACAGTCTACTATGAAATTAAGAAATAATTGATTAAGCTTAATAAGGATGACATGCTCCATGCCTTCTGCTTAATCTAGATATCGTGTGACAAAAGGACTAAATGTAAAATTATGGTTTGGTTCAAAGAGATCGCCGATCTTCATTTAACCTGGATAGTTATAATGTTTTGTTAGAAACTGCTTATAACTTGTGGGCCATTTAAATATGATTTAGGCACACTGCCAGTGTTAAATGAACCTATAGGGTCATACAATAAGTGAACTTGTTAGGTTATTTTTCTGGTGACCAGATTTGATGAATTCGAAAATATGTCTAAATTAATCGAACTTAGAAAATTTACTAGATACAATGAATTTGGAAATATGTCCACATTCAATGTATCTGGATGATGTCCAGATTATAAGAATCTGTCTCAGTAAATTAATTAGTTAAATTACGAGATAACGGCAGAATCTTATTATATCAGTTTTAATTTAATTTGAATTTAAATTAAAATACAATAAGATATTATTGGGATTGGACTCTAAGAGGTTCAAAGTGAATTTTTTCAGAAAACCCTAGTCGTCATCTTGGGTATGCCAATTTCTATTGAGAATATTCGTGCCTCCATTGATCAGAAAAAAAACCTCTCAAACCCTAGGCTCTAGCACTCCCTGGGTAACGAGTGAGTTCACGGTGTGTATCTGATAGAGGACGTTCGCACACTGCAGCGTTTGGTGATCGTTCGGGTTGCACGTATAGTGATAGAATCGGAATCGAAGGATATCGATTACACCAAACAGAGGTAATTCTACAAACCTATGATCTTCTTAATCGTTTACTTGGATCCACGAAAGGGATTTGTGGATGTTTTTCGTGTTTAGGAGTCCACGAATCCTAACAGTGGTATCCGAGCAACTTGCTAAACGATTAGGTTGATTCATCTGTGTTAATCGTACTGTTATGGATATGTATGATATATATATATATATATATATATATGTTTGTGTGTGTGTGTGTGTGTGAATTTAAACGGTGTATATCAACATGTTCGCATGATTATGATTTTAGAATACTTAGCATGCAGACTGCCTGAATTAGGTTTAATATGTGCGTCTTAGTTACCTGATTAGACCAGATTAGTTGTAGATTGTCTGTAAACTGGTCTGTTTAATATGATATGGTTCGTAAGCATGCTATCCGTCGTTCTATATTTGCGAATTGTTTGTATTAATTGGCCATGATAATATGTTATCTGTATGAATATGATTAAAGGGGAACACAGATTGTCTACAATATGAAATTCCATGGCGATGGTTACCAAGGGGTACGAACATTAATTTGATTAATATTCGAAAATTGGAAGACCCCCGTAAGAGGCGCTGCCCCATTGACCCCCGCCAACTGACTGGCCAACGGGACCTCCGCCAGGGGCGCTGCCCTTTGGAACCCCGACTAACTGTTCATTATGTGTTATTCATTTTTATTTTTTATTGTAGTTGTGGATTATTTTGAATAGTACATAGCATGGCCCGTTTTATCCCAATGTGATTGGCAGGTTTCATTCTGGTTGTTTTAAGTTGTAATTTTTAAATACGGCTTGTGTGTCATTTTTCATTGTTGTAAAATTGTGCTGCTTTCTTAGAATAGGAATTATTTTAATTTTACTATCCAATGTAAAAGAAGACGACGACCAACATTTACAACCAAGGAGGAGTATGCTCAAGACATTAGATAATGCTTAAAGAGTTCATATATCTAGATTGACCACCTTGATCTTCACTTTGCTCATGATGATCAACATAGGTTATAGGCCATGCTATGTCACTTTTATTTATGTCTTGCATGCATATTTGATATGTTTATTTCATGCTTACTACAATCAAATTTTTATTTTAAAAAAAAATTTAAGTGTTAAATGCCTTCTAAAATTAAACACTTGTTATTACTTGGATCATCATATGGTCATTCCTGCTAAAGTAGGATGCCTTTGATTATCTAAGTGAGACAAGATGAAAAATAGTTTTCCATATGTTTGATATTGTTTGACTTAACTGGGCTATCAAAATGGTTTTGGGCCTAGGGCATTATATAAGATAAGTTAGCCGGGATATTTGATGCCTATCTCATTTAAAATTTGAGTTTTATTTAATTATAAGATTAAAGCCAAAGCTTACTTATGATTAAAATAAAATATTTATGAAAAAAAATATTTTTTTCCCACTACGAAACATCAAAATGTTGAAGTTTCAAAAGTTTAAATGCTTTTAGGGGGAGTTTTTCGTTAAAGCCTCAAAATTAATTACTTTGCATATTTTGTATGTAGATAATGGCAACAAACAGTTAGAAAAATTCATTGCGATCTGTGCTCGAGAAAGATAAGCTTAGTGGGACTAACTTTCTTGATTGGGCACGAAACTTAAGAATTATTTTTAAGCAAGAAAAAAGGCTCTATGTTCTTGAAAATCCTATTCCCCCTGCTCTAGCAAATAGTGCCTCAAAAGCTAAAAAAGAGGCTTATAGTAAGCACAAAGATGACTCTAATGATGTACTTGCCTTATGCTAGCAACCATGAACTCTAAACTTCAAAAACAGTTTGAAGAAGCAGAGGCATATGACATGATTGTGCATCTCAAGGAAATGTTCCAAGAGCAAGCACGACAAGAGAGATTTGAAACTCACAAGGCGTTAAATGCATGTAAGATAGTTTCTGGGACCTCGGTAAGTGCTCATGTCTTTAAAATAAAGGGCTATCTTGATCATCTTGATAAGCTTGGTGCTCCTGTTAATCATTACATGGCCACAAATTTGATCTTGGGCTCATTACCTCCTCAGTATAACCAGTTTGTCATGAATTTTAACATGCATAATATGGAGAAATCCATTACTGAATTGCATGGAATGCTAAAACAAGTTGAACTGAACATTAAGAAGAATACTCCTAGTGTTCTAATGGTTCAAAAAGGGAAAGGAAAAAGGAACAACCAAAAGGGCAAAGTCATGGCTAGTAAGGGCAAGGACAAGGCAAAGTCCAAGTTCAAGCCCAAACCTAAGGCCAAGACACCAAATGAGGGAGCTTGCCACCGTTGTGGAGAACAAGGACATTGGTTAAGAAATTGCAAGCTCTATTTGGAAGCAAAGAAAAAGAAAGACAGTGAGACTACCGCTTCAAGTATTTATGTTATAGAAATTAATTTGTCTACTTCTGATTCATGGGTATTGGATACCGGTTGTGGATCTCACATTTGTGCAAATGTGCAGGGTCTAAAAAGGAGTAGAGCCTTGGCAAAAGGCGAGGTGGACCTACGAGTTGCGAATGGAGCAAAAGTTGCTGTAGTAGCTGTAGGAACTTTTGAATTAATTTTGCCCAGTGGGCTTGTTTTAAAACTGAATGATTGTTTTTATGTTCCTGCTATGAGTAGGAATATTATTTCAGTTTCTTATTTGGATTTAGAAGGTTTTGAATTTGTTATTAGGAATAACATTTGCTCCATTAATAAAAATGGCATTTTTTATGGAGATGCCTCATTATCAAATGGGCTCTATATTCTTAATCTTCGTGGATCTTCAAACAAGTCTATCTATAATATTAATACTAAGAGATTGAAATCCAATGATTTAAATCAGACTTACTTCTGGCATTGTCGTCTGGGTCATGTAAATAAGAAACGTATAACAAGGCTTGATAATGATGGGTTTCTAAATTCGTTCGATTTAGAATCTTACGAAACATGTGATTCTTGTTTATTAGGCAAAATGACTAAAGCGCCTTTCAAGAGTCAAAATGAAATGGCAACTGATTTATTGGGCCTAATACATACTGATGTATGTGGACCAATGAATTCACATACTAGAGGAGGATTTCAGTACTTCATTACATTTACAGATGATTTCAACAGATATGGCTACCTGTATCTGATGAAACATAAATCTGAATCGTTTCAGAAATTCAAAGAATTTCAAAATGAAGTACAAAATCAGCTTAGCAAAAGTATAAAAACACTTCGATCAGATCGAGGTGGTGAATACTTAAGTCACGAGTTTCATGAGCATCTTAAAAATTGTGGAATTATTTCCCAATTAACTTCACCTGGAACACCTCAATGGAATGGTGTATCTGAATGGAGAAATCGGACTTTATTAGATATGGTTCGATCAATGATGAGTCAAACTGATCTTCCAATCTCCTTTTGGGGTTATGCCCTAGAAACTGCTGCATTTATACTAAATCGAGTTTCATCTAAACCGGTTCAGAAAACGCCATATGAGATATGGACTGGGAGACAACCTAGTTTGTCGTTTCTTAAGATTTGGGATTGTAAAGTTTATGTAAAGCGTTTATTATCTGATAAACTTGCACCTAAATCGGATAAATGCATATTTGTGGGGTATCTTAAAGAAACTAAAGGATATCAATTTTATCTCCCAAAGGAAAATAGAGTAATTGTTGCTTGAAATGGATTCTTTCTTGAAAAGGAATTTATTTTCAAAAGAATCAGTGGGAGTAAAATAAATCTTAATGAGATTCAAGAGCCACAATTAGTACCTGAACTGAATAATGAACCTCGATTAGATGGCTCACAAGTTCAAGATGAGCTTACTTCTATAGAACAAGGACCTCGAAGATCTGATAGGGTTCATCAACAACTTGAGAGATATGGATTCCTCATCACTGACAATCACAATGTGGAGCTTATGGTTAATGATGAGCCCACTTTCTATCTAGAAGCCATTAAGAGTTCTGACTCTGGAAAATGGTTAGAGGCTATGAAGTCTGAGATGCAATCCATGTATGATAACCAAGTCTGGACTTTGGTTAATCCACCTAAAGGTTCAAAAATCATTGGGTGTAAATGGATTTTCAAAAAGAAAACAGACATGGAGGGAAATGTGTATACTTACAAAGCACTATTGGTAGCAAAAGGTTATAGACAAACTCATGGTATAGACTATGATGAAACCTTTTCACCAGTTGTAATGCTTAAATCTATCAGAATTCTTATTGCCATAGCAACATATTATGATTATGAAATTTGATAAATGGATGTCAAAACCGCGTTTCTCAATGGAAACTTACTCGAGGATGTGTACGTGACAGAACCAGAGAGTTTTGATGATCCTTTGAATTCTAATAAAGTGTGCAAGCTTCAAAGATCCATTTATGGATTGAAGCAAGCATCTCGAAGCTGGAATCTTCGTTTTGATGAAGCAATTAAAGAATTTAACTTTATCAAAAATGAAGATGAGCCTTGTGTCTATAAGAAAACAAGTGGGAATGCAATAGTCTTTTTGGTACTTTATGTTGATGACATCTTACTCATTGGAAACGACATCTCAACTCTACAAAATGTAAAGACATGGTTGGGACATTGTTTCTCAATGAAAGACTTAGGTGAAGCTGCCTCTATTCTAGGTATAAGGATCTATAGAGATAGATCTAGAAAGTTAATTGGACTAAGTCAAAGTGCATACTGACAAGGTACTGAAAAGGTTTAGTATGCAAGACTCTAAGAGAGGATACTTGCCAATGTCACATGGAATTAAGCTCAGCAAAACTCAAAGTCCTTCTACGAAGGATGAAGAAGAGCGCATGAACAAAATACCGTACGCTTCCACTATAGGGTCTATCATGTATGCCATGTTATGTATTTGACCCGATGTATCATATACATTGAGCATGATGAGTAGGTTCTAGTCAAATCCTGGAGAGGCACACTGGACTACTGTCAAAAACATATTGAAGTACTTAAGAAGAACTAAAGATATGTTCTTAGTTTATGGAGGATAAGAAGGCGAGCTAGTTGTAAATGGTTACACTGATGCTAGTTTTCAGTCCAACATAGATGATTATAGATCGCAATCAGGTTTTCTATTTTATTTGAATGGAGGTACTGTAAGCTGGAAAAGTTCAAAGCAAGACACCATGGCCGATTCTACTATAGAAGCTGAGTATGTAGCTGCCTCAGTTGCAACTAAAGAAGCAAGTTTGGATTAAAAAGTTCATTACAGAACTAGATGAGTTCCTAGTATTGTGAACCCAGTGGATCTCTATTGTGAGAACAATGGAGCTATTGCACAAGCTAAGGAACCAAGATCACATCAGCGATCCAAACATATACTTAGACGTTTTCATCTCATTCGAGAAATTGTTGATAGAGGAGATGCCAAAGTATGCAAGGTATCAACTGATGACAATATTGTAGATCCACTGACAAAGCCTCTCCCATCGTCTAAACATGATAGTCGTACTAGATCAATGGGATTACGGCTTATGCCAAATTGGTCTTAGTGCAAGTGGGAGACTATTGGGGATATGCCCTAGAGTCAATTTGTACTTATACTATTGTCATTATGTTTTATATAATAATATGAGGCTTTCCTTTCTATAAATAGTGTGTTTTGTTTTGTGGTAATCAAGTACGTGACTTGATAGTAAAACCAAACAATGAATACAATGACTATTCTAAATCTGTCCCTGATCGTTTATTATTATTAGAACAATAATAAATTAAGATTAGTATGTTTGTGACTGGGTGGCTATGTTTTACTGGTCATAGATATTTGTGATATCAAGTCAAAACATAAATAAATGTTAGAGAACATTATATTGGACATGACCCACTGTGAGAGTACTTCATGGAACATGTCATAAGTACTTTCTAGCTATAATATTATTAAAAGTCTTTCGACCTAAATTTATCATAGTTTCCTACTTGATAAATTCTATATTTTGACGTTGTCTAAAGTTGTCTTTAGCCAGATAATAAATTAGACTACTGTTGGATATAGAATAAATCAATGAGAGGAATATGATTAATAGTGAAGGAATTTGTCCATCTCAATTATGGGAGAGATGTCCATGGGCCCCTTGATAAGTTAGACTGTTAAAATGCATGACTGTACTCAAATATATCAATCTAAGATATTGATATCATTTACTTGAACAGTCTACTATGAAATCAAGAAATAATTGATTAAGCTTAATAAGGATGTCATGCTTCGTGCCTTATACTTAATTTGGATATCGTGTGACAAAAAGACTAAATGTAAAATTATGGTTTGGTTCAAAGAGATCACTGATCTTCATTTAACCTGGATAGTTATAATATTTTGCTAGAACCCGCTTATAAGTTGTGGGCCATTTAAATATGATTTAGGCACACTGCCAGTGTTAAATGAACCTATAGGGTCACACAATAAGCGAACTTCTTAGGTTATTTTTCTGGTGACCAAATTTGATGAATCTAGAAATATGTCTAAATTAATCGAACTTAGAAAATTTACCAGATATAATAAATTGGGAAATTTGTCCATATTCGATGTATCTGGATGATGTCCAGATTATAAGAATCTGTCTCGGTAAATTAATTAGTTAAATTACTGAAATAATGGCAGAATCTTGTCATATCAGTTTTAATTTAATTTGAATTTAAATTAAAATACAATAAGATATTATTAGGGTTGGACTCTAAGAGGTTCGAAGTGAATTTTTTAAGAAAACTCTAGCCGTCTTCTTGGGTGTGCCAATTTCTGTTGAGAATATTCGTGCCTCCATTGATCAGAAAAAAAACCTCTCAAACCCTAGGCGCTAGCACTCCCTGGGTAACGAGCAAGTTCGCGATGTGTATCTGATAGAGGACGTTTGCACACTGCAGCGTCTAGTGATCGTTCGGGTTGCACGTACAGTGACAGAATCGGAATCGAAGGATATCGATTACACCAAACAGAGGTAATTCTACAAACTTACGATCTTCTTAATCGTTTACTTGGATCCTCGGAAGGGATTTGTGGATGTTTTTCGCGTTTAGGAGTTCACGAATCCTAACAAATCTCACCATCTCTCGAGGCATGACATTTTGAATTCTAAGTTAATTGAATGATATTTTTATTAAATCAATCTACCCAAGGAAGCATAAAATCAATCCAATTATCTGAAAGATACAAAATCCCTATCTCTAGGCAATTTCATTATCTCTTTGATTACTAAGTTTAATATCCCAACCACTCTCTCGAGTTAATTGAAGGAAAACAAACATTGAATCAATAAATTTCATGTTTAGCTCCTAATCTCATCTCTCAAAATGATAAAGTAAACAAATACCCAAATACAACAAATTAATTAATCCCTAAAAAATTAATCTAATACAACAATACCCAAATAATCAAACACAAGAATTTGAAATTAAATAGATCATAAGAGGAAATCCAATCTAAGACATGAAATTTGGGTTTATCCCTCAATTATAATTCACAATCATATTTAAAATCCATATTGATAAAGTATGATTACAGGGAAGAGAAAAGAAAACACTCATAAACAAACCATCTTCTTCTTTCTTCCTTGAGATCTCTTTGATTAACTCTCATTCTCTCTTTCCTGATTACCTTGATTCTTTTTCTTATTGTGTTTCCTCAATCTATCTAGGTTTCTTTAGGGTCTCTCTCTATCCAAGAACTCATTTGTAGGGTTTATAATGGGGTATTTATAATTTTCTACCTTGAATGACCTAGAAATCCATGAACAAGAGTTTTCTGTGATGAGAGGCAACCTTACCAGAGTTGAACTAGGACCTATATTTTTTTCCTAATGAAACACAAAAGGCAGTGCTGCCCAGCTCACTTCAGGCAGCCTTGCCTAATAAGCGATGCTACCTAGCATGACCTAGGTGGCCTAGCCTGCCTCTAGAACCCCTGCCTAGATTTTTGCCTTGTTTTCCTTTCCAATTTCTTTAAGGCAGGTAGTGCTACCTAGGATGAAGTAGGCAAGCACCACTTGGTATTCTTCAAACTTGAGTTTTCTAGCTTTTTCCTTGTTCTTTTCACCTTGTTCGTCATCATATGATTATTCAACTAATTCCTACATAACACAAGGTCAAAAAGGTGAGGTGAGTAGTTATCTAACCTAAATTTCTCAACAAATAAAGGGCAAATGAATAGAAAATACAGAAATTATGAGCACTCATCAACAGTAAAGTTTTGGTGAATTTTTTTGGTGTTGAAATATTTCTTTTTATTTTTAATCTTTGTTTTTGTTGTTTTGTAGGTTGTCTATCTCGTGTATGAATTTAAGAAGTGGAAAGAAAGTAACTCAATGAGATAAAACCAAGGCGCCTAAATCAAATATAAGGAAAACTAAGATTTTTCGAGAAATAATTCTATTGAAGGGCATTACTTTACATAAATTTGAACTTTTTGCAATAAGAGAATAAAAAGAAGAACAATTTGGTAATTTCTTTTCTATTCTTGATCTTACCATGGAGCCTAATCTATCTCTTAAAGAACTTATTACCTCTACTCTTAATGATCAACCTTTATGTATTACTTTTTCTAAAGTCACTATTGTATTTAAATTGTATTCAAGTTTCATATAATTATTATCATCTTGCCATGGGCTAGTAGGAGATGGTCCATATTAACATTTTAAGGAATTCCATGTTGTATACCCTAACATGAAATTGGAGGGTATTCAAGATGAAGTCATTAGATTGAGTGCCTATTGGTTCCATTAATAATTGGTTAATGACGCAAAGATATATTTTTTTTTCTTGAAAAATATTTTCCTACATCTAGGGTTACATCCATGAGAAAAGAGATATGTGGGATAAGACAATTAAATGGAAAGTCTTTGTATGATTTTTGGAAAAGATTCAAAAGACTTTGTACTAGTTATTTTCATCACCAAATCAATGACCAACTTCATGTTCAATATTTTTGTGAAGGTTTGATTCCTTATGATAGGTCAACGATAAATATGACTAGTGGTGGTACCCTTGTGGATAAAAGCCACAAGCTACTAGGGCATTAATGTCTAATATGAAAACTAATATACAATCTTTTGACTCTAGAAATGACTCCATTAGAAATGTAGGGGAGGTATGCATAACTTTTTTAGAAGAAAAGATTGATGATTTGACAAAATTGATAGGAAAGATCCTGGGAAACAATTCACAAAGTAGGGTATGCAGTATTTGTAACTTTTTTGGTCATCCTAGTGCATCATGTCTTAATTTCGGTGCTTATGAACAAGTCAATGCTGTAGGGTTTCCTAATTAGCCCCTAAGACGTTATAATCTATATTCCAACACCTATAATAAGGGCTGGAGAGATTATCCAAATTTTAGATGCAATGGATCCTTGGAGGTCTTTTCTAAGTGAATGTCGTGGCTCAATTAATGTGTGAGACAAGAACATAATTGTTGCTCCAAAATAAGGATTTATAGATAAAATTTGAAGAACAACAAAAAACCCAATATAAAGACTTGAATCCTAGAGCAATAGAGATCCTAAAATCCTAAGATCTAACGGTTGAATATACTAAATCAATCTAAACACCCTCAACCCGGCTAGGAGTTAAGAAACAATTTGGATAGGATGATCTAGGTAACTGAATTGATCTCCAAAGAGAAACCCTAAAGGAACTAGACTTTAAGACTTTAATTAGAGAGTTAATTTATCTATCCTTAGTGGTTTAGAGACCTAATCTAAGGACTAGAACCCTAAGGTGGTCTTAATGTTTATAGAAAAAACCCATAGATAAAATCTCACAAAAGACTTTTTGATTCACTAAATATCAACCAAGTTAAGTTTTAATGTGTTATAATGCCATATTTATAGGTAACTTGCCCTATCTAATTAAGATCTAATATTAGCCATTAGATGCTCATTCACATATCTTTTGAAAACTTAAAATATTAGAAAAGTTGTGAGAATTAAAAAGAGAAATAATCAAAACAAAATGGCAAACAAAGCAAGAACAACCCCTTTAGCACAATACCGATTGTGCCACTTGGGCTAAGATAGGCGGTGCCACCTTGTTTCTAGTTGTCTAGGTAACTTCAGAATAGTACCAAAACACCGCCTGCTTCCTAGTAACACCAAGCAATCCTACTTCAAGCATTCTAAGTAGGGCAGTTTCCTCACTAATTTGGCTTTCCTATTTCTAGCTCTTTTCCAATCTTACTTTTTAGCCTCCAATGTCTTTTTTTGGGGTTCTTTGATCTTCCACATGACTTGATGATTGCATTTGGCTTTTTTTGGACCTTTTTTTGGACACCCATCTCTTAACAAACTTCTTGATTCTTTGCTTGTAAGTAGTGTTAGCATGAAATCCTTCTTGAACTCCATTGTATTTTGAAGTTTCCAAGACGCAATAGAATAATTCTTAGTTCTCATTCCCCCATCTTTAGTTGTACCTTGGAGTTTGGGTGGATTCTAATCATATCTCCCTTCTTTGTAATGATTCATCCTCAAATCAATACATATATAAGAATTCAAACAGGAATTGTTCTATAAGAATAAAATTTTTAGCTTATGAATCTTAACTACTTCACTACTTTCACTCTTACGAATCCAAGTGGCTACTCTCTTTTATCTTAAAATTCTCTCTTCTTCTCATTCTTATTTTGTTCATTCTTCTTAACCCAAGAAGATTCTCTCATTTTACCTCCATTCTTTTTCTTTTGTTATCTTTTCTCTTTTGACTCTGCTTGCTTTTGGAGCTCTAGTCTCTCTTTTTTCTCTTTTGCTCTCCTTTTATTCTCTTTTTTCTCATGCCCTTATTTTACTCTCTTTTATTTTTTTCTCATTTTTTTCTCTCTTTTCTTTCTATCTTTCTTCTTCAAGATATTTTGATCTTTTAAGACCTCATTAGGAGTTAATGAACAAAGAGTAAATTTCTTTCTAACCTTGTGCAAAAAGTAAGTATTTTTTCTCCTATTGTGAACCACCTCTTTATCATATAGACATGGTCTTTAGAAAAAATGTTCAACATGCACATCGGAAATACATTCCACATCACTTTATCATTGTACTCTCTCATATCAAATACAATATTGACATATTTGTTAATCTTTACTTCTCTACTAATGTTCAACCATTGAAGTTTGTAAGGCTTAGGTTGTTTTAAGATCTCCATTCCCAATTCATCTACCAATGTAGCACTAATGATATTTTTACAACTCCTTCCATCAATAATTATACTACGTAGCCTTTATTTGATATGGCACATTGAACAGAAAATGTTTTCCCTTTGTAGATCATATTCTTCTTCAACTATATAAGCCCACATTTTCTTTCTCACATCACTAATTAATGAGTATATTTGTCCAATCATAACCCCATCTTTACTATTCAATCTGTCTTCTTCACACACATTTTCTAAAATCTCACCACAGTCTCTCTTACCAGATGAAATTTCACTTTGGTCATTTGTGAACACTATTTTCTTATTTGGACATTTATAGAAAATATTCCCATAATCAGACATTTGTAGCATTTGGTGTCCCAATCTCTTGGTGATCTTGCCAAAGCCTTTCTCTTATCTTTTCTCCATCATTTTCTAGGCTTGATGACTTCCTTAGATGATAGTTTATTTTTTTTTTATCTCGACCTTTTCCTTTTAAACTATTTCTTGCCAACTTTCCTTCTCCATCTTTTACTATTGTGAGCTTTCTCCTAATTTATGATTGTTTAAGGTAATGTTTGCCACTTCTTTCATTACACCAAATTGCTCCTCAAGAAACATGTCACTAACATGCTCCTCTTTTTTGTTTTTCTTCATTTCAATCTTTCCCTTTACTTTGAGAGATTCTTCTTGGAAACTTTTAGTTAATATTCCTAGTTGATATGAATCTTCTTCCAAAATATGAACATCAAAATACTTCTTAACTTCCCCATTAATTGTACAAGTATAATCCACAACAACCTCGTCATCAATAAACTCCAATTCTTTTTTGGAATCTTCATACAGGACTTTTAGATCTTTATCAATAGCTATCCTCATTTAATTTTCCCATTCATTCTCAAACTCTTCTTTACTCTTTTCAATTAATAGAACTTAGCTTGTGCCTTCTTCTTTTAGCTCATCCTGTTTCCCAAATTCGAATGACACTATTAGTTCAATCTTTTCACCATTTTGTTCTTGAAGTTCTCCTTTTAGTTCAATACTCACTCTCTCTAATAAACATACCTATTTTTCTAATATTTCAGTATTTAAGAACTCCTTTTCAATTATTTAAAATGTCCGATTTTCTTCAACCACAAGAACTTCTTTGACATTACTTGTTTCATTATCTTCAATTTCTTGATCTTTAATGTCTTCTTGTTCTCCATTCTTCTCTTGTTATTGAATTTTCCCTTGTTCTACATCTCATTTCCCTTCTTGAAATTCTACTTCAATTTCTAGTACTTGTATGTTAAAGGATTCCAACTTTTCTCTCAAAGAAAGTGTTTGATTCTCAATATTCTCAACAATCACATCATTTTCTTTGGCCTCTTCGGCTTCAAGATCGTCTTTTTGCTTCTCAAAATATTTCTTCTCTCCAAATTCTATGCTTTAATAATTTCCAATTTAGTAGTACAATCAAGTCTAGTGTGTTCAAAGTTGTAACAAATTCCATAAGTAATCGCATTACTCTATTGCAAATTATCCTTCTCATTTTGCCGAGACAACTTAGGACAACCCCAAGAAGCATGTTTATACTCATAAGAATAATATCATTCTTATACTTGTTTACTTTTCATGCCCTTCTTCAGAAATTTCAACATTTTCTCATTTTCTCTACTCTAAGCACATGAAGCATGATCATATCCAAAACAATAGAAACATTCATTGCTTTACCTTATTTACATCCTTTTTTCATCAAATTTTTGCATGTTGTTAAGCATGAAAATATTATATTTTTATAGCCTTTTAATTTAGCTTTTGTGCACTTTTTTTGTGTGATTATAGATTATTTCTACTCATTTTGTGTTTCTATGTGAGTTTAGTAAAAATGAGTGAAACAAAGGTTGAAACGATGTATTTTCACACTAGGATAATTGCTAGATGGTCTAGAAGGCCTTAGAACGTGATTTAAACAAGTTCAAAAGGTGTTTCAGTACATGTGCACTTTCATACAACACATAATGATGATTTTAGGATGTTCTAAGCGGCTTTGGAACATGATTTGAACAAGTTTGAAAGGTATTTTAATGTATGTGCCCGGAATGATGTATGGTCTTCCATCAAACTATGCTAAATAGAGTTAAAATGAAGTTATAGGAGCTTTTTGTGGCATGTAGCAAGCCTATGCAACATTTCATGCTGCTTCCGTAAAACCCCACCTAAAACTACCTTTAGAGTAGGGAAAATGTTTGCATTTCATAGCATATCATATGTGCATAAGATTTTCAAAATGAAATTTACATGTGCTCTATATTGCTTAATTGTGTTTTTGTTGAATCCTTCTAATGATTAGGAATGTTTATTTTGAATTAAGAAGGGTTTTAGATTATGATGTTTGAGATAGGAAGATATAAATAACTTTGAGGATGGGTAAAAAAATTATTTTAGTATGATATGACACAAGAGTTAATATGGTGTAGTGGTTTAAGTTTGGTCTATAAATCCTAAGATTTGAGTTCAAATCCTATCAATTTATTTTGGTTTTAATTCCTTTTATGTTTTATCCCTTCCTAGTCGGTTTGTGTTATTTTGAATTCTCCCTAGCTTTCATGTAAAACTATACCATTTAACTGGTTTACAATTTAGAAGGGGAAACTCAAGCTCTATTCTAACTTCTTGGCCATACCATCAACACAATTATCTTTTACTTCTTTTCATTTCAAATCACCTTAAATTTAAATTTGAACCCTAAATTGTCTCCGGGGGACTCTCAACTCTCTTTCTACTTCTAACTAAAATTTGGTGACCAAATGCTCTTTGGAACTCCTCAATAAAACTTCCATTTCTTGCTTTAAAGTTTTGGTTCCTCAAATTTCTAGCAGTCGAATCCTCTTATTTTCTGCTTTGAGCTTCTTGGATTTCTCTAGCTTCATGCACTAAACTTCTCTTGCTTCCTTCTAAACAATGCTTGAAAAGAGAGCAAACCATGTATTGGCCATTTAAAGCTAAGAACCGACTGCTATCCCTTAAAATCAAGGGCCAGTTAACAATAGGCAAGGGCCCACTAGATCTAAGAAGAAACAAGCTATAGACCTGTTTTGCATAGCCATGGACTGGCTACATCTTAAGCAAAGCCATGGTCCATCTTAGTATAGCCAAGGGCCGACTTCTACTCATACCAACTCAAGCCACGGACTGCCTTCAATAAAGCCTTGGCCAGCTATTCACTTGAACATTTCTTGTTATCTTTCTACCATTGTAACACCTCAAAGCTTAAACTCTAGCTGTTTCTTCTCTTTTTCAAAATTTCAAACTCAAAATTCAAAAGCCTAAAGTAGCTCCCTAGTTTGCTCTTCTACATATCAGATTCATCTTTATCGAGCAACAACTTTTGTTTGATCTAGTATTTTTTTTTCTTTCTTATCTTATTATCCCGGCCAACGTTATTAATTCATCATCTCTATTATCCCCGTTATTCTCTCAACATTATTTTGAAGGTTTAAAATTCAAAGGACCCTGTCTTACTTCTAAAATCATGCTAGAATGCTAAACACTATCATAGAATCCTTTTACTCATTTCTTTCAGTCATTTGTTATTCCTAGTAACCAAAACTCCTCAATTCACTTTATTTCATCTCTAGAATTTATGTTTAGCACCAATTATCTTACTATTCTTAAGACTTCCCCAGTACACTCAAGTGTAGTCAAACACTCACCCTTTTTTTCTTAGTTTCTTCCATCAAACAAATGGAGAATATTATTTTAGATCAATATCTAAGGTCATTAACACCTCAGTCTTCAATACTAGATGGTATAAATGTCTCACCTTCCCTTCTTATTTTCTCTAATCTATCTTATAGAAGAAATTGATGATTCTGCCTTCCTCTCTTATTTTCTTTTGCTCTATTCTTCACTTTCTTGCTCAAATTGAACTCTTCAAGCAAAGGGAATTGAAGATCTACTTTTCAAGTATAGCACTCTCAAAGACTCTTAAAGCACTAATTATCATCTCTAGATTGATCATCAAGACAAGTAATACACCTTTAAACTTTTACATTACCCAAATTGTAGGGATTGTATTTAGATGTTGAGACGATGGATTATGCTAAAGTTATAAGATGATTTGTGTTGAGGGAATTCTTTGTTGATCTAATTATGCTGTTGATTGGAGGAAGGGATATGTGGAAGGGCTATGTTAAATTTCTGGATGATGGAGGAGTGGTGTTATATTTTGATTACTTGATTTGCTGATCGTAGATAAGTAAGGGATAGCATGCGGTCAATTTACATATGTTTATGTCAGAGGATTTATTTATGATTTTGTTAAAGACATGAGATTGATAAATACATTTCGTTGAGTATATTTAACATTACGGAGATAGATATTTCTTGTTTATTTGTTATTTATTCAATTGTTGAAATAATTAATTACTGGTTGTTATTATTAAAGATTAATAATTCTAATTTACTATTATTTAATACCATTAATTATCATCATCATCATTGTTGTTGTTGTTGTTATCAATATTCTAATAAGTCCAAATTCCAATTTATATTATTTGATAATATTTACTATTTAATGTTTAATAAACTACTATTTATTAATATTTAGTATTTATTAATTAGTTACTGTTTACTAAAAGAAAAAATATATTATTTACCATTTAATGTCTATTACTTGTGGTATGTTATTTATTAAACATAAGTACCCAAGCTATCATTTCATATTATAATATACCAATTATTGCTTTTTATTTAATATTAATTAAATACTAAATATTTTAAAATTTATTTACTATTTATGACTTATTTAGTATTTATTAAAAATTCATTATTTATCATTTAATGAATATTACTTGTAGTATATTATTTATTATCTAATTATTATTATTATTATTGGATATTATTGTCAGTAGTAGTTATTATTATTATCATTATAGAAATTTTTGGTTGTGGATACATGTTTTGAACACTTACAAATTTGGGATATAATTCCATATCTAGCATGTCATGTTTCGGATGTAGGTATTGATTGGTTTGAACTATTTGAAGACCTTTTATGAGAAGTTGAATTATTTTGATGCTTTGTCAATATAAGTGTTGAATGAGATTTGTCAATGCTGAATGGTTATTATGGGAATTAGTGTCACTATGTTCTTTTACCCTTTGTTATAAGAGTTGTTGGTAAGTAGTGACATGTTATTTGTATTTTCTCTAAATTGGACACGGTTCCATTGATCAAGAAAATAGGAGACTTTATTTGTGAGATAAGAGAACCAAGTAAGCCCTTACATGAAAATATTTGATAAATAAATGTTCTATTGCACTTCAAGTGATGTTTTATTATTGAAAAGATGACATATAAATGGAATGCAAATATGGTTATTTTCTTTTTCTCTTTTCTTTACAAGATATTTTTTTCCCTCTCTTAGAACAAACATTTTGATTGAATAAAAGCTTTCAACTAAAATGTTAACTTACTTAAATAAAAAGGTTTAGACTAAAATATTTAGCCATGGTTGCATTTTCAAAACAATAAGGTACTTTTGAGAATTAAGTCTTGGCTAATTTGAACTAATTTTAGAAGGTTGGGGCAAGTATTCTAGTAGAGGTTTCCATCAGGAGATAAACTCTTTCTAGATAAGGTGCCAATTCCAGTTAGTTATGCCAGTCCGAGCTAGTAACTCAATCCAAGTGGGCTGTTTCTCAAAAATGGGCAACTGTATGTTAAGGTATAGAGGTGGAAAAGTATCTTATCCAGTGGGCAGATCACCTATTGGTATTGTAATACAGGATTTCATAGTACTTGATCATAATGTAGGGTTTCATGACCTTGACTATAATGTACGGTTTCATAATCACCTTTTACTTTAGAGTGGTTTATTTCTTTTCTGAATGTATACTTTTATTTGAGAAATAGATGTAAAACACCACTTTATATTCAAAAACAAATTGTTATAACTTGCAATCTTTTCTCGTGATTTGTTCAAAGATATATACATGAAATATCTTTCAAATTGACATGAGCACACATAAGACTTATTGGGAAGTATTTCTCACCATACTTTATATCATGTTTTCAGGAACATCATGCTTTGAAAGCTGAGCTTGCCTTGAGATTGAATATTTTATTTTTGTATTGGATGTATTTTTCTTTAGAGGATTTTATTTGGTTAATTTTGAGATTTGTATAAGTATTGAACAAGTTGTAATAAGTTTGAACTTAGTTTATTTCTTTTAATTTTCTTCTTATATATTTATAAAGACTCATGGTCCTAAGAACGAGGCGATATCCCTACCCTTTTTAGGGTATATAGGTTGTGGGGTGTTATAGCTTCTCCTGTAAACTTATGGCGCAAGGCACGACTATGCAATATCCTGTAGTAGTAGCGAGGAATTTTGTGTAGAAGGTTGCACTGCTAAGAGCACAACCATGAAACTTGTCATGCTGGCATCCAGAAAGGTTTAGGAAATGGTAATTCAATCCAAAGGTGGTTTATACTTCCTAAATCAATTATAAGATAGTTTGGGGACTTTAAAAAGGGTTTTGGACTACCAAAATAGAATATAACACAATTTAATATAATTAATCAATGTAATTCATACTATATCATCTTTTTTTGAAAAAAGAGACCAAGGAGGCTCATAGGAGGAGGAATGGTTCTGAAAGTAAGGAGAATTTGAGATTGTGGGTGAATCAAATTTTATCTTTCAAACTTTCTCTTATTACTATCTTGTTTCTAATATTTTTTGTTCTTTTGCTTCTTTTGTATTCAAATACTTAGAATTTTACCATGTTTCCAGGCTATGTTTTGGTGTTTATTTTGAGACTGTGAAATTAATGTATTAAATATTCTCACTTTGATCATATTAAGATTATCTCTTTAATATTTATGCAATTTTGGATATCTTTCTTTTATTATCTATGTTAAGTTTTTTATACTTGATTAACATACATAACTTGTATGATTGAAAGCTAAGTTAGTTGATCTTTTCATTAGTTAATCTAAGTAGCATCTATTAGCTTAATTAAGTTGCAGCATTTAGCTTGGTTAGGATTGATAGAGAATTACACTATTCAAGTTCCATATAATTGTATTGTTTGGTTATGTGTAACTTGATATTAGTGATGTTTTAATATGCTTATCAATCTTGATTGTTAATCAATGACATTGATTAATTAAAGTATAAGAGCCGCAAAGAAAAATATTAATCAAGTTGGATTGAATTAATAATTGGATTAGGGATTTTAACTTATGCATGTTGTAAAGGTTAGTCCATTTTTGCAAAAATAGGAATTCAAGGTGTATTGTATAAGTTCGAAAGCCAATTACTCAAGTAATCCAATATGTGATAGGTTTCCTAATTTGATTTCATAGCATGTGCCTAGAAACTTGATAGTTTCCTAATTTTATGTTGAATTTGTATTCTTGTTTTGTTTTTTCGTTTCCTAATTTGCTTAGTAGTAGGATTTAGTAGTTTCCTATTTGATTTCTCCCATTTATTTGTATGTAAGACATTATTAGAATTTATTAGGTTAATTGTTAACAAAAAAGATTTTATAAGAGTGAAAAGAATATAATTTTCTTATAGAATATACTTCTCTTGTTCCTTCATGGATTGACTCCCTATTGCTACTATGGTATACATTTGGGAGAGAGGTTTTTAAATTTATTAGTGTATGACGACTGCATTTAAAGACCCATGTTGATGTATGCAACTTAGGAGTGGACACCAAGCAAAAGGCACCCAAATCACAACCAAGGGGATGACGATTGGTGAAAAAGTATATTGAGATACTTCAATCCAAATCTAAATTTTCTACAGTATATGAATAATAAAGAGCTCACATAGGTCATACACTGAACGGAGTAGCCACATCGAGCCAGTGACATTAAGCGATAGCATGTCTTGGGAGGCAACGCAAGGGAGTCTTTCTTTTCTTATGTCCTTTGCATCTTTCAATAAGGGATCTTATCATCTTTTTTTATTTTTGGTTCAAATATTTTTAGGTGAATTTTTTGTGTCTATTTTGCAAGGGAAGTGACTTTTGACAAGCCATACACTATCAAGAATAGGAAAGGATTTACAAGTACAAGTTGTGTAAATAAAGAATTTAAAAACATTTAAGTAGATTGCATGGCTTGTAGAACGGTCGGCCATCAAGCTATGCCACATTGCACAAGCTGTACAGGTAGATCATGCCTTCACAATCTTACTTTTAAAACTCCCAATGGTTTGCACATGCCTATATAACATGTTGTGCCAGGCATAATATATTTTTCTACAAATTATACAAGATTGTGTACACCCATGTAGTATCGTGTTTAACAACTGTTCTTTTTTCTTAAAGAAAATTTGCCGAATAAGTGTTCTTCTCCCTTATCTTTGTCCTTTTTTGAGTCTTTTATTTCTTTTTCATGTATTTGATTTATTCTAGCCTAGGTTTTATTTTATGTACTTTTCGTTTCTTTATGTTATTTTTACTTTTGACTTCTTCTTTTGGAACATGCACTTTACTTGCCAACATTTTTCTTGTCCAGCTTTATGTTTTCCTTTGGATGAATGTACTTATAACTTCTGGAGCTATTACTTGGACACATTTAGCAATCATTCAACCACATAATTCTTAGGAAATATTATTTTTATTCGCCTGTATCTTCTTGGTCCCTTTAGCAATGCTTTAATGTTTTATTTTTATCCATTCAAGACAATGTACAATTTAAGTGTGGGGCTGGGAATTTCAAAATTTTTTTTCCAAGTATTTTGTATATTTTTGGGCAAAATTTTTGCGAACTATTGAGCTTTTTTATGAAAATTGGAAGAGTTATGTCTTTTCTTTTTACTTTGAAAGATGATTTTATATTTATTTGATTAAGTTGATTTTTGATAAACTTTGATATTAGGTTAAATATAAGTTAAATCTTGAGAATTTAATTTAAACTTGTTCATGTTTTAGTAAATGTATGAAACTTTTGACTTTGAGAAATTTATATAAGTAATGTGATAAGGTATAAGTATAGAATAATTATCTTATTCTGTTCAAAAATTGTTTAAGTTAGTCCTGAATTTGGGTTTAAATAAATAGGATAAGATAGGATAGAGTATAAAATTCACCCACCAAAGGAGAGGAAGAAAGGGGATAGGATGGAGCATAAAATGCACCTACCATGAGAGTAAATTTTGTGTGTGTGTGTGTGTGTGTTTTTTTTTTTTTTTTTTTGCATGTATTGAAAAAGAAAAGAATGGAAAAGGAAAGATAGAAAGGAAAAACTTTCTATATGCATTCTTGATCTTTTCTTGAAAAAAAAAAAATGTTGAGTGGATAAAAAGGTTAAGATGAGGCGAAAAATACACTTAACCAAAATCAGTCCTAATTTATTATCTAATTTGTAGTATAAATAAATAAATATAAAGTAAAAAAATTAAATTGGTTATATATTCCTAACTTATATGATTTGTATTATTTATATGTTTTGATTAAAGAAAATCGTGGAATACATTGAATGGATACGAACTTTTTAAACCAACTTTAATGGCTTTAGGTATATTTGATCTAATATGTAAGTTTATCTAGGGTCTTTTTGATTGAATGAATGTTAAGTTATTTTTCATTGCAAAAGTAAAAGATGTTATCTCTATCATACTTTTGAAAGTTTGAAATTTTGTTTTGAATCTTATTTTGAAAAGTTACTCTACCCAAGAACGTAAAAAAAGTAAAGTGTGAAAATATTATATTTTTGAAACTTTTTTACTTACCTTTTCTGCACTCATTTGTACGATCATGGATACTTTCTACTCATTTTGTGTTCTTTTGTGTTTCAAGGTGACTTTGGTGAAAAATAAGTGAAACAAAGGCTAAAATGATGTATTTTCATACAAGGATGGTTGTCAGATGATCTATAAGGCCCTGAAATGTGATTTGACAAATTTGAAAGTTGTTTCAGTGTAAGTACATGGAATGATTCACGACATACATGGGATGATTCATGGTCATACATTAAACTGTGTTGAACAGGGTTAAAATAGAGTTACAAGTGGAACACTCCTACTAGAAATCATATTAGAAGCATGTAATTGAATTGGGGGTTACCCCATCCAATTACCCTGACAATGGGTCTTTATAACTATCAAAGCCAAAAGAAAGGAAATAAATACAATAACTCACATATAAAATCTATCTAAAAGCTTATATTGTACTTTATAACTTAAACGGGAGTGTAACTCAAGGTACCTCTACAAGTTTGCTATGTCTATGTATAGCATAAGCACATCCGACAGAGTGCGCGAACTTAAATTATTAGACCATCTCCAGTGCTGTTGGACTTCAAATCCTAAGCCTAGGAATTAGGGAGAAAGGCATGTGTGAATGAAAATCGCTTAGTGAGTCGCGTGTATGCTAGTGTTTTTCTCAGGAAATTTGAGAAGAGATTTATCAGGTGTTTTCCTACTGGGACTAAATAATGAAGATCTATTGTATTTTTCCACTGAAAATAACTATACAATTTGATAGAAAAGTTTCAATCAATTACTATCCAAAATCTCGAGAATATTTGGAAAATCGAGTTTTAACGAAAATTGTTGCCCCACAGTCTTGGCTTTAGTTGGAAAACCAAGTTTAAATCAATATCGTTGCCCTATTTTCAAAAATACAGGCACTTCTCTCAATAGAAGTTCAGCCTGCATGCAATGCTTATAAGACTTCACCTTCGACATCATAATGTTATTGTGCTAAGGAATGAGCTTACAACAATCAACTGCACATTATCAAAACGGTAAGTGCATAACATGACAATACCTCAAAATTAGCATATTGTACTTATCACCGTAAGCTCAGGGGTCCTAATCCTGATGTCAATCACCATTGAGGCGACAAAGGGTTGAATACGCCTGGTGTCCCCACCCTACAACCATGAATAACCCATAAATAATATACCCATAGGCATAAGGCAATTGCCAGATGCTAAACGCCTAGCCATGATGGCTAAGCTCAATGTCCTGTTGCTCCATTTAGGGTAAAACAATCCCTAGAACTAATCGGGTTACTTGGAGTCGTCTATCTCTAACATGAGCTAGTACAGTGATCAAAGCTCCCGATGAGTACTCAATGTCTTCTCTGGTGCACAAGACCAGTTTAATATTAATTTCTCAAGGGAATTCCAAGAAAACATTTTTCAAGTCCAAAACATTGTTTTCCAAATGTTAATTCCATAATGGGGAATTATTCTCCAAACCATAATGTAGAATGATAAGAAGTCCTTCTTGAGTTATAAAATTATTCCTCAAGGCATTTACGTAAATTATGCAATTTAAGTATACCGAAGTCCAAAAGGAATTTCTTTCAAGTAATTCAAAATTCCAAATTCAAAAAGGGAATTAAATTCAGGGATTTCATGATTTATCGTGCCTAAGTACTTTAGAAATAATTCATTGTTCTATTAAAGTAAGAAATCATAAATTCAAATACTTTATCATAAAACACGAAATGGAACATATTTGTGCGAGTAAAATGTCCATATACAACATATGACATATGAGAAAATTCATTTTCATGATTATTTGCACATTAAAATATTTGACTTACAAAGAATCCAAAATCCTTTGTAAAATATTCCATTTCTTTGAAATTGGTCACTTAATTGGTCAGAAAAATCAAGACTTTGGTCAGAAAACCCAAAAGGGTCTATTATTCACATTTTCATGCTTTAGGGGAAAAGAGTCACCATTAGATGGTACTTGTAATCATAAGAGTCCATTTTCCCATTTGAATCATAGCATGGAATAGGGTTTTAATTGTTTAGGAAAACCATAAGTTTGGACGGGAAAACACAAAAGTCCCTTAACCATTTTCTTCAAATCTTAGAAAAGTAATTACTGAGTGTAGGTGATTCAATATATAAAAATCCATATATCTCTTGTGATTTAGTACAGGATAAACGTATTTCTTTCTCAACAAAACCACATTTTCATTCAAAGAACCCAAAGGATTTCCATCACATTGTTTAGTAAACTAAAAATAGATTCACTAGCATTTGTCATTAAAACATTTTACGGGGACTCATCTTGTAGTCTATTGCTCAGCTATATAAAATGGTCCTCAATTTCATCGTGGAATCCTTAAAGTGAATGACCTACATCTATAATTAATCCATACTTTATTTAGTATTTTAGGGTTCATAACTAATATATATATATATACACACATATAGATTATTAAATATATTGCTAAGGAACTTATTTTATTTCCTATTTCATTTCTTATTGGAAATGAAATGAAATGCACTTCTTGAATGTTGGATAGTATGCCCTTTTAGACTAGGTTTTTTTATGTAAATATTGAATATTTTAATAAAATAATTTATTTTCAAAAATCGCTTGTGAATTTACTTTTTATTTATGAAAAATTATGTTTGGAAAAGACCCATTGTGTTTAAGTAAGTGGTCCATGTGAATGGAGGTCTTTCACAGTAAGGTATGGATCACGGGTTACTTAACACATAAACATTTGTTCTTAACCGATTGATGAGAATGAGAGTCTCATCATGTCTAGGTTATTATGTTGTGAATTCCAAATAGAGAATGGCTTACCTTTAGCCAGTTAGTAGTCCACTCACTTCATGATATAAGCGTATTTCAAATACGTAGAACAGGACATGTAGTAGTGGTTTCTGAAAGTACTATATGGTAGAAACCTAAACTACTACTGTTACAGCGTGGACTAGTACTCTACGACTTAAGTATGAGTTGGTGGTTTGACGAAGCTGGAAGCATATACTTTGATATGTTATAGTTGAGGTTCTATCGTAGGGTCAATATACTTGTATGTTGGGTATGTGTAACTAGTTAGTTAAGACAGACTTGTACAAGATAGTTTCTATACTATATCGCCCCTTATGGTTGTCTGAATGATCTAAATATCTAAGGCCCTGGGAAACATTACTTAGATGTTTGCTTTAGAGTAGCTCCCTTAGAAAGCGGAAACACTCCAGAAAGTCGTGGATCATTGGACTAGAAGCCTAAGGATGGTAGATGTCATTTAGAGGAGTTTTAGTACATTTTTTCCTCTCTAAATGTACGACGATGTGTAGACGGGTATTTTAATCATTTCACCTGTAGGTCGGAGACTTTGCTAATGCAGTATTGTCCTTGTGAAACCCCACCTAAAGCCAACCCTAGAGTAAGGGGGTCGGAAATGCATATCATATTATTTTGCATGAATATATATTATTTTGAATGATTTTATGTGCTTTAAAATCGTGGATTATATGTTTAAATGCTTAGTTATACTTATTGAGTAGGAGGGGTAAAATAGTAATTTTGCTTGAGGTCAGAATAGGAAGATAACTTGAGGAGTAGATAAGAAAAATATGTGGGTGAGAAAATAAGAACAAGAGTTGTTGTGGTTTAGTGGTTAGAGTCTTGGAATTAATCTCTAAGGTCATGAGTTCAAATCCCATCATTTAAGCTTTTATCATGATTATCTTAATTAAGTTTGAATTTTTGTTTTCATGCATTCCATGAGAATAGGAATGATTGTCTTAAGGGAGACATGAAGAGAATGTCCTAATCTTATCCTCATGTCCTAAAAGAATTCTAGAAGAATTCTTGTCCAACTTATTACCTCTAGCTTTGTCCTAGCAATTCCATAATTCAAATAAACTAAAATCCATTAAATCTTTTTCTTTGAATTCCAAAAAAAATCTGTGATGATTTCTTCCCCTTGAATTTCGAAAATTAGCTTTGGGGAAGGGAGGTTGACCAAAAAATAGGAGGGGAAATAGGAAGGGTTCCAAGAGAAAATCAATCACCATGGAAGGACCTTCAAAACTATCTTCAAGATGTTCATGCTTTAGTGGTAGGAAATCTGGAAATTTTCCAGATTTTTGCAACCCTTCTCTTCGAAAATTCAGGCCATAAACCCAACCATTTGCTGCCAAGAAAATGGTCATTTCAAGTGGCTTGGAAGCTGGAAAAATTGTGCAATTTTCGGACTGCACAAAAGAGCACCAATCCATAAATTTTATGGGCAATTCGCAGCTCTTCATCAAGGAAATGAAGCTGTTTTTAGTTCATCTTCAAGCCAGCAAACTTCTCTGCATTAGTCCAGGAATGAGGCTGAAAAACCACCCTTGGAAGACCCTCAAACAACCCTGAAGAACCTCTGAAAAACCAAGCTAAGAAGGTGCGAAAATCCTGTACCAAAATTCTGCAAACTTTCGAAAAAGCCATGAACACTTGAGAGCAGAATTTTTCCAGCCTTGTTCCTTTCTAGCCTAGGACCGAAAGTCACCTTCAATCTCTGTAGAATTGAGCCTTGCTCAGCCATACTCTGAACACCATTAAACCCACACTTACCTTGAAGCATAAGGACTCCATGGCTGCACCACAAAACACTCCTAAGATCACTCCATTCAAACTCCATTTGAACTTCAAATAATTTCAGCATTTCACTCCCATAAATCACTCTTGCATTAAGCTGAAATAACCAGAATTTTCTCTACCTTTAAGGACTGAATTTCAGCCAGCCTTGAGCAACATTAACCCTCAACCATTTCAGCAAAACATGCTTGTTCCAGCCGACACCATTAAAGCTCCTAGACACCTCTCTTGATCAAACACCATAGCTGATCTTTTACCTTAAACATCTCCACCATTTCCTCCATTTAAATTTCAAATAAAATCTGATTTCTCTCTCTCACAAAGTTGAAAACCGAAACCCTCAATCACACCCTACCATTCGGCCAGCCTTCTAGCAGAAATCGTGCAACACTTCTTCTAGTTTCTCTCCATTTTCACCTAAAACACCAAGAACACACACTAAACTTCTTCAAGCCTAAACCAACTCCAAACACCACCAATGACTCTCAAATACTCCCAATCATCTCTACTTAATCCCTAGACTTCATTTCTACCATTTATAACACAAAATCTTGCAAGCAAGAATTTTCAACCGGATCAAAAAATCAAGGTTTCTTGAAGACCTCAAGAACATCAACAAGATAAAACAAGAACAATCTTCTTATTCATGTTCTTCCATTCAATTCTTAATACTCCTATCTAATTCTCTCTTTCTTTTTTTCTCTCTCTCTCTCACCCTATTCTAATCGAAATGGTTGATCAAACCATCAACCATGAATGTTGTTTCATTGGATCATTCAAGTCATTCCATCGCGCGTGGACCTTCTTTTGTCTTCATCAAAGGACTCGACAATCAAGTATTCATTCTTAAATTTCTCTTATTAAATTCTAAAATCATGTCTCCTAGTTGATGATAGAGAAATGGATTATGATTGGGAGATTGAATATATGCATGTGGATTAGGGGATGAAGTTATGACATGATGATGGTTGTATTTGACTAGGATGTATGTGTTTCCTTTCGAATCAATATATGTTCTTCATGTTTGATGAATTTAATGGATGTTGAAGCATGATTAGATATTATGACACCAAAGGTGATTAGGCTTTTATGATCTTATTTTCCCATGGAAACCATGATTGATGATTATGCTTAGTAGGATTTTGGCCATGTGATAGTATGAGATAGTTCAAGTGTTGGTGCATGAATGGATTAATTTCTTGTTTGATGATGGATAATGGGATCATGAACCTTTTTTAGCAATAGGAAGACCATGATGTAAGATTATTTTCTTGTAAATTCTAAGCTATATTAATTAGCAAATTTTATTACATAAATTAAAATTACTACTATATTTTTCTTCAAAAAAAATCGAAACACTAGGGGGATTTGTAGTAGAATATTAAATCAAACTATTAATATTTTTATTAAATGAAAATTTAAAATAATTTATTAATAAATTTTAATTATTATTAATTATTTATTATCTCCTCGAAATTAATTAAAAATTATGATTTATTTAATCTATTATTTATTTATTTATAATAAAACTACTTTTAAATTTCTTAATATTAAATAGTAATATTAAATAGGACTTAATAATATTTAAAATTCAAACATTGGTTTATTTATTAATAATAGCACTCAAGAATTATTATTTGAGTCTATGATTTATTAACAATTATTTTAGAACCCCTAGTTATTTCAACCTATCAAACTAGACTTATTTTATAAAATTCTTCAGCATCTAGCCTAAAAGCTTAGGACATTAAGGTCATAGTTAGACATGATTGTCACTAGATGAGCTAAGAATTATTTATGTAAGGCAGGTATAGCTTGAATGTAACCTTATGTTTTGTGTTTACCCCAGGCAGGGGTTAGGTCAGCCTTGGAAGACTTTTGAGTAGAGCAAGCAAAGAAGCAGGTAAGCTCCTGCACGGAGTTTTGTGAAGACCAAAAGTTATTGTGGTAAGCAAATGCAATGTATATGGACAATTATTTATAAATGCAATTAAGGACTGTTTTTCCTTTTTATTTCAGTCAAGCAAATCATTTGAAAATTGAACAAGAAGTTTTACACAAATCTAAACTTTTCCTAAAACCCAACTTGACTAGACTTTTGGAAACCCTTAATTGCTATTTCCAAATAAAGCAAAGTTTTGATCAATTTTCTCCCAAGGGGAACAATCAACGTTGAGTACTCAATAAGAGTAGACCACCAGGACTAGTCTTTGAAGGGTTAGGGTAAGTCTCTCAGTAGGTGGCCACCTCTGAGGGGTGAGTCCTTCCTGGATAGGATGCCAGTCCAGTAGGTCATACCGGTCCGAGCTAGCAAGTTTCAGTCATGTGGACTGTGTGTTCCGAAGTGGAGAACTGGTAAGTTTGGGTGTAGAGATGGAGGAGTATCTCACTCGGTAGGCCATACACCTACCTTTCGTCAGCATTGCACAAAGTGTGGCATTCTGACTGTTATTGGTCTTGGGGCCCAACGTGTGGTAACCCATGGCTACCCATTCGAGTGGTTGTATTTACTGTGCACATGTATGATTTGAAAAGTGAAACACCACTCTTTGTTTTCAACACGTATTTATTGCTTGCCAGCACTTTTCCCTATGAAACTTTTACAACTTGCATACATGAATTATTTTACCTGAAACACTTAAAGCATACACGGGCTTACTGAGATTTTTATCTCACCACCTTTTATGCCATATTTTCAGGAAGATCCTGCCGTGGAGATCATTAGCTAGAATGCTGCCTTGCTTGGAGACTCTTGTTATTTACTTTAAGTATTGTTTGAGAGATTGTTGCAAACAATTTATTTTGGATTTGTGCCAATATTCATCTTTTGGGTTGTAATAAATTTAATTTTAAAGTCTTTTGTTTTATTCTATTTTCATGTAACCTAGTTATAAAGACCCCTTGTCCTTTCGACCTTGATGGGCCTAGGTAGTGGGGTGTTACAGCCTTTGGGGTCAATATTTTCTTATGGTGATATTAGAAAATATTTGCAATGCAAAATACCGTTATTTATATAGTAGGGGTATTTTGATCATTTTAGTAGCCAATGCGATGTGTTTTTTTGTCCTCGGAATAGCCCGTAAGTCCTAATTAATTTTATATTGAGGAATTGGTCTCAGTTAAAGAAGATTTTATTTTACTCAGGAAGTCTAATTTATTATTAGACTGACATAAAAATTAATAAATAAATAAAAAGGAGTTGAGAGAAATTTATTATCTGGTTTAACTAGTTAATTAATTATTCAGGGCCTAGGTCCAATTTGAATAATTAGAAAATTAACCTAGGCTTAACCTAGAGGGAAATAATTAATGTTTAATTATTTATTGGGTTATTTATATAAGCCCAAGAAATAAATAATTAAAGTTTAATTATTTTGGTTCCTTTGGGCTCATTAATTATTTATTGGGTTTTTTTATATAATCCCAAGAAATAAATAATTAATGTTTAATATTTTGGGCTTTTCGGGTTCAAGAAAAATAATAAATATTATTTTGGCCCAATGATTGGACCATAGGGTTTCTTTCAGATACGGTTCAGATGAGTTTAGGGTTAAGTCAGACTTACTCTGTTGATAACATCTGGGTGTTTGAAATATTATATCCTGGGGGATATTGTTATCAGATATTGGAGACCAAGTTTTGACTAACTACAACTAAAGCCTCTTGGAAGAAAAAACCCCTAATTCTCCCTTAGTTTTCTCTACCTCACGTCTAACTCTCTCTCTCTCTCTCTCTCTCTCTCTCTCTCTCTCTCTCTCTCTCTCTCTCTCTCTCTCTCTCTCTCTCTCGTACTCCTCTCTTATTCTTCCCTTAGTGCTTTGCTAATCAATAGCAAGAGAACCAAGGAGATTTGAAACCACTCCTCTTTACCCTTTGTTTCACCAACAAGGATTGAGGCAGTGGAATATTCCATGAGCCGAAAAGCTTGGCGTTCATGCAAACAAGGTGAAGTAGGAGGTTAGTGGGATTTCTACCGGAAGCTTCATCAAGCCGGCAAGGAGATGCTATTCTCGTGGTTCAATTCGTGCCTACACAACCTAAGAGGTTTAAATCACGTAAAGGTATGATCTTAACACTTCTGTACTGCCTTTAAAGCTTGGTTTTTCCCCTTCTCTGGTTTTTATTCCCGTATTCATGCTCTCTGTTTCTTTAAAACCATCATTAAAATCATTCCATTTCATATCTCTTCTTCTTCTTCACATGAATACAAGTTCTCACATGTCTTCATAACTTCTCATGGATCCATTAATGCAAGATAGAATTAATAAATTAATTAATTTCCTTCATATAAAATTATGCATTTTAAAATTTTTGCACATATTCTTGTTTTAAGCATAACTTTCACTTCACATATCCAAATCACTTCTCCCTTTCAATTCACTTAATTCATTCCATTTCTCCCTTTAACATCCTTTAATCATTTGATTTTCAGTCACAAACAAACTAGTACTTTCATGTTTAAATAACAACAAAACCGGCAACCTTAACCAAATATCACAACCTTGCATTTTTTTTTCTCAACATATTCGTCATTTCCCACTTCATTCCCCACTTCCACTTATATAACCATATGCAGCCATGATCAATCCATCATAACACCTTCAAACCACACTCAACCATCACATAAAACACAACCAACAATCCTTATGCATAGTTTCATGTGATTTTCATACCAAAAGACTTCCCATAAATCACTTAACATCTTTAATTCAAGAAAGCTAATTCTTTACCTTGTGTATGCTGATTTTTGAAGAAGGCAAAGCCCTAAGCTTTCTTCCTTTTTCCTTCCAAACCTCTCAGAAATTCTCTCTCTCTCTCTCTCTCTCTCTCTCTCTCTCTCTCTATTTTTTTTCTCTTCCTTTTTCTTTCTCTTCTTTTCCTTCATTTTTTTTTTTTGGGCTGTATTTCAACTGCCCAAAGGCCATTTCTGCCACCTCCCTTTTCTATTTATAGAGGATTTTGGTCACAAGGTCAAAATGGCATTAAATGGCCTAAGTGATTTGGTGAATCCTTATTAGTCCAAATGTAAAATAGCACTAAATGGCCTAAGTGATTTGATGAATCCCTATTAGTCCAAGTGTATGCTTAGGTGGCTTGTAGAATTTGGTAGAAAACCTTAGATGTCTTGCATAAGCTTCCATACAACTAGTTACAGGACGACACATGTTTTGTATAACCAATCACAAAATGACACATGGCTTTCCTAACCAATCACAAGATAACATTTGTCGTCTTTTGTCCAAAATGCTTTAATTCTTCAGGAAAACATTATATTTCTTTAGAAGTACACATAATCAAGTCACTATTCATCCCAGTTGGAAAAACTTTTTCTTTAACTAATGTGATCTACGTGTTAAACTGAACGCAAAGATATCTCTCAGAATTTTCAAATTCTTGCTTAATTTTTACAGAATTCGCGATTAAAATTCCAACAATACCTCTGAAAAATTTTATTACACTAAAACCTTCATCTCATTGATTTGATAATTTCTTGTTTTGACTTTAAAACAAATTCTCACTTGGTACAAAGTAGTCATCAGTCGAAGTACAAAAGGATGAGATGCTACACCAAGAGCCTTGCATGGCATACAACATGTTCATGCAACATGTTCCCTAAAAGCTACACGACCTAAGGCACAACTATGCAGTATTCTATACCAGTAGTGAAGAATTTTGTCTAGAAGGTTACATAGCCAAGAGCATAGCCACCCAACATGCCATGTTGGTGTCTAGAAAGGTTTAAGAAAGTAGTAATTTGATCTAAAAGGTAATTTATACTTCCTATATTAATTCTAGGATGCTTTACGGGCTTTATAAAGAGGTGTTAGATGACCTAAAATAGATTCTAATATAGTCCAACATAATTAATCAATACAATTCATATTACATCATCTTTCTTTGGAGAAAGGCACTAAGAAGGCTTAAGAGTGGAGAAAAGAATCCATAAGTAAGTAGAACTTGAGATTGTGGGTGAATCAAGTTTTATCTTTCAAAATTTTTCTTATTTCTATCTTGTTTCTAATGTTCTTTGTTCTTATGCTATCTTTGTATTCAAATAATTAGAATTTTGTTATGTTGCTAGGCTATGTCTTGATGTTTATTTTGAGACTTTGAGATTGATATATTGATGAAGACTCTTTTTGAGACTTTGAGATTCATGTATTGAAAATTCTTACCTTGATCATGCTGAGATTGTCTCTTTAACATTTATACAATTTTAGAAATCTTTTCTTTATCATTTATGTTGAGTTTCTTATACATGATCAACAAACATAATTTGCATGATTGAAAACTAAATTAAGTGATGTTTTCATTAGTTCATCAAAGTAGCGTCTATTAGCTTAATTAGGTTGTAGTATGCGGTTTGGTTAGTATTAATAGGGAATTACATAATTCAAGTTCCATATAATTGCAGTGTTTGGTTATGTGTAACTTGATGTTGGTGATGCCTTGATGTACTTATCAATCTTGATTATTAATCTATAACATAGATTAATTGAAGTATTAATATCAATAAGAAAAAGATTAATCAAGTTAGATTTGATTAATAATTAGATTAGGGATTTTAACTTATGCATGTTGTAAATGTTAGTATATTTTTCCAAAATTAGGAATTCAATGCATGTTGCATGATTTTTAAAACCAATTACTCAAAATAATCCAATCTATAATAGGTTTCCTAATTTAATTTCGTAATATGTGCCCAAAAACTTGGTAGTTTACTTATTGGTCTTGAATTTGTATTCTTGTTTCTTATTTTATATTTCCTAATTTTCTTCTGAATAGGATTGAGTAGTTTATTTAATTTCCCCCATTTATGTGTATATAAGATATCATTAGAATTGATTATTTTAATTATTAACAATAATATTTCATAAGCGTGAAAAGAAGATAATTTTCTTATAGAGTATATACTGGGGATATACCCTAAACAATTTGTACTTATAATATTGTTATTATTATTTTGTAAAAATATGAGGCATTTCTTTTCATGAATCGTGCATTTCGTTTTGTGATCATTAAGTACGTGACTTGATAGTAAAGCTCTATAACAAAAAGAATGACTATTTTTAAATTGTCCCTAATTGATTATTATTGGTGTTACAATAATAAATTAATATTAGTAAGCTTCTGACTTAATGGCTATGTTTTATTGGTTATGAATATATAAGATATTAAGTCAAAATATAAATAAATGTTAGAGAACATCATATTGGATATGACCCACTGTGAGAGTACTTCATAGAACATGTCATAAGTACTTTTTAGCCATAATGATATTACAATCCCTTCGATTTGAATTCATCATAATTTTTTACTTGATAAATTCTATAACTTGACGTTATCTAAAGTTGTCTTTAATTAGATAACAAAATTAGACTACTGTTGTGTATAGAATAAATTCAGGAGAGGAATATGATTGATAGTGAAGGAATTTGTCTCTCTTATTCTTGGGAGAGATGTCCATTGACCTTTTGAGAAGTTAGACTGTTAAAATGTATAATCGTGCTCAAATATATGAATTTGAAATATTGATATTATTTGTGTAAATAGTCTACTAAGAGATCAAGAAATAGTTGATTAAGCCTAATAAGGATCATGCTTGATGCCTTGTGCTTAACCGGGATATTGTGCGACAAAATGACTAAGTATTAAATTATGGTTTGGTTCAAAGAGATTATTGATCTTCATTTAACCTGGGTAGGTATAATATTTTGCCAGAAACTACTTATAACTTGTGGACTATATAAATGTGATTTGGGCACACTGTCAATGTTAAATAAACATATAGGGCTACACTTTAATGGAACAAGTTAGGTTATTTTCCTAGTGACTAGGTTCGATATATTTGGAAATATATTCAAGTTCATCGAATCTAAAACGACATCAAATTTCAATGTATCTGGAAACATGTTGAGGTTTATTATATCTGGGAAGACGTCCACATTTGTTGTGTCTGAAAAAGGGTTCAGATTCGATGTATTTGGAGAATATCCAAATTTCTATAATCTGGCTTGGTAAATTAGCTAGTAATTTACCAAGATAACGTGAGAATCTTATCATATCTTTTTCGAATTTGATTTGATATTGGAATAAGATATGATAAGATCTCATGACATATTGACTCAAAAAGACTGTGTGGTTTTATAGGATTAAAACCCTAGCCGTCCAGAAGAGAATACATAATTTCATCTTTTCAGAAGAAAAAAAAAACCCTAAAAATAAAAACCTCGTGGAAACCCTAGGCGCTAGCACTCCTAGTTCCTTGGAGTCGTTCGCTGTGTGAACTAGTAGAGGACATTCGCGTATTGTAGTGTCTGGTGATCATCCGTTGTGCACATACGCTTGGATAATCTGAAGGCAAAAGTAGTACTTCCAGTAGCATAGAGGTAATTCTGAAAAATCCCTAGTTGACCTAATTATTTAGCCTAGATCCTCGGAAGGGATTCATGAATATTTTTTGCTTTGGAGTCCATGAATACCAATGGTATATACTCTTCTTATTCCTTACTGGATCAATACCTTACTACTACAATGCTCTACTGTTGGATTGTATGCCCTCTTAGACGAGGTTATCTGATGTAAAATCGAATATTTTAATAAAAGAATTTATTTTCAGAAATTTTTTGTGAATTTACTTTTTGTTTGTACACAATTTTCATTTGGAACAGACCCATTGTGTTTAAATAAGTGGTCCATGTGAATGGTGGTCTTTCACAGTAAGGTATGGATCACGGGTTATTTAACACATAAACTTTTGTTCTTAACCTATTGATGAGACAGGGAATCTCATCATATTTAGGTTATTATATTATGAATTCCAAATGGGGAATGGCTTACCTTTAGCCAGTGAGTAGTCCACTCACTTCATGACATAAGCATATTTCGAATACGTAGGACAGGACCTGTAGTAGTGGTTTCTAAAAGTACTATATGACAGAAACCTAGACTACTACCGCTACAACGTGGACTAGTACTCTACGACTTGAGTATGAGTTGGTGGTCTGGCGAAGCTGGTAACATATACTTTGATTTGCTATAGTTGAGGTTCTATCGTAGGGCCAATATACTTGCATGTTGGGTATGTGTGACTAGTTAGTTAAGACAGACTTATGCAAGATAGTTTCTACACTGTATTGCCCCTTGTGGTTGTCCGAATGGTCTAAAATGTCCAGGGCCCTGGGAAACATGACTTGGATGTTTACTTTAGGGTAGCTCCCTTGGAAAGCGGAAACACTCCAGGAAGTCATGGATCATTGGACTAGAAGCCTAAGGATGGTAGATGTCATTTAGAGGGGTGTTAGTACACTTCTTCCTCTCTAAATGTACGGCGATGTGTAGAGGGGTATTTTAGTCATTTCACCTGTAGGTCGGAGACTTTGCTAATGCAGCATTGTCCTTGGGGTCAATATTTCCTTATGGTGATATTAGTAAATATTTAAAATGCAAAATACAACTATTTATATAGTAGGGGTATTTTGGTCATTTTAGCAGACAAGGTGATGTGTTTTTTTGGTCCTCAGAATAGCTCGTAAGTCCTAACTAATTTTGGGTTGAGGAATTGGTCTCAGTTCAAGAGGATTTTATTTTATTTGATTTTATTCAGGATGTCTAATTTATTATTAGACTGGAATAAAATAAATAAATAAAATAAAATAAGAGTTGAGAGAAATTAATTATCTAGTTTAATTGGTTAATTAATTATTCAGGGCCTAGGTCCAGTATGAGTAATTAGGAAATTAACCTGCGCTTAAACTAGGGGAAATAATTAATGTTTAATTATTTATTGGGTTATTTATATAGGCCCAAGGAATAAATAATTAAAGATTAATTATTTTTTGTTCATTTGGGCTCATTAATTATTTATTTGATCATCTATATAAGCCCAGAAATAAATAATTAATGTTTATTATTTTAGGCCATTTGGGTCCAAAAAAAAAAATTTTATTTTGGCCCAATAGCTTGGACCTTAGGGTTTTTTCCAGATACGGTTAAGAAGAGCTTAGGGTTAAGCCAAACTCATTCTCAGGGATAACATCCGGGTGTTTGAAATTACATATTTTGGGGATATGTTTATCAGATATTTGAGTCCCAGTTTTGGCTAACCAATAAAACAAGTCTCTGGAGAAAGAAAACCCTAATCTCCCTAAGCCTAAGTGAATAACTCACGCAGCTCTCTCTCTCTGAACGTCTCCTTTCTTCTCTGGTTTCTCCTTGGAGCTTTGCTAATCAATAGCAAGAGAACCAATGAGATTTGAGACCGTTGCTCTTCACTGTTATGTTCACTGACTAGAGGTTAGGTAGAGAAATATTCTGAGAGCTGAAAAGCTTGGTGTTAATGCAAACAAGGCGAAGTAGGAGGCTAGCTGGTTATCAACCGGAAGCTTCTTCAAGTGGGCAAAGCGAAGCGATTCTAGACGTTCAAGCCATTTCTACTCAACCTAGAAGGCTTAAGGAGCGCAAAGGTATGATCTTCACGCTTCCGTGTGGCCTCTAAGGCTTGCGGTTTTTTTTTCCTCTGTTTTTTTACCGTCACTGCATGCTCTCTCTGTTTTTCGTCCCCTCAATGTGGTATCAGAGACAATGATTCTTTGATCAATATAGGGATCATGGTAGTTAATAAAAATGGAGAAGATGATTATACCTATGATCCTTCACTGTTTTGGTATAGGATAGAATCTATGTGAGCTTCATCGTTGAAGCATAGGCATCACTGTAAAAAAAATTTTGGCTTTGAAGTTTGATCGTGTAAACCCAATTTTAATAGGTATAGGCGGTTGTGGTTCTGTTTTGGATGAGTTTTTATAAGAAAAAATGTCCAAAGAAGCTAAAGAAGACTGAAAAAGTCAAACCAGAGAAGCCTCTGCAATTCGCACGCGGAAAGAAGAAAAAAAACGAAGAAGATGATACTGTTCCTAAGCCGCGACCGAGCCAAGCTGCACAGTGCATGTGTCTGGAGCCGCGCTGTACTGTAGCAATTGAAGCCGGTTCCAATTTGAAAGTTGCAATTGAATCGCAATTGCTTCGCGGGTCGTGGAGCGGAAAATGGATAAACACACTGGTTGGCAGCAGAGGAGAACCGAGCGCGGGCACTCGTGCGGGTGGGTCGCGGCTTGGCGGGTTGAAGCTGCAGTGATCGGTGCGGATGGTGCATCGCGGCCGCGGTGGACCGCAGGCCGTGCGGGCGCGGATCCGGTGTGGCCGGTGCAGTAGACCGCCAACTATTTTTTGCATTTTTTTTCTTTTTCGTTTTATGTCCCATACCAGGCGAAGTTAATATTTTTACAATATTTATATTCTTGGAATATATTTGCATGAAAAATATTAGTAAGGGATTATAGGATTAAACAAGATCATTAATTAATTAATTAATGTGTTTAATTCTATTATTTGGGCACTTAGGTTTAAAAAATAGAAAAGCATAAAAACGTTTATTATTTTGAGCATGCAATTTTTTTATGTACCTATGTGTACCTTTTCTTAAAGAACAAAGTCTTTGGGAACATTTTTGACAAGAAAAATATTTTTCTTCAAAAATTAAATGGTTATTTTAATATGTACAAAAAGTAATCCTTGAATATTTTCTCAAAGGATTTAATCCTTGACATGGAAAATATATTGGATTTAGATATTTTTGTAAATTAAAATGGAGAGCCATTTTGTTTTGTTTTGGACTAGAAAAATGATTTTGTCAAATAAACTTGAGACCAAAGTCTCTAGAAAGTTTTAATTGGAAAAATTTTGAAATCATTAAGTTTTAACTTAAATAAAATTAGTCCATGGAGAAATCTCTCAAAGGATATAAGCCTTGACATAGAGATTTTAATAGACTTGGATATTTTATTTTTGAGTTAAGAAAAACTTAATGGAAATTTCAAAAGGATATTTTTCTAGAGAACCCTTTATTTTAAAAGACTAAGTGGGAGAGAGGTTCCAACGGCCGTACGGCTTCCATCACGGTCCTCATTAGAGATCGTGGGTCCCTTCGCGTCACCCTAGGAGTGAACCCGTATAGGATGGGAATACCACAATGGTCTAGATCTAATGGAATTATGTAATTAATAACCCGGTGCATGTACTATGATCGGCCAGCCCACGTTGGAGGTTATAGTGCGAGGTATGTCCATAGGAAATGAGAGGAAACGGCCATCCCACGATGGAGTTATGCTCTAGATCATTACCTAGAAGGGAAATTAATTTGTGGGGGTTCATACACTTAGCTTAGGAAACTGTTAATCTTCCCAAGAAGCTATGTCAGTTTTTCTAAGAGCCAAATTTTTTTCAATGCACAAATTTTATTTTGTTTTCACAAACTTAATTCTTTCTTTTATTTTTCGATTTTCAAAAATGGTGGGAGGTTCTTTTAGTCCATTGGCCATTATTCTCAGGGAGAATAAGTTAACGGGTCCAAACTATGTGGACTGAAAAGGAACCTGGACATAATACTCACAACTAAGTAGTATAAGTATGTCCTTTACGAGGACTGCCCTATTATCGGGGAAGGTTCCACTGCCGAAGAGCGAGAGGCTGAGAAGGCTTGGAAGAAGGCTGACGAAATGGTACGTTGCTATATGTTAGCCTCCATGTCTAATGTGCTCCAGTCAAAACACAAGCACATGGCTTCTGCATATGACATCAGTCAATCATTGGCTACTATGTTCGTGGACAAGAGCCGGCCCGCAAGGTAGGAGGCTTTTCGAACTATTGTTAACACTAAGATGGCTGAGGGAGCATCAGTCTGAGAGCATATGCTTAAGATGATTGCTGCTTTCGAGGAGGCAAAAATCTTAGGGGCTGTCATTGACCCCAAGAGCTAAGTGGATATGGTTCTCGAATCTCTGCCGGGCTCCTTCACTCAGTTCAAGTTAAACTATAACATGAACAAGTTGAACATGAGTTTAACTGAATTGATGAAGGAGCTCTAGATAGCGAAGAAGGTCATGAAACTGCAGTCAAAGGCCATGATTGCTAAAGCTTCTTCCTTAAGAACTGGGCCTAAACCCAGAAAGTTCAAGAGGAAGAAGGGGAATGCAGTAGCCCACCCCAAGAACCAGCCCAAGGACAAACCAAAGGGCAAGTGCTTCAAATGTGGGAAGAAGGGACACTGGGAAAATGAGTGTCCAGATCTTCAAACCAAGAAAAACCCCACAGGTAATGTTTTCTATCTAGAGTCCATATCAATGGTAGGATCAACTTCCACTTGGATTGTTGATTCAGGAGCCACTGATCATATCTGTAACTCCTTGCAGGGGTTTAGAAAGATAAAGAAGACTCAAGAAGGGCGAACATGGGCTTCAAGTAGGAGAGCTAGATCTTATTTTTTATTGTAACAAGATAGTGGTTTTAAAAGATATTTTATATGTACCTGGTTTTCGTCAGAATTTGATTTCAGTTGCAAAACTTATTAATTAAGGATATTCTGTAATTTTCCATTCTGGTATTTCTATCAGTAGAGATGGAGAAATTTTATGTACTGGGCACATGTATGGAAATCTGTTCTTTTTAAACCCTATTAACAACTAATCAAATAACGCTTAGTCTGAACCTTTAACTAAGAAGAGAAAGACTAATATCAATGATTCATACCTTTGGCATCTAAGGTTGGGTCATATTAACTCAACTAGAAATCAGAGGCTAATCCATGATGGGCCTTTGGGCTCATTGAGATTGGAAAGTTGGCCTCAGTGTGAATCCTGTCTGATGGGAAAGATGACCAAAAGGTCATTTACACCAAAGGCGGATAGAGCCAATGAGGTGTTGAGTCTTGTTCACAATGATTTGTGTGGTCCGTTGTCTACACCAGCCAGAGGAGGTTTTGGGTACTTTATCACTTTCACGGATGATTGTACGAGGTATGGTTACATTTACCTGATGAGATGCAAGTCTGACTCTTTTGATAAGTTCAAGGAGTTTAAGGCTGAAGTGGAGCGTCGGACAGGTAAATTAATCAAAACCGTACGATCGGATCGTGGTGGAGAGTACCTCCTAGGTGAATTCAAGGACTACATGGTACATTATGGGATTGTATCCCAGCTCTCTGTGCTGGAAACACCCCAGCAGAATGGAGTAGCTAAGAGAAGGAACAGGACATTGATGGAAATGGACCGAAGCATGATGTCTCATTCTACTCTTCCAGTGTCCTTTTGGGGATATACCATGGAGACAGCGGCATATATTCTGAACTTGGTGCCTTCTAAGTCAGTACCTAAGACTCCCTATGAGATGTGGACTGGGCGTAATCCAAGTCTGAATTATCTCAGGATTTCGGGATGTCTAGCTTATGTACTGGTCAAGGGAGACAAGTTGGAACCAAGATCAGAATTATGCTATTTTGTTAGCTATCCAAAAGGGACAAAAGGAGGTTACTTTTATCATCCTAAGGAGTAGAAGGTGCTAGTCAGTACCAATGCTAGATACTTGGAGGATGATCAAAGTACTTCCACTAAAGGTTCTGCGAGGTTGGAACTTGAGGATACACAGACTCAGACTTCCAGGCGGATAAGGATGAGAGAAAATCCACTAATGGATATGTCTTCACCTTGTCTGGAGGAGCAATTTTATGGAGGAGTAGCAAGCAGTCTTATATTACTGACTCAACCATGAAAGCTGAGTATGTGGCAGCTTCGGAGGCATCCAAAGAAGCAGTCTAGCTCCAGAAGTTTCTTTCAGAACTTGGAGTAGTACCACATATGGACAGGCCGATTGTGATGGATTGCGATAACACTGGAGCAGTATCGCAATCTAAGAAGCCTCGGAACCACAAGAAGGGGAAACACATCGAGAGGAAGTACCACCTGATCTGGGATTTCATCCAGAGACGGGAAGTCGTGGTGGAACATATTACCTCAGAAAACAATCTAGCAGATCCATTCACCAAGCCTTTGGCTGAGAGAGTCTTCAAGAGACACTTAGACGCCATAGGGGTGGGCACCTATGGACTTACCTAATCTTAGAGTGCAAGTGGGAGATTGTTGGATTGTATGCCCTCTTAGACTAGGTTTCTAATGTAAAATTTAATATTTTAATAAAAAAAATTATTTTCAAAAATTATTTGTGAATTTACTTTTTGTTTGTGCACAATTTTTGTTTGGAACAGACCCATTGTGTTTAAATAAGTGGTCCATGTGAATGGTGGTCTTTCACAGTAAGGTATGGATCACGAGTTATTTAACACATAAACTTTTGTTCTTAACCTATTGATGAGACAGGGAATCTCATCATATTTAGGTTATTATATTATGAATTCCAAATGGGGAATGGCTTACCTTTAGCCAGTGAGTAGTCCACTCACTTCATGACATAAGCATATTTCGAATACGTAGGACATGACCTGTAGTAGTGGTTTCTAAAAGTACTATATGACAGAAACCTAGACTACTACCGCTACAGCGTGGACTAGTACTCTACGACTTGAGTATGAGTTGGTGGTCTGGCGAAGCTGGTAACATATACTTTGATTTGCTATAGTTGAGGTTCTATCGTAGGGCCAATATACTTGCATGTTGGGTATGTGTGACTAGTTAGTTAAGACAGACTTATGCAAGATAGTTTCTACACTGTATCGCCCCTTGTGGTTGTCCGAATGGTCTATAATGTCCAGGGCCCTGGGAAACATGACTTGGATTTTTACTTTAGGGTAGCTCCCTTGGAAAGCGGAAACACTCCAGGAAGTCCTGGATCATTGGACTAGAAGCCTAAGGATGGTAGATGTCATTTAGAGGGGTGTTAGTACACTTCTTCCTCTCTAAATGTACGGTGATGTGTAGAGGGGTATTTTAGTCATTTCACCTATAGGTCGGAGACTTTGCTAATGCAGCATTGTCCTTGGGGTCAATATTTCCTTATAGTGATATTAGGAAATATTTAAAATGCAAAATACAGCTATTTATATAGCAGGGGTATTTTGGTCATTTTAGCAGCCAAGGTGATGTGTTTTTTTGGTCCTCGGAATAGCCCGTAAGTCCTAATTAATTTTGGGTTGAGGAATTGGTCTCAGTTCAAGAGAATTTTATTTTATTTGATTTTATTCAGGATGTCTAATTTATTATTAGACTGGAATAAAATAAATAAATAAAATAAAATAGGAGTTGAGAGAAATTAATTATCTAGTTTAATTGGTTAATTAATTATTCAGGGCCTAGGTCCAGTATGAGTAATTAGGAAATTAACCTGGGCTTAAACTAGGGGAAATAATTAATGTTTAATTATTTATTGGGTTATTTATATAGGCCCAAGAAATAAATAATTAAAGATTAATTATTTTTTGTTCATTTGGGCTCATTAATTATTTATTGGGTCATCTATATAAGCCCAGGAAATAAATAATTAATGTTTATTATTTTAGGCCTTTTGGGTCCAAGAAAAATAATAAAATTTATTTTGGCCCAATAGCTTGGACCTTAGGGTTTTTTTCAGATACGGTTAAGAAGAGTTTAGGGTTAAGCCAAACTCATTCTCAGGGATAACATCTGGATGTTTGAAATTAGATATCCCGGGGATATGTTTATCAGATATTTGAGTCCTAGTTTTGGCTAACCAATAAAACAAGTCTCTGGAGAAAGAAAACCCTAATCTCCCTAAGCCTAAGTGAATAACTCATGCAGCTTTCTCTCTCTGAACGTCTCCTTTCTTCTCTGGTTTCTCCTTGGAGCTTTGCTAATCAATAGCAAGAGAACCAAGGAGATTTGGGACCGTTCCTCTTCACTGTTGTGTTTACCGACTAGAGGTTAGGCAGAGGAATATTCTGAGAGCTGAAAAGCTTGGCGTTAATGCAAACAAGACGAAGTAGGAGGCTAGCGGGTTTTCAACTGGAAGCTTCTTCAAGTGGGCAAAGCGAAGTGATTCCAGACGTTCAAGTCATTTCTACTCAACCTAGAAGGCTTAAGGAGCACAAATGTATGATCTTCACGCTTCCGTGTGACCTCTAAGGCTTGCGGTTTTTTTTTTCCTCTGTTTTTTTACCATCACTGCATGCTCTCTCTGTTTTTCGTCCCCTCATCTACATTTAGGAGGTAGGATTCTTAAATTTGTTAGTATATGACGATTGCATTTAATAACCCATACTTTGTACGTTTAAAACTCCCACATCACATGTCACCCTTTTCTATTTGCCTTATTTTCCTTGGACATCCATAGAAATCATGTTCAAAGCTATTACAAATACAACATCCATTGTAACAAAAATTGGGCATAAACCATCTCCTCATTAGATTTTTCAACAATGTCCATGAAGCCACCACTTTTTCTCCCATTGTGTTTTGTGTGTATTCACTTGTTCCCATTATTTTAAAACATATTTGGTAAACCCCATTGTTACCAACTTCACCTTGTTCCTATCACTACACTTATGGCATTTAAACAAAATGTCTATTTTATTTTCCCATTCATAATACATTTTTAGGTCACTCTTTCCTTAGATGGAAGGTACTTTTTTCTTGTTGTACTTCATCTTCCTTTTATATGCTTCACCTCTATATTCATATATTCTCTCATAATCTTCTTCATATTTTCAAACATGTTTAGCACTTTTATCATTTCCACCCCTCCTAGAACTAGGCCCTTCATAAAATTCATTCCTTCTACGTTGAATATTCTTAGGCCATATGTTCTCATATTCATCATCATATTTTCTACCATTCAACCTCCATACTTCTTCTCATATCTCCATTTATTTTCAGCACTTTTTCTATATCCACTATTTCTTAACTTAGGCTTCTCATCACAATCATACCATATACCTCATTCCTCTATTTGGGTTTATTTTCAATAATCATATGAACCTCTATAAGTTTTAGTATGTTCTTTTATAAGAATTGAACATGTAAAAATTTGGTTGAAGAAAGAATATTCCTCACAATTTACTCCCTTACGTGTATCTACTTAAAAGTTGTTCACTCAATCACTCATGTTTCAATCTCTTCTTAGCTTTTGTTAGGATAAGGTCACTTTCTTGTCTTTTTCCAAACACTCAATTTCTTAATAGGTTTTTTCTACAAAACCTCCCTAATTACTTAGAAGCTAATCCAACTAGACAAGTCATTCTAACTCTCTAAAAATAATCAACTAAGAGTCTAAGATAGAAGTCAAAGTAAACAAGTAAAAAGGCAATAAAGGACAAGTTAATCAAGGATGGCTTAATGAAAGAAAAGGTCAACAAATTCCAATTAGCAAGTGGATAGATAAGAGCATTCAAATAAGTTATTTCAAGAGTTAATCAAATCAGAGAATCTAGGGTAATATGATGTTATCTCAAACTAAGGATATGATTAGATAATCAATACTTCACTAAAAGTAAAGATAACCTAAGGAATTCAAAGAGATAAGGTAAATGTTAGTGTTGTGCCATAGAGGCAATCACTTATACATTGTATATGACACATTTTATTTTAATAAAAGGCATTATTTATCTTACAGTTTTTTTTTTGTTTACTTTAAGTAATATAACTGTTCGATAAAGTCCATAGTACAACACTATGTTAAGAAAATCATGATAGAGATCATGATATGAGATTCCTACTACATTGGATGGTGTTAGTACTTAAATAGTCCCTAGTCATAGTATTAATGAGATAGGACCTCATTCAAGGGTTAAGACTAGCATGTGTTAGACTACCTGATTTGATTAGGCAGTGGTTCTCATAACCGTGAGTATTAAGATACTCAAAGTTAACACATCATGCTTGTTAATGGAACAAGTTCATTGGATGACCTAACTTTGAGATAATCACATGGATAACTATTTAGTGCCAGTGATATAATCATAATATAGCAAATGTGCAAGTATCCTTAGACTTGAGATCTCCAAGGTATTTTGTTTGCTGAGCATTGTACTTTGATTCCAATCTCCGGAGCTCGATCAAGGGCCACCTATGGGATGAATATTGAATATATTATGAGGTAAACAAAAGTAGTTAAGAGGATCAATAAATGATTCACCACTCCTAATAGTAGGAGCGAATATCTCACGGCCACTTGTAGAAATTACAACTCAAGAAGTTCTTAGACAAGGTGATAGTGTATTGGAAATAGTTTTAATTGATACACATCTAGAGTAGTGGGTTCCTAGTATAAGTACTATTGTATTCGGGCCAGAATTAATTCTGGGGAGAGTTGGCACTAATTTCGTACTCCAAACCGAATGAGATATTGTATAGTAAAAGGAGTTAATTGCACTGAAATTTGTCATTGAAGGGTTCATGTCAAGCCACTTGACTTCTTGAACTCTTGGGTGGTCATGATGTATTGCTAGATACCGCTCATGATTTAGGAATATGGGTTTATTAATTGATGAATTAATAAACCAACCCTGATTAGAATTAATATGATTAATTCTAATTAATTATAGATTATTAATTTGAAAGACGTTTGGATTAATTCATGTTCTCTACCAATTGACTGGGAAACCTAATAGGTCACACACAATAGAGGATTATATACTCAAGATGTTATTTGATAATATAGTGTGGTTAATTGCGAGAAAGATAAGTTGTTGTGGCCAAATTATAATTAGTTATAATTAATAGTCCAAATTGTAATTGAGAGAATTTGATGTTTCCAATTACAATTAGAGAATTTTGACTGTTTTAGAATTCTGAGATTGGAGTATATTTAGAGCAGAATTTTTTGTGTGATATAGGAATAACACACGAAACCCTAGCTAAGATGTAAGACACGACTCTAACCCTAGCAACACTTGACATTCTCTCTTCTCTCTCTCTCTCTTGATTGTTCTTGAGAAGCCCTAGCCGTTATCTTGTTTCTGCTAGCACAGGAAATTTTGGTACTTGAGTGTATCCTCTGTGTGGATTACTGTTAGAGATAATCACACATTATGATTATAGTGGTTAGACGTTCAACTCTCGTGGAGTTTGATCAAGAGGTTTGCTGGATCGCGCCTCGACTTGAAGAAAAAAATTTTGTTCTTCGGACGATCATAAAGAGGTAAAAAGCTGTTACATTTGTTCTCTTTATACCTTGTTTTCCACACATATGTGGATTCTGGGATGGTATCTCGTTTCTTCTTCCACTGCGCCGTATAGGATATAAGCCTAAGATACCCAACAGTAAATTGGTCAGAAGAAATAATAATTGCTTCTAAGACATAATCAATTATCACACAAGAAAATTTTCTGGTTGCAATAAGGAAGATATAACCCACTGAAAATAATTTACTAAGTAAGGAAATAATAATAATTCAGGTTTCCATTAGAAGAATTATAGAATCATTTCCAAGGCATAAAGAATTATACCAAACACTTAGAATGCAAATTTCGTAACTCAGGCAATCAGAGATTTTTCAAGAAAATTGAGCCACAATTAAGCAAAATTCATAGTCCCTCATCATTCGTAAATGATATATAAATATAATAGGATCAAACCTACCTGAACATTTCAAGAGAATCCAACATTTAGATGAACTTTTATAGGCAATTTTCTTAGTTCTAAGATTGCTCTATTTTTGTGTCACTTTTGCATAGAATTTTCTTGTACAGTATTCCCTGATAAGAATCAAAACTCTTCCTGCTCTGATATTAATTTTGATATGGATCCTTGAAGGTCTTCTCTAAGTGAATTTTATAGCTTAATTGATGTGTAAGACAAGAACACAATTATTGTTCCAAAACAAGGATTTATAGATGAAATTTGAAGAATAACCAAAAACCCAATTTAAAAAATTGAATACTAGAAAAACAAAGATCCTAGAATCCTAAGATCCAAGAATTAAATCTACTAAATCAACCCAAACACCCTCAAACCATCTATGAGTCAAGAACAATTTGGATCGGATGATCTAGGTAATGATCTCAAACTCTAAAACCCCAATTAGAGAGTTAATTTATCTATTTTTAGGGATTTAGAGACCTAATCTAAGGTAAAGATTAGAACCCTAAGATGGTCTTGACGTTTATGAGAAGAACCTAAAGAGAAAAGCTAAAAAAGAGACTTTTTTATTCACCAAATATCAACAAAGTTGAGTTTATAATATAGTATAATGTTGTATTTATATGCAACTTGCCTTAGGTAATTAAGATCTAATATAAGCCATTAGATGCTTATATACATATCTTTTGAAAGTTCAAAACATTAAAAAGTTATAAAACTTAAAAAGGGAAACAATCAATACAAAATAGCAAACAACGCAAAAACAACCCCCTTAGTGTGATACTAAGTGTCACCGGTTGGGCTAAGGCAAGTAGTGCCACCCTACTTCTGGCTATCTAGGCAATTTTAGAATAATTCCAGGCGAAACTGCCTAGGGTAAACCAGGATACGTTGCCTACTCCCTAGTAGCACTAGGCAGTCCTACTTCAATCATTTTAAGTAGGGTCGTTTCCTAACTAGTTTAGCTTCCATATTTCTAGCTCTTCTCTAATCCTTCTCTTTAGCCTCCAATATCTTCTTTTGGGATTCTTTGATCTTCAACATGAGTTGATCATTGCATTTGGATTTTTTTTTAGACCTCTTTTTGGTACCCATCTCTTGACAAACTTCTTCATTCTTGGCTTGTAGGCAATATTGGTATGAAATCTTCCTTGAACTCTATTGTATTTTTAAGTTTCCCAAGACACCATGGAATGAGGCTTAGTTTTCATTTTCTCTTCTTTAGTTGTGTCTTGGAACTTAGGTGGATTTCTATTAGTAACCAAGAGGGTAGGCAATCCAAAATTTCAAAAAATTCTTCCAATGCACCGCCTCTTCAAGACCAGCCTTAGGGCATGTCCTTAAAAGATAGGGTCAAGTCTCTTGCCTCTAATTCTATAACCTTCAAAAAAATGACTAAATCTAGCATATTCAAAATTTAGAAAATCGAGTAAGGTAACTAGCCACAGATATTAGTCAAATCAATGCTCTACTTTTTAATAAGCTCCCGTCTTAGCCTCTTAACCATAGGTACCATAACAATGACTAATTCATAGTAGGATAAGAATAGGGGGTCAAATTTGGAAAATAAGCCTTAGGAGGAGCGAATTGATCATAGTGCATGGACATTATGCATTGCTAGAATTTTTCCTTTTAAACTACTCATATACTATGTAGAACATCACAACCTTTTATCTTACCTTCTTATTTGGAGTGAGTCATCTACTTTGTTTTCTTTTTCCATGTTCTTCATGTGAGCATTAGCTACGTTGAGCTAACAACGTTAGATAACAATACTTCTTGGGAGGCAACACTAGGGAGTCTTTCTTTTTTTGTGCTCTTTGTATTTTTCATTAAGTGTTCTTCTCAATTTTCGTGTTATTTTGCAAGGGAAGAAATTTTTATAGGTTATGAAACATAAAAACTAGAAAATGGGTGAAAATCTACAAGTTGTGCATCAAACGTTTCGGAAAACTTTTTTTAAGATGGCTACACAGCTTGTGGCACGATCATGTTGTACCACTTTGCATAGTCGTGTAGCCAAGCTATGCCTTTTCAAATTCAACTTATGTATACTCAAAAGTTATGTATGGCTTATGATACAGGTTTGTCACAAGCTGTGCCTTTAAAGCCCGACTTTACTATAAAGTGCATGGGATGTAAAATGCCCGTGTTCCATCCCGTACTAGAACTGATATTGTTGCTAAAAATAGATTGTACATGGCTTTTTTCTCATTCTTCTTCTGGTTTTTGCTACCTTCTACAACTTCTCACATCCACTAATTTCATATTTTGATCAATTGAAGAAGTCTAACCAATTTTTACACATATTTCACCATAAAATCATAACAAATATAAATTTCATTCACCAAATGATCTATTTTATTCAAATCACAACTGTATTTGCAAAAATTTTGAGGGCTTTCGATGGTGATTTTCTCTACAAATTGAAGAAGTTTTGATATGAGTAGCTCATCTACAACTACCCTTTGAAATTTGGTAGAATTTCTACTGTTAAAGCTTAAGTTTTGGAGATTTATTGTGTAATTTTTAGAGGTTGAATTTTCGTCCAAATTTTAGTTTGAATTATGAATTTTTCTGGGTATAATCTGGTTGATTTGAGTTGCTAAAGTTGTTGGTATTGATGTTTGAGTTGTGTTAAATAATTATTTAGAGAATTGGGAGTCTTTGTTGATAATTTTGTAGGGAGTTGATTGTGCTACAGATTTTCTAAATTCATTAGTTTATATTGGAGTTTTGAGCAGCTTTTGTATTGTAAATAGTGGTTATATTTTGTTGGGAACTTGTTGGTGAATTGAGCAATTTGTTGACAATTTTTGTTAGCTTACATTGTGCAAAAAAACTGAACATATTGTTGCATTATATCAACCTTATTTAGCTTCTTTCTAGTGTCTTTGTATTGTTCAAATCCTTTTGAAGTATTTTAGTCTAAGTCATTGTGTTTTTAAGCTAGAAAATTCCTTGTGGTCTCTTTTTGATAATACTCTTAACTTGTATTCTTTGACCTGAATCCTTGTCCAAATGGTACCTAAAAGAAAGAATCTGCCTAGGAGATTATATTCTAGACTTATTGAACAAGTTACAGAAAATGATTTTATTAATCTTATACTTACTGACACATTGAAAGGTTTCAAATGTCAAGTGTTTGATCTTTTTGTCCTAATAGATACATTGAACATGATGTTTTAGCATACATAGGAATTAATAAGGAGCTTATTACCTTAACACATAGCTCAGGTTGGGAGCATTTTTTTTCTATTATTAAGCCCAGGTATAGAAATCTTTCTCTTGAATTCCTAAACATCAGTATCTTTAGGAGGGAACTTAGAGGTCTAAATAATGACTACACCATTAGTTTCCACCTTTGTAGTTCAAGCTATCATATGTCTTTCTATTAATTTAACATATCTTTAGGTTTTCATGAAGGATATACACCCAAAAGGACTAATTTCACCAATTACTTAGATGGGATAGCATTTTGTAGCCAACACTCACAATCTAACTTGGAGAGCTTTCAACTCAAAAAGTATCTAATTTACTGCTTCTGTCCTCAGATAGATTTATAAGTTTATTGCACATATCATAGGAGGGAAAAAATGAGAATGATGGGGTAGTAACTAGGAGAAATTTACTTCACTTTTGGTCTATTGTGTCACATACCCTAGTAAACATCACCATTTCCTTTGCGTCTTACTTAAACAATATAGATTCTCAAAAGAAAGAGACTATTTGTGCACTTTCATATATCACTTGACTTGCACAAAATCTTGGACTTTTGCATGATGATATGGAGTTGGAGGTTAGGGTTACTATGATGCATTTGAACTTTTAAAAACTCATAAAAATGTACATGATAAGAATGAGGGTTAGGCCAAATAATTATATTTTGTGAGGAGTTGAGACTGAGGAGGAAGGAGATGTTTCTATTGATGTCCATGAGAAGAATGTGCTACCACCTATGATTCCACCACTATTTTTGGAAATTTCTAGAGATAAGATGATAGTGATAATGGATGGCATGCGTACAAGAATGGAACAAGGGTTTCCTACTCTTCATCAAAAGAAAGACTGCATAGGGAGACATTTAACAATATGGATCTTTATGTGGGGTGGATTGAGTCTAATTTGAGGAATTATTTTTAATACATAAATTTCTTATCTACCCCTATACCCCATCAATTTGGGATATGTTTATCTTTTTCCTTTCCAATAGAAGCACATCAAGGAGATGACATTGTCGACACTAATGATCTTTCATATGCCCAATAGTGGTGGCTTTGATTTTCTTTCCCTTGTCTTTGTTTTTATTGTTCTTTTATTGTATTTTTCGTTATTTAGCTTAGGTTTTTCTTTATTAATTTTTAAATGTATTTCACTTATTCTAGATTAGGTTTATTTATGTAATTTTTTTTCCCTTTATGTTATTTTTTATAGGACTTGTTTTCTTTGGGGATGTACTTAATGTCTAACAATTCTTACTGCCCATAGCCTTCTAGCTTCTCTGTTGGTATACCGTCTCTTATAACTTCTGGAAATTTACAATCAATAATTCCATTCCATAAATAAATTTGGAAGTATTGTTTTTCTTTACCCTTTATCTTGTTCATCCCTTCCGTTGTATTTTAATGTTTTTCTTTTCATACATTAAGGAAAATATCTGGTTTAGGTATAGGAGAGGGAAATACAATTTCTTTTTCTAGGTTTTTGTATCAATTTGGATAGAATTTTTTCAATTTTTTAGGCCTTTTTTATTAAAACTGGTGGAGTTATGCCTTTTCTTTTTACTTTGGCAATACCTTGATGTTTATTTGGTTTAGTTAGTTTTTGATAAATTTGTATATTAGGTTGAGTATATATTAATTTTTGAAAATTTAGTTTAATATTATTTATTTCTTATTAGATGAGTGAAGCTTTTGACTATGAGAAATTTACATAAGTAATGTGATGATGTATAAGTATGGTATATGTACTAATTTTTGGTTTAAGGATTATCAAAATTAGTTCTAAATTTTGGTTTAAATAAAAAGGATAAGGTAGGATGGGAGCATAAAATGCATCTACCAAGAGAGAAAGAAAGAAAGAAATGTGATGAAAAATAAAGAGTTAAAAACTATGTGAGAAAGAAAAAAAAATTATGTTTACCTTTTTAAAAAAAAAAAAACTTAGTGAAATGGAAAAAAATGTTGAGATGAGGCGTAAAATGGACAACCCAGAATGTGAAAATAAGTCTTAGTTTACTATCCAATAAATAGTAGTTTAGATGAATAAGAACTTGAATTGATTATATTTTTCTAACTTATATGATTCGTATTATTTATATACTTTGATAAAAAAAAAAAAAAGAAGAAGTGAAACCCATTTAATGAACATGTATTTGTTTAAGCTAACTTCAATGGCTTTAGATATGCTTGGTCTAATATGTGAGCTTATCTAGAGTCTACTTGATTGAACGAATGTTAAGTTGTCTTTCATTGTGAAATGAAAGGATATCATCTCTACCATGTTTCTTTCAAAGTTTGAAAACTTACTTTAGAACTTATGTTGAAAAGTAAATTTGTCCGAGAACATGTAAAAGCTCAGTAAGTGTGAAAATGTCATATTTTTGAATCCCTTTTCCTTGGCTTTTGTATAATCTTTTATGCGATATTGGATGATTTCTATTCATTTTGTATGTTTATATGTTTATAGGTCATTTTGATGAAAAATGATTGAAACAAGGGCTTTAATGATGAATTTGGAAACAAAGATGTTTGCCATATGATTTGGAAAGTTTTGGAACATGGTTTGAAATTGTTTGGAAGGTACTTCAATACTAGTACAAGGGATAGTGCACAACCATGCATCAAACCCTACTAAATAGAACAAGAATAGAGATTCCAAGAGCCATGCATGCATGGCTTGTGGCACGGCCATGCAACAAATTGTGCCACACACAACAAGAAAGCAACTCTTAGAATTTATACACAGCTTGTAACACAGCCGTGTAGAAAGCCATACCAGTGACGAGGTTTTAATATCTATAAGATGTATGGCATCATGCACACCCATGCATATGCCCATGTCAACCTCCAAAAATTTTAAGAAATTGCTAGACTTTAACCCTATGTTGGTTTGAAAGTTATAAAAAGGGTTCTATAGCGACATTCTTCAGAATATAACATAATTCCACAAAATTATTTCATACTTTTGAAGAAAAGAATGAGTCAAGGAGGGAGAAAGATTCCAAAGGCACGGGATAACTCGAGATTGTGGGTGAACCAAGTTCTATTATTCAAACTTTCTCTTGATTTTCTTTTATTTCCAAATGTTATGTTTTGTTATACTTCTATGTTCAAGACAATTAGATTTTATCTCATTCCTGGTCATATTTTGATTATTGGATTTTGATACTTTGAGATTGTTTAATTAAAGATTCTATCTTTGATCTTGTTGAGATTATCTCTTGAGTATTTGTACAATTTCGGATTTCATTTTTACCAATTGTGTTGAGTTCATTGTGTTTGGCCAACATATTTAGTTCGCATGATTGAATAGTTAAGATTATTGATTTTTAATTAATTTTCTAAGTAGTATCTATTGATTTAATTAAACAGCAACTAATGGCTTAATTAACTTGATAGGGAATTGTATGATTCAAGTTCCATGTAATTGAAATCGATTGTTATATGTAATTTGACATTGGTGATGCCTTTATATGTTTATCAATTTGGTTTTGATCTAAGACATGATTAATCTAATTATACATTGAGTCTTTTGTTAATTAAGTTGAACTAGATTAAGAATTAAAATAGGGATTAAATTCTGACCCTAAGTAGAACTAATCTATTTTGGCAAGGACAGGGATTTGTAGAGTTGAGTGGAATCCTAAAACCAATTGTTCTAAGATAATCACGTCTATGGTAGTTTTCTAATTTGATTTCAAGACATGTTCCTAAGACGAGTTGGTTTCTAATTAGTTTGGAAATGTATTCTTACTTTTTATTCTTTGTTTTAAGTAGTTTCCTAATTTTCTCATGTTTATGTTAGTTAGGTTCCTATTTGTTTCCCCTACTGTTCCTACTTAAGACATCATAAGATTTTATTCAACTTAATAATTCAAGAGTTCATTCATAAGATTAAGATAAGAAGAGATTATACAGTATATTTCTGTAAGTTCATTGTGGGTTCGATATCTTATGTCCAAGTATTATGTATTAAGGATCTAGAGTTAAATTTGTTGGTACATGATGATTGGATTTTAAACCCTTATTTTATACTTCGAAAATTTCCAGCAAACAAGGGGTTCACCTGACCTCCCACAACATTGGTAGCTTTGGAAAAAAATAATGGAAATTAACTCACATATTTGTATGTTTGGTTAGAACTTAGAATGAATGAGGTGAGAGGCAGTAGATAAAAAGATACATCACACTCCTTTACGCAAGCATTTCTTTCCCTCTTTTAATTGGAGGAGTTAGAGGAGAAAAAAATCTTTAAAAGAAGATAAAAGGATTAATAACAAATTTATTCTCATTTCTTTAGTTTAAAAGTTAGAGAGAAAGAGAGACAAAAAAAGACATAAAAATAATATTTTTGTCTCCCATCCTCTCCCTCCACCCCCCCCTCCTTTTCTTACCACACAATAACAACATAAGTTCACCTAGATTTGACCACACTTAGGGCAGTTCACAAGTGAACGTGCCAATGAAAATGCAGTTAACGGTGAATAGTTACAGCTACAAACTGTAATTATTGTTGTCCATGGTGGCGGTTAAATTTTGGAATTTTTTTTTGGAATTTTTTTTACTTTAAATTAATATTTTAAGTGCCATATGGCAGCTTTAGAAATAAATATAATATATATATATATATATATATATATATATATTTATTTATAGTCTTTCCAATTAGGAGTTGAGAAATGTCAACTTCTAAGTGGCCAATTCAAACAATTAGCCTTTGTATTCGGTCGTTGGCTATAACAGACAAAATTGCAATGTTCTTTTCTTTTCTTTCTATTTTTTGCTTCTACAAATACCATCCAAATTCTCTCTTATTCTCACATTTTTCTTTCAACTCTCTCTCAAATCCCTATCTTCTCAATTATTTCCAATTCAAATTCTCACAATTATCTCAAAATTCACACAAAATTCCAATTAGAAATTATTTATTATACTAAATCTTCTTTTTATTTTTAGTTTTAAATATCATTCTTTTTATATTTATTTCCTTAGTTTCTTGAAAACAAATCTCACCAAAATAATTCTAAGGATAAGGAAAATCGAGTGAGCCTTATGGTCTAAAATTATATCCAAAACCATTTAGCAATGCTATCCTATCGGCTACCAACTTTGATTCAATTTTTTCGGCAGTATTTTCAATTGTGATAACCGATCAATTGGTAGATGACGAAACGATAGCTCCATAACCATCTTAGGCCTCATCTGATAAAACTAAAGTTTTAAAATTAACAAAATGTATATTTAAGTACTAAATTTTAAAATTTGCAATTGAAGACTGAATTCTGAAATATAAAGTTTGAATATAAAGATTAAATTAATTATAATTTATTTTTATTATATATTATTATAATTCATATTAAATATAAAAGAATAATAATAACTAGATGAGTATTCGATATATTTAAGCTTCATGCTGAATTAATTTTCATTTCACTCAAAATTTTAGAACACTTTAATGAACAAAGTGATAACAAAATTAATAAATATATTGAAATAATTAATTACTTAATATTATTCATTATCAAATACACTTATTTAATTTATTTTAAATACTTAATTAAGTTATCAAATACACCTTTATATTGACACTTTGAACGAGTGTCCACATTAAAAGTGAAACCAATACTAAAACCACGATGAAAAAGGGGAGAAAAAAGAGAAGTCAACATATTTACCAAATATTTCAGAATGATGATGACATTACTGTCTGGTGAAGTAAAAGTTAAGTGAAACTGTTATACTAAACCTACCAAATTATATGTATTCAATTGTGAATAGATTATAGCACAATCAACCAACACATGAAAAATCATTTATACGAGGCCAGTTTAGATCGTACCTAAATGTAACTTATCGAGTACACTATTTCAACGTCTTTTCCTCCTAAATTATTTAAATATTATGAAGAGTAAATAAAAAAAAATAGTTAAAATAGTAATTGTTGAATATATTTTCTTTAGTTAGAATGCTTTAAATTCTACCACCCAATGTGTTTTTTGGATTACCTTCACGTGTACACTTAAAAAAAATAAGATTGTATATGGATAACAAAAATAATTAATTCAAACTTTTACAAAATTACCTAATAAAATTGCTTTATATAATGATATTTGGACTGGCCATTGGTAACTTCACTTTTATATCGGTTTCACATGTCACCAAACAGATAATGATTAGATTAAAAAAAAAGATCACTTATTTATAGGTATTTTGATGATTCACACTTAGTTCAAAAAATTTATTAAATGCTAATTGTTATTTTAGAGGAATATAGTTTGGTGAACAAGATTTTTTTTTCAATTTATTTTGATAATATTAGTGTAAATACAACTGTAGACGACAAATTTCAAATCTGTAAATAAGACAAGAAAAATATCGAAATTTACAAAGTATTTAGTAAATATAAGAAGTGGTCACAAATCACCGAAGAAGTCCTAAATTGCAAGATGAGTCCTCCGATTCTTCTCTTTTTGAAAAACGTTGATTCAAGGGCTGAAGAGCTTGATCTCAAATCGAACGGGATTTGATGATGAACACTTGATTGTCAAGCCTTCGAGACTTGTTTGATGCAGAGCAAGATGAACGGCTTGAAATTTGAAGAAGATTCTGAACCTTGATTTGATGACGATTCTGAACCTTGAATTTGATGAAGCTTGAATGCTTGAATTTGCGATGCCTCTTGTTTGTTGAAGCTTGAGCTTGAGGATCTCGGGGTCCCTTGAACCATTGAGGGAGGAGCCTATTTATAGGCTAACAATCCCTTGACTTTAGCATAAATAGTTGATGTGGGATTTTGAAGGAGACTCCCAACAAACCCTAATGGACCTGGGTTTAAGATGCATTGGGCTTAATGTATGTTTTAGTCCAAATTTCATTTAACCCACATTATATTTGGGTAATGAGATTTTCAAAAGTCCAATTTTAGGGCCCAATCCAATTTCATTTAATCCATAATATATTGGATTGAAATTGGATTTAATGTAAAATGGATCATTAACGATAGCCCAACTTCAATAGCCTAATTTTATAATCCAATAGATTTAATGAGCTTTTAATAATAGCCCAATTATATTAATTAATTCAAGAATAATTATATTTATCCATGAATTAATTTTAATTAATCAAGACTAAAATATATAATTTTCTTTTAATCTTAAAAATATATTTTATCCCAAAATTCTTTGTCTACAAATGCCCCCACTTCAAGACTTGAGGGAAAATATTTTGTTTAAAGAATTTGGAAACAAGGCTTGAAGTATTTCAAATATTAATTTCTCAATTTAATTAGAAATTAATATAAAAGTATTTTTTCAATTCCTTAATAAAATAGAATTTTTTTCTATTCATATAAGAAAAAAAAAATTGAAATCCAATTTTGAGTAGGAATCATATTTCTTGAATCCACCAATCAAAATTCTTAGATTTAAATTGAAATCTCAATTAAAAATCTTTTAATCAAGATTTAGAATTCTTATATGATTTGGAATATGTGATTTTTGGCCCTTATAAAAAGCTTCAATCCTCATCAATTTTTCATACAAACTCAAAGAATCTTCACCAATTCTAACGCCAAGGTCAACGACATCAGCTTCAAGCAATTTGGTAAATATTTTTTCCGTTAAGCTTTGTCTTCTTCGTTTTCTTCATGAGCTTTGCGTAGCTTATGTATACTGAACAACAGTAACCAATTTTCTGTAAAACATTAAAAGGACAAAAAAGCTTACTGCTTTTTTTCCCTCTTACTAGAAGGGCTTAAAGTAAATTTCGAATGATTGCAAACAATCAGCAATTTTTTTTTTTTATTGGAAACCTTTTACTTTTTTCCCTTTTTTTTAGTGGTCATCGTGACCATCCGCAGGAACTGTGCTTTCCCGAATTGCATGCAACTTTTTTTTTTTTTCAAATTCGCAATTTGCTTGCAAAATTGCGGCGCCCGCCATGGTTGACTTCGTAAACTGGGCACACCATACATGCACTTCGCTTTTTTTTTTCCTGTTTTTTTTTTCATTAACTTCTTTTTTTCCTTAAACTAACTCCCCTTTTTTCCTTTTTCTTTTCATTGTGAACCTTTTTTTTTTTTTTTAACTAGGTCTAATTATGGTGTACTTCTCAAATTTGCAATATTCTTCGGGCCAACAGCTGCTGGTTATTCATGACCACGAGAATGATTCAATTGAAGCAGGGACGACTTTGACGGTTTATGAGACAAAATCAGGCAAGTATGCGGGGCCCCTTCCAAAGGCGACACTCCAACGACTTGTGAAGGAATGGTCAATGGAAGTCAACTTCAAAGGCACTCGTTCCCCAAAGGCATGGATTCTTCTTTTTTCAAACCATCAACCTCAAACTCATCCCAGTGTGTTACCTTCACTTGGACGTCGAATGATTCAAAAGGAGACCCAATGGACCTCGCCACTCAACTTCTTTGGCGTGTTTCGCTTTTGGAAGAGATATTGGGAATGGGCACACGACGTTCTAAGTCATTGTGAAGGACACTTAAGATCGGCGAAGATCTATGGGGCTGTCTATGCATCGCTTTTTACGTATGATTGCAACCCCAACGTTCTCAAAGCCTTTTGTGAATCTTGGTGTCCTCTCACCAACACGCTCTTAACTTCAGCTGGCGAGGTGTCCATTTCACTTTGGGACTTGCACGAACTTGGAGGCTTACTAATACTTGGAATACACTATGATGAAGTTGTTCCTCATGCTGCGGAACTCACCGGCGTGGACCATGATGGCAAGCGATTCCTTCCAAGGAGTTGCGAACATCTTTTCCATGCATACCACTTGATCAAAAAGAACAACAGTAACTCTGGTGTTTCCATCAATAAGTGGCTCGATTTCTGGTTTAGAAGAGTAATAAAGTATTCAGCACCTCCTCCAAGGGAAGAAAGGAGATCACGCCCCAAGTTTACTGATAATCCATGTGGAGTTATCCCACCTCATATTGCATGGACATCTGAAGAAGAAGCTTTGTTTTCAAAGTTGGGCATTAGAAGCCACAATAGAGATCAGACATTTCTTGCAGCATTTTTATCATGCTGGCTTTGCATATTTGTTTTGCCTAATGAAGAAGTAGACATCATTCATCCAAGTACCTTCAAAATGACAAGTTTGATGGCGTACGGGGAACGAGTTAGTTTGGCTATTCCCGTCTTGGCCAGCATTTATAGAGGTTTGAATCGTATTTCCAACTCTCAACATCCTAGTAAGGTGAAATCTATCTCCCAACTCACTATATATATGGATGGCTTGCACACTACTTCAAAACTCACTATGAAGTCTCTCAAGGCTTAAACAGCCCTCCAATGGCGAGTTATTCTAGTAAAAACAGCGGAAAGTACTTTAGCGAAGACGAAGCCCGCAAGCGGATTTATAGGGGTGAGATTACTGTTTGGACTACGAACATCCTTACCAAGCATAAAAAACATGACTTTGTTGATAACGAGGCAGCCCCTTTGGAGGAACAACTTTACTTCTTGAGCCTTCGTTCAAGTCTTCTAACCTTGCGGAAGGACGATCACTTCATCATTGAGCCTTATAGCCCACATCGCTTTAGTCGCCAATTCGGATTCTTGCAAGATGTCCCAGGCTATTTTGAGATTTTCACCCATAAGGCCGCCTTAATAGATGGCTTACGTCTTTGGGTAAGATGCATGCTTCGCGGAACAATGGCCAAGGTAACATTTCCAGCCACTCCTTATAGCATAAGGAAGCACTATACTCCCGAGTATAAAGTATGGTGGGACCAAGTACATGGAACCTTTCTTGAAGATCACATCTCGATATTGAATTCTCAAAAATCAGCATTTAAGAAAGTAGATAACTCGCCTTACCCCGAGAAGAAACTTCATCAAGATACTACCACTCTCAATGCTTCAAAAGGGTTAGAAAATTCTTCAAGACATGACAGACATTCTTCTTCGGATCATGACTTGGTTATAGAGAAATTTTCATCATCTTCAAAACGAAAGGAGTTGAATCGAATCGAAGAAGCCAGTTCTAGTAGTAGAGATCGTTGTTGGAAAAGAACAAAGGCAGCAACTACAACTTTAAACCAAGAGCCCAATGATCAAAAGACCTTCAAGGACAAGGTAAAACTGATTTCTCCTTTTTGTTTTTGTTCCTCTTTTCTTTTCTTTTGACCTAACTTCTTTGTTATTCTTCTTCATTAGGTAGACAATGTTGTAGCCCTTAATGAGGATGCTTATTCTCAAGGCTCCATCAATGATTCTCACTGCTCAAAGCAAGATGGTTGCAAGGACATCTCTTACCCTCAACATGAGGATTTAACATTTAAGGTAGTAGTTCATTAACATTGTTCAGTCATCTCTACCTTCCCGGGAGAGTCCCTACTGTCGAGTTGCAAAAAGAAGTTTGTCATGGAAGTATGACAGCAATTTTATCAACGAATTCGACAAACGCCTATCGAGTATATCTCTTCACTTGAGGATCAAGCTTGCTATATCCTTAAAGAATTGAGCAAGGATCCTATTGTTGACTTGTCACCATTAGATAATTGCTTGAGTTCTTTCTTTGCTAAAGTGCGTGAATTTGATGATGCTAGATCCACCTCTTCAGAGAAAGCTTCAAAGGAGTCTCATATCAAATTGTTTTCTATTGCTAGCCAACACTTAAGTAATGTTGGGGCTAAAAAGTGCGACCTCACAAGTCAAATTGAAGAAAGTAAGGCCAACTCACAACGAGTTAAAGCCAATATCGCTGCTCTCAAAAGGAAGCTCAAACGCTTAAAGAAAGAGGATATAAAACAATTAACTGTTGCTGAGGAAAACAACAGGCAGCTTTTAGAAGTAGAGTCCACCCGCTTGTCCCTCAAAGAAGAGCTTGCTTCACTTCAAAACGCCTCTAAAGCAAACGAAGAGGATGAAGCCAACTTAAATAATATAAGAGAACATTTGGTGGCAATGCAACAAGACTTGGAAAATTTCAAGTTTTTTACTTGATGTCGCATAGAACCTCATATGTTCATTAAGCAGTTGTATTTTTCCTTTCTTGTAAAATAAGCTTGCTTCCTTACTAGCGTCAATAATATACTTCTTTCATATTTTCTCAACCTTTTCTCACATATATGTGTTTTGTTTACTTATTGCAAACGTCGATTTCACAATAAGTCATCACTTGAGAAAAATAGAGAATAATGAAAGGATGTGACTGAACTTAGAAATTTCTTCTAAGCTGTCTACGTATCTTAAGAATAACTTAAGAATCAAGTCAAACGTAGTTCAAAATGGATGGATATGATTTGGGGGGGGAGGGGGGGGGGCGTTTACAGGTTTAACTCGTGCGGGCCAAGAGTATCCATTTTTACCAACTTGGACTTGATGGAGTGTTTCAGTCAGTTTAACCACGTACTACACTTTTGGTGGTTGCCTTTACACAGTTTAAACTCATACGGGACAGGAGTAACTTGCAGATGGAGTTTTTCAGCAGTTTAACCACGTACTACACTATTGGTAGTTGCCTTTACACAGTTTAAACTCATGCGGGCCAGGAGTAACTTGCAGTTTAAGCTCGTGCAGTCAAGGAGCAACTTGCAGTTTAAGCTCGTGCAGTCGAGGAGCCATCATTTATACATAATATCGCTTCAAATACTTGCCATTGATCGGTCCAATTCTCAACCAATCTTTAGCAACTATCTTATAAGATCCATTTGAGTAGACCTCTTGAACAACATATGGGCCATCCCATTTTGATGTCAACTTCTTTGGTTTGTGTCCAACGATGATTGGTCTTTTCACAGCAAGCACTAAATCACCAACTTGAAAGGAACGAAGATGCACCTTCTTGTTAAAGGCTTTGGAAACACGAGCTTGGTAGCATTCTAACCTTTGTTGTGCCTCTAATCTCTTTTCATCAAGTGCTTCTAACTCTTCAAGTCTGAGACGGACATTATCTTCCTTGGTGAGACCTTCTTAAATAGCGATCCTCAAGGAAGGAATTTGTTGCTCTAGTGGAAGGACAGCTTCGACACCATATACCAACGCATATGGGGTAGCTTGGGTTGGAGTGCGGTAAGTGGTCCTATATGCCCAAAGTGCCTCTCTAATACGAAGGTGCCAATCCCTTTTTGACTTTGTAACCACTTTTTGTAACAAATTGCATAAAGTTTTATTGAAAGTTTCAGCAAGTCCATTAGCCTGGGCATAGTACATAGAAGATTTGTATGGCTTGAATTTAAACTTCTCGCATAACTTGTCCATCAAATTATTATAGAATAGCTTGCCGTTATCTGTGATAATATATCGAGGAATGCCATATCGATAAATAATGTTTACACATATAAAATCAATAACATTTTCCTTTTTTGCTTCTTTTAGTGCTACAACTTCTGCCCATTTAGAGAAGTAATCTGTTGCAGCTAAGATATAAAGATGCCCAGCAGAAGACTTTGGTAGTGGTCCAACAACATCCAATCCCCATGCATCAAATGGCCATGAAGCAACTGTCGGGTACAATGGCTCCGGCGGTTGATGTAGATAATTGGCATTGAATTGACATGCTTGACATCTTCTAGCATAATCCAGACAATCTTTCACCATAGTAGGCCAATAATATCCCATCCTCTTGATACGAAAATGAAGCTTCGGACCAGATTGATAGGATCTACATATGCCGGAATGAGTTTCTTCTATTGCTTGCACAGCTTCTTCTTGACCTAAACATCTCAAGAAGACACCTTCAAATGAACGTCGAAAGAGCGTATCCTTATAGAAAAAGAAGCGGATGGTACGCCGGCGAATATCACTCCGTCTTCGTGGATTAACTGGAAGCTTCCCATCTTTAAGATAATCTATAAAAGGTTGTCTCCAATCTTCTTCATTAATTTCGTAAACAAAGACAGAATGGATTTCATGTCCTTCATCATCTTCATCTTCAAAAATAGGCGGTAGGACCCAAGTTTGACATATAAGAATTTGAATTTCTAGATCATGTAGACATAAAGTAGAAGCCAATTTTGCCAACGCATCAGCTTGCTTATTTTTACTTCTTAATACATGCTCGATCGTCACATCACCCAAATATCCCATAAGTCGTCTCGCATAATTATAATACGGGATCAACTCAGGCTTCTTAACATCATACTCACCAAGTAATTGATTAACAATCAATTGGGAATCCCCATATACTTCAAGGTGCAGTCGCTTCATATCAACAGCCAACTCTAATCCAAGTATAAGAGCTTGGTATTCAGCCACATTATTTGAGCATCGTTTAGTCAAGGTGAAAGAGTACGATAGTACATCTCCTTCAGGGGTAATGAATACTACACCAGCTCCAGCACCTTCATGATGTGCCGCACCGTCAAAGTACATCTTCCATGGTGGGAGAATCTCAATGACAAAAACATCTTCATCAGGCAACTCATCACTTAGTTCCCACTCAGTAGGGATAGGATGATCAGCCAAGAAATCCGCCAGCACTTGTCCTTTGACAGCTTTCTGTTGGACGAAGACAATATCAAATTGTCGGAGTTGAAGGTACCACCTTGCTAAACGATCAGATAGTATAGGCTTTGTCATGACATACTTTATGGGATTAGCCTTGGAAATAAGGCATACAGTATGTGCTTGAAAATAATGTTTCAATTTTTGAATTGTAAATATCAATGCTAGGCAAAGCTTCTCAATTGGTGAATAATTTAACTCATTCAGTGTCATCATTCGACTTAAGTAATAGAGTGCATTTTCTTTGCCGTTGTCATTTTCTTGAGCAAGCAATGCCCCCACTGAGCGTTCTTGCGCAGCAATGTACAAAATCAATGGCTTATTCGGGATAGGTGCAGCAAGCATAGGAGGCTTCATCAAGTAAGATTTGATGCATTTGAAAATATTTTAGCACGCTTCATCCCATTCAAATGGTACACCCTTCTTCATTAGACGACTGAACGGTTAACAACGTCTAGCAAGATTTGAGATGAACCTTCGGAGGTAGGCCAACTTTCCTTGTTAACTTTTTAATTCATGAATATTTCTCGGTTCAGGCATCCTCATAATCGCATTGATCTTTGATTGATCTATTTCGATACCACGATGATGAACGATGAAACCCAAAAATTTTCTAGAGGTGACACCAAAAGCACATTTAAGAGTATTCATCTTCAATTGATATTTTTGGAGTCGCTCGAAAGTCTTTCTCAAATCTTGAAGATGATCAGCTCATTTACGTGACTTGACCACCAAATCATCCACATAACATTCCACGATCTTGTGTAGCATGTCATCAAATTCAAATTTGTCCATTTTTCTTCCTTACAGGGACAATATTCGCAACCCAAGTTGGATACTTGACCTTTCGAATAAATTTGGCTTCGATCAGCTTGATCACTTCTACTTCAATTAATGGAACTAGCTCAGGTCGAAAACGCCGTTGGGCTTGCTTTACTGGTGTTACCCCATCCTTTACAGCTAAATGGTGAACATAAATTTTGATGTCTAAGCCCGGCATTTCTTTATATGTCCAAGCAAAGACGCCTCTGAATTCCTTCAACAGGTCGACATAGGCCTTTTCTTCTTCAAGCGATAAGAGTGCATTTATGTAAATTGGGCGAGGATCTTCAATAGTGCCCAAGTTTACTTCTTTAAGTTCATCAACTGTGGCTTTTACGCCTTCTTCAAGTTCTGCTGGAGCATGCTTAGCATCCTCTTCTTCGGCACACTCTTCATCATAGATGGTAATGTGATTACAAGAGGCTATACTTTCTTCATCACAAGGCACATCAGGCGTCACTTGTGTTATTATTTTTAAGATTCCATTGCAATTCACCACCGTTCTTGCCTTGGAGGAGACTTTGCTGGAATGTCTTGCCTCTGAAGTGATTGTGACACCAAGCCTTTTGAAAGCAGATTTTCTTCTTTTCTTTGGGCCGAATCTAGTGAAGACAGATGGACGTGAATTTGAATCCCCTATCCCACCAAAAACAGATCGCGGTTTTGATGTCACCTCATCTTCTACAGTAATATACTGTACGTTGGCCCTTTTAATCTTGAGTCTGATGGGAGATGCTTGTTTGTAACCCGAGCCAAGCACGCTCTTTTCCCGTTGGCATGCTTTGGATAGATTCCAAGCTTTGACCCTTTTCCTTGTTGATATCGACAGAAGCTTTCCCAACAAATGTTGACTTTGCGAGTTATATCCAACCTTCGCTAGGAGCTTATAAGCATTTGGGTCAAATCCTTCCTCCGTACGTGAGGTCGGTAATTCATCATGCTCTACTTTTGCTTCTTTCTTCAGTCGAACAAATCCTTTTATAGGAGTATTCGATGACTTGACATGATCAACCTTTGTAAGAGGCAAAGTGAGCCCTCCTAGTGGCTTATTGCATGCAAAGTTGCTTGGTAGAGCTCTCCGCACGTACCGTAGCTTTAACATCTTTGGAGAAGGTAATCTTTTTATCTTCCTTCCCCCCCGATAAATCGATCTTAGTTGATTCGCCATCCTTTTTAAGGTAGTACTTAGCATCAGCAATATGCGCCTCAGCTTCAGTGAATGGTTTATCATCCGCATCTATTTTCTTCACCACGCCATTTCGACGGAATTTGAAATATTGATGCAGGGTTGATGGCACTACACCATTATCATGGAGCCATGGCCTTCCTAGCAGAATATTGTAGGAGGTCTTGGCATCAATAACATGGAAAAGAGCAGTTGAAAGCATATCTTCAATCAATATATCCAATCGAAGAGTACCACTAGCTCGTTGCCCCCCTTGATTGAAGCCTTGTATCATAAGGCGACTTTGAGACAACTCATCCATAGGAATGCCCAACTCTCTTAACGTTCGCAGAGGTAAGATGTTTACTGCCGATCCTCCGTCTAACAGTATCCTATTCACCCTCTGTTCTTGCATGTAGCCAGCCACAAATAATGGTCGGTTGTGAGGCGTTGAGCCAAGCAGCAAGTCATCGTCAGTAAATGTGATCTCAGCCATATAGCTACTAAGGTCCACTGAAGCTTCAATTCTCTCCAGGTCTCCTTCATTTATACATTCATCATTGTTTTCTTTGCTTTCCTCATCATGTATGGCATAGCATGAAACAATGTTGAACTTTTCAACAAGTTCCCTTGGTATGAAATCTTTCAGTGTGAGAGGCGCCGGAGATCTCTTCCAGAAAGAATCATCTACTGTTGATGCAGATTTGGTCTTCTTACTTTTGACCTTCTTCACATTTTTCTTTGTGAATCTGCTTCTGACCAGTGAAGCTCCATCTCTTGAGGCTTTGGTGCGTTTCTTCCTTCTTGTCACAAGCGTCCAGCCTTCATCTTCGCCATGGACGAAGGTTCTTCAACTTCTTGTTGATATGCTTTGGTAGGAAGGACTTGTCTGTCAACTTCAACCTTGACAGGATCAAAACTTCCAAATTTAACCTCCAAAATATCGAGTTCAACGGGAGGGACGCCAACAGCTTGTCAAATTTGCGGATGCTTTGTCTTCTTCAAGGACTACATGTCCTTCACGGACCAACCGCATGATCTTGTCCTTAAATACAAAGCATTTCTCAATTGGATGACCAATTAGCCGATGGTACTTACAGTAGTTGGGATCTTTTATTCGTCCAACTTCATTCGGACGCTTTGCCTCCTGGCAACTCTATAGCTTTAGCAACTAATAACTCATCGAACATTGAAGAAACATCGAGTCGAGAAAAGGATATTCCTTAGACTCGCCTTTCTTCCAAGGTCACCTTTTTCCTTTCCTCGTGGAGGATCCATCTTCTTGGTCACCTTTTGAGTCACCTTCGAAGAAATTTTTATTGGAGCCGCGATCGTGGCCATGGACTCCTTTGCTTCAGTTTTAGAAAAAGGTTTGCTCCCTTTTCTAAAATCTTGTTTTTCCTTGCCTTTGATGGGGTCTTGGACAGGTGCCTTACCCCCATGTGCGACGATGCTCAATTCCATATCATGAGCGCGAGTCGCCAATTCTTCAAAAGTCTTTGGCATGATCCCTTTAAGGATATACTGGAGTCCCCAGTGCATGCCTTGAATGCACATCTCAATTGCCGATGATTCACTTAGACGATCTCTACAATTGAGGTTCAAATTCCTCCATCTGTTGATATAGTCCACCACCGGTTCGTCTTTCCATTGACGAGAGTTGGTGAGCTCCACCATACTGACGATTCTGCGTGTTCTGTAGAATCTGTTGAGAAATTCTTGTTCAAGTTGCTCCCAATTGTTGATTGAACCAGGTGCCAGATCGATGTACCAGTCAAATGCATTCCCTTTGAGGGATCGTACAAACCGCTTCACTAGTAGATCCCCATAAGTTCCAACATTGTTGCACGTCTCGATGAAGTGAGCCACGTGTCGCTTGGGATTTCCTTTACCATCAAATTATTGGAACTTTGGTGGTCGATATCTAGCTGGCATTCTCGTGTCTTCAATTCTTTGAGAATAAGGCTTTGCATATGTGAATGGTGGATTTGCTACCTCCTTCATACTTGTCCTTAATCGTGCCCATGATAAAGTCTTTGAGCTGGTCCACAGGAATCATACCTTCGGAGGATATTTGAATATTTCAAGGCGTTCATCTTGCTCTGCATCAAACAAGTCTCGAAGGCTTGACAATCAAGTGTTCATCATCAAATCCCGTTCGATTCGAGATCAAGCTCTTCGACCCTCGAATCAACGTTTTTCAAAAAGAGAAGAATCGGAGGACTCATCCTGCAATTTAGGACTTCTTCGGAGATTTGTGACCACTTCTCATATTTACTAAATACTTTATAAATTTCGATATTTTTGTC